>OY728145.1:75457144-76082144 GCA_963277665.1 Viscum album
TTTTAAATGAAAAATAAATACCAAGTTTTAATTTTCTTTTATTTTGGTATTGAAAATGGTATTGATAATGTTTTTATTATATCAATGTGTTTTATTGATATCTTGTGATTGAAATGTGGAAATGTTATGTTTCCATTATGCATGTTTTATGTGAAACAATTATGTTATGGTTTATGATATGTTTAAACCTGTTCATATGAGGAATACATTGGACTTAATAAGTGACGGGTGGAGCCCGCTATAGCTCCTTGATGCATCAACAAGTCTCATGAGACAAACTAGTGTCTTGGAATGAGTCCTTGACAAAATTTTATTTGCAGTCTTCGCACGAGGACTTGGCTACGTGGTTATGATAGTCTGGCATTATGCATTCCATCATTATGAAAGTGGTTATTGATATTGCATGTGATTATTCTAGCAGTAGAATATCCATGTGAATAAGTAATGGCATTATTTCATTTTACTTTTTCCATATTATGTTTAAGTTCATGTTTAAAAGGATTTTGTTTAGTTATACATTGCCTTAAATGTTTATGTTTATTTATGAAAGCTTCCGCTATATTGTTATCCTTACTGAGCATCTGAGCTCACCCCTTTAAATGTTTTAATTTTTCTAGGATGTGAAGAAGTATTTTAGGAATGACCTGCAGGGATAGTATGAAGGAGATATGAGTGTCGAAAATGGAGACTATGTTATTGTAGTTTTTCACATTATGATGTAATATAACATTTATGAATGTATCTAGTGTTTCCAAGGCTACTAAACTAATCGGTCTTTCGAGACTTGATCTTTTGTGATCATGACAATGTTACGCATTAAGGCACCAACTCTGGGTAACTGGGGTCGGGGCGTTACAAAATTAATTTCATTAAATTGAGAAATTGACATACTCCATAATAAGGAAAAGAATTAGGATTGTTTTGATACTTTATGAAAAAGGCCTATAACTCATTTTTTGACATGTTGGAATCAACCAAACCTCGTTATGATGCATGATGTGACTTGTATAATCCCAAATGTATTTTTATTTAGAGTTGAAGTTTTATTAATTTATTATATCATATTAATTCTTAATTTATTTATTTATAATATTAATAAAATAATTTTTTTATATAGGTGTATTATTTTTCTAAGGTTAAGGTGATTTTTTCAATAACTCATACCATGGGCGGACTGTTTTGATAGGTGATCACAGGTTTCAAAGATGATGAAACATTAGTTTTTTTAATGTTTTTAGAAAGTAATTATAAATGTAATTATCCAATTTTTTTAATATGTATATATTTGTGTCTTTTTGTTTTTTTGATGTAAAATTTATATCATTTAAATTATATTTTTTTAGCACAAGTTAGAGGTTGAGGGATTGTGCTATTATAAAAACATCATACTACAGCATGTGGGGCCTTTCTCAACACATTTTTAGCACTCATAAGGGGGATCCATTTTAACAGAAATGAGGATAATAATTCTTTTTTTGTGATGTTCAAATCCTTTTCTAGTTTTGTTAAAGGAAATATCAGCAGTAGTGCATCCCATGTATGAGGATTTGAAAAACTGAACACTTGTGAGCTTGGGTGCCTTGTAGGATCTTCATGAAACACTTTAGGAGTTTGAAAATTGGTGAAAGAATGATTTACTCAAAGAAAAAAATATTATTTTTGATGATGGTGAGTGCCTCATGAGAATATAATTCACAGAGACTGAATGTTTCAATAATAAAGGAGTTGATCCATGAAATAATGATTTACGGTTATTAAAAATACCCTGATCATCGATAAATGACATAAAGTTCATAGATGTGATGGTTCACAGTGAAGCCTTGTGAAAAATGGTTCATGGTGATGCTTCGTGGATAGTAATTCGTGGATGAAGAATATTTTTGTAGATTGACATATCTTATGTGGTTGATGTCATTGAAGTTCTTGAATGGAATAGAATGATTCATGGATAAGGTTAAATGAAAGTTTCCATGTAGCTCTCAATAGATATGTTATTGAAAAAGTTCTATTATTGGTAATGGTTCAAGGATGATGAATGGTTCACAAATAAAAAGTTTTATGTGAATAGAATACAAAATTATGTGAAGTTTCAGTGCAGAGAAGAAGAATTTTTCATTCAATAGTTTTTGAATGAGGTGTTTCCAAAAAACCATGTGGATTCTAATGAACCACTTTAAGTTCCTATGAATGATGGTAGTAGTATCATTTAATAACTACACAAAATAACCAGTGAATATTTTATTATAAATATCATGTTGAGTCTCAGATGAAGAGAGTTTCATAGATGTATGAAATATTTTGAAAACATAGAGAAGTGTTTAGTAATAGTGAATTTCAGCATAGAAAATATTCTAGAGATTATTTAATGCTCACAGAGATGAAAAGTTACTCTTAAATAGATAAGAGTAATTGAAGAAAATATGTGATATTATATCTGATGAGGACATCATTTTGCGAAGTTATTTATTTTTTATATACATATCTTGGAAAAATAAATATATGTTGTGCCATAATTATTTCATTAACATAAAGATAACTTGAAACTCTGTTTTGAATAAAAATAATTGAGAATCCTAGTGGAAAAGTATTTTAGGAAGAATACATACAGTGTAATTATTTAGTTTGTGATCACATTATATTTTATTTATATTGAAGGTTGAAAAAAATATCATCATTTTTTGCATACATAGTCAACATTCAGAAGTGGTCTTTATTTTGTTATTGTGTAATATTTTTTGTAATAAGGAAGTTGGAATCTATTATTATAGTGGGTATCTGGAATGTATAGTGGGACTCTATGATAGTAAATAAATTTATGTTGTAACAACTTGTGATTATAGTGAATAATCTCTTATCGAGAAGTCTAATCAATCACAATAAAGATTTGGATCATTTTATGGATGAACATTTTAAATTTTTTTTCATCCTTTGTAATGTAATTTTACTTCTCTCGGGAGAGGTTGAGTTATCAAAAGAGTGTATTTAATCCTAATAGGTCAATAAAGGTTAATTTCAAAAGAAAGGAAATTTTTAAAAATCACAACTAATTCAATCAACCTTCTTAGTGGTGTAACTCCTCCTGGGAACTTTAATTTGAATCATAGAACCAAGTTTCCTTTCTTATGAACCAATAATTATTGAATATGGATAATCTGAGCTCTATTAATAGTAGGTATTTTCTTTCTTTTTATGAAAAGAACTATCACAGTTGGAAAAATAGGATGTTTCCCCATCTTATTTATCTTTTCCTTAAAGTTAAAGATCAGTTACTGTTGGCTCCCCACTTATTTATAATGAATCACTTATGACCTTTACTAAGAATAGAAATATGAAAATTTATGGAAAATCTAAAAATTTAATTTTGATGTCTCTTTCAAAGAAACTTTACACAAAGGTTATGGGACTCAAAAATTCAAAAGAAATTTGGGATAAATTGGAAATAATTTATGATTATAATGAAAAAGGCATGGAGGAAAGTAGAAAATTTAGAGAAGAAAATCTTGAGATATCAAGATGCGTTAAGAAGAAAACATTGATGACAATTTCACAAGAGTCAATGAAACTGTCAGCAATATTTGGGGGTTTTGTGGAAATAAGGAAGATTCAACTATTATAAAAAATTATTGAGAAATTTTACTAAAAGGTTTCATCCAAAAGTATCATCTTTAGAAGACAGATCTGAATATTTAAAGGATCTATGTGGAATATGTGAATAGAATGGACATATTATTAAAAGGTGCATGATAATTTTCCTTCAAAGAACATCCAAAATTATAAAAGGAAAGTGAATTCAGAAAATCAATGAAGTGAAATCTTGTTTTTGTAAAGTTTATTTGGAATCTAGTAGAAAAATAAGTCATTGATTCTTGATAGTAGATTTTCATCACACTTGACTGGTGATACAAAAATTCTAAGAAACAATGAGAATCATGAAGGAGGAGTAGTGACCTTGGGAAATGATTCTTGACTAAAAATCAAGGGATTTGGAAAAGAAAAGATTGAAGCCCAAAATATGAAGTCCAATAATGTATTATTATTTTTTGAAGGGAATAATCTCAGTTTTCTTAGTGTGAGATAACTATGTGACAATGAACATGATGTATTGTTCAAAAAGGATTCTGGTATCATAATAAGCATAATTAATGGAAAAATAATCACTAAAGGGAAAAAGAACCATTGGTAATCTATTTCGAATTGGGATTTTCGGTGAAGTGGGGGAAATCCCCTTTTATTGAAATTCAAAAGAAATAAAGAAAGAATAAAATGGGGTTAGAAAAAGAGAGACTTCCATCATCAATGAACAGTCAAAGACCCAGTTTCTATCAAATTATAATTCCTATTTTATGTTCCTCATCATGTATGAGATGCCAATGAACTCTTCCACATCCACACCCACACCCATATCTGGGATGTCGTCCTCTATTCCATGATATATCTTGTTGCAAGAGGAATTCAATGTCAATACTATCTGAACAAGAATCAATATTAGGATGGGATACTTCTTTCCTAATTGAGGCATCTATGCTGTCATCCATTAACGGTGCCTTTATAACCTCTTCCACTGGTGAATGAGATCAATGTTCAATCTGATGTTGATATACAACTGCATTGTGTGATTTAAAAACTTAAAATAAACATGAAGTTACAATTTTTACATAATTTGGAAAACATAATGGAGGTTCCATATACAAAAGTAGAACCATTGGGTCCAAGGCCAAAGTTCAAGAAGTGTCAGAAGAAACTATATAAATTTGTGATGATTGAGTGACTTGCACATCCATCATAGGCTCAGAATGAGAATCACGTGTTTTAGATTTTTTAGGGAGGTACAATTAATATACCTCTGCATAGATATATTATTTTTTACCCTTAACTGAAGCCTCTTGTTTAGTTTTAAATGCCTGGATTTCCATGCCATCATAATCCAATTTTTTCTTACCCTTCCCAATTCTTGAGGTAGCTGATTCATAAAAAGATACTACCTCCCCTAAGAGGTCATCATTCATATCTCTTACATAAGGATCATGTATCTCTAATGACAAGTATTGAAACTTCACCTGCCCAGAGGGAATAAAAATTAAATCAAGCTCCTCTACCTATTTCACACCACAGTGTACATATTCACTATTCATAGCCAAATTTGACATGCCTGTTGCAGAAATTTTGAAATTAAAATCCATAAGAGAAGAATCCTTAGTAATCTGATCAACCTTATTCTCCCATGCAAGTGGACCCACAACAACATCCATAAAATAGAGATTGTAAGGAGCACTAGAAGCACCATCCTTCATCTTCTCTGATCCATTCTTCACAGTGGAATTCTCAACATCATAAGTAATCATTCTAAAATTTCAATCTTAAAAAATTTACCCAATTTTCATGTAAAAATAACATCTTAATACCTTTCATTAATTATCATTACCATGACCAATTGATATTTATTTGAAACAAAACCCCATAACATACATAACTTCAATGCCCAATTCAACATTAAAATCACCAGCAACAAAGAATACTATATCAAATAGAGTACATGTAAGGTCATATTCAATAAAAAAACGTCCATAGTGCCCATAGGTGGCTAATAATGTACTCTTTTCAAGATTAATAGGTGTTCCCACAGTACAGAAAATATCCCAAAAGATATCTGGATGCTATAAATAGCAATTCAAACCTTTAATATAAATATAATATTAGACTAAAATGTTCTTCACCTACTTTATATAAACCGAAGGGTATTGGTCTAGGAATCAAAATACACATGGATTGTGGTTTACAAAGACACAACTTGAGGATTTAGTTTACATATCATGTGAAGGAAAGGTAATGTAGAAAAAATCTATATCTATAGAAACCAAGCACCATCTGTCAAAACCAAAAATTTATAGGAGTTGATTTCTTAGATCCTCAATATTCCATTAGATATTCCTCATAAATAGGGAAAGATGCATTATAGTGGAATATTTTTGGTCTTAAACCAAGTATTCAAATAAATACAGACTCCCTTTAATAAATTCTCAAGCAGTTCTCTCTGAGATGCGATTACTCATAGTCGAATGAAAATAAGAAGATAAAAATATATCACTCTTTGCATGCCATTGAACCTTATCCCAAACATCATCCTTTATCAGATCAACTGGTTGTGTAGAAATAAAAATAAGAATAGCTTTTATTGGATACCACTCAACATCAGAGGTCAAGAGCGTATCTCGTACACCAAATCCAGCCTTTGTATTCTTTGTGGTAATGATAAAAACCTTCATAGGGTCGAAATATACATCCAAAACCGAATACATCAGATCCATCATTTTAATTTTTACCTAATCACCATGGAGGTATAGAGAAGCACTCTTAAGAACCATATCCACCATTTTTTATATGATTGATTATTTACTATTTCAAATTAGCGATTCTACCAATTATTACTATTTGAGTGCCATGTATGAAAAGAATCTTTGTAATAGAAGGCATGTCCATCCTTTTTAAAGGATTATAAGTAAAATCATGAAGCATGATACAGTGATATATTTTAACAAGATTAAGAGAGAAATGGGTGAAATATGTGAAACATGCCAAAAGGAGAAATTTTTACAAACTTCACAGAAAGGGGGATATTTTATGATCTCGTCCCCTTGAACTTATTAATGCTGACTTATGTACCCCAATGAGACAGATGTATACCATAACTGATATGTAATTCATTAAATTTATTCATGATTATACTCGGATGACTAAAGTCATATTTATTAGTCAAAAGACCAATGTAACTAAAATGATAAAAAATTTAGAAGAAAAGCTAATAAAGAGATAGATCTATATAATAAAAAGTTGAGATGAGATAATGGAAATGAGTGTACATGTGAATATTTTAAAATTTATATTTCCACAAATTTAATAAATTATTAATAATTCATGCCATATACTCCACAAAAAAATGGGGTAGCTAAAAGATAGAATATAATAATTGTTAACATGCAAAGAACAATTTTATGTTTACAATACACCTCAATGTATTTCTGTAGAGAAGATATATGTACAACCATACATATGAAGAACATATGTATACTAATACAAAAAACACAAAAGGAATCATATGAGTTATATTACAAAAAAATAAAACTATTAAATACTTCAAATTTTTTATAATCCCATGCATTATAAAAAAAGAACATAAATTTGGAAAATTTTGAATAAAAAACAGAGGAATTAGTGTTTAAGGGGTACCTACTTGATGGTAAAGGATACATATAACAGAATAGATGGATGAAAAAGCTGGGTGACTACAGTGATATTAAAATTAATGAAATGAATATCAAGTAATATATCATAGTTGATGTAGATTCATATGATTCGACAAAAAATTGTATGAGGATGGAATAGAAGTATGATGAATTTTCGGATAAAGAGCCAAAAAATGATGTTGTTGATTTTAAATAAACTATTAATGAAGATAAAGATGATGAAAGTGATAGAAAATGGTTTATACAAAAAAAGAAACATGTTGAGACTGAAAATATAATTGGACACAAAAAATATTCAGTTTAGACAAGAATAAAATTGAGAATTGAGAGTTAGAATGTACTTATTTATAAATTTAAACCCCATACATTGGTTGAAGAAATTGATCATGAGGAAAGGATACAAGATATGGATGAGGATCTTAATCAGATTGAAAATAACTCCACTTGGGATATTGTATCAAGAACTAGAAATAAAAATGTCATTGGTACCAAGTGAGTTTTTAGAAATAAGTTAAATGATAAAGGTGAAGTCCCAAGAAATAATTCTAGATCATTATGAAAAGGATAATATAAAATGTAATGAATTGAATTTTATTAAACTTTTTCACCAGTGTGAATAATACAAACCATTATAATGATATTGGATGTTGCAACACAAAATCATTATAATGTTTATCAGATGGATGTGAAATCTACCTTTCATAATGGTGATCTTGAAGAAGAAGAATATATTGATCAAATTGATGGTTTTTTTAAAAAAAATGATGGAAGTAAGGTGTGTAGGTTAAGAAAATATTTTTATGGCTTGAAACATTCCTATAGAGTCTAGTATTCTAAATTATATGGTGGTCTAAATAATATGAAGTTTTTCAAAGGAAAAGTAGACTGTAATCTATATGTTCGATAGATGTCTAACGGCAATCTCTTAGTCATTTCATATATGGATGAAATCCTATATTCTTATGAAAAGGTAGGTTTTTTTGAATAATTTATTCATAAAATGAAAATAAATTTTGATATGTCCATACTTGGTCACATGACATATTTTTTGGGATTTTAGGTTGATAAGAAACAAAATTACATATTTATATCACAAGAAAAATATGTGAGGGAGCTAGTGGAAACGTTTTGAATGGAAATTGAAAAAGTGGTTTCAATAACCATTTTAGTTGGAACTAAATTATTCAAGGATTGAAAAGTATACAATGTTAATTTTAATGAATTCATAATAATCATTGGAAGTCTTCTTTATCTCACAACATCAAGGCCATATATAACATTTGTAGTGATTCTATGTACTAGATTTCATAATGATCCAAAATAGTCTCACTTATTTGAAGCTAAAATAATTATTATATATAGTAAAGGAACTATAAACTGTGAGATTTTATACCGAAACAATGTACCATTGAAGTTTTTGGGGGTTTACAGATGTTGATTGGGTAGGTGATTGTATTGTAAATAGATCAACATCAGGTGAAACCATCATTCTGGGAGAAGGATGTGTCAGTTGGTATTGAAATAAGTAGTATTTAGTAACTATAATCACATATAAGGAATAAAATATTGTAGTTATACATGAATGTACACACATGATCTTAATGCAAGTAGAGCTAGATGATTTGAAACTGGATACTGAAAGACAACTACAAATTTCATGTGATAATAAAAGTTATACTAGAATATCTAAATTTCTAGTACAACATTAAAGATCCAAGATTATTTATATCATTAATCCTATTATCAAATCAAAATTGGAAGGTAGAGGTACCAAGTTTGAATAAATTTCTACAAAAACCTAGTTGTATATATTTTTACCAAAGCAAAGCCAAAAGAGAGGTTTGTTGAATTGTGGTTAAAACTTTTTGTTCAGAATTCTCCTCACACATGAAGACTCTGTAGTTGTACATTATTATTGTGTATTATTTTATGTGAATTGTGATAATAAAGTAGGTAATTGACGGAGAACATTTGTTCATCATGGATATCAATTAATTCCATGATAATGAATGTGGATGCATCTCTTGAGGGGGAGTATTTTTGAGGTTTGAGTAACACAATCCCACTACTATATAAGTAAAAATTGTATTTATCTTAATAAATTACTTGGTTTATGAAAATTATGAGCAAATATGAAATTATTCATGTTCACCTAGCTTTCTAATGTGTTTGTCATGTGTGTGCTTGATCTGGTATTTTATTTTTGACTTTCTGATCTTGATTTCACTAGTCAAAATATTAAAAGACTGATAATCCACCATTGGTTATATCAATCTTCTTTTATACACTAGGTTTCACCATTTAGACTTATAGGTGATTAAATAAATTCTATTTTCAAAATATAATGTTAAACCATTCTTTTAAGATAATGATAGAAGAGATTTTTATGAATTTAGATTAGTTAAGAAGACTCCACTTACCATTTTCATTTGATTTTCATTAAGGGGTTTAAAAATATATTTTTTTTGAATTTTATCAAAATATATGTGAATATATATTTGAATTAATGCTAAAAACAAAATAAAACTGAAGATATTGTTAATATTTAGTGATGCATTCGTTTTCATAGTGTTCCAATATGTGTATGAAGTGATGATGCTTGGAGAATTGTTATGAAGGAAGTGGTTATTAATAGGGAATTGTTATGAATGAAGTTGTGATGCATGATAAATTTTTATGGATTCATCTAACTGCACTAGATGACACAATTGGAAAATTAATATTTATATGGCATTGGATGTCATGCTTGGAAAATTCTTGGTAATTTCAAATTTTGATGATTGTTGTGCTGATATTTAATGTCAAAGACACATGTCAGTAAGGACACATTATGTTAAACAATTTTATAAGACCATAAGGTTGTTGAACTATGGATTTGAGGATTTGATATGGTTGCTTTGAATTTTTTTTATGAGCTTATACAGATTTTTTAATTAGTATTTACTATGTGTATATATATATATAATTAAGACTTTATTAAAACGTGAAGTCCAACCTATAAGAAGCCCAATACAAGCCTAAAACAAGGAGTTTTTAGGACCTGAAGGTCAACCATGCCCATGGGAGGATAAATCGATCCCACATTATGGAGATTGGGTCTATGTAGCGGCCCTAAGGGATCATGCCCATGTATAGGTCCTGAGGATCATGTACATGTTGGTGTGAATGGGATGGTTTGATAGCCCACAGAAGAGTAGAGGTGGAACCACTATGCAGGGTGGCACAACAACAGGGGAGCCAAGAATTATTTCTGCTATTGGTGGACCATAATTGATAAACTATGGCCCCTTCCCATTGAAGTTTCAATGTGCGAAGAAAATACACATATGTTGTTCTTCCATTTCTTAAAAAAATGGAAATAAAATGGGGTGTCCAATCATCACATCCCATTTGAAAGAGGTCCATTCAATCTCTTAGGATATATCTTCTTCCTCATTCAAATTATTTTTTTATGATCGAGCACCCCACATATGAAGGTTTGCGAAAATGAACACCCTCGAGCCCAGGTTCCTTGTGAGATCTTCTTGGAACTCTTCGAAGTTCAAAAATCAGCTAATAGTAGATTTCTTGAAAGCAGCAATGATCATTTGTGATGATGATTAGTCCCTTTTGAGAAGAAATTTTATGGATAATGAAATATTCATAGATGAAGGATTTGAGAACTATGAGTTTTCTTCATAGTGATTAAAAATACCATGATTATCCACAAATAGAATAAAGATCACAGATGAGATGGTACGCAATGAAGCCTTGTAGACTATGGTTTGTGGTGAAACTTCATGTACAATGATTCACAGATGGAGTATATTTTTTAATACAGACTTACATTATGTATTTTATGTCATTGAAGTTTTCAAATGGATCAAAATTATTTGTGCACAATGTGGAACATGAGTTTTAATGTAGTTTATAGTGGATGAGTTTATAAAAATTTTCTGTTCAAGGTAATGGTTCATGGATGATATCTAGTTTACAGATAAAAAATGATATGTGAATATCATACTGAATTATGTGAAGATTCAATATGGAGAAGAAGTGTTTTTGCATACAGTATTTCATAGATGAGGCCTATTCGGGTAGCTTTCGAGACTCTAATGAACTTATTTAAACTGATATGCATTATAGAAGTATTATCATGTGATAACCACACAAAATAACCAGTGAATATTTTCTTACACATATTAAATTGACTCTTATATTAAGGGAGTTTAATAGAACTGAGAAATATTTCTAATAACACAAATTAGTGTGTAGTAGTGCTGATGTTAAATGCAAAAAATAGGTTTAAGATTATTTATCTCTCACAATGTTTATATGTTGATCGCAATGTGATAAAATTAATTGTAGAAAATAAGTGGGAGTATATCTGAATGTAGGCATCAATTCATGAAGTAGTGTATATTTGTAAAGATAGTTCAAAAAAATAAATTCATACTATTCATTTAACATCCCATGATTATTATGGGATTGATGTTTCTTAATATCTTTGATGTCTTGTGTTTCACACAATACATAGATAAGCTTGCGCAATACACAACACTAACTTAGCTTATGTTATACATAACACAATGATTGGCTTGTGTTACACACAATTTCAAGTTCTTTTGATATAATTCATTTCATGAAAGACTGAGTATAATTGAACAACTAAATATTTTTATGTTACCTTATAACCTAGTCATTATAATGGTCAGTATAACATTATTAAAATTCTTTTTAAAAACGATGTAAATTAAAATAAGTGAGTTTATAAAATAATAAAATCATTATTGATGGATTTTAATAATGAAATATATATTTAATATATTCTATATAATGTTTAAAATTCATATTATATGTTTTCTACACATGCTATAAGAACAGATTCAATTTTTTTAATAAAAGAAGTATTTTTTTTCAAAAAATGAAGTTTTGCTGCCTTTTGATGTTGCAACAATTTAAAATATAGTTTTTGAAACTTTTATATATTCTATTAAACAACATAAACTTGATATTTGGAATCAGTATATAAAATTTTTCTTTTGATGAAGTTTTGATATTTTTCAAATACCTTTCAAGTTTTGATGAATAGTAAAAATACATTAAATTTTAATTGAAAAACTTTTTTCCATAAAAATAATTTATATGGTAGAATTAAATTAGTGAATGGTTTTGACGTATAAATATATTAAATTTTTACCATTCAATATAATTGATGTAATTGGAATAAATTTTACATTGAATTTTGTTGTAAAAGCATTTCAATCTTTTGTATTGTTTTGAATTTTAAAACCTGTTTTTCATTCCTACAACGGGATTAATTTTAATTTAATTACTGAAAATTATATGGTTTGAATTTTTAAAAAATTATTACATTTTTGGGATCATTATTTACAAATTATATAGACAAAATTCTTTTATTTTTAGATATTATGAAGAGTAACTTTAGTAATTTATATTAGTAGGTAAAAAGGTAAATCAGGTAATTAAGGGTAAATATAATATTAAAAAATAACCTTAACACTCATCCTAACGTGTTTTGATGAGTAATATTTTATACAATCCATCCTTTGGTAGAAATTATACCCTTTGGAAGCCACTTGGATGAGATTATGACATTTAATATATTTTATTTAAATAAAAGTAAAATATTTCTTACTCAAATTTTGATAACTAAATCATTTTTATTATAAGGGAATACAGAATATAAATTTTATTATGAATACTCATTTGAAATCTAAAATGTTTTCCTTATAATTTCAATTTATTTATTATTTTTTGGAAATAAATAACTACCTTATAGGTTTATATATTGATGATTGAGAAATTATTTAATTGATGAAAAATCAATAAACTAATTTTTATTAAAATGATAGTAACCATTAAAAGAAAAAAACTTGGAAAAATATTATTGGTAGATTATATGAAGACAATAATCATCTAACGGTGGATTTATTGACCATTTGGATCCTTATAGAAGTGATTATGATACAAATATTATTTTATTAAATGTTATGTTAAACTTGTGACAATCATATTTTAATAAGTATAACATTTTTAATCATGTATTTTCAGAATATATATTTGATTAAAATTATTCTTATGAAATATAGTAGATTTATATTCATCATAGTATTTTTTTAAATTTTTATTGAAAATATAAGTGTATTAAATAATTACACAAAACTAATATTGAAATTATTTAATTAATGGAAATATCAAATTAATGTTACTAAAAATATTAAAATAAATATAACTTTGAATAATTAATATATCCAATAAATTTTCTATATTACTTTGACCCTAAAGGGCATAATAAAATATTTGTTTTTAGGATAACATCTTATATTGTTAATTTTTAAAATCCATGAATTGAATATTTTTAAAATCGGCACTATTGTTGTTTTGTCAAATTAATTTTTCATTAAATTATTTAAAAACCCTAAAACATTTTAAAATATATATAATTAATATTATGTGGTAAAAAATGTTCTAAAATATTTATTTATGATTTAATTGACATAAAATAAGTAAATATTTCACCCTTTTAATATTGAAATATTCTTTACCATAGTTAAAGTGAAAAATAATAACTAAGTGATAAATTAAAATGATAAGGTTTAAATGGATAGAAACACTTATCTAAAATTTATTGGTTGGTGTGATTACATACTTATCTCATATCATATTCTAAATTATTACATATTGGAGGTTTTTTTATGTGGTTTAATTTTATTATATATTAATACTTTAGGAGAATCCAAAAGTTCCCCTCATCTCAATTACAAAAGGGTACCTCTTACCTCACCTATTTAATTAAATTTCACCCTTCAATATCAGCCATACACAGCCCATTTCCTTTATCAACATACCTAGTTTCATTATAGAGGTTCTGGTCCTCTAAAAAAATAAACTCTAGTTCCTTTAAGAGGATATTTAGATGGAGCACGTCATAGAAGAGGTAATCACCTCTACTGATTATTTCAAATTATTTTTTGTTTTACTTACTATTTGTGAGTTGTTTCAATTATAATGTAATTAATCTAGTATAAATTATATTATGAGATTTTATTATGGTTAATTATCCAGTATATTCCACCATCTATCCATCCTACAAAAATGAAATTATCACACAAGAGTACTTACGACTTATTGTCTCCATGTTGTTGTGTAATATCTTTCTCACCACCATCTTACTTGGATGAGTATAATGATGAAAATAATATATATACATGATTATTATAACCTGATATGGATTTAAAAAAACAAAATACCATACACTTCCATACCATTTCAGGATTATGATAATGTTATTGTCACTCGTACATAGGTACAGCCTACCGTCTCCTTAATGTGATGTGATTCATTATACATGATCTTCATTAAAGCACAATTATATAAATGAATTGAATGAATAAATATGATATATATATATATATTATAATATCATTCTATAAATTATTTAACTATAACCTTATAATAGGAACTTATCTGATAAGACATGTGTAACAAAATAAATAAATTAATACCTGATTGAAGAGTAATAATTTTACTAACAAATGGATAATAATATGATCATATATGATGCCTATGATTGTGGAATAATTAAGTGACACAATTTAAATCATTATATATGAGTTTTGGATATATAAAAAGGATAGTAAACATAAGGTAATGGATAATTTCTCAATCTCATTATTATATGAGATTGATTATATGTAATTATTTTCCGGGGTATATTTATCATCCATGTCCTTGTTTCTGAAAAAAAAATTATAAAATTTTTACAATTATAATATAGATTTTTAAATTCATTTTCACCCATTTTTAATTTTACTATATGGTTTGGAAGGATTCTTTCTTTCGTTTTCCATATGAGGTACTTTTTTGACTTTTTCATTAAAAGTACCGTAATATTTTTTGAACTTATATTACCTGAATGGATTTTTACTCTTTCATAACACCATATTTACATGAAGATTACTTTATAATATTTCAAGTTTATTTTCAAACAAATTTTTTTCTTTTAAAATTTCATGACATTTTGTGAATATAAAATATTTTTTATGAAGAAAGGATATTTTCCTCAAGAATTAATTTCAAGTATTCTATCAAAATTGTTTTCCATATAAGATGAAATTTTTTAAACTGGGTTATTTTTCTCTCCTTATTTTTACCATGTTTTTATTTTTTTATTATAGAAATTTATTTATAAAATACATTAGTTATATATAGATTATGATGGAATTTTATTTAAGAAACCCATTTTATTCTTTGGGTTATGCTATGTTCAATGATTTATGTTATTATGACACAAGTAAGAATGATTTTATTATGATATGGGTTATACGTATATCTCCATCTAATGAATTGGTAAATATTTATATCTCATGAGATATACATGACTGGAATGAAAAGTAAATATGGTTCAGTAATCCAAGGCCAGTACATCATGTAAATCCTGTTCAGTAATACAGGGTTGGAACGACAAATAAACTGAGTTCTGTAATGGACTTTGTTCACTATGGTGGTCTTGGAAATGCATCTCAGCTAATATCGAAATGATTTTCTATGATTTTTTGTTTTCAACAATTCCATGTTTTGTGCGAATTCTATTTTCTCATGGGTCTTTTTACTTTTTGATTTTTTCCTTATGATCTACCATGATTTATTTCATGACTCATTATTTTGATATTTGTAATACATGGTTTGATTATAAAAAGTTTTCTTCATGTTTTTACATTCTTATGTTTAGTTTTTATTTTATATTTTCCATTTTTATCCATAATGAGAATTTTATCTAACCCCTTTTAATGTTTCTATTCCCTTGGATATGAAGAAGACTATTAAGATGTGTCAAAAAGGGGGTTCTTATTATGAAGAAAAACACAAGAGATGGTGTAGATGTTTTATGAACCATTTGTTTATGTTTCCAAGTTTCCAAAGACACTAAACTAATACGGTCTTTGAGTGTATATTTTTATCATGTAATAATTATTTTGAAAATGTAATGTAATTTCCATGTACATCAATATTATTTTCCTTATAGTTGGTATCAAATCAATGTTTTAGTCACACATTGAAAAGTATGATTCAAAATCATTAGTGATAACCCAATAGATATTTCTAAGGATTGTCTAGGGACGTCCCTAAGGGTCAGTATAACAATATGTTATAATACTTGAAGGTTTTTAATGATCATTGTTAACCTAGGATTAAACCTAATATGTTAGAGATTTAAATTAGTTCCACTTTAATTTGTTTTTTTTTCTAGTATGATTTTTGCCT
Source organism: Viscum album (assembly GCA_963277665.1). Classification (NCBI taxonomy): domain Eukaryota; kingdom Viridiplantae; phylum Streptophyta; class Magnoliopsida; order Santalales; family Viscaceae; genus Viscum; species Viscum album. Next base: position 75,473,653 of record OY728145.1, read on the forward strand.
CTCACACTATTATTTTTGGATTTTAGACAATGGATGGAACCCGAAGGAAACATTTTAATGATAAATGTAATGGGAAATACAATTATTTTCCTCCTGAACAACCAAATGTTATGTGTGTTGGATTGAAAAATCTAAGCTCTATACTTACATAATAAATGAATCATTATAGACATCCAAATGAGAATACAAGGGAACAACATTCTATTGAGTCCGTCATGAGGAAACATACACCATATTTCAGTGGTTCTTATGATCCACATGTTTCTGAAAAATGTATTTTTACCATTGAAAATGTATTTTATATCCTTCACTATTTGGAACATGATAAATTCATTTTGGTTGTTTATTTTTTATAAGGAAAACCATACCAACAATGGACTCTAATCAAGAATACGAGGAAACAAGATAAAATTTAATCCATGGAATGGGATGAGTTCAAGAACTTATTTTTCAATAATTACTTTTCTCATATTATTTGAAAAAATATGGAAAACAAGTTTCGAAAGGTTACACAAAAGAATAATGAATCTGTTGGCACATATGGATAAACGTTTTTCAAGACTAGCAAGGTATACTTACAGCTTTATCATCCAACCTAAAAGGAAAGTTGATCAATTCTTTAGTGTCTTAAAACCATGTCTTATAAGGGTATAAGAGACTTTAGTATCTATTAATAGATCATGCATAATACTATCAATTAAGACATGGAAGTTGGTGATACATATAAATCTCATGGTTTCAACAAGAAATGGAAGATTAAGTTCAAGGGAAAATCACAAAATAATGGAACAAATAAGATGAATATTTCCTTATGCTCATGTGTGGAAAGAATAATGGGGTAAATTTTCTTAAAAGGACAAGTAAATGTTTTAACTTTGGAAAATATGGGCATCAGGCTGTTGAGTGTTTAAATAATTGGAAAAAGGTAGCAAATGATGTAAATAGAGAAAAGGATACAAATAAATGAACCTCCCACACTTCAATGTTACAAGTGTAAGTTAATTGTGAATTATGATAACCAATTCACCAATAAAATGTTTATAAATGATGATCCACATCAACAACCTATTAATTCCAAATACAAAGACAAATTTCATGTGATCACTATTGGCGTAGTTGAGTATGAAAAAATGTGGTGGAATTAATGAGTGTTTTTGTAATAGGATCCCAAAATAATGTTTTTGAAACTATTTTATAGGATTTTAGAATATTAGAATATCTATGTAGTGGTTCACTAGGGTTTTCCACTTGTATTTGAAATTATATTCTTAGTGGTACTAGTAACCATGAAAAGTGATTGACGTAATAAGGTGATGTTTCTGGAAAACACATGATTAAGGGAATGATAACCCTTAATATGATCATGATGTTTAGATAATGATATTTAGATAAGGATATTTTGGATAGTAATAATAAAATTGGATGATATTAGTTAACTTGGAACATGTTATGGATTTATTAACATGTGGGTTATTCTATCATGGATGAAGTTTACATCTTTTTAGAATTGAGAATAAATAAACATGAATGTTTTCAATATAGATATATGATAATTCGGTTTATTATTGTGGCTTAAGATAATTGATGATGTTACCAACAAGATATATTTTATGATATACTGGGGATAAATGTGAATATGAGTTGGTGAACCTCTTTCTATAGTTTTGGATTTTCATCTTTCAGAAGGATTTTAAGGTTATCAATTTAGGAAATGTTTAAGTTAAACATCAGATGATGTTTGTTAGAATAAATTATTATCTCATTATAGGTGGGCTTATGCATATTTGATTACTTGTGATAACTTTTTTTGTTTTTATAAAGAGAGATGGAATGACCTATCATTGTCTTTATGGATAGCATTATCTGCTAACACTTGACGAATGAAAAATTAAACTTCATTTCTTTGAATAAGAGATGAAGTGCGAATTGTAAAGGTATTAACAACAGTGAGATTATACGAAAATAAATTAAGTATTTCTTCTCAAGTTATTCAACATTAGGGAAATTATATTGAAAACCAAAAAATTAATCGTAGTATGTTCTTATCTAATGAATCATATGGTCCCTTAGATCATTGCAGATTTATAGATTTGTGATTATTAACTTTTTCCTAAGCATGTTCTTTATCACTATACATAAAAACTTGATAGTTATATTTCTCTAATATATTCATGTTTTCACTTCCAAACTATGTTATCCTATGTTGGAACCAAGTTATGAGTCACTTTGGGTACCCATTTTGTTTCTAAATTTCCTTTTTAAAACATAGTTTTAGTATTCCTTTTTACGATTTCGGTTTCAATGAAAGAAACTTTAAAGTACTAATGATTTTGTAGCCCTGAAAAATTTCAAGGGAGAGATTCATCTTAAGGGGGGTAGAATGTAACAACCTGATATTTTTATGGGATATTTTTTTCTAATCTCTTTGATGTCTTGTGTTGTACGCTGCACTAATATAATCTTGCACAATACACAAAACCAACATAGCTTGTGACATATGCAATGATATGATTGGATTGTGTTAAAAAAAATCAATTTATTTTGTTAGAATTAATTTCATGAAATATTGAGTATAAGTGAAAAGCTAAATATTTTTATGTTACCTTATAACCAAGTCATTTCAATGGCAGATATGAACAATATTAACTTTCTTCTGAAAAAACTATTTAAATGAAAATAAGTGAGTTAATAATATAATAAAATCACTCTTAGTTGATTTTATTAATGAAATATATGTTTAATATATTCAATATAATGTTTAAATTACATCTTATACGTTTTCTAGACATTATATAAGAAAACAATTCAATTTTTTTGGATAAAATAAGTAATTTTGAAAAAAAATACATTTTTGTCGCCTTTTGATGGAAGGCCCATTTTAAATATAGTTTTGAAAATTTTTGTATATTATATTTTAGAAAATAAAAATTTTATTTGGAAGTGGGATATAAAAATTTAGTTTGGATGGATTTTTGATATTTTTTCTGATAACTTTCATGTTTTAATGAATATTAAAAATACACAAAATTTTAATTGAAAATAACTTTTATCATCAAAATAATTTATATGGTTAAATTATATTAGTGAATAGTTTTGAAGTATAAATAGAATATATTTTTATTATTAAATATAATTAATGTCATTGGAATTAATTTTACATTCAATTTTGTTGTAAATTGTTTTTAGTCTTTTGCAATGTTTTGACTTTAAAAATCCGTTTTTCATTCCAAAAATGAGGTTAATTTTTAATTAATTACTAAAAATTATGTGTTTTGAAATTTTTAAATATGGATTCAATATTTAGAATATTTTTCTTCAAATTATGTAAATAGTATTCTTTTATTTTTAGGGTGTATGAATAGTTACTTTAGTAATTTTTATTAATACTGTAAAAAGATAAATAGGGTAATTAATGGGAAATATAATATTATAAAATTACCTTAACCCTTGTACTAATATGTGTGGATGAGTTATTGTTGACCTAAACCATCCTTGGGTTGAAATGATTCACTTTTGAAGCCACTTAGATGATATAAGGCATTCAATGTATTTTATTTAATAAAAAGTTAAATTGCTTACTCAAAATATTATAACTAAATAATTTTTAATATAAGGGCATACAAAAGATAAATTCAATTATGAATACTCATTTTAAATCTAAATTTTTTTTATAGTTGTAATTTATTTTTAAATTTTAAGAAGTAAATAACTTCCATAAATGTTTACATATTGATGATGCGTAAATTATTTAAATGATGAAAAATCAATAAACTAATTTTTATTTAAATGATAATAACCATTAAAAGAAACAAAAATTTGACCAAATATTATTAGTAGATTATATATCACCCATAATCATCCAATAGTGGATTTATTTACCATTTGGATCTTTTTAGAAGATATTATTACACTTATATTATATTATTTAAAGTGATGTTAAACTTGTGAAAATCATGTTTTAATAAGTATAACATTTTTAATGATGGATTTTCCAGAAGCTATATTCGAATACACATATTATTATAAAATATATTAAACTTATCATCATCATAGATTTTTATTTTTAATTTTTATACAACAAATAAGTTTTTTAAATAATTAAGCTATACTAATTTTGTATTTTTTTCTATTAATGGAATTATCAAATTAATGTTATTAAAAATAATAAAATAAAAATAATTTTGGATAAATAATATATATAATGAATTTTATATATTACCTTGAACAATAAGGACATAATAAAATATTTTTTTCAAGGATAAAATCTTATAATGATATTTTAAAAAATTGTAGAATTGTATATTTTTAAAATTGACACAATTTTTGTTTTTCCAAAATAATTTTTTATTAAATTATAAAAAAATCATAATTTTTTTAGAAAATATATAATAAATTTTATACAGTCTAATATATACTAAACTGTGTATTTAGGATTTAATTGTTATAAAATAAGTAAATATTTCACTCTTTTAATATTGAATTATTTTTTACCCTTGTTAAAGTGATATAGCATAACTAAGTTATAAATTAAATTGATAAGGTTTAAATATAAAAAAAACATATCTGAAATTTATTTGTTGATAAGACTAAAACCTTATATCATATCATATTTTATATTATTAAATTTTGTAGGTTTTTGGATGTGATATTATTTTATTATAAATTAATACTTTTGGAGATTCCAAAAGTGCCTCTCACCTAAAATATAAAAGGGCACCTCCTCCCTCACCTATTCATTTCACATTGAGTCTTCAAAATCAAAAATCCCCTTCCAATATCCCTTATAAACATTCCTAGTTACATTAAATAGGTTTTGGTATTCTCAAAATACCAACTCTAGTTCCTTTAAGAGGAGATTTAAAAGAAGCACGTTGAATAAGAGGTAATATCCTCTACCAATTCTTTCAAATTATTTATTCATATACTTCCTCTTCATGTGTTATTTCCATTATAGAGTAATAAATATAAAGTGAATTATATTCTAAAATTTTATTATAGTTATGGAACCACCATATTCCACCTTCTATATACCCTATGAAAAATAAATCACAACCTGTGCATAAATACGATATACCGTCTCCACACCGTGGTGTTATCTGGTTTTCACAACCATCTTACATGGATGGATATAATGATGTAAATAATATATACATATATATATGATTATTATAACATTATATGGATTCAGGAAAAAAAATATACACCATCTACTTCTATACCATTTTATAATTAAGGGGATGATATCCTCGCTCGTGTGTACGTACGACCTGCCATCTCCAAGATGCGATACAGTTCATTCAACATGATATTCTTTAAATAATGATTATATAAATGAATTGAATGAATATGTAAGATATATATATTCATATTATACTAATATCATTATATAAATGATATAAATATAACCTAATAAGATGAACCTTTCCAACAGGACATGCATATCAATATAAAGAAGTTAATACTCGATTGACGAGTAATAATGTTACTAAAGAACAGATTATAATATGATCATATATGATGACTATGATTTTGGAACAATTCAATGACATAATTCAAATTATTATATAGGAGGTTATGATACATACAAAGGATAACCGACCTATGGTAATGCATAATGTTGAAATCCTGTTGTTATCGGAGATTGATTATATATAATTATTTAATGGGGTATATTTATCATCCGTGTAAATGTTTTATAAAAATGTTTTCATAAAATGTTTATTATTCTCATATGGATTTTTAAAGTCGTTTTTAACTATTTTTTACTTTTACCACATATTTTGGAATGATTTTTTCTTTTGTTTTCCATACGAGGTACGTTTTGACTTTTCCAACAAAAGTATGAGAATATTATTCTAACATATCTGACATGTGTTGGTGCCAAAATTTAGAAGGAAGAAAAGGCCCCAAGATGGCCCCACGGACTGCCTCACAAATCCCTTTTGCAAAGTCCCCCCAGCATCGCGGTCACCGTGAAGCAAAGAATGTGGGAGGCTTTGCGAACGCATTTGACATTCACGAGCCCGCCATGAAGCAACGAAGGTAGGAGGATCCTCGAGTGCATTTGATGTTCACGAGCCCACCACAAATAGAAGGAGGAGGGATGATCTATGAACCCATTTGACGTTCACGAGTGCACTGTGAAGCCACCTGACCCCTTTTTACGCCACTTGAGCCCTGCTCCGCGACGCCTCTTGCCTATAAATATTAGGCTCCTCCTAAGCTCTAGAGGACGGAAAATCCGACCTTTCGGATTATCATCTCCCGAATCGCAAAGCACTCTTCCGCTCAGAGAACCATGAGCTGCGCGAGGTACTTCTGATTTGCGAAGTGCCTACCCATTGCCTCGTTCTAATCCCCTCTTCTGAGAGGGATGCCTTTCACGAAGCCTAAGGGCTTTTGTGAAGGAAAGGGATCCCCAAGGGGACCTGGGTCATCATGGAGTGTTTATGATTCACGAGGTACCCTTCATGTAAACTTGATCCATTTGATAAGGCAGGATCACTATACTTCATGAAGTACATTGCTTCCCGACACCTTACTCCATGAGGCACCTTTGTTGCACGAGGTTGTGCTCCGCGAATGCCCATCCACTTCACGAAGAACCTCCCATTTGCAACTCTACCCCGTGCTAAGGATAAGACAACACACTTTGTGAAGCACACCCCTTCACAACTTCCCTCTACCACTCAGGAAAACAGAGCTCCACAAGGCCCCTACCCACAGACCCCTCTTCTTGGCAAACCCTTTTCCCTTGTGACCCTCTAGGTTGGCATGATGTGACTTCAAAGTACCATGGACGATACCACCTGTAGCATTGTTGCACCTAATGATTCTTCACATAGGCACGCTAATGGCTATTGCTTCTTCACATATCCATGCTAACGTGGACGCCTCGATGGTTCGCTATGAGAAACCCCCTCAGTACGACGTTATCGGTGACTTCCCTCCCACAACGAGCATAGGGTACCAGTTATGTAAGTCCTAGGGGTGCAGAGTGAACCCGCCTCGTCCGAGCTTCAGGACGTTAAACTGCAAAGCGCCTTCGTCCTCAACACATGACGTTAAACTATGACCTGACCTCGTGCCTCACATGCAGGGTCCCCCCACCTAAGACATTCTCCACACCAATAGTCTCCATAGGGGATGATATCCTCTTTCTTGGAGTGGAGTTTGTCTGCGGGGAAGGGCATCCATCTTGTTATAAGCCCCTAGCTTTTCTTGAAAGAGTCGGCACCCCTACTCCTCCTCACTTCCTCGATGCCAAGGCCAGCGGATGGCGTGATAGGGGACAGGGCCTCCATCCTGGAGTAATTCCCAATCCCACTCCCCCACTGTGCTTTGTCACCTTCAGGTCTCTATACTAGAGTAAGTCCTAAACTTTCTCTCCCAGGGCCACTCTACGCGTAAGCCCCACTCCATATCCCATGGACTGACCTTTCGCGACATGATCATCAGGTCTCTACTGCCTCTTATTTCTCACACCTAGCATGACTCACATGGCCTTAGAGTAAGCATCAACCATGACAACATCCCCATACCGCATGATGTTAAACTGTATACCCAAACTATGAGGACTTTGATCCATGTCAAGGCATGGTACGTAGGAAGCCTCTCCGAGGTTCAATCCCACCACCCGGTTTTTATGACCCCCTTCATGTTGATTCTCCCCCATCCCACATGACTTTAAACTGTATCCCCCATCCCGCATGACGTTAAACTATATTTCACCATCCACCTAGACCAAGGTCCATCTTCAAATCAGATCTACGACACACACATCCTGAACTACGTGGTCTTTGATCCATGTAAACACATGGTATGTAGGAAGCCTCATGAGGTTCAAGCCCACCACCAGTGGACCCCCGGGTTCACCTTCATGTTAGTTCACTGAAGAAACCATTCCTGAAACTACGTGGACTTTGATCCATGTCAAGGCATGGTATGTAGGAAGCCTCATTAGGTTCAATCCCATCACCCATCAGACCAAGGTTATTATTCACATCGGTTCTCCCCCGTCCCTCATGACATTAAACTGTATACCCGAACTACGCGGACTTTGATACATGTCAAGTCATGGTACATAGGAAGTCTCTTCGAGGCTCAAGCCCAAAACTGTCATCCATCCTGACTCTTACCCGGGCCACCACATCCCAGTGAGATCATGAAACTTTTTACCCCTCCACAACATTCAGGGATCCACCCACGTGTTGGCCCCAATATCGGTATTCCCTCCAAGGGGGTTCCAAAATCTAATCCACTCTAATTAGTGTTTTGATCAGTCTGATCTGTCCCCACTAGATGTTAAACTTACGGCATACCCAGTGTTAAACATGGGAAGCTGAGGAAAACCTCAGAGTCATGCCTATGGCATATGATTCCCCGCGTTCGATGTGGGATGCCTCAGGTTTCCACACCCTTTAGAAGCCCTATAATAAGGGAAAGAAGAAAGAGACATTAATCCACAGCATCCAGACATGCCAGTGATTCCCAGATTTACTACTCCCCTAACCGAAGGTTGCTGCCCTTATCGGACCCCTTGGAATGTCCTGAAAAAATCATAATAATTAACTAGTTTCCATGAAAATATGGCACCAGGGAGAGTTTCACGAACAACTTATTAAATCTATGAGGGAGACCCGTACTAGGTGACGAGTTCTGAGGAGGAATCCACAGAAGGAAGAACTGACATCCCATCATCCTGTTTCAATCAAGGATCAGACGTCCCTGAACAAGGAGCGAATGTCGCCCGCCTTTGGAAGGCAGGAATGCGGGGTAACATAAGCCGCACCTGTCACACTCAAGAAGACGGACGCACGTGCCCCGACGAAAGCGTCGGAAACAGAAATGGTGAACCTGACGTGAAATTATTCTCCTCAATATGTAGATTATTAATGCTTGGGGAATCCATGGATTGGCATGTCACTGGATCTAGCCATCCGGCGCTGGGTCCTGCCAAGCAAATAGTGGGCCTGGCATGAAAATCACCAGATGTTGGGGCAGTAGAATGTTGGGCATCCCGTTCTGTGATGTTGTCAGTGTGGATCCTTCTTACCGACCACAGAAGATGGAATGGCACTGGGGCACAGGTTGTTGATTTATTTTACTTTCAGCACTGACGAGTCCACCTACCTACTTCTCAGAAATCAGTTTGTTGCCATGGAAATGCGATCACCGCCCTCCCGCCCACATAGGGGAAGGGGCAACATCAGCACATCTGCTCCACATGGATCCACTGATGTCATAACGGCATCTGCATCTACGACTGTGGGGCACCCACGCCCCATATCCCCATCAGATGTCATCTAACTATGGGTGATTAATGACCTTGTATGTCGTTACGAGGAGGAGGGCATAATCTCGGCCTGGGATATGGCCCCCCTGGACCTGGAGGCATCAAGGCCCCACCGTCAACACCACCCCCAAGGGTCACACATGGAGCCACTACTCCCCACCCCAACGTTCAATCGTGTCTGGATCCTGTCCCCGAAATTCTTTGACGACTCCCTAACTTACGCTGATGAGGTGGATGATGCTCGGCACAGCCCAGTCAGAGTCCCAATCCAGGGGCTCCCAATGAGGGCCCCCACCTGGCCGTGTCAGCATCACCACCCGACCTTGCCGGAGGGGAAGGTAATCTATGCACCTGCACCACCAGCACCGGATCTCCTGACTCAACGTCAGCATCGGGCCCAAGATGAGGACACCCCCAAGGGGTGTCAACGTCGACGGCTACTGTGGCCCGAGCCACCGTCGACGCATATCATAAAGTCCATACACACACTGAGTTGGGGCGCTCCTAAACCCTGTTGGGATCGAGGTCCCAACTGCCCCACGAGCAGGTTGGGTCGACTCTCCTGGTCACATGCACGATCGGGAGGCATCGTGAGCCCACCCGCAGTAATTCCGCCTCGTATGAAGGTCCTCCCCATACCACCACCACTGGGAGTGTGGGTCTTCCCCGCTTCGAGGATCAGTATAGAGGTTTTCCCCATGCCACCCCCAATCTAAATGATGGTCTACCCCACAGTCCGATATCTATCCAAAATGGGGATCCGCCTTACGTCATCTCTGTAGCAGGAGAAGGTCCTCCTCGCCCCAGAAACCAGAGGATTGAAGGCTATCCTCGCTCCACCCACACCAAGCATGGAGGTCCTCCTCATGCTCCCTCTGGTTCCAGTGGAGGTATTTCCTGCTCAGGCATTTTTCATGGAGGCCCTCCTCATGTCCCCTTCGACATTTGTCCTGGTGTTCCTCACACCCCTGTTGTCTCAAGTGGAAGTCCTCTCCACCCTGGCGCCAGCGCGGCTGAAGGACCACATGTCGGAAATCATCCCTGTCCTGAGGAGCCACCCAGGGGTAGGAAGGCGGGTCGTCGCCAGCAAAAGAAGAATCCTGGGAAGGCCCGAATGGAGATCAAACTGGTCCGCTTCTCAGACTCTGGAGTGGAGTGTGACTCAGTTCAAGAACCCTTTACTCACTCATTCGAGCCAAGGTCCGGAGCAGGGATGAGGCACATCATCCTGGTACTTTCATAATGCGAGGTCCACAAGATTCTCGCATCCCTCTGCAGGTTTATCCAAGAGGATGAAGATTTGGTGACCTCATAGGTTACGGTCGTGCAGTCACCAGCATCATCACTGGAAGTGCTTTCTACCTCCACGGGAGATCACAAAGATCTATTATGGGGACCAATGGGAGGCAAGTAGCATTGCGACCCACCACCAGCAGCCTTGGCCCCTGATCCAAGAATGGTGGCCATCAGCCAGTCATATTGCGACCTAACGGCCATGTCACTACACTCCTCAAAGGACAACCCATGAATCGGTGTCCAGTCAGCCCATTCACCATATTCTCCACTGGCAGACCTATCATCCCAGTGGTCTACCTCAGTATCATTCTCAGTTCCTCAACCACCCCCATTTGGCGAGTGGGGAAATCAAGGGCCAGACCCTAAAATTGAGCCTAGTATCTTCTGGATCATCCTTGCGGCAGACCGCTTCCCTGAGGAGTTCTGGCCCGTAGCAGCGCAAGATTTCTTCATACCTGAGTCCCTCACCCCAGAGGAAGTTGAGTGACTTCGCTACACCATCTGGGTGATGCATTTCAGACACCTTCATCAGCGCGTGGTATATCCAAGGATCCAAGCGCATTTTGAGGACATCAGCGAGCAGTGTCGTCTAGTCAATCTGGCTGCGCTCCCGATGACCCAGTGCCCTGAGTCACCAGGCCGGTGCGAGGCCCTCCAGCATCAATGCATTCAGAGTATTAAGGCACTCTGAAAAATCATCAGGGAAGCAACCCCCCACGTGCAAGTCCATGGCTAGGGACATTATGCTTCCCTCCTCTTTATCCCTATCTGACAGCAGCCCGACTCGCTTTGCGATATTGAGTGCATGCCCCTGGGAAGGGTCACAATACACATGGCTGACATAGTGGACAAGGAGGATGATCTGGAGGTTCTCGATGGAGACTTACCCCCCGAGGGTGTGCAACCATTGTTGGACCCATCGGGGAGGATTACCTGTTAGTAGAGGAACCTCCTATGTCTCCCAGCACCCACCGAGTCATTGGTGCTCAGCCAGAATGTCAGTAAGGGAAAAGAGCATGTCGGAGCTATCAAGAACTCTAACCCATCCGCCTTAGTGCAGAAGAGGGAGGATGACCCCAAGAAGGTTGCGTTGCGTCAGCAACTTGCTGACCAAAAGAGGTTGGTCGACGAACTCCTGGTTAAACGCACGATAGAGCGACAACCCCACTAGGGCGATCCTAGTCCGGGTCATCAGGGGAAGGAACAACTCCCCCCCCCCCCCCCCCCCCCGGCGAGATGCCTCCGGGCAACCCTAATCATGCCGCTCCCAATGACAGGGCTGAAGCCAGAACTCACGGTAAGAGGGAACGATATGTCTCACCAAACCCTCCCGAATTGCGCGACAATCCGAGGAATCCATCCCGGGTTCCCCCAGCTACTCCACAGGCCGTCCCACCAGTCACTCCATGAGCCGCTGAACCCATTGAGCATGTCGAAGATCATGGAAACTCACTTGTGGTTAAGGATCTCTATCAAGATAGGGACCCCCACCCGGATGATCCTATGGCGGTACTCATTTCCCCCCTTGGTTCATTATAAACACAGTTGGTGGCAATCCCACTGGATGGCAAGCCATACCCGACCTCGGTGGATGATATGTCAGCCCCTCCGAGTTTTAGGAATCCCACCTTTTCCCCCTTTAATGGGACGGGGGACCTATCGTATCACCTGGACCACTTTAATTCAAGGTGTGGGCCCAGGATGGGGACTCTATCACAATAGGAGGCCACCAAGCTCTACTTTTTTGTTCAGACACTGGAGGGGCCATCATTCATCTGGTACAGCCAACTCCCTGTCAGATCCATGACCAACTGGGAGGACCTTCGTAGGCAGTTCATCTACCAGTTCAGGTCTACCACCAGGAAAATGAGCATCGCAGACCTCTTCAAGTGAAAACAGAGGCCTGATGAGCGAGTCGCAGACTTCATCCCCCGGTGGAAGGGGCTCACATACTCCCTTGACATGACATTGACTCAGGAGAAATTACTGACGATGTGCATAGGGAATGTCAAAATAGAAATGGTTCCCTCCCTGATCACTCAAAACTATCCCGGAGGGTTCCAATACTTCTCAGATAAGGCCTAGCACCTTGAAGAAGCCCTGAAATAGGCTAGGCAGGCACGTCCATTTCCCCTGCAATCCCAGCAAGGAGAGCTGCTAGAGTCGAACCTGCCACGGTGTCCCAGATAGAGGCCCCATGCAGATAGATTTGCTACCAGTAGCGCCGGCCCCACCGCCTCCTCGAGGAACACCACCTTAGGCACAGCCTCCAGCCCCGCCACCTCCTCAGAATCAGCAGGCGCCTCCGCTTAATGCACCTATACTGCCCATGCGAGACAATCAGGGTCTACCTTTTCGACAAGCCCCTCCGTATCCCCATCAAGGCCAGGCTCTGAGGGCTCCCTATATAGAAAGAAGACACCAGACTTACTCATTTAGTGAGAATAAATTCCCCAGTTACTTTTATAGTGCTCTAGAAAAAGGGATTGTATGCTTACCGGAGTGTAGAAGTCCAGTAGAGGTGAATCACACCGATCACCCCAACTACTACCCCTATCATCAGATTTTGGGGCATACTCTCAAAAAGTGCTATGTGTTTAAGTATTAGCTCCAAGACCAGGTCGATAAAAACATAGTCAGGCTGGGACCGGCCCCGGAACAAGTGTTAGGTGTCTTTGTGAGGTCAGAAAGCAGTAGCGACGATGAAGGTGAGTGGCAGCAGGTTCCTAGCCATGGATCCTGGAAGTACAAAGACTGGATGACCCGTAAAATGGTTTCTCACGCCCATGGAATCATTCAGGCATGCCTAAATCAGCCAGAGCCATCAGAACTCGCGACCACCACCTATGTATCATCATCTCAGCCAGCCTCTTCCTAGAAGAGCGAGCATCGGTAGCGCAAGAAGAAGCAATGTGCCCCGCCGATGCTATAGTCATCCCTCAATCTCAGCGACTTCATACCCCCTGAGATGGGGATCCCTCCTACAATTCTCCCAGTGGTGGACGATTCTTTGAGTGACAGTCAAGGGTACGCTTCGATTAACATCGTCGAGTTGGTAAACCCCTATATGACTCTCGACGAGGGGGAACACCAAGCGAACCACCCCAACGTCCCCAGCTAACGCGAACATCGGCAGAGCCATGACTACATGGTTCATTGAGGTGTACTAGTTGGCACCTCTATCCAGGCCATGCATGCCACTGAGACTAGACATTAGTCCTGTTGCAGAGCTCAGCACTCGCAGCCTTTTCATCCAGTGTCGTCAGTACTGCCTCCACCACCGTTTTTGCTACTGGATCAGGCGGAGCCTCTTCGACCGTACTGCGACCAGCTTCGCCCCGCTACAGGTCGACCTCAGGCACTCAGACCTCATCCGGTGGCTAATCTTCAGGCTTTGACTAGTGAGCAGTGGGATATTCCCAGCACCAGCCAGTCACCGGTCCAGCTGACAGGGTCCACCATGCCTCCAATCGCAGAGCAGAATCCTGTAAGAAGAAGTCCATGACTGGCGCAGAAGTATGATGTTCTAAAGAATCTCTCCAGCATCCCAGCAAGACTTTCAATCCTCTAATCCCTCAAATTGTCATCATATATGTGTGAGGACCTCATTGAGACTTTAAGGAGCCCCCTCCAGTTTGAGACTGAGGTAGCAGCTGTAGAAGCCTTTCATGCTAAAGCAGTTGGGACTGCCTAATTCCATACCATCATTTAGTTCTCTGTAGAGGGTGAAGGATCTCCCATACAAGGGCACACCTGCCCGCTATACATCACCGTCCAATTAAACAGTGGTGAGGCTCGCCGTTGTCTCGTTGACACTGGCTCCGGGATCAACCTTATCCCGACACAGACGCTATGAAACTGGGGTCATCTGAGGATGATCTGACTCCCTCTGATTTAAGGATCCAGGGATATGATAGGATAGAGGAGACCCTGGTTAGGACGATCCATTTGAAGACCCAGTTCGGTAGCCTAGTTTCTAGCACCGAATTTGTGGTCGTCTCCCAGGACACTACGTATAATGCATTAATGGACAGATCATGGCTCCACCTACATGTGGTGGTCCCCTCATCGTATCACCAGTGCCTCAAGTACTCCCTTAATGGTCAAGTAAACATACTCCAAGGTGATGCATCTTCTTTATCCTCTTGTGAAGCCCGTTATCTGGATGTTGACTATTACAAGAGTAAGGATAAGCAGATTCTGGAAAGTGAGTTTGAACCCGCCATGTTCACCAGTGACCCCTGGGAAGGTCTAGATGACACCTATGTCTTCCTAATCCATAGATTGGAGGAAACGACCCCTGACATGGTGCAATTCTTTGTTGTTTCGGGTACAAGAGGAAGGCATGTTCCCAAGTCCAAGTGACAGTGGGAAATCACCTCATACTCCTACACAAAGCAGGCTCAGGTGATCCCGGAACCTCCTACCCCTGTACAGTATCGGGATGTCTTCCCCATCGCGATGGCAGTACGTTATATGTGTTTGTTTCACCGGGCTGGTATTAACCAGATCAAGCCAACGCGCCACTATTGATTTGAAATAATCAAACGTGGCCCTCCGGGCCAAAGTCCAGATAGAATTGGATCGACTACCTTAATTGCCATGGTCTCAGCGGCTTGTAAATCTCTTGATGTGATATCCTCTACTGTCCAGGCTGGTACCAGCCTCCCATCAGGTTATTCCGACCAAGGTGAGGCCTCACCCACTAGGAATCCCACCTATACAAGTGAAGAAGAGGATTTGGAAGACGCTCCCCCTGACATTGAAGAAGGCGTCTCTTCCATGGTCGATGAACTAGTACAGGTAAACCTTGGTATCGAGGCAGATCTGAGACCTACATTGATCAGTACCGCCATATCCCTTGAGGAGAAGCAGCGGTACGTGGACTTCCTTAAATAGTATAGTGATGTGTTTGCCTAGAGTTGCAATGAGATGCCGGGACAAGATCCTCAGGTAGCCATACACCATCTCGGCCTCCCGACAAACCATCATGGGTTCAAGCAGCCTCCTAGGAAAATGAACCCTTCCCACGGTGCCATGGTCGAGGCCAAAGTTGAAAAGCTCATCAAAGAAGACTTTGTCAAGGAGGTCTAGTACCCCAAGTGGATAGCCAACATTGTGCCATTCAGAGAGAAGAACGGATAGATCAGAGTCTGTATCGACTTCCAAGATCTCAACTGTCACTTTCCGAAGGATGATTTTCCCCTTCTGGTGACAGAATTGTTGATCAACGCTACGGCCAGGTTCTAAGCCCTCTTCTTCATGGATGATTACTTTGGATATAATCAGATCTGGATGGCCTATGAGGATGAGGATTCTACTGCTTTCTCGGATCCCCAAGGTACTTTCTATTACCATGTTAGGCCCTTTGGCCTGAAAAATACAGGTTCCACCTATCAGCGGGACATGCATCACATATTCAAGTCAATATTGGGAACATTGGTGGAATGCTATGTGGATGATTTGGTGGTCAAATCTCCCCAGCGCCCGGACCATCTCAAGGACCTTGAGAAAGTGTTTGGTTTCCTCTGTTCCTGCCACCTGAAGATCAACCCGTAGAAGTGTGCCTTTGGGATCACTTTCGTGAAGTTTCTTGGCTTTCTTTCCAGGTATTGAGGCATCTATATTGACCCAGAGAAGATCAAGGAAATCATCAAGATGCTTCCCCCTAGTAATATTCGGGAGCTTCGAGGTCTCCAAGGCCACTTAGCCTACATACGCTGATTCATTACGAATCTGGCAGGCAAGTGTAAGCCCTTTTCTCGGCTAATGAAAAAGGACACCTCCTATGAATGGGACGTGGAGTGCCAGGACGCCTTTGAGGAGATCAAGAAATTTTTTCTACAGCCTTTGGTCTTGATGCCACCCATCTCCGGTAGGCCGCTAATCCTGTACGTCATGTCCTTGGACCGGTCTCTCGATGCCCTTCTCACCCAGAAGAACAATGAGGGGACATAGAACAGTCTCTATTACCTCAGCCACATGATTCTCAATACGGAGACCAGATACTCCCCTATCGAGAAGAGATTCCTTGTGCTCTTATTTTCTATGCAGAAGTTGTGCCATTACCTACAGCACCATGAGGTACAGCTGGTCTCCCGGGTAGGCCCGCTGAAGTACATTCTGAATTTCCCTATGTTGACCGGCCTTTTAGCACGGTGGGTGGTGATTCTCCAGTAGTTTGATATCATGTTAATGCCTTAGAATGCTGTCAAGGGGAAGGAATTGGCAGACTTTCTAGCTCCCCATCCAACATTCGTGGACCAGTCACTGGACTTGGATTTTCCTGATGAGGCAATCCTCTCGGTCGATCAAGTCGTCCCATGTTGGCAGATGCATTTTGATGGTGCCTCCTGGAGCCCTTTTTGTAGGAGGCTCAATGATCCTAGGCTCAATAGAGTAGGCTTGGGCATCATCTTCATCACCCCGATGCAGGCCATCATGCCGTACTCATTCCTACTGTCAGAAGGCTGCACCAACAGCGAGGCAGAGTATGAGGCTCTTATCACTAGCCTCGAGCTGGACCTTGAGATCGATGTGCCCCATTTTCATGTGAAAGGGGATTCCAATCTAATCATCAAGCAATTCAAAGGTGTCTATGTTGTTATAAATCTAGATATCACACCATTGTTGGAGTGCACCCTCTATCTAATGGCCTAGTTCCCTTCTCGTCCATATGTTACCCATGTCCCTCGGTCATAGAATGGTCGAGCGGATGCTTTCGCCAGCCTAGCCACATCACTTGTAGAACCCGAGCAAGATGATATGATTATACATGTGGCTCACCAAAGATTCATTGCCCCCATCACCCCAGAAGATGACGATGACCTGCGAGTAAGCCACCTTACCGTCGGATCCTCCACGTCCGAACCTCTAGGCTTGTCAGATCCAGTGATCGAAGTGAATCTCGACTAGAGAGCACCTTTTGTTGAGTATCTCCAAAATGGTTGCCTCCCGTCTGATCGGGCCGAGCGCGAGAAAATCCGATGTCGTGCGCTGTAGTTTACCCTCTAGAGTGGTCCCAGTATTGAGCAGATCCTCTATAAGCATGGTTTTGATGGTGTTCTCCTCCATTGAATTCAAGGATTCTAGATTCCACAGGTCATGCAAGAGGTTCATGTCGGTTCATGTGGCTCCCCCCAGGCTAGGCCAAAGCTGTCCCATCAAATTCAAAGACTGGGGGACTTCAGGCCCTCTATGAACCATGATTGTATTGAGTTTTCCAAGATATGTCACGCATGCCAAGTGCATGATAACTTCCAACATTGGCTGTCAGAACCTCTCCACTCCACCAAGTACTCTTGTCCATTTTTGGTTTGGGGACTCGATGTCGTGGGACCATATCCACCAATGACAGCTCACTAGTGCAAGTTCATCCTGACCGCCACAGATTTCTTTTCCATGTGGGTAGAGGAAATTCCGCTCAAGGAAGTCAAGCCTCATTCCATCTTTGACTTCATGAGCTCTAATATCATCCACTGGTTTGTATTTCCTCACACCTTCCTCACTGATAATGGCACCAACTCCTGAGTGGCCGAGATGAAGAAATTGTAGGCCAAGTACAATATCCACTCGAACCATACCTCCCGCTATCACACGCAGGCAAATGGATAGATCGAGGCGTTCAACAAAACCCTCTTCAACATTTTGTAGAAAATGGTTGGTCAGAACCAGAAGAGTTGGCCAGACAGGCTCCCCAACGCCCTCTGGGCCTATCGGATGACGACTCGCAATTCTACCCAGGTGAACCCAAATTCCCTGGTGTATGGAGCTGAGGCCGTCTTGCCCATCGAAATCCAACTGCCTTTGTTACGCATTGCAGTCTATGACCAGAAGGTGCCAGATAAGGTGGATGAAATCCGTCTAACTAAATTGGAAGCACTTTATGAGAAGAGGCTCTATGCCCTAAACAATCTGGAAAGGCATCAGAATAAGATGGCTCGAGCCTTCAAGAAAAAGGTTCGCCTCTGCTCCTTTCTGCAAGGCAACCTCGTTTTGCCCCTTTGAGTGCCAATGATCCCTGGCAGAAAACCACCAAAGTTGGAGCCCAAGTGGTAAGGACCTTACATCGTCCACATAGTTTACCCCAATGGAGAATACTCTCTGGTAACCATGTATGGTGAGCGTATAACTCCTCCCACCAATGCCAAGTTCCTCAATAAATACTTTGCTTGAGCCTCCTAGTCCTACACGACATTAAACTTCCAGTCCTTCATGACCCTAAACTATACGTCAGTCTTGTATAACCTTAAACTGTCCAGTCATGTATGACTTTAAACTATGCATCATCCTGTATGATGTTAAATTGCATCATGATAACTATGTATGGCTTGATTCCCATCTTGATGGGATATGTAGGAATGATCAGATGCTTCATTTTGAGCCCAGCCCCAAACTCTTCTCTTTGACTATCCCCCCTTGGGTATAGCTTTCTCAGAGTATCCTCACATGATATGGTGTATGCTTCCTTATTCTCACTCATACAAGGATTATGATGGTCGCACCATGTGCCCACTTCTGTTCTTCTATCCTCCCACGTCTTCACCGCACGATGTTAAACTGCATGGACTTCAAGAACTATGTATGGCTTGATTCCCATACTCATGGGATAGGTAAGAACGCCCAGAAATGTCGTCTGTTTTCCCATCCCATATGCTATAATCTTCCCCTCAGTTGAATAAATATGGCAGGGGTGCATACTTTTTCCCCAATTCACGTCGAGCTTGCCATGATCCGTCCGTACGTCCCACTCCCTGGAGACGTTCACCTCTTTGGGAGATGGATACAACTATGCTTTGCTCACTCCTTGACTGGGATTTCACCACCTTCCCCATCCGGAAGGGCCCCTGAATGGTATGGATGCTAGTCCTAAGGGTTATCTATCAACACGGTGGTCCAGCGCCCTTGAGGATGTCGAGCAACAAACTGATACAAGTCTCACGTTTCGAATATGGTTATCGGTCGATGCTCATTTGTTGCTCCTCAGTGGTCACTATAGATAAATTGTGTTTCAAACATGGTCAACAACCGTCCGGGATCATTAGGACCACCCCAAGATGTCCCAAACATCGAGTGTAGTGGTTCATTCTACCCCTTTGTATCTCCAAGTGGTGAACTCCCTTCGGGAAAGGCACAGCCTCAGGCCCCTTGGCCTTCTCGGGCCCCCGTACCTCATCCTCACTAAAAGACATTAAACTGCAAGCTAGTTAGGCCTCCCTACCCGAGGCCCAGCCTCAGGCCCCTTGGCCTTCTGAGGCCCCCGACCCTCATCCACAATACAAGACATTAAACTGCAAGTTGGTCAGGCCTTCCTGACCTAGGCCCAGCCTCAGGCCCCATGGCCTTTTCGGGCCCCCGACCCTCGTCCTTACTACAAGACGTTATACTGCAAACTGTTCAGGCCTTCTTGACTGAGGCCCATCCTCAGGCCCCTTGGCCTTTTCGGGCCCCTGACCCTCATCCTCACTGCAAGACATTAAACTGCAAGCTGGTCAGGCCTTCCTGACCGAAACCCAGCCTCAGGCCCCTTGGCCTTTTTGGGCCCCTGTCCTTCATCCTCACTACAAGATATTAAACTTCAAGCCGGTCAGGCCTCCCTGACTGAGGCCCAGCCTCAGGCCCCTTGGCCTTCTTGGGACCCCAACCCAGGTTCTCCTATTGGAGTGTATAGTGTAGTATAGGATTACATCCTCATTCATGTCGGTTTATTCTTCGTGCCATACACCTCCCTAGTTTGGGGGTATCCTACTCCCATCTTCATCTTGCATGATGTTAAACTGCATCTTGAGAACTACGTGTTGCTTGATTCCAATCCTTGTGGGATACGTAGGACCACCCGAATGTCTAGGCTTCGGGTCCAACCCCATCTCTCGGAAATCTATGTTTCACCTTGGCCCCTCGGCCTACCCTTCCCCGGAGAGGGGAGTATATGTCATGGTATGAGATTATGTCCTCATTCGCGTCGGGATTTTAATGACCATACCATCTACCTCTCCCTCCTGAGCAACCTCATCAACCCTCGTCGGCGGTTCACCAATGTGCCTAAGGGTACTCTGGTTTAGTACCTAGAATGTCGAACTCTGCTCATACATGCTTCCACCTGCTTTTTAGGATTTGTGTTCCCCTTCATTAGGGCTTCCATCACCTTTCAAACCCAAAGGGACCCCCTAGTGGAATGGATGATAGGCCTAAGGGATATCCTACCATTACAGGCCAATGCCCTGAGGGTCGCGGACAGTAAATAGATACAAATATCGTGTTGCAAATATGGTCAGTGGTCGACACTCATTTGTTGTCCCACTTCAAGCTAACTCGATATGGATACTGTGTTTCAAACATGGTCAACAGTTATCCTCCCTTTCCACGCCAACCCCATTAAGCCCAAAATGTCAGTTACCTAATTCACATACTTCTCCACCTCATCATGTCTGAGTGGAACTTCAAAACTCTTATTACTATTCCTTAGTGCGCATCCGCATGTTGGGAGGACCAAATCCATCATTCGGGGCACCGAACCGATTTCCCTTTGGTGTGCGTTCCAGGTATTGTGAAAGACATCTTCCTTTTTTGTTTCCCACAATGAGTTTAACTCATGCGGGCTTAGGGATCGGGTTGAGGTCTGCACTTACTTGGAGGGTTTTTTCTCCTCTACGGTCCAATCTCTAAGACCATAAACTAAGATCTCATTCAAAACTATGTGAGGCTTGATTCCCATCTCATAGAATATGTAGGACCACTCGGACGCCTCATCTTCAGGTCCAGCTTAGTTGGGAGCTTGGTCCTCCAACCCCTTTCCCTCATACCCCTATTTGGGCCCCTTGGCCCAAGGATCCCCTCTCAGAATGGCGTACGGTGTGATATGAGATCATTTCCCCATTCACGTCAGGGATGTTCTATTGCACCGCACACATTCCCCATCTAGCATCATCTCTACTATGTCTGCACTACATGATATTAAAATGCATGCATGGTCCCATCACATGACCCTAAACTGTGACATTATCGTCCTAGCCGCAGGACGAAAAAAGAGCACGACATTGTGATGACCTCATTATAGAGGACATCACGTTAGGTATTGGTCATTCGCCATACCATTTGTCAACATCTACTACGGCTTGATTCTTGTGGTGATGACAAGTCCTGCTACCCTAGGCCTGTCGCTTCAGAAAAAAACCACTCACCTTAAAGTACAAAAAGATTTATCAAATTCCACTTCTCTTGGTGCGAGGGGCATGCCTTCATGCCCCCTTCTCCTTGGCATTGGTATCATACCGTGCCACTTCAAGAACTATGTGAAGCTTGATCCCCATCCTCATGGGGAATGTAGGAATGCCTGTACACTTTGCCTCAGGTCCAGCTCAACTCTCGTTTTCAGTCCCTTGACCTAAAACCTCTCCAAGGAACATGTGGTGGTCAGAACCCCTGGTTCTTATTCAACTCGGTTTTTGTAGTTACCCTTCCAGGTACCTCTCGTGTTTCCTATCACCTATGGTCTGAGTTCTACGACCCTAAACTAATATATCCCTATTGGAAGAGACTTAACTCCCTCTATCTAATACGTCTCGTTGCCGTATTCAGATGCATTTTGACGAAGATCCCGAAGTGTGGAATTTTCATGGGGACATTCCCCTCGTTCCATGTCCAAGAATTATGAGCTCGTTATTTGGATCCTCATCCTCTTCCACATCCAAAAGTACCCTTGGATGACATGGATGCTAGGATTAAGGTCTCTCCTTGGATGTTAATCCAAAGGGATCTCTTACCATTTCGGGCCAACATCCCTAAGGATATCGGACGACATTTGCGACATGTCCCGTGTTTCGAACATGGTCAACGGTCGACCCTCATCTGTTTGTCCCCATTTCAGGCTAACGCGATGTGAATGATGTGTTTCCGACACAGTCAACAATTATCCTCCATCGTCACACCGCCATCATTTTGATCCAGATTTCGAGCGTCACGATTCACACATTTCCACTTCCTCATGTTTAAGTGGAATTCCGACATACTCGGCTTTATCTCTTCGTGCATCTAGGTGCACTTCATGGACGGGTTAGCATCATTGGTCCAAAATTCACCGAGCATCCCTTCATCCTATCATGTCCTTTGCTATGTCGAGAAAGTCCCACCACTAATTCTTGTTTCCCACATCGAGCACGACCCACGTGGGCTTAGTAGTTTTGGTAGGATGTGTACCAGCACGGCCAAGCTTCTCATCATCCTATAAGATGTTAAACTGTGCTCTCAGAACTATGTTTGTCTTGATTCCCATCTGGATGGGGTACGTAGGAACGCCTGACCACTTTACCTTTGGCCCAGTCTAATTCTCACTCTTGGTCCCTCGACATGAAGAGTTTCCTTAGGGGATACGTGGTGTGATTTGGACTCCAAGTTCTTATTCACGTCGGTTTCATAGCTACCGCACCACATACCCCCTGGGATCTTTACTTTCATTCCACACCCTATCATATGACGTTAAACTCCAAGATTCCATATTTCCTCAACCCAGGACACTAAACTATGGTTCTTCCCTAAACAAGTTCGGGATGCACCATGTTAGTCATGGGATGCACCAAAGCCTCTGCCAGAGAGGATTTCACTTGTCAGTGTTGGTCTATGATTACACCGAGCTTCCAGAACTACGTACGACTTGATTTCCATCCTCATGGGATACGTAGAGACACCCCGGTTTTTCACCTAGGGTCGAGCCCCAGGAATCGTAAGGTCTTGTTCCTCCCCATTTTCGTCCCCTCGCCAGAGAGGCCTTGTCTGAAAGAAGGAATGATCCATGATCAAACTGATGCGCGGATCCAATGTTATCCCACCACAATGGCGTAATTTTGAGAGTGTTAGATTCTATTCAAACAAACCCTCACTTCACGTTCCATGCTTTGCATGCCCCTTATTTGGACGCTCATACTCTTTCTTGTTAGGAGGAACCCCCTAACAGTATGGATGGTTGGCCTAGGGCCCGCCTACTATCCTGGGCCAACGTTCCGGAAGACTAACGGATGGAATTTGCGACAGGTCCCGTGTTTCGAACATAGTCAATGGTCAACCATAATTTTCTATCCTCACTCTAGGATAATAAGATAAGAATATTGTGTTTCGAATGTGGTCAACAATTATTCTTTACTGTCACACCACTACACAATGTTCCAAATCCTGGGTATCGTGATTCACACCTCCCATTCCCATCTATTCAGATTGATTTTAGCGCCACTGGCGTTACATCGTTCGTTCACAAGATCACACTGAAAAAATGATAATTCGGATGTCCTGAGAACTTCATTCTCCAGCCAGGCCTCTCCCATTTCCAAAAAATCCGGACTGGTTGTCCAAACCCCGGATGCCCGAAGCTTGGTTCGCACTCCTGCATTTGGATCGGGCAATGAGGTTATCATCCCTTGTTTCTCACATTGGGCTTGACCCACGTGAGATTAGGGAATGGTCACTGGATGCTCCGTGAACATCACAAGGATGCATTAAACCAATGTGAACAACGGAACTCATGCATGCTATGACATTCAGACAATAAAAGAATGAAGGTATGTTTCAAGGGTTTGTAATCATTACATCTCCCGAGGGTCAACTCTCCCTATGGATAGATTGACCTCATAAAAGGAATGGCGCAGCTCTACCACCCTCTGGATGGTGGCGTCCAGTAGATTCTACCGCTTGTCCACCTCCTGCTCCTCCTCAGTGATGAAAGGGCACAATTCGTTGGCTACAATCTAGGCCTGATCCACATCGTCCTGGATGGCGATCATCTCTCCAGAATCTTGCTTCAGGCCCTCTCTGGCCTCCGCCATCTGGGCCTTCAGTCGTGATATCAACTCATATTGTGCATTGAGGGAGGTCAAGTGCTCGTCCGCCTAGTTTTGCAGCCGCTGGACCTCATCTTCTGCCTTTTGGAGCCTTTTTATGTTCACCGTCTTCCTCTAATACCAACCTATGCCAAGTCCATGGTAATACTCTGGAATCTTTTCTACCATAAGATGTTAGATGAACATGTGATGACGTTGGGAATACACCCCCAAGCACATAGTTTGCATAGGCATGAGCGAATTTTTTCCATCTCATTCAACCATAGCGCTGCAGTTCGGTCAAGCTGGATGTTCACCTCCACAACCATCGGCATGCTCCGGGGAAAGGTGCTACCAGAATCCCCTACCAACTTCGTCGTAGTAGCCCAGGCCAAATGAAGGATTGTACACGCCAAGAAGGGGACGTGAATTCCATTTAACATGGTCAGGGGATGGCAGTTGGGAATGCAGTAGAGAAGACTTACAGAGGTCAAATCCCTAGTCTCACTCTTGGGCTGATGTCATCGAAACTCTGAGATGCAGCCCCCCGTATATGGTTGGAAGATATGGAGACTCTAGGGGAGCCGCCTCGACAAACCTAGCCCCACCAGATGCGGAGGATGATGCAGCCATGGGTGCGGATCTTGAAGGTCCTGCGTCGACGCCCGCTGATAAGCGAGAACGAGGTCAATGCCCATGGTCCTCCTGCATGGTATAGATGCTGATAAAAAATCCAGAGTAACCTAAGGGTAGGATCTGAAGAAGGAACTTGGTATTTTACCTCGAGGGCCTCCAAAAAATCTTCAAGATCTAAGGACTAGCCGCCGACTTCGCCCTCCTCCATTGGACTCTCCCTATCAGCCTTGTCTCCCTAGGAGGACTCGTCTGATTTGCCCAGAAGGGGGAAGCACTCCTTTAGATTAGTGGCTGTTATCTGCGGAGGTACCATGAAATCCAATAGCACCTTGAATCGGTCTTTCATCGGGTGCAGGGCACCCCGGGAGTGGATGAAGGCTTCCATCTTGGCTATATACTACTCCTCCTCCGCCTGGGACACAGCGAATCCAGCTCAAATGGGGCTGATCCCTGGCAAGTCCATCCTGAGGCAGTTAAGGTGCTGCCATAATTCGGATGGGCCAAGGAATTTCCAGTTTACCTCCCTGATGTCCCAGGCCTCTGGAAAGGCAGCATTATCCAGAATTTCAAAGTGGTGCATCCATTTTCCTAGGTCTTGAGTGGAAATTCTGCGGAACCCTCTTGGTGGTCGCCCCTCTGGATGACTCTGTTCTGTTGTGACCACCGGCTCTACTGTCGCTGCCAGACCCGCTGTTGCTGCTCCCTCCTCAACTGGTGTGGCCACCGCCGCTACAGCAGCCCCGCCCCTACGGGATGCCCTTGTGGCCTTCCAGCCCTGACCCTGAGGTTGGGGAGGCTCACCCTCAACTACCAGGATGGTTGGCCACTTCATCATCTCCCATGGGTAGGCCGCCTCCTAGCTCTGGGCGTATTCTTCTATCAGCCCAAGGACGAAAGTCGGCGGAGGCAATTCATTCTGCATCATCCCATCTTCCCATGTGAACATGATCCACATCTGCCTCATTACACATGGGTGCTCCATGTAGCATACCCCCAGGTAGACCTGCGGGGTCAGCCGCTGTAGGCACTGAAACTGCCTAGCGAACCGGTGTGGGTGTACGGCTCATAGAGACGCTAGCGGTCCACCATGGACACCAGGACTCCACCTCGAAAGTCTAGGAGGTAGGCTCGGTGCTCTTCCGTTCCCTGGCCATCATCCATGAAGGCCCCCATCGGCAATGGGAACGGGTGGAAATTGAATTCCTCCACCCTCCACACCTTGTTTAGAACTGATGGTGCGGTCAGCATAGTCTGAAAACTCCCTATGGTGTTTAATATTGAGGAAATAATGTTCGGCCTTAGAGGTGGGATGGGGTTCAGATAATCATAGATCCCCCTGATGTGCACCGCCATCCACCCGTACAGTAGGTGGAATGGCCCGTATATCCTCTGTGGCCTCTTCCCCTCACTGATGTGCCACAACAACTTGTACAACTTGGCAAGCACCGGGATCCCCAGGTTGACCCGCCCTCTTATCGCCAAAGTGGATGTCAGGATGAAAGTGCTTGGCTGCAGTCCCATGTTTTTATCCCTCACCGGCAGGATCCAACCACAGATGAGGGTTGTGATGAATGCCGCCAGCCTGACTATTGGTCGTTGTTCAGTGCTGACACTGAACCCCCAGGCCTTCCACTTGCTATTCTCTAGAAGCCTCCAGTACAAGTTTTCCTTTCTCTTGGCACCCTTTGGGAAAGTTCTAGGCCTCTCTGGTAACTTCTTGTTTTCTGGGAATTTCAAGAATTTATTGAACCAATTCTTGAAGTGGACATCCCTCACAGCCTCCTTGTCTTTACTAGGCACAAGATCCATCAGTGTCATCGCCAGACGCGGCATCTGCTACAGATCCTCCCACACACCCACGGACAGGAGGAATTCATCGTACATCGCCCCCAGTATCAGGACCCCCGATATCTGATGCACGTCCCATAGGCTGATGCTGACCTCCTCATGATGTAGGTGAAAGGTATTGGTCCCCGGTGACCACTAGATCAACAGCTTCTTCATCAACTTCTTCGGCTGGTAGATATGGAACTGGGAGGCCCAAGATGCCTCATACAAGCCCACTCCTCTCATCTCCTTCCCAAACACCTTGCATGAGGTGCCTACCCAGTAGGCCCAATCCCAATCATCCTTGAATTTACTTCCCTGGCGCAGGTCCCATTCCTCGGACCACCCCTTCTTCGGGTTCCCCAGTGTCTCCTTAAGGATGGTTCAATATAGGGGAGGGGACATATACGGCTGCAATTCCCTCCCATCAACGTAGTTCAGGTGATTGTAAAGACAGTTGGTGATGACAGGCATTAAATCCTCTGAGGCATGACCATCGGGTGCTCTGAACCATCGGTGCTGGCACGGCGTGCTCTGGAACCAGTAGGCTGGCTCATCCCTCCTTGTTTTAGGGATGAAGACATCATCCCTCAACCCCAAGCCATATAAGGGAAACATCCTTCATAGTGGATAGTTCTTTTTCCTCTCTGATAGTAGCTCCACCAAATAACTATGGTCTGAGTAGCTCTGAACAAGCTCTCCTAGCCCCAGGTTGTTCGCCATTTCATCCCTCCGGGCGGCATCCGCAAGGACCCCCTGGGAAGCTTCTTGGTGGGCCATTCAGTTCTGGAACTTGGAAGTTTCCTTGGATGGTCCGCGAAGAATGATCGCTAAGTGAGTTCATGAAGGGCACTCGTGAACATTGGTCATGGAAGCACGGCCTCAGCATTCAAAGCCAGATCACGGGGCGTAAACTCGGAGTTGAAGATTCTTTGTGCACCGCAAAGCCTCGATTCACAGAGATCACTCGCAGAGTACGCAGAGCTTTGCGAATCAAGAGCGCAAGAAGACAAGATCGCAGAGAAATGAAAGGAAAAAAGAGAGGGAAGACCTCAAATTTATAGGCGACGGCCTTCAAAGCATCACGGCGCGTCCAGTCTGCCTGAAGCTTCACGGTTCACCCGATCTGCATGGACCATGTCCACCTTGCGCACCCTCTTCGCGAATCCGCACCATGAACGGACGAGGATTTTGGTGATTTCCCTCAGGATTTGTCCCTTGATCCTTGCACGTCTCCATGTCTGATGGTGGATCCCTTTCACGGAGTCCCCCCAGCACTGTGGTCGCTGCGAAGCAAAGAAGGCAGGAGGCTCCGTGAACACATTTGACGTTCGTGAGCCTACCACAAAGAAACGAATGTGGGAGGCTCCATGAACGCATTTTATGTTCACGAGCCCACCGTGAAGTGAAGGAGGTGAGATGCTCCGTGAACCCATTTGATGTTCGCGAGCACACCGCGAAGCCACCCAACCCCTTTTCACGCTGCTTGATCCCTGCTCCTTGGTGCCTATTGACTATAAATACCAAGCACATCTGAGCTCTAGAGGGCAGACAATCCAACCATTCAGATTCTCATCTCCCGAATCATGAAGAAATCTTCCGCTTGGAGAACCATGAGCTGCGTGAGGTACTTATGCTTTGCGAAGTGCCTCCCCATTGTCTTGTTTTGATCCCCTCTTCCGAGTGGGATTCCTTTCGTGAAGCATAAGGTATTTCGTGGAGGAAGGGGATCCCCAAGGGGACCCGGGTCATCGCGGAGCGTTTATGCTTTTCGAATTACCCTTCATGTACACTTGATCCATTTTCTAAGGCAGGATCACTGTACTTCGTGAAGCACATTGCTTCCCGACACCCTGCTCCGCAAGGTACCTTTGCTCTGCAAGGCACCTTTGCTCCATGAGGCTGTGCTCCGCGTACGCCCATCCACTTCGTAAAGCACCTCCCATTTGCACCTATGCCCCATGCTAAGTCTAAGTCACCCCACTTCGCGAATCACACCCCTTCGCAAGTTCCCTCCACCACTCAGGACAATAGAGATTCACAAGGCCCCTGCCCATGGACCCCTCTTCTTGGAAAACCCTTTTCCCGTGCGACCCTCCAGGTCGGCACAATGTGACTTTAAAGTCCCCTGGACGATACCGCCCGTAGCGTTGTTGCGCATAATGATTCTTTACATATGCAAGCTAATGGATGTTTCTTCTTCTCATAGCCACGCTAACAAGGACCCCTCGATGGTTCGCTCTGTGACAGCCCCTCAGTACGGCATTGCCGGTGCCTTACCTCCCACAAGGAGTAGAGGGAACCGGTTATGTAAGTCCTAGGGGTGCGGAGTGAACCCGCCTCATCCGAGCTGCAGGACGTTAAACTGCCAACTACCTTCGTCCTTAAAAAATTATGTTAAACTATGACTTGACCTCATGCCTCACACGTAGGGTCCCCCAGCCTAGGACATTCTCCACACCCCCTAGTCTCTACGGGGTATGATATCCTCCTTCTTGGAGTAGATTTTGTCCATGGGGAAGGGCAGCCATCTTGGTATATGCCCTTAGATTTTCTTGCAGAAGGCGTCACCCCTGCTCCTCCTCACTTCCTCGGTGCCAAGTCCAGTGGAGGGTGTGATAGGGAACAAGGCCTCCATCCTAGAGTAAGTCCCAATCCCCCTCTCTCGCTGCGCTTTGTTGCCTTTGGGCCTCTATCCAAGAGTAAGTCCCAATCTTTCTATCCCTGGGCTTCTTCACATGTAATCCCCACTCCATATCCCAGAGACCTACCTTTCACGACGTGATCGTCTGGTCCCAGCTACCTCTTGTTTCTCACACCGAGCGTGACTAACATGGGCTTAGAGTAAGCATCGACTAGGACAACGTCCCCATACCGCATGATGTTAAACTATATACCCGAACTACGGGGACTTTGATCCATGTCAAGGCATGGTACGTAGGAAGCCTCCCTAAGGTTCAAGCCCAACAACCGGTTGTTCCAACCCCCTTCACATCAGTTATCCCCCATCCTGCATGACGTTAAACTATATCCCTCGTCCCGCAAGACGTTAAACTGTATTTCGCCTCTCCACCTAGACCAAGGTCCATCTTTATGTCAGCTCTCCGACACACACATCCTGAACTACATGGTATTTGATCCATATCAAGGCATGGTATGTAGGAATCCTCATGAGGTTCAATCCCACCACGAGTGGACCCCTCAGTTCACCTTCACGTCAGTTCACTGAGAGAAACCCTTCGAAAAATACGTGGACTTTGATCCATGTCAAGGAATGGTATGTAGGAATCCTCACGTGGTTCAAGCCCATCACCCATCGAACCAAGGTCCTTATTCACGCCAGTTCGCCCTCGTCCCACATGACGTTAAACTGTATACCCAAACTATGCGGACATTGATCCATGTCAAGGCATGGTACGTAGGAAGTCTCTTCGAGGATCAAGCCCAAAACCGTCATCCATCCTGACTCTTACCCGGGCCACCACATCCCGGTGAGATCATGCCACTTTATCCCCCTCCACAACATTCAAGGAGTCGCCCACGTATTGGCCCCAATATCGGTGTTCCCTCCAAGAGGGTTCCTCAATCTGATCCACTATAATCAGTGTTCTGATTAGTCTGATTCGTCCCCACTGGATGTTAAACTTGCGGCATACCCTGTGTTAAATATGGAAATATGAGAAAAACTTCATAGACATTCCTATGTCATATGATTCCCTGTGTTTGATGCAGGATGCCTCAGGTTTTCGCACCCTCAAGAAGCCCTATAATAAGGGACAAAAGAAAGACACACCAATCCCCAGCATCCAAACATGTCGGTGATGCCCAGCGTGACAACTTCCCTAACCGAAGTTTTCTTCCCTGACAGGACCCCTTGGAATTTCTTGATAGAACAAGAATAATTAACTGGTGTCCATGAAAATATGTCACCAAGAAGAGTTTCACGAACAACGTATTAAATCTATAAGGGAGACTAGGACTAGGTGTTGAGTTCTGAGGAGGAATCCACAGAAGGAAGAACTGACATCCCATCATCCTGTTTCGATCATGGAGTAGATTTCCCTGAACAAGGAGCAAATGTTGCACGCCTTTGGAAAGAGGGAATATAGGGTGAAAAAAGATGTGCCTGTCACACTCAAGCAGACGGACGTGCATGCCCTAGCGAAAGCGTCAGAAACAACATGAATGGATTTTTACGCTTTCATAATGCATTATTTACATGATTTTTACTTTATAATATTTCAATTTTATTTTAAAATAAATTGTTTTATTTTAAAATTTTCTGACATTTTTAGAAAAGAAAACATTTTTGATAAAGAAAGGATATTTTTCTCAATAATTAATTTCAAGTGTTTTATCAAAATTATTTTCCATCTACGTTGAAATTATTTAAATAGGATTATGTTTATATTAGTATAATTACTATGTTTTTATTGTGTTTTTGATAGAATTCAATTTATTAAATCCATTTGTTATATATAGATTATGATGGAATGATGTTTAATAAACTTATTTAATTATTTGTTTTACGATATAATGAATGATTTATGTTATTGGGTAACACATAAGAATTATATCATTATGAAATGTGTGTGACTTGTATCTCCCTTAACTTAATTGGGTAAATATTTACATCTCATGATATAGACATGACTGAAACAAAAAGTAAATCCAATTCAGTAATATAGGGATGGAACAACAAGTAAATATGGTTGAGTAATACTGGGCCAGAACAACATGTAAACCTAGTTCAGTAATGAAATTTGTCCACTATGATGGTTTAGTAAATCATAATTGTATAATATTGAAATTATTTTATATGCTTATATATTTTACACAATTCCATGTTTCATGCCAATGTTATTTTCTCATGTCTCTTGTCCCATTATTATTTATGCATTCTGAACTACCAAGTTTTATTTCATGATTCAAGAGTTTAACATTTTCTATATATGGTAATATTTTCAAACTTATTTCCATGTTTTTTCATTCTTATGGTAAGGTTTTGTTTGATATTTTCCATGTTTACCCTTACATAGAATTTGAGATCACCCCTTTTTATGTTTCTCTTCCCTAGGATATGAAGAATGATATTCGGTAAGATATGTCAAAAATGTGTTCTATCTATGAAGGAAAATGAAGTAGACAATGTAGATGCAATATGAACCTATTGTTTTGGTTTCCTAGTTTCCAAATATACTAAACTAATACGGTCTTTGGGAAATTGTTTTTGTCTTGTATTAAGTATTCATAAAAAAATAATGTAATGTTGATGTTTGTCGAGCTTAGGGTATTAAATTTTCCATAATTATTTCATGAACCTAATGAGAATTATAATACTATTTTGAGAATAAAACAATTTTGAAGAAAAGAGGAAGAATATTTGAGGTAAAATCTAGATAGTGTAATCCTTATGTTTTCAACATAATATATTTAATTTATCTTAAAGGATCTAAATAAAGATGTTAATCAGTTATTGTAGAACCATTCTACATTCAGAAGTGGTATTTATTGTGTTATTTAGTAAAATTCTTTTTAAGAAAGAAATGTGAATTTTTTGTTCCTATGGGACTTTGAAAAGCATATAGGGACTCTATACTAGTGAATAAATTCATGTAACCACTTGTGATTATAGTGGTGAATCATTGATTACGGATTGTAACTAATCATATCAAGTAGTAGGCATATTTTGAGGATGAACATTGTAATGATTTTTTTATTCATGTGCAATATAATTTTACTTCTCATAAAATAGGGTTAGTTCTCTTAATAGTGGATAGAATCCTTATAGGTTAGCATAGGTTAATTTCTAAAGGTAGAATTTTTTTAAAAATCACCAATGATTCAACCCCCTTTTTCAGTGGCACAACTATTCCTTGGCACTTTAGTAATTTATATATGATGTGATATACACGATTATTATTCTTTAATAGATGTATAATTAATCAATATTTATTATATAGGAGATTCATACACATATAAAGGAATTTGAACATGAGGTAATGGTTTATTTCAAAATATCATCATTTTTATTTTGTTTATATTTACACATCTACTAGGGAAATTATTATATATTGAAATATAAATCCCAAATATATTTTATTCTACTATAATTATTAAATTAATTACAAGTTTTACATTATTTTTTCCACTCATAATGCACTAAATATAACAAGATAGTGTTTTTAAGGAAAGCCAACTATGAATTTATACATAGTCTGGGATATTGTTTTTCCATGTCCATATTATTGTTAAAATGGTTTAAATAGTGTTTTTAATATTATCCAATTATTTATTAAAGAAATATTTACCCAATTTTTAAATTATTAAAAAATGGTTTACAAGAATGTTTTTGTCAATTTTGGATGATGTACGTTTTGAATTTTGACAAAAAAATGTCAAGGTAATATTTTTTTACATACAAGACATGAATCGAATTTCAGCCTTCATGACCACACAATGCTTTGAATCTTCATTTAATAATTTCAAAGGTTGATTTCATAGGAAATATTTTCCTTAATATATGGGTAAATTTTAGATATTTAATATAGATAACCATAATTCAAATACATAGATATTACATTATTTTGAATTTATATTCATAACATCACCAATGTATATTACTAAGGACGATAAAAGTTTTGTGTCTTTGGAAACCTGTAACACAATAAACTAACACGTTTAAAGATCTTAATTATTTCCCACAAATATATTACCATTTAGTAATCCTATATAAAACCTTTCTTCCTAACTAGGATAAAGGAAACATAAGAGAGTTTGAGCTCAGATGCTTAGCGAGGGTAAACAAGTAAGATACATAATCATTACATGAACATAAGGGTATGAGAACATTGGAATAACATTTTCTGATCATACCCAATATATCAGAGATAAAGTATAGGATTTATGGAATAAAGGTTGTTAGTTCATAAGACAAGATTGGTAAAGGAATCAAGATCATAAGCAATGGAAGCATAACATAATAATAATATTTGTAATGGTGTAATTCACATTAAAAATATAAAATAATATGTCAAGGATACCAACAAATACCTTCATAAAATGTTAATCATGGGATAATCACCGATGTAACTTATTTGGTCTTTGTATGACCGGCCATGTACCCTCTAGTTTTAGGATTGAGTTACTTTCCCACGTACCCTCCTATTGCAGGCATATAATTTCATCCTACGTACCCTCTTTTTTCGGGCTTTGGATTCCCACCTATGCACCCTCTTATTACGATATTGTTATTTCCTCCCATGTACCCTATTATTTCGAGCTTGGGGTGCCCTCCCATGTACCCTCTTGTTTCAGGATTGGGATTCCCACCCATTTAACCTCTTGTTGCGGGCTTGAGATTACCTCCCATGTTCCATCTTGTTTTGGGTAGGGTATTATCTCCCATATAACCTCATGTTATGAGCTTGGGATGCCCTCTTGGACACCCTATTTTTATGGGATCGTGATTTCCTCTTGTTTACCCTCTTGTTAAATTTTTGGGATACCCACTCGTGTACCCTTTGAGCTCGTTGATCTTTTATTACACTTAAATGAATTATAGGGAGATATAATTATCCCCCATCACATAATTTAATACAACATGAATGTGCCATAAGATAATAAAACATTCATCGTATCATGACCCATAAAAAATATGGGTTTCATAAACAACATATCATTAACCATAAAATGATAAGGGTATCATAAAACTTTTATCATATCATAGACTATTGAAAAGATAAATTTTTCATAATCATTTCATCATAGAATAACCTATGAAAATAAGTTGGTGTCGTAAATCTGTGAATGAAACAAATACCATCAACAACATGTCATCAAACGCATAAACCATTCATATAAATAATTATAATGGTGCCCTTATATAATAAAACAATTAATGAATAATTAATATCAATGGATTCCATCTTAGAAAGAAAATAATTTTTAAAAACCATTTAAAACATTATTAAGAAAAAACATCATTTCCACTTTGAAATATTCTTTTTAAAACATAAAACATTTTAAAATCATTTTTTATTTTAAAATAAATTTGAAATCTTATAAATGAATCATTGAAAATAGTAAAACATTTTTAAAATCATTTTCCTTGAAAATAATCAATTTATTTAGAAAAAAATTAAAAAAAAATTCTATAATATTAAGGAAAAAAGTTTCTTAAAAAAATTTAAACAAGGAATAAAAACTTCAAATTATTTATGGTTATGACAATAGATAAATCCATACATACTGGTCTTTCTTTTATGCCATAACAAGTTTATATACTACCTATATTGGAAAATTACAAGAAGATTCCATTTTTAAAATCCCTTTTTAAAAAAATTTATAAATGTGTGAAAATGTCTTTTAATGATGATAGGAAAATAGTAGATAATTTTTTAAAATGTTTATAGAAAACATGTTTCTGAAAGAATAGAGATTTCTGAATGAAAAGAGAAATAAAGTTGGATTTTATTAATTTTATTCACTTAATTATCATAGGTACCAATGAGTGGAAAAATGGTACCATTACTTGAATATATCATTAATAACCATATGAGAAGAACATTTAAAATAATTATTGAGATATGTATCATAATATTTCATCAATAAGAGCATAATAAAAAACAATCTTGAAAAACAATGAAATTGTAGCAATAATATCTCTCCACTTTGGTAACTTTGAATCAAAATAACCATCAGTGAATAAAATTAAATTAACATTAAAATATCATTAAAGGGATTACATTCATGATAAAATATGTAAAAGTTATTTATATACACTGGATAAAATAATATTGGTTCTTAACATAACTTGTGTCTCAAAGAAGGCAAATTGAGACAAAAGTAAGTTACCAATTTGGTAAATTTTGAAACATAAAAACATTGAAAGATAGATCATAAAATGGATATATAAATACATATAAATTTAAGAAAAATAATCAAATAATTAATTCATTGGAAGTATATACACCACACAAAATAAACAAGTAGTAAATAAGGAATAACTCTCATAGAAATAAAAGTGAAACTAGAAATCCACTTACAACATGAGTAACTTTTGAATAATTATCCCAATGAAATAATAAAATAAATTAGATATTTTTATATAAATAAATAAATTAAATTAATGATATAACATGTAATATTTCAGTTTATATTCCACATAAAATAAATGATGTGTGATTATGGATTGTATCTCATGGATATAAACACCGAGATGAAATTCCCTTACCTTAAGTGTTGAATTTATTTTTACATGTTAAAACCTTATGTAAAATAAATATAAGTGTACTATAAATATAACAAATAACCATATTATTATATATCATACCATATATGATATTATTATAACTCTATATTACCCATTTCTTAACAATTTCATGTTAAAGTTACGATTCAAGTGATAACCGCTTTGTTTTTCATATATGTTTTGACTTGTTATTCTTGATCCACTTACTTAGATCAAGATTTTATAATTTGAATACCAAAAAAATTATATAAATATCATATATATATTAGTTATATAATTATTTATAATAATAAATAAGAGATAATAATATGAAATGAAATACATAGTTTATAAAGATGGTAGGTCGTACGCACGCATAAACGTTGTTTCCATTTTCTTGTCATTTTTTTTAAAAGAGAAAAATAAATGATATATATATATATATATATATTATTTATAGTATCATTATTTTCTTATATACATCATATATATTTTTTAAGCACATCCTTACTACATTCCACGTAAAGCGTTAACGAATCACATCGCTTTGAGGAGGCCGTAGTCGACATGTTTACAAACAAAGTTATTGTATTATAAAAAATGGAAGTGATAAAGGTATGTATTATATAATAATAATAAAGCATAAATACATCCTCAATATCATATTTATAATATGAAATATTAATTCAATCATTATTCCAAACCTTGAGAGGTGTTAATTTAAGAATGAACAACATTGATTCACGAGGCGGTAGTCCACCATACACACGAATGATGATTGTGTATCCCATTTTGTGGAAGTGTGTGGATGTGTAGGTAATAACATTAGAATAAAAACATATAAGTATATTTAATATAATTTCTTTATTATATAATATTTATATAATAATAATTTAAGGGGTGGACAAATAAATAAAACAAAAGTTCTCGTTGAAGAACATTACATCTTCTTTGGGTAACTCTATTCGGTTTTCACCAAAGGGATTCCTTGGTTGGATTTTTGTCCAATTTAGGGATAATAGTTTGAGAAGAGTTAAGATGGGTGATTATTTTGGTAGGTTTTTTATGATCCAAATTTCTTTAGGGGTGTTAATAAGAAAGTTGGGTGAGTACTATTTTATAGCGGAGGAGTAGTGACATTCTTGTCAATACAAAAAGGTAAACACTATTGAGAGGTCTCACATACATCATGTGTCTCCATTTATTATAAATTATTGATCCAAGATAGTATATAGTAGATATATGAACTTAAAATGTATTTTTGACATGTTTATAGGTTATTTGGAACCTTAAGTTAATGTTTAACCACTAAATAATCTCATTTTCACCTTAATCACACCAATTAATTTTAGTCAGTTTCCCCAATATTTTTGGCTAAAAATGAAGATAACTTCACAAGAATTTATAACTTATTCAAATTCAAAATATTGAACCCATTATTCAAAATTATAAACAAATAAGTTATAGAAATGTTTTTAAAATTAATCCCACAGATGGGATGAGATAATGGGGTTTAAAAGTGAAAATGTTTAAAATTTTGAAATGTTATCAATACAATTTAAATGTGGAATGGATTACAATGAACTAAATTAGATTAATAGATGTATGTTTGATCTAAATATAAATTAAAACTAATTAAAAAAATATAATATAACTATATTAATAAATTATAAGAAAAGTTAGATTCTAATTAAAATTCTTTATTTTTCACAATTCATCAAAAGATGAAACTTCTCAGAAAAGTATCAGAAATTACCCAAAGTAAATCGTGATATTCCAATTTATTTCATTTATTTTTTCAAATAAAATTTAAAAAAGTTTCAAAAATTATTTTTAAAACATGTCTTCCATTAAAAGATAGTAAAACATCATTTTAGATAAATATTTCTTTTTTATTCCAAAAATTGTATTTGTTCTTATTTTTTCATATAAAACTTATTGAATGATTTCAAAATCATTTGGTTGAATTTATAATATATAATTTTCCGTAATATATCTCTCTAATAGCGGTTTATTTAATTTTATTAAGATAAAATGACTATGTGGGAATAAAAATATTTTTTTCATAAGATCACTTCTTTTATATTTAATTGGTTTTTTATCTTAATTTATAATTTTTGGATAAAGGAATCAATTAATTTTTTAAACATATGTAAACCATAGTTTCCTTTTTTATTTAATATTATACATATCTTCCCTTCCAATAGCTAGGAGATAACTAAAATAATATTATAATAATAAAACTAATAATATATTGTTGTTGGGTAAAACTATGTCTTGCATGTAATGAAAGATATCAAAGGAACTCAAAATTGGGTGTTAACAAGCACAAAAATATTGTTTTTATACCATAATATAATCTAAGTGTTGAGCTTATTATAATAATAACATGTTTTTTCAAAAACAATAATGCATATCTTAGTTTAACGTTTAATGTATGTCATAAAATAAATTTAATTTATTCAAAAAAAATGAATTCATAAAAATGTGGGGGGTTAAAATCTCCCAACCTTAATGGAATTTCACCATCGAAATTCCTTTGGGTCCTTAATGTTGCAATACAGGAAAGTTCCTTTCATAGGGAAAGTTGAGAACAAAATAGTTAACCAAGTTACTCATAACTAGGTTTCAACATAAGTGAATATTGATTAATATTTGGACATGGAAGAAAAAAGCATAAATAACTATAGAGAGTGATAGAGATCATTAATCACAAGAAAGTGGCTGATCCAGGGAAAGCTAATAATCACAAAACCATAATTTTATAATGATCTATTGGAATATTTTATTCATCATAAATAAATTTTCTATGATAAATCATTTTCAACATCCTTTTCCTTGAGTTGAATAATTTTTTTACTATATAGGAACACAAGGAAATATAATTCCTTGATTTCATTCATTTTAATATGCACAATATCACTATTTGGTTTCTCCTTGCTCAATTTCTACTTCATTTATTACTCCATGAAATGGAGGTGATTTTTTCATTCCTGAAGTACTAAAAAATCATGAGGTAGAATGATAAGTCCTTCCATATTTATTTATAATAATCATAGAATAATGGTTAGAATAGGTTATACAATATGCCTAAATCCTTATATTCTTAGATAATACTTTAATATCTATAACCCCATATGAATTTTAACCCCAACCATTCCATGAATGGTTAACCTTATAACCCTTCCAAATGTCTAGAGTCCAAAACTTTAGAAATAAGGTCACTAAAATTTCTTAAAAAAATATTATTATTGACCCCCATATATCATAAAGTAGCTTATAGTTGTCACATACCAAAAATTATAATACATTCATCATGTTTTCTCTTGAAACACGATAAAAACCTGAATTACCATAAAACCTTACATTAAAAATTCATTAATTTTTACTTCAAACAATATTGGATATATTCCTAAAATCTAAAAATGTTGCAAACTTCAAGCATGATAATATAGACAAAATTTTCAATAAATAAATAATTCGTTACATGGTAATGAGTATTTTACAATTTACTTTATCCATATCAATCATATCTTTATCCAAGATAAACAAGGTTTTATCAACATTAAGAACACATTAAATGTTAAATTACCTGTTGAACCCTTTGTGTGATAGTTATTTTAATAATCACAAATCATTGTTTTTATATATGTCAATTTAGTCAATTATTCAATCTATTCTAAATGTATTTATATATGTTTAACCATGTACACATATGTTTATCTATGATTATTTATGGTCTACTATTGACATGGAAGTATTCTAAATTACACATACACTTGTGAAAATTTTATGTTTTTGACCCACCGTTAGTTATATTTTTGACTCACTTTTAGTTATATTTTTGAGCCACCGATAGTTAAAGGCATGCGACACTGATGTGATAAATGGATGGATGAGTCACCGATAGAATATATCCTCCCACCAAAACCAAAGTAAATTTTTTTGACTCATCGTTAGTTATATTTTTGACTCACCGTTAGTAATATTCTTGAGCCGCCGATAGTTAAAGGAATGAGACACCGATGTGATAAACAGATGGACGAGTCACCAATAGAAGAAATCCTCACACCGAAACCAAAGTATGACACACCAAAACTGAATTCATTGCATCGATGACAATGGTCGTACCGATGACAACAGTTTCACTAATGACAAAGGCCACACCGATGACAATGGTTGCACCGATGACAACAGTTGCACCAATGAAAAATATCGCACCGATGACAACAGTCGCACTGATGAAAATCATATACCGATGACAATGGTCTCACTGATGACAACGGTCTCACCGATGACAACAGTTACACCAATGATAAAACTATCTCGCCGATGCTGATCAAATGACCTACCGAAACCGATGTTGATCACATAACCTACCGAATCCAATTCTGATCACATGACCTACCGAAGCCGATGCTGATCACCTGACTTACCGATACCGATGAAAATTCAAATGACCTACCGATCTCATGACTCACTGATAGTCATAAAGTCTGTTTGAATTTTTATTAACTCTTATTTAATTCCAACGGTAATATTTTCTTAATTTAATGCACCAACTATTAATTAATGTTGGTTGTTGGATGTTAGGGAACCGTACCTCGTACCTATAAAAAAGTAATCATTCTTTTTACCAGATCTCAAGGAAAAAAAGGAAGATCTATCTGCAGTAAAAGTCATGAGAAAAAGATATAAAGAAAGAGACACACAAGAAGTCGCAGAGAATACTTGTGTGTAAAGACCCACGAAACAAAAGAAGAACTTGAAGAACACCTGTGAAAAACCAGAGAGCTTCAAGAAGATCTTTTACCTGGAACAAACACTAAAGCCGAGTTGCTGTGCCTACTGAACATCTTATGCACAAGGCTGAATAACTGTAGCTGGTAAAAACAACGACACTCTGTTTTGAGTCATCTTTACCAGAAAGGACTAAGATAACATCTGCAACATCTGAATGAGTCCAGAGCTCATCTAAAATCACTCAGCGCATTATAAACTCATTATCCATTTATTTCCTCTATAGTATACCTTTGATTAACATTTTTAGCAGTGTGTGTACCTATGTCTATTTAGACACACTCTGACTCCTGGGTTGAACTGGAGGATACTAAATCATCACATAAAACTTTTTATACCTTATTGTATCCCACTGTGAATTGTGGAAGAGTTCAAGTGTGACCTGGATAGCCTGAGTGCTGTTGTTGTTGTTTAGCCACTTAGAATTGTGGTAGAGGTATGATGGCCTGAATTGTCTAATTACTATTGTAAAATTGTGATCCAGGGTGTGGATCATAGTTTATATAAACTATTTGAGAGGACTAAGTCTCATCTTGAGACTGAACCTCTTGTTTTAAAACTGATGTGCATTTTTCCTTTGTTAAAACTATTTTTAATATTCCTCTGCTAAGTACTTTAAATATAAATCTGTTTTAAAGTAACTCTGATAGTTGAACTAGGATGAGTTTTTAAATATTGTGAACCATTAATTTAGTTTCAAAATCCAAATTAATCTTTATATTAAGTTAACTGAGAAGTAATCAATCTTTGAGAAACTAATTTAACATTTACAATATTTATCAATTCACTACATTTTAACTTGTTTTATGAATTGGGGCATTTTAATACAAATATTTCAAATAAGTAATTTTAATTGGAACTCAATTCACACCCCTCTTGAGTATCCACTATGACCAAAATTTGGAATCATAGGATTTAAAAGTTTTCAAAATTACTCTGTTTGTGAAAAGATTTCAACTGTGATTCTAGTTGTATCTTAAAGATCTTAAAATTTCTATTATTTCTAAATTTTTAACTGTTTAAATACATTTGTTAAAATATAATTATGAATAATAGATTAGAAGGTGTATCTACCAACATGACACCCGTATTTAATGGTGTTAATTATGCCCAATGGAAAATCAAAATGAAAATTCATTTAGAAAGTATGGTATTTGGCATTTGGACTGCCATAGAGACTCGGTATAAGATTCTAGAGACTGTTAGAACTACTTGGGATGAACATAATAAAGCTTCTTACAATGATAATTGTAAAGAAATGAATGCCATGTATTGTGCTTTAGGAGATGAAGAATTTAATTGAATATATGCTTGTAAGACTACTTATGAAATATGGGATACTTTAGCTGTTTCTCATGAGGGAACAACTAATGTTAAGGAAATGAGATTGAATACCTACACTATTAAGTATGATAATTTTAAAATTAAGCCTGATGAACTTATCTCTGACATGTATCTCAGGTTCAACAAAATTAAAAATACAATGAGCTCACTTGGAAAGTATTTTCCATCTAAGGAGCAGATTATGAGATTACTCAGATGTCTGCCAAAAAGATGAGAGGCACATCAGTTTCAGTTAGAGAATCTTGTGACATTAGTGCTCTTCCTGTCAAGGAACTCATTGGTAAGTTAATGATGTATGAGGAAGAACTAAAAGTAAACAAGGAAGAAGATGATGAACCAAAGAAGAAGTTTGTATCTTTCAAGACTTCAACTTCAAAAATTAAGCACAAAGGGAAATTTCAAAGTGAATGTGATATCTCAAGCTGTGAAGAATGTGCATCTGACAGTGATGCTGAAATGGCTCAGATAGCCAGACAATTTAAGAAATTTTATAGGAAGAAGAATTTTTTCAGGAAATAAAACTATAAGGGAAAGTATGACAACAAAGGCCAGTGGAAGAAAGATTGGAAAATGAGTGATAAGGGTGATAACATAGTCTGCTACGAGTGCAAAATAAAATGGAATGTCAAAGATGATTGTCATAAATTAAAGTTCAATAAGAAATATGACAATTAGGATAGAAAATATAATAAAGCTATGAAAGAAACTTGGAGTGCTTCAGAAGATAGTTCAAGTGATTCTGATTTGACCAAGGATGAAAAATATCAAAGAGCTAACATGTGTTTCATGAAAAACACTTCTAAGGTAACATCAGATACTCCTGATTTAAATTCTTATTACTCTAGAGATGATTCTGATTCTGAAAACATGTCTAGTGAAGAATTATTTGAATACTGTAACATGTTAGAAGATACTTGCAATGAGATTAAAGATAAGTATAAATCCTTCAAGAATCAGTATGTATTAACTAGCACTGTCAAATCTGTACTTGAAGTATAAAAAGAAAAGAATGCCCGACTACTAAAAGAAAATATTAGACTGAAATTTTCTAATGAGAAACTCCGGAAAGATTTGGGAAAATTTACTAATGGAAAGTACATACTTACACAAATTCTAGGAAAACAAGTGGCACCACAGTATACTACTAGTTTGGGTTGTCATCCTGGACAAAGACAGCTTACAAAGAATAAATTCATTCCTAAATCTGGACAGTATGATTCTAGTCCTAGTTCTGATAATTCTTATGCCTCAACTATCTATTCACATAGTTATAGATCAAACAAGTTTTATCTATCAAAATCTCTTGATTCTGTTAAGTATATGAGACCTATTAGGCAAATATGGGTATTGAAAGTTTTTCTTGTTAACCTGCCTGGACCCAAGAAACTCTGGGTAACAAAATCATTTTCTATCTAAAATTGTTTTTTAGGAAACTTCCTTGAAAAGTTCCTATAGGAAAACATGGTATTTGGATAGTAGATGTTCAAGAAACATGAATGGAGAATTTTTATGCTTCAAAAGCTTAATCAAGGTTGATGGAGGATATATCACCTTTGGTGATAACTCTAAAGGGAAAATATTTGTCCTAGGCCAAATTGGTAACACTGATTCAATTTTAATTTTGAAAGTCTTATTTGTAGATGTATTAAAATATAACTTGTTAAGTATTTCTCAGTTAAGTGTTGATGGTTTTAATGTTAAATTTGAAAATGATTCTTATAGTTTTTTTAATTCTAAAAATGTTTTAGTATTTTCTACATTAAGAAATGAAAATTTATATGCTGTAGATTTTAATTATTTAGCTAAGTAGAATATTACTTGTTTAAATTCTTTTTATAAAGAATATTGGCTTCGGCATAGAAGATTGGGTCACTACAATATACATTCCCTTAGTAAACTGACTAGGAATAACTTAGTTAGAGACCTACCCAAACTTGAATTCCCAGCTGATAAAGTTTGTAATCCTTGTCAAAAGGGAAAGCAACATAAAGTTTCTTTTAAATCAAAGAAAGAAGTTTCAACTTCTCAACCTCTTGAGTTGGTTCATATGGACTTTTTTGTACCTTCTAGAGTTTCTAGTTTAAATGGGAAGCACTATGTTTATGTTCTAGTAGATGAATTTTCTTGATATACTTGGGTATACTTTCTTACTCACAAAAGTGAATCTTGTTCTTATTTTATTAAATACTACAAGTCTATAGAAAACCTTAGTGGACTAAAGATTAAAATCTTGAGAAGTGATAATGGTCATGAGTTTGAAAATCATGAGTTTGAATCCTACTGCTCACATAATAGATATAATCACAACGTTTCTGCCCTTAGGACACCTAAACAGAATGATGTAGTATAAAGGAGAAATAGAACCCTTCAAGAAATTGCAAGAACTATGCTAAATGAATATGATTCACCTATTTATTTTTGGGCACAAGCAGTCAATACATCTTGTTATATTATTAATAGTGTCTTAATTAGACCTATTTATAAGAAAAACCCTTATGATCTTTGGAATAATTGGAAACCTAAACTTAGTTACTTTAATGTTTTTGGTTTCAAAGTCTTTATTCTTAATACTGAAGATAATCTAGACAAGTTTGCA
The DNA here is from genome assembly GCA_963277665.1 of Viscum album. Lineage (NCBI taxonomy): Eukaryota > Viridiplantae > Streptophyta > Magnoliopsida > Santalales > Viscaceae > Viscum > Viscum album. The sequence continues at coordinate 75,518,484 of OY728145.1, forward strand.
ACCAAGAGTGATGAAGGAATCTTTTTAGGATACTCAATGACTAGCAAAGCCTATAGTGTTTTTAATAAGAGAACTAAATGTGTGGAAGAATATTTTCACATCAAATTTGATGAAACTTATCAACATGAACCTAAACCTGTTGTTGAAAATACTAAAGAAGACTTGTCTATTCTAAATCTTAATGATAAAGATAGTGGACCTGTTGTAAAGACAACCTGCTCTGGAAATACACCAGAACCTGCTTCTGTTGAACTCGAACCTCGAGAAGAACCTGAAATTTCTAGTCCTACCTTTACTAGATCCACTAGGATTCTAAAGAACCATACTTTAGATGAAGTTATAGGTAACCTGGATAGAGGAACACAAACTAGAGCTTCTCTGAAAAATCAGGTTGAACATCAAGCCTTTCTTTCACAGTTAAAACCAAAAAATATCAATGATGCAATCAATGATGAATTTTGGGTAATGGATATGAAATAAGAGTTAAATTAATTTGAAAGAAACAAATTCAAGGAATTATTAGAAATACCTAAGGACACCTTGACCATAGGTACTAAATGGGTTTCTAGGAATAAAATTGATCAATATGGAAACATCATTAGAAACAAAGCTATATTATTTTAACAAGGTTACAATCAAGAAGTAGGAATAGACTATGAAGAAACCTTTGAACCTGTAGCTATATTTTAGGATCTTACTTGATTATGAATCTCATATGAATTTCAAGTTATATCAAATGGATGTCAAAAGTGAATGTCTAAATGGTTTTATAATTGAAGATGTTTTTGTTGAACAACCACCTGGATTTACAAACCCCCATGTTCAAAATCATGTTTTTAAACGTTCTAAAGCTTTATATGGTTTAAAACAGGCTTCTAGAGCTTGGTATGATAGACTTACAAATTTTCTTATTTTTAAAGGTTTTACTAAAGGAATTGCAGATCCCACCCTTTTTATTAAAATCATTTCTAAAGATATTTTGATTTTACAAATCTATGTTGATGATATTATCTTTGGATATTCTAAAAATTCTTTATGTACTGATTTTTCAAAAATTATGAAAGATGAATTTGAAGTGAGTTTAATGGGATAACTCAATTATTTTATTTGATTTCAAATTTTTTAAAATAAAGATGGTATTATTTTAAATCAAAGTAAATATACAAAGGATATTTTAAAACATTTTGGTTTGGATAGAAATAAAGGAAGTGATACACCTATGAGTACCACCTGTATGTTTGATGATGATGAAACTGGGAAACCAGTTGATCAAACCAATTATAGAGGTATGATTGGAAGCTTACTTTGAATTACTAATAGTATATCATATATCATGTTTAGTGTATTCATGTGTGAAAGATTTCAAGTTATTCCTAAGGAATCTCATTTGATTGCTGTTAAAAGTATTTTCAAATATCTTAAACATACTAAAAATTTAGGATTGTTTTATCCAAAAAGAAAACCTTTTGACTTAATAAGTTATTCAGATGCTGACTTTGCTAGTTCAAATTTAGATAGGAAGAGCAGATCTGGAACATGTCATCTATTGGGAAAGTCCCTATTATCTTGGTGTTTTAAGAAACAGAACTCGGTTGCATTGTCTACTACTAAAGAAGAATACATTTCTACTGGTATTTGTTGTGCACAAATTCTTTTGATGAAACACGCTTTATTGGACTATGGATATCAATTTAGACATGTGTATATAAATTTTGACAACACTAGTGCAATTAACATCTCTAAGAATCATGTGTCTTACTCTAGGACTAAGAACATTGATGTCAGAAATCACTTTTTGAGAGATCATTATCAAAAGGAAGATATTTCTCTAGAATTTACTGACTATGAACATCAATTGCCTGATATTTCCACTAGGCCCTTAAGGTATGAAAGGATAGATTTTATTAAATAGGAGTTAGGTATGATTGATCAGTGAAACCGATCAGTGAAACCAATCAGTAAAACTGATCAGTGAAATCAATCAGTGAAATGGATCAGTGAAATGGATCAGTGAAACCGATTAGTGAAACCGATCAGTGAAACTGATCAATGAAACTGATCAGTGAAACCGACCAATGAAACTGATTTATGCTACTGATTGAGTTATACAGTATATGAAACTATTAGTGTTTATTAAAATGATGTTGTTTTACTTAATCAATATTATATTTAATATTGTAACCCTAATAAAATTAATGACCTGTGGCTATTTCAATTCCTAAGAACTCTTGATATTCCATCCCCCGCTGAACTCGACATTTTTTGAATCCTGAACTCTTGAACCTTTTGAACCTCTTGAACATTTCAAACCTCTTGAACCTTTCGAACCTCTCAAACCTCTCAAACCTCCAAATGGAAAAGAAAAAGTGACAAGACAAAGAATCTAAAATATTCTTACCTATGAAACGTGCTCGAGGAGAATCGAGTAGCACAACTCAATAGTCCGTGAACCCGAAATTAGAGACTCGGGTGGTCACTACAGAAAAGGAAGTAAGTTCTGAATGGTTATTATCCAATAAGTCTTACCTTTTAAAAGTATTGGAGATGAAAGGATGAAAATACTATTTATGTAATAATAACCGAGTCTACTACCCAAAGATAGTGCATGAGTTTTATTTGAACTTAAGTATTGCATTGGATGGAGAAGGAGCTTCAAGATTATCTTTAGTGATCAAAGGTAAAAAAGATAACTTTTTCATCGAAGTAATGGGCTGAGTGTTTGGGGGTAACACATAAATGAAGATATGAGGATTACTCTGGTAATATTCCTCCTACCCCTGCAATTTTTCATATGAGTATGCTCTAGAGATGTTGACTGGAAAATCTGAATCTAGAAAAATAATAGTTGCTGAGTTAGATGGAGAAAGTAAAATCTTGTTTAAGTTTATTCAACACCAAATCTGTCCTAGAAAGGGTGATTTTGCTTCTGTGAAGTATCATTATGTGTTATTGTTATTTGTTTTGCTAAATGATGGGAAAATAAACTTGTTTAGATACATTATTTTTCATATTACTGATATGGTAAAGCCATCCAATAAGGAAACAACCTTATTCTATTCTAAGAAATTCTCTGCCATGATAAAGTCTTTGGGTTGTGTTGAAGATAGAGATAAGTGTATCTCATATATTAGTAGTTTTTTATTAGCAAGGATATCTGTAAAAGAGTGAAAATTAACTGGAATCCATGGAAGAAGACATGGGTTGCTGATGAAGATAGGTTGTATGAATCCTTTAATCCCATAGACTACTCTAAGAGACCAAAGGGGATGAGAGATCCTAGTTTAAAACCTGATGAAGAAGTTGTCTATTCTGATGAGGAAGAAGAGAAAGAAGTTCCTAAGGACACTGGAGAGTCCAGTAGGAAGGAAACAGGGGAAGATGAAGCTGTTGATGACGTCAGTACTGAAAAGGAACCTGAGTCACCTCCTGATGATAGGAGTGACCCTGATACAGTAATCCCTAAGAAAAGAATGGAATTTGGACCAGAGAGTCCACCTCTTAAGTTACCTGAGTCAGAACCCCTTCTAGGTGATGAAGAAGAAGTTGACACTATAGTATCCAATTCTGACTAGTATGAATCCAGTAACAATGATAGTACCAATGAGACTTCGGTAAACAATAATGGAAATAGTAATATTGATGATGATGATGACAACGCAAGTACTCGACCAGTGGATGGTCATGATATGATTCAAGATGACCCACAACCACATCAGTTGAGCAAGAAAATGTTCTTGAGGCTGAAAGGATAGTGCAGACTGTGTTTGATATAGATGGGGAAGACTCTCTTGAAAATTATGGTAAAGAAGATTTTGTAAAGCCTAAATATACCTATTGTAAAGCTTAATGGGAAGACCACCCAAGTTTTTCAGTTATAGGTTTGTATTATTCATAGGAATAGGAAGAAGAAGTGAATATCGCAAGAGTAAGCCATCCAGTTGAGGCTGGACCAGTTGCTAAGGAAGTGCAAGTGACTGAAGAAAGACCTAGTTCTTTTGTTTCTTGATTTGATTTTGACAAGTTTAAAGTTGAGTTGCTCCACGCAGTCAGAGAAACAATAAAAGAGGAATTATATAATGCTCCTACTCCTGTGAATCTATTTGAGGCTGCTATGGAGGATATAACTCAGAGAGTGGAAAATATTATTAAGACAGACCTATGTAATACTGGTGAGATGATTGGCATGCACATTTCCTTTCTAAATAAAGTGCTCAAGAATTTGAGCAGTGAATTAGTATCTCTATCAAGAGAATTTAGATCAACAATCACTGGTATGATAGATGTTTTGAGAAACTTGATAGAACACCCGAAGAAGTCTGATTTGAGAAAATTAAATCCTGAGATAACTCATATTTTTTCTCAGGATAGCTTCTCCAAAGTGACCAAGATCACTGGACATGAGATTAATGCCTTAAAATATGTTATAAAAGAAGAGTTAGCAGCCTTTGGACAGATTTTGGACTTGGACTCTTTGAGAAAGATGAAATAAAATAGTGATCATATTCACAAGATGGTGAAGCTGTATTCAGCTGATGCTACTAATGCTTAGAAAGAGATCAAACAAAAGGTGGATCACTATTTTTCTAAAATTTATACCAAGAATGAGTTGAACCATCAGTTTAAAATCATGGATAAGAATTTGAGGCTACCTACAGTCACTCAAGCCTTTAAGGATTAGGTCCAACAATTGAAGAATTTTACTCCCACTCTAGAGTGTTTCATGTAGAACAAAGTTGATTTTGAGAAGGCCGTGAAATATGGTGGTGAAGTCATTTGGGATTATATAAATCTGCTCAAACCATATCTTCATGTGAAAGAAAAGGCAATTGTTCTTCTTAATGCCAGGCCTCTCAGTCCATCCAGTATTTCTCCTGGTCAGCTATCACTTTCTCAAGATTTATCCAATATTTGGCGAGTCATTCAGCAGCCACATCCAAGATATTGTTATGTTCACCAGCAAGAAACCTTATCACCCACTATGCTTCCATCCCGAGCTATCTTATCTCCTCCCTCCATCCAGACTGATCAACCTTCCACAAAACCACCTTCTGGCCCATCCATTACTTCCTCTGCTAAAGGGAAAACACCTATTCACCCCAATAAATAGTTTTCTATGTCACTTTTGATAGGGTGTATCTTCATTGTATCTTTTCAGATGTTATTTCAATGAAACTTTCTACTTTTTATCTCTCTTGTTTCTCTTTTTCTTTTTGATAATCCCAAAGGGGGAGAACAACATATAATCTCTAAATAGGAATATAGATATATATCTAAAGGGGGAGAATAGTATATATATAAGTATAAGAAAGGGGGAAAATATATAATATCTTAAAAAGATTTAAGTTATAATGTCATGATATTGATTATATAATCTCCAATAGGCATATAGCTCTGTTTTATTCTTAGCTCTGATGTCATGTTTGCTAGATCTGATACTATGTGGATATACTCTAACTTTGTTTATGATCTGATGCCATGATTTTATGACATGTTTACCTTTACACATATATTATTTTTACATAGGGGAGAATATTGAGTGTTATATCATATTCCTTCTTCATTTATTCTAGAGATTTGTGATTATCAAAAGGGGGAGATTTTTCAACCCTCTATGCTATTGTTATTTTAATAATCACAAATCATTGTTTTTATATATGTCAATTTAGTCAATTATTCAATCTGTTCTAAATGTGTTTATATATGTTTAATCATGTCTAAATATGTTTATATATGATTATTTATGGTCTACTATTGACCTGGAAGTATTATGGATTACACAGACACTCTGTGAGAATTTTATATATTTGACTCACCATTAGTTATATTCTTGAGCCACCGATAGTTAAAGGAATGATACACTGATGTGATAAACTGATGGACGAGTCACCGATAGAAGAAATCCAAACACTGAAACTGAATTATATATTCCTGACTCACCGTTAGTTATATTTTTGACTCACCGTTAGTTATATTCTTGATCCAACGATAGTTAAAGGAATGAGACACGGATGTGATAAAATGATGGAGGAGTAACCGATAGAAGAAATCCTCACACGGAAACCTAAGTATGACACACTGAAACTAAATTCTACGCATCGATGAAAACGGTCGCACCGATGACAATAGTTTCACCAATGACAAAGGTCGCACCGATGACAACGGTCACACCGATGATAATGGTCGCACTGATGACAACAGTTGCACCAATGAAAAAGGTCACACCGATGACAACGGTCGCACCGATGACAATGATCTCACCGATGACAACGGTCACACCGATAACAACGGTCTCACCGATGACAACAGTCACACCAATGATATAATTGTCTCGCCGATGCTGATCAAATGACCTACTGAAACTGATGTTGATCACATGACCTACCAGAGCTGATTCTGATCACATGACCTACAAAAGCTGATGCTGATCACATGACCTACTGATAATAATGAAAATTCAAATAAACTACAGATATCATGACTCACCAATAGTCATGAATTCTGTTTGAATTTTCATTAACTCTTATTTAATTCTAATGATCATATTTTCTTAATTTAATGCACCTGCTATTAATTAATGTTGGTTGTTGGATGTCAGGGTATCGTACCTCGTACCTGTCAAAAAGTAATCATTTTTTTTCACCAGATCTCAAGGAATAAAAAGGAATATCTATCTATAGTGAAAGACATGAGAAAAATATACACTGAAAGAGAACCAAAAAACAAAAGTAGAACTTGAAGAACACCTGTGAAAAACCAAAGAGCTTCAAGAATAACTTTCACCTGCAAAAAACATTGAAGCCGAGTTATTGTGCCTACTGAACATCATATGCACAAGGATGAATAACTATAGCTGGGAATAACAACGACACTTTGTTTTGAGTCAACTTCACTAGAAAGGACTCAGATAACATCTGAAAAATCTGAATGATTCCAGAGATCATCTACAATCACTCAGAACATTCTAAACTCATTATCCATTTATTTCCTCTTTAGTATACCTTTGATTAACATTTTGAGGAGTGTTTGTACCTTTGTCTATTTAGACACACACTGACTCATGGGATGAACTGGAGGATACTAAATCCTCACATCGAACTTTTTATACCTTATTGTATCCCACTGTGAATTGTGGAAGAGGTGAAGTGTGACCTCGATAGCCTGAGTGATGTTGTTGTTGTTTACCCACGTAGAATTTTGGTAGAGGTATGAGGACCTGAATAGTCTGAGTACTGTTGTAAAACCTCGATCCCAGTTGTGGATCATAGTTTATATAAAGTATTTGAGAGGACTAAGTATCATCTTGAGACTGAACCTCTTGTTTTAAAACTGCTGTGCATTTTTCCTTTGTTAAAACTATTTTGAATATTCCGCTGCTAAGTACTTTAAATATAAATCTGTTTTAAAGTAACTCTGATAGTTGAACTAGAAAGTGTTTGTAATTATTGTGAACTAGTAAGTTAGTTTCAAAAGCTAACTTAATATCCATATTAAGTTAACTGAGAAGTAATCAATCATTGAGAAACTAATTAAACATTTACAATATTTATAAATTCACTACAGTTTAACTTGTTTTATGTATTAGGGGATTTTAATACAAATATTTTAAATCAGAAATTTTAATTGGAACTCAATTCACCCCCTCTTGAGTATCCACTCCAACCAACATTACCTTTATCAAAATATCACATTTCCATTAAATCACTTTTCTAGGCCATCAACACCATTCAATATATTTTTTCAAATACTTAATGAAAAATATATTATTCTTGATTCATATAACATAATTCTATATTTCCTATACATATACACTTCAATCATACAACTTTATTACGAAACCAATACTTAGGATTCATCATCTTATTCATTAATACACCTTTTATAGAATATGAAATATAAATAATTTCTTAATGTCTTGAAAACTCAAATTAATCATGAGAATAGTTCTTTTAGAACATCCTATACCATTCACATGTCATTCACGATCTCTTTATAATTATATGTATAATTAAAAATCATTCCTACTTAATGATTATATTCATGTGATTTCCAATTTAGACATTGATTTACATAATGACCATAATCTCCTCATATGAAATGTTTAATGTTAACCTAGTTCTTTCTGGTCACTACTATTGACTAATAAAATTAATAATAGTGTGAAAAAAACTTATCATAGCAGAAAACCACATAATTAGGAAAAATTACTTATAAGATGCCTAAATCCCGGCACCTTCTTCTCAATCTATGAAACCTTAGTCTTATCCTTAGTGACATCCCTTGACATATCGTTATAAATATACCTAGGGATATCAATAAATATTTCTTATAATAGTTTCCAAATGTTGACTAAACCTTCCATTTGATTCCAAATATAGTGACCCATGATTAACATACATGGATATTACATCATTTTATATGAATATTCAACACATTACAAAAGTACATGTCTGAGGACCATAATAGTTTTTTGTATTTTAAGACATGGAAGACAATATTCTAACATAGTGAAAGTTCTTCCATATTTCCCAAAAAGATATTCCCATTTTTTACCCTACTTAAAAACTTTATTAATAACCTAGTAAAAGGAAACATAAGAAAGGGAGAGATAAGATTCTCAGTAAGGGTAAAAAAGTAAGATACACAAGAATAACATGCACATAAGGGCATGAGAATATGAGAATAACATTTGAAGACCATACCCAATAAATCAAAGTTCATATACATGAGTCATGGAATCAACATTAGAAGTTAATATGATATGAATAATAAGTGAATAAAGATAATAATACATGAATTCATAACATAAGAATAATATGTGTAATTTTATAATACACATAGGAATACAAAATCTTATTTCGAGGCTACCTACCTAGACACTCCTAACATGTTAAGCATGGAATAATCACTAGTATACCTACTTAGGGCTTGAGATGACCTCCCATGTACCCTCTTTTTGTGGTCTTGGGATGTCCTCCATCATAACCCATTGTTGAAGGCTTGAGATTCCCTCCCATGAACCATCTTTCCTTTAGAATAGGATTCCCAACCCACTACCCTCTTGTTGCGGGATTGTGATAACCTCCCATATACCCTATTGTTTCGGGATTGGGATTCCCACCCATGTACCCTATTGTCTTGGGCTTGGGATCCCCACCCATGTATCCTTTGTGGTCACCAAAAATTTATGATTACCAAATGTATTGGATGGAGATATAGGTCACATGTGTCACATAATTAAATCCTATAATCAAGTTTTCCAAGATTATAAAACATTTATTATATAATGACCAATAAAAATTATGGGTTTCATAAACAACATACCATAACCCATGAAATGAAATGGGAATCATAAACATTTCATCATATAATAACCTCTGTATAATATCAATGTTTCATAATTATTTAATCTTAGAATAACCCATGAAAAGAATTAGGTTTCATAAGAATTTATCATAGTGTAATCTGCTCTAGAGAAACATATATAATAAACAAAATTTCATTAAAATAAAAAACCATTTAGAGAAATAATATGAATAATACCCTTAGATAAAAACACCATTAAGGGATAATTTTAATCCAAAAAATGTCATCTTAGATGAAAAAAGTTTTTGAAAGATTATTTAAAACATTTATTGATTAAAAACCAATAAGAAGATTCATTTTTTTATTTTTTTTAAATGTAAAACATGTGTGAAAATGGATTTTAATGATAATAGGATAATAGAAGAACATTTTTAAAACATTTTTAGAATACATGGTTTTGAAATAACATGGATTTTCTACTGAAGAAAAAAATAAATTCATATTTTCTTATATTTTTCTTCTTTATTGTCATAATTAAAAAAGAGTGTGAAAATGGTACCATTAATTAAATATATCATTAATAAACATAGGATAATAAAATTCAATATTATTCCACATATATAGATCACAATAGTTCATCAATGGAATCATACTCATAAATAATCCAGATAAAGGATGTGATTGTATTAATAAAATCTTACCACTTTAGTAACTTTGAATCAAAATACCAATGAAAGAATAAAATTAAATGAAACTTAAAATATCATGAATGGATAAATATTAATTATAATACATTTAAAAGGGATGTATATCCACCTTTTAATATAATATAGGTGTATAACATAACATGTGCTTCAATGAAGGTGAATTGAGACAAAATTACTTTACTGATTTAATGACTTTTGAAACCTAAATCCCATGAAGGGGAGATAATAAAATGGATATTTAAATACCCATAAAGTTAAGGATATAAATCATAGAATACATCCATGGTCATTTTATATACCACACAAAATAAATGAGTGGTAATTAAGGCATAAGTCTCACATAAATAAAAACGAGACTAGAAATGTCCTTACTACATGATTAACTTTTAAATCATGAACACCATGAGAGAATAAAATTAGTAAAATAATTTAATATATTTTAAAAAGTAAATTAATTATATAATATGTCATTGGGAAGTATATACACTATAAAAAATAAACAATTAGTGAATATGACATGTATCTCATAGATATAAAAAGTGAGATGAAATCCCCTTACCTAAAGTCTTGAATTTGTTTTTACACATAAAAAACTCATCTATAATAAATATAAGTTTATTATAAATCTAAAAAACTAATATTAATATATATAATACCATATATGATTTTATTATGACTTTATATTACCCTTTTATTAACAATTTCATGTTAAAGTTACGTTTCAGGTGATAACCTCTTGGTTTTTTATATTTGTTTTTTCTTGTTATTATCGATACTCTTAATTAGATAAGTATTAAATTATTTCATGAATTTAAAAAATTATATAACTATATTATTTATTTATTATATATTTATTTATAAAAATTTGTGAAATATAGAAATATAAAATGAAACACATCGTTCATGGAGACGGTATGTTGTACGTATGCATGACCACAATTTCCATTTTCTAATTATTTTTTAAAATAAATAAAAGTAAAATATATATATATATTATTTATAGTACAATTATTATGTTACATATCACATATTTTTAATAAAACCATATTTAAAAATTTTCATGTAAAGGGTGAATGAATCACATCGCTTTGAGGAGGTGGTAGTCTAGACATCCACAAACGATGTTATATTATTCCCACAAAATGGGAAACATGAAGGTATATGTTATATAGTAATTATATATGAATAAAAAATCATAAATATTATATGTATCATATAAAAACAGCAACTCCATCATCATTAACAACCTAGTGAGGTGGTAATGGATGAACAAACGACATCGGTTCGCGACGTGATTGTCCACTATACACATGAAAGATGATTGTGTATCATATATGATGGAAGTGTGAGATGGTGTTGGTAATAAACATATAATAACAACTTATTATTATACTAATAATACTTTGTTTATTATAAAATATTTATATTAGAATAATAGATTTTGTATAAAACAAAATAAACAAAAGTGCTCGTTGAAGAATGTTACCTATTCTTCGGGTAATTCCTTTTGATTTGCACCAACGGGCTTCCTTGGATGGATTTTCCCCATAGTGAGGATTCTAGGTTAATATGAGGGAATATTTTATCTTATTTGGATAGTTTTTTGATAAGACAAATGTTATTAGAGGATTGAATAAGTGAGGGGGTGTGGGTGAGTTCCCTTTTATAGTGGAGGAGGAGGGCCATTCCTGTAAATTCAAAAAAGAAAACACTATTGAGAGTTCTCTGTTACATCACATGTATACAATAATGGAACATTTTTAATAAAAGGTATTATATGATTTAAATATGGCCAAAATGGATTTTGTAAATGTGTATAGGTTTTTGGGCTCTTAAGTTAATGTTTATCCACTAAATAAACTTGTTTCTACCTTAATCATTGTAATTGATTTTAGTTACTTTTACTAATATTTTTTGTCAAATAATATTTTTAACATACTATAAATTATAAATTATTATGTTTTAGAATATTGAATCCATTTATCCAAATTATAAAAACATAATTTTTATAAATTTATCTAAAATTAATCTTGCAGATGGGAAGAGAAAATAGGTTTTTAAAGTGAAAATGTTCCAAAATTTGAAATCTTTTTATATCCAATTTTAATGTGAAAATAATTAAAATTAAATAAATTGTATTAATAAATTTTTAATTTATCTAAATATTCTTTAAAAACAAATAGAAATCAAATTTAAATATGAAAATAAATCAAAATAAAATTCAGTTTCCAATTAAAATTATGTATTTTTACTATTTATAAAGAAATGAAACTTATCCAAAAAATGCCAAATATTTACCCCCAAAAAAATTTATATTACAATTTCAAAAATTATGTTTAATTTTTTGAATTAAAATTATAAATTTTCAAAAAATATTTTCAAAAAAATTCTTCCACTAAAAGGCGGCAAAACTACCTATTAGAAAAATGTAGCTCTTTAGGCCTAAAATTGGATATATTTTTATTTTATTCCTATAAAACATATTGAATGATTATAAAAACATTTTGTGGAATTTAAAATATATAAATTTCATTAATATATCTCACTAATAATTATAAATATAATTTATTAAGATAAAGTTCCTTTATGTGCATAGAAATAGTTTTTTTCATAAAATCATATATTTTTTATCCAATTAGATTGTATTTTCATTTATTATTAATTGATTACCAAATAATTGATTTTATAAACTTATATAAACTATATATTCATAATTTAGTTAATATTATTCATATATTCCCTTACAGTGAATAAATGATAACTATAAAAATATTTGAATAATAATATTAATAGTATCTCATAGTTTGGGAGAAAATCAGTCATGCGTGTAAAATGAGCTATCAAAGGAACTTGACATTGTATGTAATACAAGAAAAACATAGTTTTTCAAGTACCAAAAGAAAATATAGGAGTTTCTTGTAGTGAATCATAACTTTGTGTTGTGTATAAATCAAGAATAACTTTATGTAACATGCAATGCAATCCATCAAATAAATGTAATTTATTAAAAAAAATTAATTAATAAAAACTCAGGGTTTTAAATTGAATAATTATTTTCACAATAAAAAGAGAATTTTACTTGATAGATATTCTGGTGATACTTTTTATGTATATTCATTTATTTTATGATTATTCAGGGAATATTATGACTTAATTGGGACTTAATATTTTAATACCACTCACCATAATACTCTATATGAACTATGATTATGATTATTGATTGGGGAAGTTATTAAAATTTCATATAATATTTATTTAATACAAATGTTTATATTTATTATGTTTCACCCATGTCAAATGATGAATGAATTAAACTTAGTTACTAATTAGAGGGGTCCACTACAAACCCTCTATGCATCGATAGGTCTCACGAGACAACGTAGTATGGGCATTTAGCTGATGCTTTACCCATTTCTGTATGATTTCTATGAATAAGGGCTTAATTTTATGTTTTTTTGTTTTAGGCATCATGCATTCAATCATTATAAAACTAGTTATTATTATACATGTGACCATTCATGTTATTATGTTATCTATGGATTTATTCACCTATTTTATGTTATTAGATATGCGATATAATTGATTATTATTTATCTTGGACAGATTATTCAAGTTTTATTGATTTTTTGTTAGCTTCCACTATACGCATACCCATACTGAGCATCTGATCTCACTTATTTATTATTTTTTCTTTTCCCATGATGGCAATAAATTTACTATGGTTTATATTGAGGTATATAATAAAAGGAATTATGATGTTCTCAATGAAAATACTATATTTTATTTTATGTTTTCAAATTTAATATGAGACTCAAGTGTGTATCTATTTTTCCAAGAATACTAAACTACTCAATCCATCGGGATGAAAATGATTTTATATATTAACAATTTAATAAAGTATTTTCATACCCTAGGATACTATTGTTGGCGCCTGTATAGTTGGTATAAGAGACATTTTAGTAAAAAACATGGGAACTAGATTTAAAAAAACATATATTAGTGAACTTATACATATGATGAAATATGAGAATATTCCCAAAGAAACCAAGAATATTTATTTTAAGATTAGTTATACATAAATTCTAAATTTATGTTAATTGTTTCCCCATTATTGAAATTATATATTTTTATTCATAAATTTATAATCTAATCTATCATATGGAATTTTTTAGAAATGGAACCCATTGGGAGGAATGGAAACTATATCAATACACATAATTCATATAGGTATTACCATCCACTTAATGATAATGAAGCGGTATCCAAAAAAACTATAACCACTTTAGGGTAGATGACTCAGGTTGTGAACAATAACCTTTCTTGTATGGAGAAACCTACTGATCCACAACACTATATAACAATGTGAGACCACTTTACGCATAATCAACCTTCATCATTCAATGATAATTCAAATCCATTTGAACATGTGAAATGGATATGTTAATTATAAAATATATTTATTTCTTTAAGAAGTAATGAAAGGGAAAAGGTTTTCATATTATTTTATCAATTATTAAGGGATGAGGATCAATTGTTGTCATTGATTCAAAACCGTAAAAATGAGGAGGAAATAGGGAGCATGGAATAAAAATATTTTAATGAACTTTTCTTAGAAAACTATTTTCTTCATGAAAAATTAGAAGATACAGAGTGAAAAGTATTAATTTTGAGACAAAAAGGAATAATAAAATATTTCTCATTTTAAATGAAACTTTATAATGTTAGAAAGGAATAATGTAGACTAGGTACATAATCCAAAGTATAAGATTGATTGTTTATTTTATGGGCTAAATATAATCCTTAAAATGTCACTAGTATCCCAACATTTATCATCATATGAAAACATAGTGTCATTTTCTATCAAGAAAGAGAAATAATTCTCCAAGTATTACAATTTTTTTGGAAATCAAGATAAGAAAAGGGCCTTTGAGTAGTCTAGAAAAGGAAATATAGAAAAATTGAAAGGGAAGGATGAAATTTCAAACTTTTAATAAATGTGAAAAAAAATCCATGGAAAATTCTTGATTATATAGATATTTTTCTTAAAATTTTGAGAGAAATGAAATCGGGAATCTGAATGGAAGGGTAAGAAACAAAACTTCAATATTTATTATTGTGACTATATAGAGATGTTATTCTCCAGAAATGAATTCCCTAAGCCTCAAGGTAATATAAATTATATGAAGATTTGAGATAAAGGTCAAATTTATGTTATTTATATATCTAAATTTGAATAATTAAATTTATGAGGATCTCACTAAGAGGAAATACATTCTTGCTGACATGATCTTGAAGAAGGATCCCTTTTCCAGAGAGGGGGCCATGATTAAATGGCTCAAATAGGGAGACAGAAACTCATATTTCTTTCATGCATGTATTAAGGAGAGGAAAAGGCTTATCAAACCAAATATTATTCTGGAGTATGGCTCTTTCGTGGAGGATAGGGATGTGGTGGGCAGCATGGCCAACACGTTTTTCTCAGACCTGCTAGCTGGTGCAATTGAATGATTTCCCAATGGGTATCCAATGGAGCATTCAGAAATTTTTGATGTGGTTCCTATATTTTATATTGATTGAGATAACAAAGCCCTGGGGGCCATACCAAATGATTTTGAAATCAAAGATTCTCTCATGCACCTGAATCCGAATAGCGCCGCAGGGCCGGATGGGTTCCCTAGAACCTTTTACAGGTCTTCTTGGGTCATTATGAAGGAGGATCTGGTAGCTACCATCTAGGAATTTTTTTATGGGGGGGGGGGGGGTAGCTTACCCTATGTTGCAAGTTCCACCACCATTGTACTTCTTCCTAAGAATAAGAACACCCCCTTGATCTCCCATTACCATCTCGCAATCATGTATAACACCCATTAAAAAGTCTTGTCTACCATTATTAACACCCAATTGGATATCCAAATGCCTCGGTGGGTGTCCATGGAACAACATGGTTTTATCAAAGCCCGATCGATACAGGATTCCATCACCCTAGCTCAGGAGATACTCAACGACATCAATGTCAAGACATGTGGGTCTAACATGATTATCAAACTAGATATGAACAAGGAATATGATTGGGTTGAATGGAGACTTATCAATAAATTCTTGACAGGTATGTGTCTCAACTCTGGTAACATTGATAGTGTGTTTTGTTGTTTCATCACTTCAAGG
The DNA here is from genome assembly GCA_963277665.1 of Viscum album. Classification (NCBI taxonomy): domain Eukaryota; kingdom Viridiplantae; phylum Streptophyta; class Magnoliopsida; order Santalales; family Viscaceae; genus Viscum; species Viscum album. The sequence goes on from OY728145.1 coordinate 75,534,659, forward strand.
TTGTCGGTGACCTTACTGGGAAAATCTTATGGTTTTTTCAAGTCCACTCAGGGAATTTTTCAAGGTTAATCCTTCTCTCCAAACCTATTTATCCTTATTCAAGATGTCCTAAGTCGCTTGATCCATAGAAGCACAAGGAGAGGATCCATCCTTTTGTACCATCATCAGATTAATGCACCGAATATTTATCATATCATCTTCACCAGAAATATCATCTTTTTTTATGAATTCTATGAGTAAGTCCATTTGTGTCTTGAACAAAGTATTAGAGCATTATTTCCACTAGAGTGGTCATATCATAAACAAAGGCAAGAGTAATTTCTTCTTATCATAAAAGTGTAACTCTGGGTGGGTTAGTTTAATCTGTAGGGACTTGGGCATACATAGGGGGAACCAGCCTATGGACTATCTAGGGGCCCCCATTTCACCCTGTAGGTTACGAATTAGCAACTTCGAGCCCATCCTCTACATGATCATAGATAGAGTTCTCAACTGGAAAATTAAGTTCCTCTAATTCGGCGGGCAGATAGCTTTGGTTAACAGTGTGCTCGCAGCTTCTCTCATACATGGCCTTTCTTCAATAAAGATTCCCAATGGATTCATCAAAAATATATATTGGATCCTCTCCATGTTCATATGGGATCCTTTATCTGAGGGTAAGAGACATTGGGTCTTGTGGAGCAGGATGGTGAAGCTGGTGAGTGAGGTTGGTATTAACATGCACAGTTAGGGGGTACTTTGTACTTCATGCATTCTAATCTTGCATGGAATATTCTGGAACAATGGTATCTTTAGGGGAATATCATGCACATTTATGCCTCGTGGCTTCATGATAATGCGGAAGGTGACCCTTCGCCTCTTTGGTCGATCATTGGTACCCTCATCTTCTCCCTTCGCCCGCACTCCCGCTGGATCATCAGGAAAGGAGACCTCTCTTTATTGCACCAGAATTTGTGTGGAGTGATTTTGAGATTTCCTAGTTTCCTAGCCACAAATATTTCTTTCTTAGAATCCAGCCTTTTCCCCTCCTTCATTAAGCTTATTTTGGATATGGATCAGTAGAACCATTTCAATCACATTAAGCTGAATTTTGAGCCAGATAATTGTATTTTCACACCTGCCCCCTCAGGTTTATTCTCATTGAAGGACTTTTGGCATACCTTATTTTAGAAAGACCAACCCATGCATGGGATGGGGTTATATGGTTGAAGCGTGCTCCCACCAAGATTAATTTTCTGACATGGTGGATCAGGAGTAGGGATATCCTGACAGATGATAATATCCAATGTTGTAGTATCCTCTATACTTCTAAGTGAGTGTGATATAAGGCTTCAAGTCAGGATACTACGAATCATTTGTTCTTTGATATTGAATTGGCGTGTGAAGTGTGGAGGCTTCATTGTATTTCACTATGGTATCTACCGCGGTTGTGGACAATTTTCCATTTATTGATAGATGGTATCTCGGCTCAGGGGGGGAGGCCCGAAACTCCTAGCATGCTCATTGGTGCTACATGCAGGTTGTTGGGTTCTCTAGCAGGATAAGTACAGGGTGAGGTTTGAAGGTGTGTCTATTTCAACTCATATTTTTTTTGTATGGGCTTGGAACCTACTGATTTTCTTGGCCAAGGTTATGAGAAACTAGAAGGAGACCCAATCTTTGCGGCGCTTCAATGCCAGATCCAGTGATACTCATCCATCCACTATAAGATCAAGGAGTATGGTTTGATGGAGACCTCCCATGTAAGTCTTGAAATTGAATATGTATGGGTCTTGTGTGCTGGGGGCTATTCGGTGAGGAGGGGTTGTGTGCGATGGAAAGGGGTCGGTTCATTTGGATTTCTCAGTAAGGTTGTTTCAGGGCTCCTCCCTTCAAGCAGAGGCTTTTAAAATGCTTACTATGCTTAGATTGTGTGAGAAAAAGGGGCTGTAGATCTCATAAGTTCAAATAGACTCATTTATTGTCCAAAACTCCTTCAAATAGAGTTATGAATCTCCTTGGTCAATTAACTATGCTATCAAAAAATGAAATATCATTCTTAGTTGTAGAACGCAGATCCTTCATACCTAGAGGTAGGGGAACACGGTTGCAGACCATTTGGCTTTCTTGGAATTCATTGCTTTGTTGGATGTTTCTCTGTATACAGTGGTTAGTATGAAATCTTAGGGAGTTATTCTCATTAAAGGGGATGCCCTTCGGTTCAGTATTTCAGGACTCCTTGAATGTTTGTCCTTGGAGAGGGGTGAGGGGTGGGGGCGGTGTTTCTTTTGTTGTTTTCTGTCTTCCCCTTTTTTTAATAAAACAATTACTGATGATGATGATGATGATGGAGAAAGATAAAACTTAATATGTTCTCTATATTCAGTTAATATTGTTTAGTTGGGACAAAAATAAGATTAACATCAAATTAGTAAATAGGATACTATTGTTGACCTTGAAAATTGTTTTTGATTTAATGAAAAAGTGGTTTATCTTATCTTTGATGCAGTTAAAACATTTTTGTATTTATGAAATATATTCATCAATCAATGATTTTATTTAAGTAATAAGTAATTAGTTAATTTTTCAAAGCATGTTTGTTCTCATTGAGTTATTATGATAATTCAGTTTATTACTCTTTTTTAAGAGAATTTATGATCAAGGTATTCATATATTTGATATGTGATAATTAAGGGATAACTTGTTATTTAAAACCTTAATCTTGAGTTTATTTGGTGACCATATCTATAAATTTTTTGGTTTTTTAATTTGGTCAGATATATTTTGGAAGGGTCTTAAGGTTAACCATTTATGGAATAGATTAAGTTTAAATTTTTGTATTATTATTGAGATTTTATAGATTAATGATTTACTAGATCACTTATGCTCACCATTTTGGATTTGAAAATATATTGATATATAAATAATAAGTTTTAATGAACCATAGGGATTATATGATTCATTAAAATTCAATTTTAGTTCTTTAGGCATGAAAAATTCATTTTGAATATTCATCTCTTAGAGTAATGGTTGAAGTGTAAATTAATCTATAAATAGCGAAAGGATGTAATTATTCTTATAAAATGGAAAGAAATCAATTAATTATATTTTATCAAGTACTTTATCATGATAATTAAATAATCCACCAACCTTATGAGAAGAATATTGAAATAAAAATATTATCCATTTACCTTCATGCTCTCTTCTCCCCTAAAAAAATTACAATTTAATAGTCATTAAATTTATCCTGACCATATTATATATCATTATATATTATTCCATGGATGTTAATATTCTATTCTATGTATATATTTTAACTTCTCACCAATGTTATCCCTATATTGGAATCTGAATACATGATATTTTTTGTATCCATTTTGTTTCTCACATTTCCCTTTTTAAAAAGAATTTTTTTGACCCTCTGTATGATGTGGGTTTACAATAAATTTTAAGCATGTAGTGACCAATATAATAATTGAGAGGGCACAATTTATTTAATTGGGTAAAATTTAATATCCAAATATTCTAAAATATGACTATGTTCGATAGTTTGTAGGATACACAACACCAAGTTTAAGTGAATCACTCTATACTATTAAAATATTATTTTTTAATTTAATAGTTGTCACAGAGCCATTAAATTTGTTGATATGAATAGTACTAAATGAATTATGAAATATATATAAAGTAACTAATTTACAGAAATTCATTTATTACTTATTAGGAAATAAGTACTCAAATTTCAATATTGTTTTGCTTTAAAAATACATTTTATTCAAAAATGATTTTTCTTGTTTTTGTGGGAAAATATTATAATTAATTTTTTGAACTTATATAAATGTTACTTTTTCAAAATAGTATAATTTTTAAAATTTTATAATCAAAAATTTTTATGGTGAAATTTTCTTATTTTTTCTTTAAAGATTGATTTTTCAGTGAATAGTGAAAAATAATGATTTTTATTGAAAACTGTTTTTTTCGTGAATTCACAATGATAGTTTTTGTTTGAAAATGATTTAAAAATAAAATTATATGTCTTATATTATTAATAATTCCAATAGGTTCATTGAAATCTGTTTTATACCTCGATTAGATATAAAATTGTTTTTACACATAAAAAAGAATTTTTCTGAGATTATATTTTTCCTTTCAATATTAATTGAATTCTGAAAAATATTTTCTATATTTTTATTTAATAAGTTAAAGTTATGTAAATAATTATTTTTTAATTTTGGTCGATATAATTTTTAACCTTAGAAAAATTTATCACCTTGGTAATGGGTAAATCAGGTTAAACTAGTTTAAAGCTAAATGTTAACTTCAACATTTTTCATCTATTTTATTTGGATGATGTTAATTTGATACTTATCACATTTTCATCCAAAGATAATTTTTTAAGAGATACGTTTCTATAAAAATTATCTATATAACATTAGGAGCCAAGGAAGTTAAAAAGTGTAACTCTCTTAGTTTTAAATATCTTGTATGAGTCCACATAGGTAAAAAATCAAGTTGTGAATGAATGTAAATTTATATTTTGATCATAATGAAATTATTTTAACAGAATAATATTTCTTCAATTATTAATGAAATAAAATAAATGATAAACATAATTTGAATGATTTATATTTTTTTAGGAATTTTATAGAATAATATGACAAATTAGTGTTGTGTTGATGTATTATATTCAAATTCCAAATTTTTATTTATATCTTTGAAGTCAAATTAAGTAGTTTCACAATTGAAAATAATGATATTTTATCAAAATAATATTTTATTAAATTATTTAAATATGTTAAAAATAATAATATAATTAAATTAGAATAATATAGAGTCAAAAATTTCACCTTATATGTAAAATTTTAACCCCTGAAGAGTGAAAAAATTGTTACCGTGGTTAAGGTTAAAACAGGTTTAAAAAGTGGTTGAACCAAAAGAAAATGTTTAAAACACCACTTAAACGAGTTCCAATTTTATTGGTTTATATAATTTAAACCCCATAATATCTTATCTTTTAATTCCTATACTTTTGTATGCATTTAGGCAAGAGTATAACTTTATTATATTTTAATATTTTAAGAAATCCCAATAGTTCCCCTCCCCTCAATTATCGAAGGGAACCCATCCTTTTAATATTTTAAACTACTTTTATCCATATAGATAAATAATCCCAAAATAATATCCAATATAAACTTCCTTATATACACTATATAGGTTTTAGACTTCTCAAAATACTAAGCCTAGGATCCTTAAAAGGATATCCAAATGAATTGTTTCAAAGATGAGGTAATCCCCTTAATATATAACTCTCTCTTTTTTTATTCTTATTTACCTCCTATTAATATATAATATTTATCTTTAATAATAAATTCATTAACCTAATTAAAATGAAATTTTATAATGTTTATGTAATAACCATTATCCACCACATTTCTCATCAACTGGGAAGTGAAAGTATCACTCCTGTATACATTTGACTTGCTATCACTACATTTCGATATGATTCATTTTCCACCACCAAATTTCATGGATACTTATTATGAAAGGTCTAATGATTATTTATGATAATTATGAAATTATTATACCTATTGAATTAAAATATTTTACCGAACTTCTTACCTCCCAATCTTTTTGAAAATAATAATGTCGCTCATGCGTACGTATGGACTAACACCTCCACTAAACGATGAGATTTTCTTTTAAATTACATATTAATAGGAAAATAATAATGATATAATTGATAAATATAAATGGTGAATATGATAAAGTAATTATTATAAAAATTTGAATTGTTATTTACCTTTCTTTCATTCCATCCGTCAAAAAATGAAAACATTGTTCATGTGTACTCACAACCTACAATCTCCATGGATGATGTAATTATTTTTTCTTTATCTATATTTTAGTGATTACTATATATAAAAATATAATGAATATATATGATATTTATACCATGGTTTAAATTATGTTGATTATTTATCCATTATAAAATTAAAAGTATTGAAACTAACAAACAAAACCATACATGAAAAATGAATCAATTATTACCCGTAAGAGTGATTTTAAAAAACAATTGCTAACAAATGGGTGATAAAATATTAAAAGTAAATTATATATGGTTTTATACATATAAGTATAGTTATGGAATATATTTATAATAAAAATTATTTATTATATAGACTATTTAGGTACATATGAATGATTTTTAACCATAGTAAAGAGTTTATTTCACAATCTCATCATTATTTAGGATTTTTTATATTTATATCTCTAATCGAGAAATTATAATATATTTCTATTTTAAAATAAATATATTTTATTATCTTCTAGTTAATCCTATAAATTATATTTTTTTATTTAATTTTCTTATCTTTATGCAGTCATGATATTGAGATAATTATTTTAAGAGAAACCGACTTTATTTTTCTACTCAGTCAAGATTTTTTTTATTCAATGTCCATATTTTTATTAAAATGATAAAAAATATGATTTTACTATTTTAAAATTAGTGTTTAAATAATTTTTTACACATTTTTTAATTTTTACAAAATGGTTTACATGGAATCTTATTTTCATTTTCTAGATGAGGTACTATTGAACCCTTTTACCAAAAAAATGTGAAGAGAATATTTATTTTTATATATACGTCATGAATAGAGTATCCTTCCATTATGATCACCCAATTATATGAATATTACGTTGCAATTTTAATGGTTTATTTTAAAGAAAATCTTTTTCTTAATATTTGATATTTTTTTATATCTTTAATAAGTTTTTTCAAAATAAAAATTTTATTTTCTTCAAGAAATCATTCATTGTTATTTTTACTATAGATGACTTATTATTATGGTTTTTTATTTGTTAAATTATTTTCATTTTGTATACTAGTTCTTCTATATGAATATTTATATTGATTATGTTTCATCCCTTTCATATGATGATTTCATTGTACTTCATAAATGATGGGAGAATACAATTAATACCCTCTACATTTATCGATAGGCCTCGTGAGAAAAAATAATTTGGGTATTTGGATAATCCCTCACCTATTTATGTATGATGTCTGGGCATAAGGTATTGATGGTGGAAGATCCCAGTCAGTTTATTGTATCACTAAGCGGGGTAGTGGGTGAATTAGTGATAAAATTTTCCTTTTATGTTTCTTTTTAATTGAAATACCCTTCACCTTTTATTAAAAATTCAATTCCCTACTAAAAAAAATTCAATCCATATATTCCTAGGAACACAAAGATTTAAAAAGTTCACTATTTAGTAAGAATATTTACATACTTGGTATGGTTTAGAAATTATCCAATACCATATAATCCACTAGAAAATAGTCCTTGGATTATATTGATTAGATATACCCTTACACTCATGTAGCACTATGAAACAATCCCACTAGTGTGTGTGCACCCTCTAAGAAAAAGTAAGGTAATACAATTATCATGTAACAACTCATGTTACCTAAAATTATTATAAATTAAAAAAATGTATTTAATTGAAATAAAATCCTTCAATTATTTACCCAGAAGAAAGGTAAGAACTTCAAGGACTTTTTCAAACAAATTAGTCCAATTTTTTTGGGACTGATTTTCCCTATCTGATTCCACTGAGTGTGATTCTCCCAGATACATTTCTATCAGTCTTATTTTTGGATAGAATAAAATAGAAATTAATCGACATGGCTTCAATACTTGAGTATGATAAAACTCAGTATGATACTTAATTAGATTGTAAATCCTCAAAATAGAAATATCCAGTAAAGAAAATCCCTTTTAAATTAATTCAGCCTAATGCCAACATCAACCGAATATAATGGATAACCTGAATATGATGATCCTCTAAATACGATAATACCTGAATAAAAAGATCAACTTAATACAACATTTTAATCTTATAACTTCTCTTATATCTTGTTAATATTGAATTTTCTTCAACAAAAAACAAAATAGTATCACTTTTTCTCACCAAAAACTCAAATTTCCTCTCTCTACTGTGATGAACAGTACGCTGTTAACAATCAAGTAAAATGTAATTTTTATCCTTTTATAGGTGACCCAAAATTAGTTTGGGAAGGAATCCAAAAATCTTTCCCATTCACCTAAATTCACCAAAAAATCAATTTCCCATGAAATCTCAGAGTAATTATGACTTCGTCAATGCTTCTCGATTCTTCTTGAAACATCTACCATAATCAATTATTCTTCTCTAGAAGTCTAATTAAAATGTCAGTATGATATCAATTGATGGGTTTGATTTCAATTTCTATGACAGATTATAATTATTGAGACCAATGTGAATCAAAATCTGGTATTTGAAAGTTAATCTCCCCCTCAACAAATCATTCATCAATATCTTTTCTGTCAACAACTCATCCAAATAATGCATTTCAAACTTTTTGAAATGGTTGACTAAATTTTTGATCATATTCTCTTCTTCATCACCATTATTAACCCAAATAAAATACAACACATATACTTATCCTCTTATCTCATTCCATTTGAAACACTACTTCAAAGGATAGACAAGGTTAATCAACTCTAGACCCACTTGATGAAGACATTTGAAAATAGATCAGAGTTTGTCAATATCTTCCAACCATTATATATTTATCATGGATAAGAACATTTTGATATCGATCATTCTGATATTGATCATTCTGATATTGATCTTTTCCTTCATGAGCCCGATATCTATCATTCTGATATTGATCATTCTAATATTGATCATTCTGATATTGATCATTTCAGGGTTTGAAATTTATTTATATCATCAAATATAAAACCTATATGCTACGGTTAATTGGTATCACATTTTTAATCACTATCACCCATTCAATAAATATTGCCTTTTCAATGAATACCACCTTTTCAATCAATACCACATTCTCAATCAATACCACATTTTCAACCAATATTTTTTTCAATCAATACCACCTTTTCGATCAATACGACATTTTCAATCATTATAGGTACAATTATTCTGATTTCGATCTAAAATTATGTGGTTGATGGAAAACAATGCTATAGTGAATCAATAAAATTTCTATTTAATCCACCCAAAATATGATAATTTTGGAAAAAAATTGATACCACTTCTTTCTATCTCCCACCAGATATGATAAATATGGATATAGTATTTTTGAGATTGGAAGCTTATTCTTTCACTCCCCCTTTTTTACATCATTCTTATATAAAAAGTTCTCAATTCAACTCATGATCTATATGAAATACAAATGAGAAAAGAATCATCACATTTAAAAACATCGTAGTCACGTTGACCCCAGTTCTGCATAAAAACAAACTCTTCTTTTAAAACAACTTCTTCTCATTAAAATAGACAATCATAGTGAGTCTGATTCATTAAAAAACATCAGTATGATTCATATTAATCTAATTAATGTGATTTTTATCAATACCATGAGTCTGATAGTTTCTAGAAACAAAGTAAAGTGATTTCCTTCCTTAAAAACATGCATTGATAACAAAAGAAAACAGAAAACACATTCATCATCAACATGGTCCTAAAAATCTTCCCCTTTGGATTTTGTTTTCAACCATGTTTTCGTAAATCCATAAACTTTTTATCCTCAAGAAATGGATTACTTATCAACAATTATAAGCCTACGTGAGCTAACTCAGTGTAGGAAACAAGAATCATTGTCAACAATAACATGTTGTCCAAAATTAGTTATTATGAAAACGTCTTCATCATTATTCCTCATCTCTTTTTCAACCTCCCTAGAATACAAAAAAAATTATTTCCTACAACAACTCCATCAAATAGTTAGAATAGTTCACATACTAAACAATTTTGAATTCACAGCATACCCACAACTCCCAGTTTTAATATGAATCCCTTTGATTGTTTTATGAAACATTATAATTATCCCCCTTAACAATACAATCCAAAGGTAAGATGAGAGAGGGTACATAACCACAAACCTCAACCTTGATGAGAAAGTGGATGGACAACCATTTTCATCCTCGATCTAGAAAATGATTCATTCAGAAACTGTTTTGTGAAAATGTCATCTACTTGTTCTGATGTTGAATAATATTCTAGATTTAATTCATTCTTCACCACATGATCATTGATGAAATGATATTTGATATCAATGTGATTTTAAATATAATCTTGAACTGGATTCCTAGTGATATTTATTGTGCTTGGATTGTCACAACCCAATAGCAAGGGTAACATCACTTTCTCAAGTAAATATTCCAATTGTATTTTTATCCATGTGATTTGAGTAGCAGATTGAGTGGAAAAAATATATTCAACTTTATCCGTATTGAGAGTTATTGAATTTATTTTCATTTAATGTCTGCTAACACAATTATTTCCTATAATAAATACTCCACCAAATGTGTATCTTTTATCATCAATATTTCATGCCCAATATACATCAGAATACCCAAAAAAATAAATATTATCTAAGAAGCAATAGCTGATTATAAAATCTATTATGCCTTTGATGTATCTGAGAATTATTTTTCCAGTAATAAGATGCAATTATTTTGTAGAACTCTAAAATATGGCATATAATATAACAACATAAATAATGTCAGGTCTTAAGGAATCCAAATTTAATAGACTTACAATCATCTTCTGATACCCTTTATGATCCAGTTATTTTCCTTCTCCATATTTAATCATCTTTATTCTCACTAAAGACCGTATAGAAATATGTTTTTATTTTTCTATGTTGAACCTCTTAATTAGTTCCTTAGCATTCTTTTCTTGGGAAATAAAAATTTATTCTTTATTTTTCATGATTTGTAACCCAAGAAATTATTTCATTTATCTTGGCATGAAAATATCAAAAACCATCTTTATCTCATCAGAAAATCATTCACGTCTTCTTTTACCATTCCCAGCAAAGAAATATCATCAACATAGACAATAATAATTATGGAATTATCTTGAATTTAATTGATATATAGATTAATATCCAATCTTCCTTTATTGAAATGTATCTTCCTTAATCATGTATCCAATTTTGAGTACCATGTCATCAGAGATTATTTTATCTCATACATGGCTTTCTTCAACCTATACACATAACTATCATCTGTTCCATTCACAAATCCACAAGGTTGTTCAATATAAACCTCTGATTCAAGGTCACCATTTAGAAATGAAGATTTAACATCCATTTGAAAGATCTTTAGCCTCACTGATAAAAAAATATCAAGAATGTTTTTAGTTATTTCCAATGTGGACACTAGAGAAATTTTTTTATAAAAATAAATTCCATCAATCTGTGAAAAGCCTTTGCAAACAAATCTTTCTTTGTTTCTTATAACTTGACCTTTTCATTCAACTTATTCTGGAAAACCTGTTTTGTGTGAATGATTTTTTTTTCGACTTGGGTATGAGTTCTCATGTATTGTTCTTTTCAATATGATCTAATTCTTCATTCATGGATTGAACCCATTGAAGATTCCCAAAATCATCTTTCACACCATTGGTATTTACTTTTGAATAGAGATAAGTATGAGTAATTTATTTTTTTGTTCTTCTTATTTTATCATTATGATGTTGAACACCAATTATATTATGAGATTCAACTTCATTATCCAGCCTTGGATGATATTTTTTTGTGTATTACTCATCCCTGAAAATAGATGAGACCGATTCCTCTTATTGAGTAGGAATAAAATTATATGAATCCTTATCCGAATTGTTTTCTTCAACTTGCTCAATTTATTTTTATGCCTTATCATGTATATCTTTCTCTTCCTTTTCAATTAATTTAACATAAACTGAATCAATAATTCTATTTGTCTCTTTATTGAAGAACCTATATCCTCTTCCTTCTAGAGCATAGCCAAGAAAGATTACATCTTCACTTGTCTGCTCAAACTTTCCAAGGTTTCCACCTTTCTTCTTTATAACACAAGGACTATGGGAAACCCTCAATTTTTTCAAACTTATATTTTTCTCCAAAAAACAATTCATTTGGAGTCATACTTTATTGAGGCATATATAAAAAATTGATCAAAATATAAACAGTAGTACCTATGGATTTCTTCCAAAATAAATGAGAAATGACATGTTCATGTAACATGGTTCTTCCCATTTCCAAAAATCTTCTGTTCTTTCAGTCAGCAACCACATTTTTTGGGGAGTATAGAGGAAATATAATCATAACGATTTCCATGATTCTCATAATAGTCTTCAAACTCTTCACTTATATATTTACCACTATTTCTTATTCTCAACTTCTTGGTTGAATACTCACATTACTTTTATGCTTTCCTTCTGAAACTTTTTATCATTTTCAAATTATCTGATTTGGGTTTCATATACATTACACAATTAATTCTAGTAAAATCATCAATGAATGTAATTAAGTACTTATCTCTATTTTTTATTGTTTTCTCCTTGGCCCACAGATATCGTAATGAATAATCTCTAGGGGTTGTTTTGAAAAAATCTCAACTTTATTATGCAATAAGTTTGTAATCTTTCCTTTCTGAAAAATAGTGAAACACCAATCCCATCTTATTTTAAAATCAGGAATCTATCAAATAATGTATCTTTTAGATAAATTTCTCATGTTTCTCTAATGCATGTGTCCTAGCCTTTTATTCCACAATTAATTCTCTTCCAACACACTCATGTCACAAGAGTTTTTTATTTCACAAACCTGAAACAAATTTTCTTTTCTACATTGGCCTCTTGCAAAAAGCTTCTCATCCTCTTCACTAAAAAACCATATTTTATGAAGATAAATTTGTTACCCTCATCAAAAAATTGTGAAACTCTTATCAAATTTTGTTTTATCCCATCAATATACAATGTTTTATTTGATTCCATCTTTTCTTTTCTAGTGATTGCTAATACAACACCTTTGATTTTTTAGGATTCATCATTACCAAATGTTGTTGTTCCTTCTTTAAAATATTTCATATTATTCAATAGTTCAAGTCTTTTATCATGTGAGATGAAAATACACTATAAAGTCTCCAAGGTTATTCTCCTTTTGTAGAATTCAATGTATTTTCAACAATAAGAGATTTTTCTCCTTTCTTTTCTTTCATCATTTCTAGCTTGTGAGAATTTTTAAGAATATTTTGTTGTGCTGGTAACAAAACAAGAAATCAATTTTTAAGGTGTCTAGGTTATTCACATCTTGAAAAAATACTTTCCAAGGGTTGGAGCCAATTTTAATTCTTCTTTCCACTTTTTTCAAACTTCTTCACAAAAAAATTCTCATCCTCCTATCTTTGAGGCAAGTGACTCCCCCATAATATTTTTCTTTTGAAACATGTGGAATTATATTAGTGATGTTGGTTGAACTAAAAAATATTTTCCATATCTTAGAATCCACCACAATACCAGTAATACCCATAGAAAGAGTATTTTTCTTTGAAACCTCTATACTGATTGGAATTGTGAATAAATTTCTCATCCACCTTATGTTCATTGTTTTCTAATCCATGATTCTTTCTGTTATCAGCAAAATTCTTCTTATTCTTTTATAATTTATTAGAACCAGTAGTATTTTATACTTTTATAGATTTATAATGACTCAAAATATTTTTCGGATCATATTTCTTTGTGACTTCAGAATCTCCAACATTGTTGGTCTTGTCCACATAAAAAACTTTCCTAGCATTATTATATTCAGAAACAACTCCATTATTCTAATCAACCTTTGAAGGTAACTTCTATTTAACCTTCTATAGATTATTATTTCCAAAACTTTCACCAGTCTCAGTTATAGTGCTTTAGAAACTTGTGTTTATAAATTAATAGTTTGATAGATTTTGTTGGAAAGGTTCCAACTCTTCTTATTTTGCCTTCATCTTCACTTAAAAATGCTCATTACTATTCTTTCCATCTTCAAGTGACATCTTTAAATCATAAATCTCTTTCACCACATTTTATTTCTCATCAGCAAATAATTCTTGATTACCTGTTGAATAACATTCATCTTCCAACTTTTTTGTTTTCCTTTTCAAGCCTTATGATATTTCTCATACATTGTTTCAATTATTATTTCAATTGTATTTAAAGTTGAATTTATTCTTTTTTCGAGATATTGCTTCTAAATTCTTCATCATTCACTATTTCAGTAAAACTATTTTCAATACCATACTCAATTTAATTTTCAGATTCTTCACCACTGTCTTCTTATTCTTTATTTTTATACAAGAAACTTGTTATTTTGGATTTTATGAATTTATTTTATTTCCTTATGGATTTCAATATTTTTATTATCTCCATGTTTCTTCCATGATATTTTTGTCCTTGTTTCTTCTTCATCAATATCCTCTTCATTCTTTCTTCGAGGATAGTTTTTTTCAAATTGAAAAAAATCTTCCACATTTAAAAGATATCAATGGAAGTTTCCCTTTGTATTCCCTTCCAAAATATTCACATTTTTATAAAATAAGGATAAAATATCATTGAGATTTTTACATACCACATTTTCAGAGTCAGAGTCACCATATTCCTCTTCAAAAGGAATTTTCTTTGACTTTTCCTTTTTTAGCCTTGAAAGAAATTTCTCTATAAAATTTTATTTTTCTTCTCATAACTTTCTCTATTATCATTTATTATTTAATAAGAGTGCTATGGAAATCATCAAGAGATAATTTTTCTGTATATTTATCTTCGAGTGAAGAATCTTTTTCATAGAATTTGTCAGGTAGGATTGTAAATATATTTAAACAACTGTAGAGTCTTCCATTTTTTCACCAATTGATCTGATTGTACTCTCAATATCATTCACCCTGGTAAGAAATTCCCCAATAGATTCATGCTTACCCATATTCAAGTCTACATACTTTAATCTCTAGATTTAAGTTTTTTGCTTATTTACTTTTTTGTTTCCTTCATATATGTTTTTCAATTTTTCCCATATACCTTTGGCTATGGAAACACTCTTAACTCTCAAGAATTAAATTTAAGAAAGTGATGATAATATAATATTGTTTTCCCTTCCATAATTCTCAATATTCTTCTTATCAATAGGTGTAAGTGGATATTTATCATCAATGGGTGGAAACCCATCATTTTAGGATTTAAGAACATCATAAATGATAGGTGTAAGATAATAAATAATTATATCCTTCCAAATATGATAATTATTTTCATCAAATACAGGAATACCTTTATTGTTCACACAGTTCAAATTCTCCATCAGCAAAGAATAACGAAGGGAACCAACAGGATGATACCACCTAAAAGATCCCAATCAGTGTATTGTATCATATTGAAGGTGTGGGGGTGAATTATTGATACTATTTTATATATTTTAAATTGAGAAAACCTTTGTATCCTGTTATAGATCTGATTACCTATTGAAATCAATTCAATCCAAACATCCACAAGAAAACGAATATTTACAAGGTTCTTTTTTAAATAAGATTATATACTTCCTTGGTATAGTTTGGAAATGATCTAATACCATAAAATATAGTATAAAACAATCATTGGATTAAAATTAGTAGGATATACCCTTACACTTGTGTAGCACAAATAGGGTAATACAATTGTCATGTAACAAATCATATCATTGGAAATTCATTTCAAATCAACAAATGTATTCAATTGAAATAAGATTCTTCAATTCCTTACCCAGAAGAAAGGTACGATCCTCTTGGACTTTGTTGTAGAAAATTGAGCCATATTTTTCTAGGTCATATTTTCATTTTCTGATTCCTCCGAGTTCGATTCTCCCTGATACAATTATCTAAATCTAATTTTATGATAGAATAAAATAGAAGTGAATCGGAACCAATTCATTCCCTATATAAAATAAAAATTTGTATGATACTTACTCAGTTTTAAAATATTCAATATTGAAAAAACCAGTATAGAAGATCCAATTCTGATTATTTCATCCTGATACCTACATCAATTGAATACAATTAACAAGCTGAATTCCATGATCCACTGAATAAGATAAACCACAAATATAATGATCATCTGAATATAATATTCCAATCTCTTCTCCCCCTATGTGTTCTTCCCATAAAATTATATTCAAAACAAAACAAAATGGTATAACTTTCTCCAACTGAAAACTCAGAGTTCCTCTCTCTACTACGATGAACATTACACAATCGTTAGTCAAGTAAAATATACTTTTCACATTTTATAGGTGACCCAAAACTGGTTTGTGTGGGAATAAAAAAATCATTCCCACTCACCAAAATTCACCAAAAAATGTATTTCCCTTGAAATCATAGAGAAATTAGGACTTCGTCAACATATCTCGATTCTTATAAAAAATTATACTATCTTCGCCTATTCTTATCTAGACTTCCAATTCAAATGTCAGTATGACTTCAATTACTGGGTCCGATTTCAATTTTCGAGACTAATTATAATTGATGATACTGATTTGAATCAAAATGATGTATTTGAAAGTTAAGATCCCCATCAACAAATCATTCAACAATCTATTTTCTATAAAAGATCATCCAAACAAAGTAATTCAACCCTTTTCAAATGGTTTAATACGTTGTGGATTATCTCCTATTCTTTAACACCTTTATTGAACCATGTTAAATACAAGGCATCTAATTATACTCTTCCCTCTTCCCATTTTAAAACCTACTTAAAAAGATAAAAAAAGTAAATCAACTCTTGAACCACATGATGCAGACATTTGAAAATAGATCCAATTTTTTCTATCTCTTCCACCCTTTCTATGATTAGCCTAGATACGATTATTATGACAAAGATCATTCTAATATCGATCATCCTGATATTTATATTTTTCTTCCTAAGATTGATATAAATCATTATGATATTGATTATTCTAATTTTGATCATTCTAATATTGATCACTATGATATTGATCATTTATGGGTACAAAATGTTTTCATATCATCTGATGGAAAACCTTGATACAATAGTAAATCGGTAACAGATTTTGAATCAGTATCACCTTTTTAATCAACACCACATTTTCAATCAATACCACGTTTTCAAAAAGTATCAACTTTTCAATCAATACCAACTTTGTGATCAATAATACCTTTTCAACCTGTATCATCTTTTCAGTCAATACCACCTTTTTTATCAATACCACCTTTTCAATCATTCTTTGTATGGTTATAATGATGCTGATCTTAAAGTATGTGGTTTATGGAAAACAAAATGCTATAGTGAATCGATACCACTTATTTTTAATCCACCTATAATTCAATCATTTTGAAAGAAAATTAATATCACTTCTTTCTCTCTACCACCTGAAAACAGAAAATCTAGATACAATCTTTTTTTGATTGCCATCATATTCTTTCACTCCCACTTTTATCCATCGAGATTTCCCCCACAAGTTCTCAATTAAAATCATGATCTATATGAAATATGAATCAGTAAAGAATAATCTCATTTAAAAACATCATTTTCATGCAGACGCCGATTCTCCAGCAAAAGAAACACTTCTCTCAAAATAGATTCTTTTCATTATGATATACTATTAGAGTGAGTCTGATTCATTTCAAAACATCAGTCTAATTTTTATTAATCCCACAAGTCTGATTTTTATCAATACCATGAGTCTAGTTGTTTCCAAAAATAAATTGAAGTTATTTACTTCCTTCAAAAACATTACTTGACAACAAAATACAACACAAAACACCATCACCATTAGCTTGGTCCTAACAGATTCTATGTTTATAATGTTTTACATTATGCATTAAATCATTATAAAACTTGATATTACTATACATTTTATTTCTTATACTATTATTTTATCCCTGTAATTGTTACCCTCTTTTATGTTATTATTTATATGACATATTTTATTATTTTTTGTCTTTTCCAAACCATTCATTTTTTTACATAGGGTTAGATTTAGATGTACACATACCCTTACTGATAGTGGGATTTTATAAAAACCTTGCTCTTTATTACACACTTAAGCATGATTTATTACATATAATTTCACTTAATACATCCCGTAATATTTATAGGTCTAGTGTCTTTGGGTATTAGGAACATTATGTAACAACTCAGAACATAAAACACAACATCTTTATTGAAAACTTCTTTTACATGACCATAACATTCCTTCATACTTAACACTTCATGGGATACCCTAAGGACATGAATATGAAAAGGGTGAGCTATAATTCCAATTAAGGGAGTAATAAAGGAATAAAATTATAAAGATAGTACATGTTAGGAAATATTCATATCAATTGAGCATAAGAGAAACATGAACATAAAGGCATGATATTGCATGATAATCATAACATGGAAATGTGGCAACAATAGTTAACATGATATTATCATGATACAAGACTTATTGAATATGGATCATGAGTAAACCCTTATTTCACTTGAATTAGACAGAGTAAACCCTCATTTCACTTGACATATCAGTATAAAAATCTTTACCCAATGCATTGGAGCACTATCAGGGCGAACCCTTCTTAATCAATTCATTTCTTGCATAAGTGTGCCACATGGATCATACAACATGGAATAATTCAAAATCATCATTTATTCCACGATAAAGGAATGTGTAACACATAAATGAAACTATATAATAAATAAATAAATGTTTGTAAAGGTGAATACCCTTGATATAAAAATGGGCATTGTAACGTCCTGAAATTTTGAATAAATCTTGTTTCTTCATTTTGTGTGTTATTTTATTTTTATACTCAACAAAACTGTTTCATTTGATGACATGATTATAATTAAAATGAGACCATTGGGTTTCGACTATTATATGACCATTGGTCAATATGACCGTCGGAAACTAAATGTTGTGATCATTGTATCTAAATACAAGTGATCTTGGTTAATTAATATAGAAACAAGATTTGATGACCTCATCCAGTAGTCTCGGGCCAATCGAAGCCCATATAACAAAACTTGGGAAGGAGGTAGAACCACTGGGCTTTTATCTGGACCAAACCCAAGGCAAACATCATCATGTGAAGCTAGAACAGAATCACCTTTGTGAGAAGTTCAAACTGATAGAAATTACTACTCGTGCAATGTTGGTCGAGCCGCCCTCGGATTCTCTTACCTTAGCACACCTTACAGTTAGATCCTATGCTGGTGTTATAAGGGGTTATATAACAAGACTGTAACTGCCTAGTGTAATCCTTTGATTTAAATAAAAATGGTGATGTCTTCTTATGTTGAAGTTTGTGCATTTTCAAATGTCCAAATAAATACAGTATGCATATTAGTGATTAATTCTTGAAAAAGGATATATGAAAATATTTATGTAAACCTTAAATAATTAATTATGTGTAATTATTTTCAAAAAATGGTCTTCTATAATTATGTTCAGTAAGAAATTTAGAGTCTAATAAGATCAACTTAATTTTTGATGAATAGTAAATTATGAATAGTGATTTTACGCTTAGGATTACTAATGTAACCAAATGGATTAGTAATATCACTTAAAGAAAGTATTAATATAATCTAGGAACCTTGATTAAGTAACGTGATTCAATAAAATAGGTAAATAACTGTTTCAGAAATTATTATTCAAGTCTTAGTTTTTTCGGGTGAATAGTGTTTTTTAATTAAAATTTTAATTAAAAATATTTTGAAACTTATTTTTATAAAATGGAGTTCATTTTTTAACTCAGAACATTGATATTATATTAAGGTAATGTTTTGGGATTTTTCTGAGAAAGTTGAATTTTTGGTGAATAGTGAAAATACAGTTTTTAAGTTACGGGTGTTTAATGACATCATTAAATGATATATTAAGTATTTAATCAATATGGTCGAATTTTGAATAGTAATATAAGGTATAAGGTGTCCCAAGTGTCCAATATCATGAGAAAATACCACGGGCAAGCCCATGGTTTTTCCAATACCTCTGATGAGGTGTCCCTTGGCAATTAATGCCTTGTCCCCTCACTTTCCCTATAAATACCAAGCCATTATCTCATCATTTCGATTACAAAATCCTCCTCAACTAATTTTTGGTCTCCTTACCTACCAAGAGGTCCTCCTAAGGTTCCCTCAAGCCTCTCAGGGTCCCAAACTTCAAGATTTCAAAGTTACTCTTCAAGGTTAGGGATCCTACCTCTCTCTTTCTTTCCAAGTACTCTCTTTTATGTCATTTCTTTTATACACAATGTTCTTATGTTAGGGATATTATTTTAAATTCATCATACTATCCTTTTTGTGTTCATATGATTAGATACCCCCTCTTTCTCTCATCAATTCATTTTAAGAATGTTTAAGTGGTGCCGTTAGGCTGTCGAATTTTTAAGGGATTATTTCACCCTTCTCATTTTCAAGATATATTTTCATGTCAAGTATTTCATGTTACTTTTTATTATGTTGGGGTATGATATCTATATCTATCATACTGAACTTTTATGTTTATATGATGAGATACCCTATTTTATCTCATCAATTCATTTTTTTGAAATTTTAAGTGACGTTGTTAGGCTGCCGAATATTCATAAGAGAAATCTTATTTTTGTTTTCCTTCCATGTTTTTCATTTCATATGGTATGTATTTAAAATTTCATTACCATGTTCTTATATCCTTTATATTCTGTCCCCCTATTTTGTTATGGATCATTTATGAGTGGGTTACCTTTGTCCCCTCTCTTTTCAATGTTTTCTAAAACCCTGTAACATAGTTGTTATGCTGCAGAATTTTCATCTCAAAATGTCTCTCTCTTTTTCTCAAATTATTTTATTTTATTAAGTGAATACTCAAGGATATTTTTTCTACAGGTGTATTCACTTATATATCAAAATTTTCTATTTTAATTCTGGTATTTATATACACAAAACCTGCTTTCGTTTTTCGTTGGTTTAAAATGACATAAAGATCATGTCTTAAAAGCAGTTTTTTTAAACGTTATGATTATGAAATGAAACCCATTTATTTTATGCTATATGGGTTATTTAAGAAATGTTTGATGATGATATATGTGGATCACATGATAATAAATAAAAATTTAAGGTTCCACCCTTATAGTGCTCCAATGCATTGGGTAATGATCTAACCACTAGACATTACAATTTTAACGATACCTTGGTGAATAACCTTGGTATTTTCAAATGACACCTTGGGGATGGACCTTGGTGATATGTTCATGGTTGTATAAGTTAAATGTTGTATCCACATCTTCGAGTTATGAAACACGTTATTTTTATTATGATATGCCTCATGATCTCTTTCTCATTCCTTAAACTATTTATCATGACTTTATTGATGTATATCAAGTTCACATGTAAAATGTTTACCTTGTTTCCCATACTGGGCCTTCTTCTCACCCTTTCCTTTTAGGTATGCTCCCAGGTTATGAGATGTTGTAATGAACTTAGGATGAACAATGAAGAATCCTTTCAAGTGTTTAAGAAGAATTTTTTATGTTATCATGTATTAAGTTCATGGTTTCCAAGACACTAGACCTTAAAGATCCTCATTTTTGTATAATGTAATGAAATTTTATGTGATAAAAAGATGGGGTGTTATAGGCATGGTATTCACTATAGAATGACTTTGGTTCAGAAAATCACAGTGCAATTTCAGCAGTATAACGATGTGATATAATAATTCATAAAAATGGTTGATAAGAGAGGTTATCTAATAATAATTAAATGAAATGGAAACTATGGGGGTTATATAGATACATGTCCCAATATATGTAATGTAATTTAGATGCATAATATAAAATAATTTCTTAAATGTAAATGAGGAGGGAGAAATTCTTTACCGAATTTTGGCATGGTAACAGGTGTACATAGGAGGAATTAATGAGAGATAAAGAGGTATATCATCATTCAAACTTCAGGAGGTCGGTATGGGGGAGTTTAAAAATCACACCCTAAAATTTTTAATTGAAAACAAATGGGTATAACAATATAATAAAATTTGGACAAAAATTAGAAAGGAAAAAATCCCTTACTTGGAATTCTGATCCCAAAGGTTTGAGAGAGGTTTGAGAGAGGCTTCTTGGGAGCTTGGGGAGCCTTGGGAGGATTATATAAATAATTGTGAAGAGGTTGGGAAAGTTAAAAAGGTTTTTTGTAAAGAGTAATGGGATATTGAGTGGGTTTATATTGTAAATGAGATAGAATTCTTTATTATTTAGGTTTTGGACAGCACACATTAAACTAATAAAAACAAAAAACCAACCCATGGTTTTTTCCCATGGTTTTTTCCAACATGGATTGGAAAAAAATATTTTATAAGTATAATGGAATAAAGTATCAAAATATTCATCTTTCTTATGTGGAGGTGAGTCACACTCTCGGGGAAATCATTTCAAAATGTTAAAATGTTTTATAAGTCTTGGAGGGTACAATAAGGATTTTTAAAATAAATAAAACCAACAAAAAATCACATTATTTTAAAGGTAAAACATATATTGGCTGAACAACCAATTTATAGTATTTTTTTACTTCACTATTGTTTCATTATGATGTCATAAAACACATAATATATTTACACTGTATTTAATTTTTACCCAAAAATTAAACTATCTCAGAAAATTATGGAAAATTCACCATTGGATAATTTTGACAGCTTGACTAAAAAAATAATATTAATTATATCTAAATAATTTTATAAATATGTTAATTTTTTCTTTTAAAATAAAAACCAACATTTATCGAAAATTCATGGGTTTTGATAAAAATAGCTTTCAATCATTAATAAAAATTATAATTATATTCAAAAAAATTATATGATCATTTATATTTAATAAAAGGTAGTTTAGTAATAATATTTTATTAAAATTTTATTTAATTCAAAAATCCATTAATTCCTCAAAATATATTTCTTAATTGAATATAAACTAAAAATACTATTTGTGCTTTAAAAACAATTTACAATGTTACAATAATAAAATGAATGTATATTTTTTATTATATAAAAAAATAATGCACATAATCAAAGTGTTATGGTCTTGTTACAAAACCCCTTATAAAACCCACATAAGACCTAAGGGTAAGGTGTCAAATGGTGACAAACTCTTGGGGAGGCTTATAAAACATCACTCAGGTGGTAATCTCTATTAACTTCCACATCTCCCATAGGCGGTTCCATTCAAGATTAAAGTGTTGATGCTCAACTTGGGCTTGGTCAAGAGAGAATCCCAATGATGCTACCTTATTTCTGAGCTCCGAAAAATGGGCTTCGTATGGAGAAATTATACTGGATGAGGTTATCCCTTCCTTTTTCTGGGTAAAATGGATTTGTTAAAGCCCTATATTTATACTTATCTTATGTTCACTATTCAACAACTATATTATAAATGTTATCAATTCTTAATGGTATTTTAAAAACCAAAAACATAAAACCAAAAAAGTGAATATGTTTTATATAACCATTTTACATAATAAGACATTTAATTAGATCAAGAAGAATTTTCTTTAATAAAAGTATGTGCCATTACAATCTTTCCCCCTTAATAAATTTCTCCCTAGAAATTTAATTTTACCACACTAAAATAGATGAGGGTAACTCTGGTTCATCACCTCCTCTAATTCCCAATTTGCGTCTTCAAACTTGTGGTTTCGCCACAACACCTTGACTAGAGGATTAATCTTATTTTATTGAATGTTTTCCCTATGATCTAAGATCTGTACTAGCTACTTCTCATAGGAGAGGTCATTGTACAATGGTAAAACCTCCAGATTGAGTACATTCAACGGATTAGATATTTAATTCCTCAAGTGTGATACATAGAATACATCTTGTACTTGAGATAGGTTCAGTGGGAGTGCTAGTTGATAGGATACTCCTCCAATGCAATCAAGGATCTTTAAAGGGCCGATGTACATTGGACTAAGATTTTACTTCTTCCCAAATCTCATAACTATCATCCATGGTGATATTCAGGGGAATACCATGACTCCAACATAAAAATCTAGGTCTTGTAGATGACTATCATCATAGCTATTTTGTCGACTCTGAGTAGCTTTAATGTGCTGATGGATAGTCTTAGCCTTATCCACTATTTCATCGACCATTTCTAGACCTAGGTGTTTTCATTCCTCAACTTCATCCCAACATGCTGGTGTTCTACACCTCTTCCCATATAGTGTTTCATAAGGATCCATTTGGATGCTTGAGTGGAAACTATTATTGTAAGAGAACTCAACCATAGGAAGATGTTGATCCCATCATCCTTTTAATTCCAATGATCATACTCTCAACATGTCCTCAAGTGTTTCAATAGTCCATTCAGATTGGACATTATTTTGAGGATGATAAGACGTTATGAAGTTCATGTCAGTATTCAGAGCATGTTGAAGACTATTCCAGAACATATAAGTGAATCTTAGATCGTGATCGGATACAGTAGATAGTGGTAATCTATGCAGCCTTACCACTTCTCTAATATTTATCTGTTCTAGTTGATCTAATAATAAATCCTCTTGAATTTAAATGAAGTTTTCAAAATTTTTAATATGATCTACAACAACCCAGATAGCATTGTTTCCTTTGGATGTCTTCAGATGCCCAGTGATAAAGTCCACGGTGATGTTCTCTCATTTCCATGTTGGTATGGGTAATGGTTGCATCATCCCCTTATCCTTCTCCCTCCCAACCTTCACTTTTTAACATACTAGGTACTTTTATGTATACTCAGTGATCTCATTCTTCATTTTATCCCACAATAATGTCCTCAGAGATCTTGATACATATTTTTTTCTCCTAGGTGAATGGAAAAATTTAAACTATGGGCGTCATCCAAAAGTACTTTTTTATCTATGGACTTCATAGAGCACATAGTCTTGACCCAAATATCATAATTCCATCTTCATTAACCTTGAACTCTGAGTATTTACCTATTCTAATAGTTTTCACTTTCTTTTGAATTCCCATATAATCTTTTTAAACATAAATTGACCATTTCAAAAGAGACAGTTGAGTAATCGTTTGTGAAAGGATTTATTATGTTCCCATATTTATGATTCTCATTTCTATCATCATCAAATCTAAGAATATTAGAACCTTTTCAATTCTCATCAATTAGATAATTTCTAGGTCCTTTCTACTTAGAGCATCTGCCACCTTATTCGCTTTCCCAGGGTGATAATTTATTGAGTGGTGATAGTCTTTGATGAGATATAACCATCTTCATTGACACATATTCATCTCTTTATGTGTGAATATATACTTGAGGCTTTTGTGATCCATATATATTTCACACTTCTCTGAAAATAGGTAATGCCGCCAAATTTTTAATGCGAAGATTACTCTATCCAACTCCATATATTATGTTGGATATTTTTTCTCATGAACATTCAATTTAATTGAATCATAGGCAATGAATTTTTCATGTTGCATCAACACACAACCCAGACCCTTCTTCAAAGCATCACTAAATGCCACAAACAGTTCTCCACTTGTTGGTAGTGCGAGAATGGGTGTAGTGATAGGTCACTTTTTTAACTCTTTGAAGCTATCTTCACATTCATCAATCAAAAAAAATTACTCCCTTCTGAGTTAGGTTGGATAGAGGGTTGGACAATCATGAGAAATTTTTCACAAATCGACGATAATATCCAGCTAATCTCGGGGAGCTAAATATATCCTCCACTGATGTTGGCCTCATCCATTCCTTAATTGCAGCTGTGTTGGAGAGTTCCATAGATATCCCATTGCTTGTGATTATATGACCCAAGAATAATACTTCCTCCAACCAAAACTCACACTTGTTGTACATTCCATAGAGATTCTCATTTTGAAATGTCTTTAGTACAGTGCTTAGATACTCCTCCTGCTCATCCTTGATTTTGGAGTATATTATAAAATCTTCGATGAATACTATGAATTTTTTTTGAGGTAATATCTAAAGAATATATATATTAATTCCATGAATATTTATAGAGAATTAGTGAGTTTGAAAGGCATTACAATGAATTCATAGTTCTTCTACCTTGTACGAAAAGTATACTTGGGGATAAATTCCTTATTCACCCTTACTTGGTAATATCCTAACCAAAAATCCACCATGGAGAACTATATTTCTCTATGTAGCTAATCGAATAGGTCATAAATTTTGGGAAGAGTATACTTGTTCTTAATCATGATTTTTTTGATCTCATGATAATAAATGGATAGGTGCATTGACCCATCCTTCTTCTCGATGAAGAGGAGTAGGGCACCCCATAGTGAAGCACTTGGACCTATAAACCCTTTATCCAGATTCTCCTGTAGTGGTTTTTTTATCTCCTTATGATTCAAAGCATCCATTCTATACAGAGTCTTGGATATTGAAAATTTTCCAAGTATAAGATGAATTGAAAATTCAACATATCTTCTTGGAGGAAGACCATTCAATTCATCGAGAAACACTTTAGCTAATTCCCTCACAATAGGCACGTCTTAAAAGATGGTTTATTCCTTAGAATCCATCACCTGAGTAAGATACATGGGCTCATAGGGCATTAATATCCACACTTGAGATGATGGTGCTAAAGAAGATTCATCCTTCTCCTTACACTTGTACAGAATTGGTGGTCGATTCACCATATGGAGAGTGATTTCCCTCTTAAAAAAATTTATGTTGGCTCTATATAGGGAAATCCAGTCCATGACAAGAATTTTTATGCAAAGATTCACCAGGAAGTTCAATCCACAAATTGTGATAGGGGAGGAGTTATATTAATGGGATGTAATGATTTCTCCATTTGTTGTTCTGACCGACATCTATACTTCCATGATTTTTGGTAATGTTGGGATTTCTATACTAAAACTTCAGGATATAAAATAATCTGTAGAACCAAAATAAAAAAGTACGTTAAAAATTCTTGAATGAATAAATATCATAACTCTCACCAATTCACTGTCAGTGTTCGCTTTAGTAGTAGTGATGGAAACATATCACTCTTTCTTCCTTGGAGTTTGTTGGTTGCCTCCAAAAACCCTTGGAGTAGGGTACTGGTTTGAAAAGTTTCCTGGTTCTTTGTAGTTGAAGAAATTAACAATGTGTTGAGGGTCAAATGGAGTGTTCATATCCTCTGTCGTAGTAGCAGGTTTTTATTTTCAGGAGTAAATCTCTCGGTGCCCTTATATTTCACAACTAAATCATTTCTTAATCCCCTTAAGGCAATTTCTAGGGTTCTTGTTTCCACACCTTTAGTAAGTGGGGTGCTTAAATTTCATAGCACCATTATATTTATCCATCAGACCGCAAGAATTAAATTTTATCTTACACTTCTTATACCCATGATATGTATGAGATTCATTGATCTCCATTTTGACTTTGTGGTCACATCAAACAATTTACTCATAGCTCTTGAAGTCATAGATCACTAGGGATTCCCATATGTTAGGTTTTATCCCACTAAAGAAGTGGTAAAAATTGATTTTGGGGGTAACGACAAATAAAAAAGCATATCATGCAAGCTTTGTAATGTTTTCCTCATACGCTTCGATGGATTCATTATATTTTTTCTTGATGGCAAGGAAGACCCTTTCTTTCTTACGTTTGATGGTTCGAGGAAAATATTTCTCAAAAAACATTTTCTGGAAATCCTTCCATTCCAAATCCTTGATATCCTCCTCCGGCTTTTTATTTTTTATCAATGTCCGCCATTGATCAGCTTCAATCTCTATAGAATAAGAAGCCAGAAGTACGTTCTCTTGTTCAGAACATTGAAGGATGGAGAAGAACTTCTCATTGTAGTTGATCCATTGTTTAGATATTGTGGGATCACATGGTCTATTAAAATTAGGAGGGCTTTGTCTCACAAAGATCTCAATTGTAACTTGCTTTTTATTAGGGGGTTGAACGTTCCTCTTAAACCATTTTTCAATTAAAAACTTGAGTTAACTATGAGAGTATCATGACAATGTTTTCCATTATTGCTTCCATCGGACTCAGCATCTCATTAGAACAGTCATCACATTGATCTTTTCATCGATTGTTAGCATGATTCTTAATATTACTTTCCATTGGATGAAATAAATGGAAAGTTAGGGGTAACACAAAAAGGGGAATCCAAAGAGAACAAGGGATAACTTATAAATTTCCTTAACTTAGGAATTTATGGTCTTCAATATATATTATCTTTGATCTACTTCCAAACATATTTTCTTATGGGAATTTTTTTATTCCTTTAATAATGGTTCATACTAAGATTTTGAATTTTCCAAATCATATCCCCTAGGAGTTTCATAACAAAGAGTGCAGAAATCCCCATTTTCATGCATCGATTCCCATTTGATTCTAGCTCAAAGCGGTGTTTTTGGATTTTACCCCTAGTTACATCTCTTCCAAAGCCACCCCTACCTACTCGTATCCAGACAGAGATTTATTTTTTTGATAAACCACCTACTCAATACTCACCAAAATTTAGGGATGTTTTTATTATACTTAGTTTTATCCCTAAGGCTTTCACTAGGGTTTTATAATCCTAATCTCAAAAATAACTAAACATGTCCTCTGATACCAACTATAACAACCCTACTCTTTATTATAAAATTAAATATGATTTATTATATATACAAGCACATAATAATACCCATAAGATCTAGAGGTATAGTTTCTTTGGGGATTAGGAACATTACATAACAACTTAGAACATAAAACACAATATCTTTATTGAAAACTTCTTTTACATGGCCACAACATTCATTCATACTTATCTTTGCATGGGATAACCTGAGGTAATGCATAAGAAAAGGATGATCAATAAATCACAGTGAGGGAGTAAGAAAAGAATAACATAAATAATATAGTACATGTTATCCAATAATCATATCAATGGAGTAGAAGAGAAACATGAACAAAAGGCATGATAAATAATGATTACCATAACATGAAAATGTGGCAATAACATTTAACAGGATATTAGAAGGATCCAAAGATCATTGCACATGGATCATCAGTAAACCCTAATTTCACTTGAGTTAGCATGAGAAAATCCTCATTTCACTTGACGTATCATGATAATAATATTTACCCAATGCATTGGAGTGCTATCTGGGCGTACCCTTCTTAATCATTTAATTTCATGTATAAGTGCTCCAAATGGATCATACAACATGAAATCATTCAACATCATAATTTATTCCACAATAAAGGAATTTGGAATAAATACATAAAATTATATAATCAAGAAGTAAATGTGCATTAAGGTGAATACCCTTGATAGAAAATTGGCATTATATTCACTACATAAGTATTTTGGTTTGGAAAATCGCGGTGCAATTTCGGCTGCATAACAGTGTGACATAATAATTCATAAAAATGGTTGATGAGAGAGAAAGGGGTATATAATCATATGTACAAGAAATTTAAATTAATGGATCTCATATAGGTATGTTTCCCAACATATGTAATAGAATTTAGATGCATAATATAAAATAATTTCTTGAATTTAAACGAGGAGAGAGAAACTCCTTACAGAATTTTGGTATAGTAATGAGTGTACATGGGAGACATTAATGAGTGAGAAATAGGTATATAATCATTCAAACATGAGTATAAAATTATGGGGGAGGTTCGATATCATAACTCACCATTTTTAATTAAAAAAAGGGTATAAAAACATAAAGAAATTTGGACAAAAATGAGAAAGGAAGAAATCCCTTTCTTGGAAGTGTGATCCCAAAGGCCTAGGAGAGGCTTGAGGGAGGGTTATTGGGAGCTTGGGGAACATTGGGAGGATTCTATAGAGATGAGGGAAGATGTTGGTTGAGATCTAAAGGTTTTTAGTGAAGAGGAATGGGATATTGAGTGGGTTTATATATGAAAGGAGAGAGAATCTTTATTATTTTGGTTTTGGACACCACATATTGAACTAATCAAAACCACAAACCAACCAATGGTTTTTACCCTGGTTTATGCCAAAGGGGATTGGAAAAATTCTTTTATATGTAAAATTTTGTAACTAATATAAATATTAGTCTCTATTATATGGAAGTGAGTCACACTCTCAGGGAAATCATTTTAAAATGTTAAAATGTTTTATAAGTATTGGGGGTCCACTAAGGCATTGTAAAATAAATAAAAAAACCTAAAATCACAATATTTTAATGGTAAAACATATATTGGCCAAAAATCCCATTTATATTATTTTATTACATTTCTATTGGGTTATTATTATGTCATTAAACACATTATATATTTAAATGGTATTTAATTATTACCAAAAAATGCAACTCTCTCAGAAAATTATGATAAATTAACCGTTGGATAATTTTAACATCCTGATTCCAAAAAAAATATTAATTCTATCTATATAATTTTATAAATATGTTAATTTTTACTTTTAAAATAAAAACCAATAGTTATCGAAAATTCATTGGTTTTGATAAAAATAGCTTTCAACCCTTAATAAAAATTAAAATTGTATTCATTAAAATTATAAAATCATTTAAATTTAAAAAAAAGTAATTTAGTATTGAAATTTTATTTAAATATTATTTAATTCAAAAATCCATTAATTTATCAAAATATATTTCATAATTTCATATTAACTGAAAATACTATTTGTGCTTTAAAAACACTTTACAAAGTAACAATAATAAAATGAATGTATATTCTTTATTATATACAAAAATAACATGCATAATCATAATTATAGGGTTTTGTTACATAAACTCTTATAAAACCCACATATGATCTAAGGGTAAGGTCTAAGATGGTGAAAAAATCTCCGGGAGGCTTATATAACATCGATTGGGTAGTAATCTATATTAACATCCACTTCTCCCATAGGTGGTTACGTTCAAGCTTAACCTGTTGAATCTTGGGTTAGGCTTGGTCAAGAGAGAAGCCCAGTGATGTTACATCCTTTCTGAGCTCTGAAAAATTGGCTTCGTATGGTGTAATTCTACTGTATGAGGCCATCACTTACTTTGTATGAGTAAATAGGATTTGTTAAAGTCCTATATTTATACTAATCATGTGGTCACTATTCAATGACTATATTAGTAGTGATAATAATTCTTAATGGTATTTTAAAATCCAAAAACATAAAACCAAACTACTGTATATGTTTTATATAACCATTTTAGATAATAAGACATTTAATTATATTAAGATGAATTTTCATTAATAAAAGTTTGGTTCGTTACAGATTTCACCCCTTTCTTATGTTTTCTCTTCCTAGTTGTCTTGGAAATTTATTATAATTGATATGTCGGGATATTTTATTGGTAATAATGGCGTTCTCACTATGGTGTGTCTTATTTTTTCAATTATATTGTGAGATTAAAGTCTATATCTAGTTTTCCAAGACTAAAAAAATTATCATTCCTTTAGGATACTAATATTTATATCAAGAACCACAGTAATAGAGTAACCACCAACCCTAGTCTACTAGAGGTGGGGTATTTACAATTTTTTAATAATGATTTATTAATTCATGATGTTTTCTTGGTAATTGTTGGTTTAGATGTTCAAATAATGAATTTCAATAGTAAATATTATCTTAGGACTTTTCTAGTTATTAATATGTTATTATCTTCAATTTATTACCATATTTTTATTTTGCAATTTTAGTAGATTTAATTATCCATTGTATGTAATAATTCATGGTTTTTAATAATTAGATTCATGTACTTCCATTGTATTCTTCCACCATAAATTGGTAACTAGTTTCTATTATGATTCATATATTGTACAAGCTATTTTCACTAAAATATTAATATTTTAATAGAATAGAGAAGCATATGAATGATAGAAATATAGTTTAAGGATAAAATGTATCCTGAAAATTTAGGCATTTCTTTCCCCCTTTAATAAATTACATTCTAATGGTTTTAATTATTTTCCACTGATAAAGATACTCAAGGGTATAGATAATATGGACATGTCTTAAGATATAATTTTTAATAAGATATCAACATTAGTATCATGAATGAGGATTGAAAACTCACATTTTCTATAAAAAATGGATTATATTGAAATTTTCACTTTTCTCATCCATTTTTTAAAAATATTCTTCTATAGTGGCTTATAATACTTAGAATTTTCCACGGACACACATTTTATAGTGACATTTTCCGGATTTTATAGAAATAAAAGTACTAAAAACAAAATGGTTATAATAAAATTATATTGAATGATCATATGAATTTGAATACTAATTTTAGGGTTTCACATCCAATGAAACCTTTATTATGATTTTAATGTTGAGTTCCTCACTAACCGTTTGACCTAAGTATCCTATATTTTTGGTAATCAACACCTATATCAAGGAATTTGTTTCCAAATGGAGTATAACATCATATTTGATCCAATATTTGATCATATAATGATTTGTTATATGAAATTAGATTTCCTTAATTAATATATTCTCTCTGTAAAAAGATCTAATCCATGTTTAATATTTTTTTCAAATTCAACTAATGGGAGAATAATTTGATTAATAGGATGAAACTTTCTACCAGATAATGGTTATATAATGAGAATGAAATAATCATAACACTATAAGATGTCACTGATAATCCAATTTATGTGGTAGATAATTGATGATCTTAAGAAAATTTCATGATATAGAAGAGTGTGAGGAACCAAAATTTAATAGGATATTTTCAGTTCTTGAGTAGATGATGAGTGTAGCTGACACTAACTCATTTTCATAACCCACTTCAGTAGTTGTGATTATATAAGCATTCTTTTTTTCCATTGGATTAGGTGGTTTGGTATCAATTGCCATAATTGAAACTTGGTTTGGTGTAGTAGTTTGTATAGTGTCCAAAACACTAAAATTTAAAAGACTAAATTTTTGTGTGGTACCTTAAGAAGAAATTTATTTTCTTTAATCGTGTTAACTAAAATATTCCTTTTCCTAAGAAATTCATTTCTCTATACACTCCTTTAATGCATATAAAAAGTCTTATAATTCCTTTTATACATTTCCATATGTGATTCTTCCAATATTTTTTAGATCTGAGATGTTGAATCTTTATTTCTCCATCACTTTTATCACTTGAACATCCATGAAAATAAATTTTATCATATTTTGTGTGTTTGGTAGTTTTACAAGGTTTGGGTATTTTTCTTTATTACTACTAGTTTTATCCAATGATTGAAACCAAAAAGTTTAGTGTGAGTATTAATTAAAAATAATCAGAGTAAGTGTTTATAAGATAAGGGAACTAGATTCTCATATACCCTAAATTATGATACCAACATTTTACACTATGAAATTTCTAGTTCAGACTACATCTATTTTATCTATTTATAGGATGTTTTAGGTTATAAAATATATTCTTTATAACCTATTCCCAAAAAATAACAAAACCTCACTTTGATTCTAACCGAGGTGCCCAAAAACCATACTCTTGAATCTGATGATGAAAGTTCAAACTTTTTACATATTTTCTGATACCATGTTAGATGAACCAAGAAAAAGACATATATTTTACATCATTTCCATATTTTAAATATTTTATCTCATAAATTCACATTATCTGAGAACCTAAATGATTATTTTCTTTTAATATTAGCTAAATTATCTTCTTACATTACAATTATCTTTCTACAGTTCAAAAACATAGTCCTATTATGAGATAATCATATATAAAAATTAAAAATAATACACTTTTTTATAAAATTAGGAATATAAATATAAAAAAATGGAATCATATTCTCTGAAAGAATAAATTTATGAGATAATAATCAAGGATCATAAGTCATCATAATATGAGCATGTATGTATGGGAATACAATCAAGGAGCATGATCATAAAATAATAAATTC
The DNA here is from genome assembly GCA_963277665.1 of Viscum album. Taxonomy (NCBI): domain Eukaryota; kingdom Viridiplantae; phylum Streptophyta; class Magnoliopsida; order Santalales; family Viscaceae; genus Viscum; species Viscum album. The sequence goes on from OY728145.1 coordinate 75,568,285, forward strand.
ATACCCCAAAAAATATAGATCATATATAATGATTCAAGGAATTTTTATTTTTGAGTAACACTTGAAAAGAGTAATAGGAGTGTGGGAACATGATTCAATAATACCAAACCATGAGAAATTATATAGACATATGAATGTGGGATATAAATGTTCATGTATAATCATTACATTGTGAAAACATCTATCTAAAATCATATCCATGCAAAAAAATTTGTCCAGGCTATATGAAACCATGTACATGAAAAATCCCGTGAAAAATATATCCAAATACATGTCCTTCCAAAAACATGTGAAAAAATCTATCTGAAATCCTACCCATGCATAAACTTGTGAGAAAATAAATCCACAGTATTTTCCACACCCAAACTTGAGATGAAATCTATCTGTAATCATGTCCATGCACAAAATTGTGAATAAATAAATTCAAAATAATATATTTTCATAATATTTTGAAGATAAATATTTATAAAAATGTCCTCACACAATCATCTGAAATAATATATCACCAATAATGTACATGTCAAACTTGGGAATATATTTTACTGTAAAAATGTCTAAATACAAAATTGTTAAAAAAACTCAATCGAAAATTATGTAGATGAAGAAACTTATAAAGAAATACAACTGAAATTAGATCTTAAAATATACTTGTGAATAACATTATCCACAATTATGAACACAAAAAAACTTCTGAACAAAGCTATCTTCAATCTTGTTTGATCACATACCTATGAACAAATCTATCAATAATCTTTTCTATACACAAAATTATGAAAAACATATTTAGAATCATGTCCATGAAAAAACCTTTAAAAAAATATATCCATAGTCATTTCCATATAAAAACTTAATTTTTTTCACAATCATGGCCAAAAAAATTCAAACAATGACATCTGCAATTAGGACCATGCATAATATTTTGAATAAATCCATCTGTAAAAATGACCAGACTCAAAATTACAAACAAAGCTATCCATAATAATTTTCACAAAACCAATTTTAAAAAAAGGTATCCGTACTCATTTATATACACAAAATCATTATCTAATTGAGATATAAATATTTATCCAAGGAATTTTAGGAGTTATAATGGACCTGCCTATCACATAATGAAAAACCATAAATTTGAAGACATTCAAAATTATTTCATGGATTAATTAAACTATTGGAAACAAATGAGTTTCAAGAAACCATTTTTAATAAATTATAATAATACATCCATAGAAATTATGTATATGGTATCATTAGAGCATATAACTAGTAAAACATATGAAAAATTAAAGGATTCTCACATAAATGAAAAAACTTTTATAAGAAAAATATGAAAATTATTTGAAAAAAATAAGATTAAATATTCATTCTATTTTATATATTTTCTTTCCAAAAGAATAAAATTTATAAAAAAAACTATAATATAAATAAATTTTAACAAACATGAAATATTTGAGATTCTGATTCATTAATTTTTTTATAAAATGGTAAAAGTATTTTATAAATAAATCATTACAAAGGAATATTCTTTTCAAACTTTTTAAACATAGAAAAAGTTAGAATAAAATGAAAATATTAAAATCACTAAAAGAATATGACTTTTATTAATAAATTAATTTACATTAAGAAATATCTCAACAAATAATATAGGTATAAATTGGGAAATCCATAAAGAAATATAAATAATATATAGATGAAGGAGGAATATTTTCAACTAAAATTTAGAGATAAGGATGGTCCCTCTTACAAGAGACCTTTCAGTTGAGTTGTGGACTAAATAGATGTAAAATGGTAAGGTGGCACATAAAAAAACATAAATAACCATATTATAAGAAAATTTATTGGTTTTAAGATAAAAATAACAAGTATTCTCCCCAAATAAGAGTTCAGACACATATAATCATTATTTTAATGTGAGATTTGAAAGAAAACCTTGCGACTTCAGTAACTATTGAATCAAATACCCTTAGAATAGAGTTCATGATATATTTTATTAAATAAATTTAATTTAATGAAAATTATTATTAAATAGATCCATATATATTATATAAACCATAGAAAACAATAAATGTGGTTAATTGTGAAGATATCTAAATGAAAAAAATATTGAGATGAGATTCCCTCACAACTATGGAAATAAATGAATCAAAAGAATATAAAAGAAGGATCATGGAATGTAAATCCCATGAATTAAACCTGAATAATGATATGATAATTTAATGGGACCATAAGTACAATATATATAATAAACATTGATGCATATCCTGAAATGTGTTTTGACAATGATAAATTCAGATAAAAAACTATTACATTAGAACTGCTTAGTCAAATGAGATCCCAATTTCTATATAATAATCTAATAATTTTTTTCATCTAATTATTAAACTTATTAATTTTCATTTAATTTTTAATTATACTTTTTATATTCAAAAATTATATAGTATTATGGAATTTTAGTTAATATCCATCAATAGTTGGTCGTAGTTTCAACCGTTCCATGTCTTTTTTGTCATAACATTTTCATTCATCATTACATATTCATAGTTTATTAATATTATATATAATAAAGTTTCTAAAATATATGTTTTGAATGACTCATGATGTTCTAAGTTCATGCCATGTTATTTGTTGGTACAATTCCCAAAATAAAGTCCATAACATGTTTGTTTTAATTTTTTTTGAAAAACACATGAGAAGATATATTAATAATGAATTACATTTTAATACCACCACTTTAGGACTATAAATATAATAATATTTGTATATTAATATAATATATTACCAATAATCATGATTTAATAACCATCCATGATAAAAAAAATTATATCATCATCAATGTAGGTGGTTAAACTAACACAAACAAGAACCTACAATAATAAATGAATACTTATGATTATAAAGTGTTTTATTATAATATCACAATTAAAGAAGCATTATTATATTATATTAATGTTATTAAACTGATAAATTATATTTTTTAACATATTAAAGAATAAGATAAAGTATAATTATGGATGAGAATCCATTTTTTACAAAGAAGAAATCATATATGTTATTGGAATCCTTCTAGGTTATAAAGGAATTAAGGAATTATGTTTTGGGTAAAATCTTTCCAACATGTGAGAGTATTTTTAGGGAACTAAATTTCATATATTATAAAAATGACTTTAATTTTCTTGTGGGTTTGAAGGTGTAGTAGAGATCTCCATTTATAGTAAAAATAAGAGATATTTTCTTTAAAATATAAGGTAGATGAAGGGTAAATAAATATTCAAATGGGAATTAGGTGAGTAAAACTTAATGAGAACATTATATTAAACATTATGAAATAAAAAATAACATCTATAATTAATATATATAATATTATTTATCAAAAATTTGATCCATGGTAACTTATAACGTTTTACCGCATTTTACCTTGTATAAATAGTTACCTTAGTAATTATTGAAATAGTCTAAGGTGGAATCCCCTTTTAACTAAGTAAAGAAAGTATATTTTCTAATAGGGTTCAGAGGTAACCCTTATGATGATGAAAATTCCTAATGTTTCATGGCTTATAATGGGGGCCTGGAATCATAGTGACTCAGATTCTAAAATTATTGGGCATATATTGATATAAATATTTTAGTAATTTATAATTTATTTTTATACTCACAAACCCCTAATTTTATTTTAATAAGTAAATTAATTTAATTGATTTTTTTGGATGATGTTTATGAGAATAATTATTTTTTTCTGAAAATAATTATTTTTAAATTTGGATGAAATATTATTTTCTTATATATTTTGGGCATATTGAATTAGTTCGGAATAACTATTCAGAACCCCATGATTGAGGTAATTGTTAGAATCAATAATGCTACATTTGTAAGGATTACTACTTTTATAACCCTCTATTTGAAATAAAATATAGGACTTGGAACAATACTTTTTACCACCACACTATATTTGTATAATTAATGTATGTTTCATAAACTTAAAATTTGGAATAAACCACACAGTATAAACAATTATTTTGAAGATAATACTTACACATTGCAACCAGAAATTTGACCTAATCATCTTCAATATATGAATAATAGATGATTTTTTTATTTATATAGTAGTTTCATTAGAGTATTTTTGGGTATTTAATGTAATTTAAAGATTTATTCAATGTGCCTTTCTCAACAGATTAAATCATTCCCATTTATAAGGGAATTTATGATTTTCTATAACCAATTTTAAATTCAAATGATCATATTTTACCGCAAAGTTTGTTTAGACCTATTTTTCTAGAATAATATCAATCAACTTGTTCACTAATGATAGTTTCTTCTTCTGAAATAATAATTTAATGTGATGTAATCTCTAGTTTTATGAAGAGATACAATTTAGGGACATACATTCTTATCTTTTACTGAGTGTTCACTATACTATTATTTAAAAATGCTAATATTATGTTCTTAATTTTTTTTGAAGATCATGTGAAAATAAAACCGGTTTGAATATGTTCTTTAATAAAGTAATTATTATACAAAAAATAATTCCCACCATCTTTAAATTGATGTTGCAGTTGTGCACCAAAGCTATTTCAAAAAATAGTAATCTCATATATTTTTTAGAGTATTGGATTTTTGAACTCAGTCCTGGTAGGGGTTCATCTTTTCCCTCTAGGATGTTGTTTTCAAGGTTCATTGTAAATGAAACGAACTTATTATAATATGTAAACTATTTTCACTCAGTTTTAGATGTATTTTAAAAAGTGCATCTGTTTTGTGAAAATCATCATACTCACTGGAGAGTGTTGGTGGAGTTGACTAGTATATATTTGTGCCCCTAAAAACTAAAAAATCATTGTGTTATTCTTATAAATTAAACAATTGATTCATATATTTTTTTTGTTAAGAACACTATATATTATTTCAAATCACAAAGATAGATTAATATTGATTTTGTGAAAAAAAATAAAAGGTAAAAATTCACCCCACTTGTGTCATCATAATACTCTAACATAACATTTGGAATTAGTGGAGTTATATTTAAATAATTCTATTATTAACTATAAATATTGGGTTAAAGGTAATTAGAAATAATTATTTATTTGTATGAACATAAAGAAGGAATTAAAATGATCAAAGTTCCATACTTCAATAGAGAAAATCGTAGATGTTGGAAAGTAATAACATTTCACTATTTAAAGAATAGTGGTTTTGAATTAAATATAAAAATTGTCAAATCGTATGAATCTATTTTTGAAAGATAACAGTGGGATAATATAAAGGTGAATATAATATTAATTAAATATCCATGAATGTGATTATATATGGACTTTGTATGAATGAATTTATAATGTGATGCTACTTAGGAGATATAGAAAACAATCCCCATTAATTATTAAGGAACTACCAATGTATGGAAATAAAGCTATAACACTACAAAACTGAAGTTCAATTACTTTAAAAAATAAAAAAGTGAAATAATAACTCAAATGAATGGAATATTGTAATAAATAGTTAATTGTGTTGTTATATTGGGAGATGTAATTTCTCAGCCCAATCAGACTTTAAAATTTATAATAGTTTTACTATCTAGGTATAATGGAATATCTACTAAGATCAGAAAATAAAATCATTCTAAAAATATATCAATATAGGAATAAATAAAGACTCTAATGATGTTCAAATATTTAATTCAATATTAATCAAAATACCATAGAATTCTAAATAATGGAGAGTACTTCTCCCAAAGTTTATGCTCTAAAAAATTAAAAGAATTATAAGGCGAATGCCACATTCTGAAATGATTTAGAATGTTCAAATTATGGAATAATAATAGATAATATTTCCAATATATTCATTATGTTTAATAAGAATAATAAAGGAATAAATAATTATTTCAATGATTTTAAGAAAAATATTCATAGTGTTAGAGAAGTTAGATGATATGAATGAAAACCAAAAAGGACCATCTGACTTGACTTCCCCCAATTAAAAGAGTAGAAAAAAATATAAAAATAAAGAAAATAAGTATCAGAGAAAAGATGATTATGTAATAAAAGAAAAGATAAATATGAATGATACATGGAGTGTTTTTTATCACTCTTTTAGATCTTAAAGTTATTACTCAAAAAATCATCCATCATAAATAAAAGTAAATATGTGATTTATGTATAAAGAAGGAGAGGTACAATCTTATTCACTTCTTTATCAGATTCTGAAAGCTAATCAAATTGAAAATTAGTTGCATACTAATCTATGATTATGGGGAAATATGAATTCCTAGTAAAAAATAATAAATAATTAAATAATATTCATAATTTAGTTATATGTGAAAAATGATATGTAAAAACTACCCATATAATTTAAAGATAAATTTAACAAATCTTATTCAAACTGTACTATGCATAAAGATAAATTAAAGAGTTACAGGTTAAAGTTAAATAATTTAAATGTTTTTCTTGTAGAATTTATAAAGGAGAAAAATATTTAATTTATATTCTTAGAAAAAAATTCTTGTAAAATAAAAATATTAAATAGGATGTAATAAGTATTAACTAAAACTATATAAAAATTATTTCATTCCCAGTTATATAAAACACAACATGTCGACAATTACCTGTTTTTATTATGGAATTAATTATCATAATAATAATAATTTTTAAATGAGTAACTATTGTATTAGTATTATAAATAAATCATATATTTATAAAAAGATTTAGAAGTTAGATCTATCAATTTTTTTAAAACAAAGAAGATCTAGTTACACAAATCCTTTCATTCAAACACAGCTAGACCCAAGAATTCTTGAGTTCCAAAAAACATTTTTATGTGATGTTTTTTATTAGTAAAATCTCATAGAAATAGAATTTAAATATGGTATATGGATTATGGGTTCTCATGAAATTTGAGGTGATTATTTTTAAAATTATGTATATTGTCAAAAGTATATGGAGGACTACTCCATTTTGGAGATAATTCTAAAGGAAAAATATTTGGATTTGGATCAATTGAAGACCCAAATTCAATCATAATATATAAAGTACCATATTTTCAAGAGTTAAATGAAAATATAATAATTATCTATAAATTTCATGATGATGGCCTTTACATTGAATTTTTTAACATTTCCTGATTTTAATTTAATAAACAATTGTGCATGTTTATAGCACCACAAACTCAAAGTGATCATTTTTTAGACATTAGTTCCTAGTGTGAATAAAAAGTGAATTTTTTTAACTATAAAAATAAATTAATTTTTTATTTGTAATAAAATACATGGACACTATAATATATTTTCTTTATCTAAGTTATCTAAGAAACATTTAGTTTCAAATTTTCCCAGTCTTAAATTTGAGCATAAAATACTTTGGGATACAAGCCATATAGGCAAGATTAATAATTAATATTTTAAATATATTAACTAGGTTAATGAATCTAAAACATTATAACTTATAAACATGGAATTTTTGGGCTATAATGAGAATCTTTCTTGGTTGGAAGATTTTATTTTAATTTGTTTTTATTGCTAATTTTTTTTGGATTGATCTCGGTTTATTTCTAAAAACTTTAAAACACCTTTTTTTAATTTTTTTTTCAAATTTAAAAATATTTCAAAAAACATTAAAGAATAATTGATCATGAATATGATTTTGGGAATCATGAATTAAATTATTTTTCATTAGACTTGGGCATTAAATGTTGCTTTTATGCTTTAAAGGCACCTCAACAAAATGGAATTATAGAATGAATTAATATAACTATCCAAAAAATGGATAGAAATATGTCAGATGAATATATTATTCCAACCTAATTATGGGAAGAAGATATTTTTATAGATTTATTTATTATGAATATAGTTTTAATAAGTCAATTCTGTAAAAATATTTCCTTTGAATAAGGGAATAATAAAAACCTAAAGTGTGATACTTTAATTTTTTTTATCAAAGTTGTGTTTGTTTGATATTAAGGAAAACATCGGTAAGTTTGATCCAATGGATGATCAAATAATATTGTTAGGATATTTTAATACTTCTAAAGCTTATGGAATTTTTAATATAAATCCATGGATAGTTGAAGAATCTGTTCATGTTAGGTTTGATGAAATCATCCTCTTGATTATAATAAAAGTACAAAAATTATGTTACTAACTCTTTAAAAAATCAAGACTTGAATCCTCTAAATATATTTCTGAAAAATTTAAAAATGATGAAAATCAATTCAATTTTAATGAATATAAAACTGGTGAAACTAAAAGTGTCTTTCATAGAAAATCAAGAATATTAAAGGACCATCCTTTAGATTATTTTATAGGATACCTTGATATATGAGTCTATTCAAGAGAAAATGTGGGAAACCTAGAGAAATTATCTACCGTCTTATCCCATCTTGAATATAAGTCTGTAGAGTAATCTTTATAATATTAAAGTTGGATAACTTTTTTGCAAGAATAAATAAACTAGTTTAATAGAAATAGAATTTGGTAATTAGTTGATAGACCTTTGAATTGTACTATAATTGGAAATAAATGGGACATTATAAATAATCAATATAATCAAGTTATAATTATGTGATATAAAGATACACTGGTTTTTTAATTATATAACTAGGAAGAAGGAATAAATTATGAGAAAACCTTTTATCCAATTTCTAGACCATAATCCATTATTATACCTTTTGTCAATACATATTATATGAATTTTAAATTATATCTTATGCGGGTTAAATAGGATTTTTTAAATGGTTTTTTAATTGAGGATGTCTATTTTAAGAAACATCCATGTTCTGAAAATTCTCATATACCAAACTCTGTTTTTAGACTTACTAAATACCTTTATGTTCTTATGAAATCACTATGGTCTTAGTATGAAAGATTAAGTTCGTTTATTTTGAAAAACTATTTTATAGTAGTTTTGAAGATCCTACTCTATTTAAGAAAAACTATTATTTTGATATCTTATTTGAAAAAATCTATGTTAATGATGTAATTTTTTCATTAAGTAATAACAATATTTATAATTATTTATAAAAACATATGAAGAAATGAATTATAAATGAGTATGATGGGAGAATTAAATTCCATTCATTATTTATAAAATTTAACAAAAATATTTTATGTGTGTTATAAATAAAAATAATTATATTATTGATTTATAGATATATTTTTTTGATGTTAAAATAGAAATAATTATATAAATTACATTTTTAAAAGTAGAAAATTTTATTTGGGTGATGCAACAAAACCAGTGGACAAAATGTTATATAGAGGTATGATAATTAGTTTGCAATATCTTACTACTAGTATGCCATACAATATGTTTTTTGTCTATATTTTTGAAATATTTCAATCAAACCCAAAAAATCACATTTTACTATTCCTTGAAAAATATTTATATATTTAAAAATAACTATTTTTATATCTTTACTCCTTCTATAAGTATATGATTTAAAGTTAATTTAATATTCCAATTCTGATTTCAGAGGGTGTAGATTAGATATAATAATCACCTAAGGAACTTGTAACTTTTTAGAAAGGTATGTAGCTTCTGGTTCTAGTAAGAAGTAAAATTTTGTGGCATTATCAATAGCACAGGTAGAATACATTTTTTCTTGTAGTTTTTATTCCCATGTTTTGTAGATGAAACATACTCTTTTAGACATTGGATTAAATTTTAATCATATATCAATTTTATGTGACCATACTAGTGAAATAAATATTTTAAATAATCGCAAGAGTCATTCTCGGACTAATTATATTAATATAACACATCATTTTCTAAGAGATCATGTCCTCAAAGGGGGTCATCTTTGGAATTTATTAATATTGAATATTAACTTACATATATTTTTACAAAACCACTTCCCATTACAAGTTTGATTTTATTAATGGGGTTTTAGGATTAATTAATTATAAATAAAAACCTTTATTATACATGATTAAACAACATAGAAATTTTAAAATTATTTTATTTGATATTTCACCTTTATTATTTTATTTTTGTGATACTTATTCTATTCATTTAAATTCACTTTTTTAAATTTTATTTCAATTGTTAAATTAAATTTTTAAAATTATGCTTATTTCTTATCTAATGTATGATTTTATAGTACTAATCATTTCGTGAAATATTTTCAAATATTATTTTCAAATGAAAAATTCTAAATGATTGCGTTGAGTTTTTTGTCTTGATAAACTAAAATGATGCTAAAATCCATTAGAGATAATATCTCTCCATTACTTTCAATCATGCACCCATTCACCGTATTGTCATCTCAATATATTTTCCATCCCAATACATTGAACCCCCATCCTTATGATTCTATGAAATGGACAAGACCAAGAGAACAATTTATGTTGGTCCAAGCAGTTTGAAGAAGAATAAAGGTTCTAATTCTAAAAGAATATTTCTTTAAGGAAACGTTATAGATCATGAATGGTTGTTCAAAAACGAATCTCATGATGAAGAAGTCCCTAATCATTCAAGGTCTATATTTTCTATTTAATATTATGAATATAGAGTATATGTTTATGAACGTAGTGAAGGAATTTTATGAAAATTATCAGTTAATATTTGGTGATTCCATGGATATTGTCACTTTTAAGGTAAATGATCAAGACGCCAATGAGCCCATACCCGAGTTATAAGGTCTTATACTTGGAATCCAAGAGTGTCGGGTTTGAAATCAGGTGGAGGCGAATTTCCGAGTTACTATAGCAGGTACTGAAGTGTAACTATAGCAGTTATTGTAGCATGTTCAACTCGGTAATGTAACAGCCAGAAATATTCACTTGATTTGGTCCATCAGGCCACCGATTTTAGTCTACGGGTCTCAGCACCTTCGGGTCATATAAGGCCTGAGAGCCTTAGGGACTTTGGGCCACAGAGACCAGTGAGTAGCCAAAATTACATAGTGTAGGACCCCAAATTGTATAAGAGCAAAGAGTAGCAGTCACCAGAGCAGAGCTAACCAGATTAGAAGAATGAGTGTGTATGGAAACAACTATCCAGAATATGCACCATACATCTTTGCATGGGGAAATTATAGATGATTAGAAATGCAATTTTGGGAGCTAGGAGATCAAGCATGTAGTAGCTGGGGTGGGTTAGTTGTAGTGGGTTTGGCCTACGGGTCATGTGTTGGGTGTAGTATGCCTCTGTTTTATCAGGTCATATAATTGGAATTCGATTCATCTTGGGCCATGTTCTTTGGGCTTATAGGTCAAGTAAGGGTTCCCCTACAACCCTTAAAAGAGGGATTATCCATAATAAAATAAAAATAAGGTATTCAATGCATTCTTATAGTGTAAATGATCAAGAGTTTTTAGTTATTACAATTGATATTACTCAAATTTCCGGGTGCCCCCAAAGAAGGGAAAACAAATTTAGTTCAAGATCAATTAGAGATTGTGTCCACATTTCATAGGACATAATGACTCTTTTTTGGGTCTTCAAATTCTGAAAAAATGTTTGTGAAGGAAATAGATGTAGATAAAATGTTTTTTATTAAGATTTTATACACGACAATTGTGCAAAAGATAGTAGAGATAGAGAAAATTATTTTTCCTGATATGAATGTGAAGTTGTTGTTGTTTTGTTACTTCAAGACTTATTTTAGTAGATTTATGTTGAGATATATGGATCATTTCAGTCAAAAGTATAAAAATATTTATTTCTATTATTATGGAAGGATGATTTCACTTTTTCTTTATAATATATGTAATATTGGTGAAATTCATAAAATTATATACGATCACCACAATAATATTATATCAACTTGAATGTTTATAAGGTTTATGTTTTTTTAGAGCACAATTAAAGGTAAGTTAATTGTAACAAACCAAAAAAATTTAATAATTTTAAGTACAATGTTTTTTAATTAAAATAAATCTTGAATTAAATGTTATGAATATTAGAAATAAAATTATTTATTATTATTTTTCATAAAAATATATTACCTATACTATGATTGTTTAAATTTAATCATTGTACTTTTATTTCAATAAATTATTATTTTGGATGCATTTAAGTTGATATTAACTTAAAATTTTAGACTTATAAATGTTTATTTTATAAAAATAATTTCTTTTAAAATAATATTTTATTACTTCATTAATTTTATTTGAAGGGATTGTGAAACCATTATAAATAATTATAGATATAATAAATCATTTTTGAATATTAAAATGATGGTATATATGTTTTAATTATCTTTCATTTAAATTAATATTTGAATAATAAATATTGAATTAGAATTATTTGTTTTTAAATAATTAAGTATATCGTTTTACATTATATAATAAAAAAATTAAATTATTATCACTTTTCATATTGAATTATATATAATGACATTTAGAACATTATTAATTTTCAATTATTAAAATGTTAAATTTTTCTGAACAAATTATATTAAAATTGTTATGTTAAGAAATTATTAATTTAATATATAATACGATATATATATATATATATGTGTGTGTGTGTGTGTGTGTTTAATGAAAAATGAAATAAGAAAACTAAATATGAAAACACAAAATGGGATTTGGGTTTCACGTCAAGAGGAGGCCAAGGTCAGGTTCATTCACACCATGGGACCCAGATTCTATTGGGTGAGGTTTTCTTCACGAGTCGAGGCTTCAGCAAGTTCATTAGAAGGGAGGTCGAGCTTGACCAAGGGATCCATGAATATTAGTAGAACATAGAGAGGGAGTCCTTCTAAGGATGCAGATTAAATTCTATCAGATATGGAGGGCTTTGATTCGATGAAGTCGAATGTGGAGAAGTTATAAATTGAGTTTGTTTGGTGGATTCATCCTATGAACAATGTATTTGTGCCATTTAGGGTTCATCTACATCAAATATGGACCGAAAAGGTCATTCTAGTTTTTCTTCATTGTTAATGTATTTTTCCTGGTTTGAAAATTGTCGATCCGTAAGTTGGTTTTGTTTTTGTTATCTGCGTCCCGTTTTTGGATTCGTGTTTAGGTATATTAAATACATAGATATCATTTTGATCCTTCAAATTATTATCACCAGTATATGTCACGATCCTTTTTCTCTGTTAATGGATTTGAATTCAATGTTCAATTTTATTTTCAATTATAGTAATCAAATTTTCTTTTAGATGTGCATATTGCGAATCTTTGTTAATTATGTGGAGTTTTAATTTTTCAATGTTTTAGGCACGTTTTGTTTTATCTTTGTAATGGGATGAATATAAAATAGGATATCATTTAAATTTTATTTCAGTGCTACTACAATAAAAGTGATGTATAATTTTTGCATGCTCAGTATGGTAAATTATCTATTTAAATATATCTATGATAAATGATTTGAATTGTGAAAAAATGGCTCCATAAAATCCACCTTTGGTTATTTGGTACTGTGAGCTAGTAGAGAGGGAGCCTATAAAGAATAAAGATGATGAAATAGAATATTTTCAACCTTATTCCATAATCGATATGGGAATTTTGTTTATTTAAAATTTATAATTTTTTTTTAATGATTTTCCATAAGGGATATTCTTCCATACATTCTGTTTTCTCCAAATATGATCTATAATTTTTAGTTTTATGGTTTTAAGTTAGGGGATACTTCTATTTGATTTGTATAAATATTATTTTCACATTCCATGCATACATACATTTATATTATAATTTCATGATATACAAGTTTGATTATAGATGTCAAAAATTGAAGCAACATATTATTATAGAAGTGTGTTTAAAAAGTTAATATTTGATGTAAGGAATATTTTTCTATTAAGGTGTTATTAAAATTATTTTTCATATTTGACTCTTGAATTGTTAATTTTTATTTAATTAGTCTATGTTTGATCTTAAAAGATATATATATATATATATATATATATATACATGTGTGTGTGTGTGTGTATAATTACACTAGAACTAATAAATTAAGGGTGTATATTTATTTTGTCAAAAAATAATTTATTTTTTCATTCTATGTCAGATTCTAAAACCATATTTTCACTTGTGTATATGTATTTGATAATGTTTATGTTTTAATATAATTTTATTTCATCCTTACAAAGTGATATTTGCTTTTATTGAAGTTCTGATTTAGAACTATAATATTATAAATTCAATGTCATATATATATAAGAGATGATTATCAGCATGTTTATCATTTTATTATCATTGTGTGAAGAAAAATTATCATGTTTTTATGTTATATTAAGGATATTGAAATTGCATTTATCCATGTCCATGTGTTATACATAATATCAATATTCTATGCTTTCTTATTTTATTCATGTTTTTCAATTTAATTTTTTGGTTTACTGTCTAAGATTATTATAAACATGGATTTATTCATGGTTTGAAATGTTTTAGAACTTTATGTACAAGATATAAGAATTTTTATGATAAAGTATCTATAATAATAATAAATGTATTTAGTGAAAGAAAATTTTGAATACATTTCATGAAAACTCTTGTGGCATGAGCTTTGGTTGTAACCAAGATCACATGAATGTTTATATATATATATATATATATATGCTTATATATAAATTTAAGGGTATCTAAATGTATTGAAATGTTTTCAACATTCCAAAAACTCCAGTGAATGTATATATAAGTAATGAAAGCCTAAAATGTTTTCAGAAAATCCGAATACTTAAAAATTGTAAATATAGAAGGTTAATGGTGATTGAACCCATCCTTCGTTAAGTGGGTAGGCCCAGGTAGGCATCAATGTTTAAGTATCCCAAGCATTTTGTTTTCAAACACTTGCTTAGTATTTTCTTAAGAACTATTGGTTTATTTTAAAGTACTCTCAAGCATAAGTATTTTCAAAAGAGTAACTACTTTCACATGAATTATAGCATTACCAAAAGCACAGTTATCTTTAAAAGGGTTTATTTATATGTTTCAAAGAAGAAAGTATTTATCAAATGTATTTTCAATATTTACCAAAAAAAAATTCAAAGGTATTTTGAAAATATTTCATCTCAAAAAGTAACTGTATTTTAAAAAATGATTTTCACTAAACCCTTACTAGGAAATTGAATTCTCCCCCCTTTATTTTAAAATATTTTTCACAAGAATCACTGAAGTTCTAAAATGAACTTCGGTGCTTTGGGTGTTTGCATGCATTGAAGCATGATATGTAATTTTTTATTTTTGTTCAACTCTAATAAATGTAAGCTTTTTTCTGATAATCTAGAACCTAGATTGATAAAACGTCCTCATTTTTGTAATATGTTGTGTAATTATTTAGTTTCTTTTCATAAAAAAACATTACACGCCATTTTTATGCACTGATACTAGAAGAGTAGGCTCGGGGCATTATAATTGGTATTAGAGGAATGATCTAGACAACTTTGCAGATTAGGTATTGTTGAGTCTAGAACTGTAACGGTCCATGTTTTTTTAATTTTGAAGGCAGAAATTCAGAATTGATTTTAGTCTGACAAAATGAATTGTAAGGACATAATTCCTTTAAAGGTGGGAGAATACAACAACCTAGAAAATTTGAATAATTTTATATATATTTTTTTTAATTAAACCAAATCTTGAATTAAATGATAAGAGTATTATGAATAAAATTAATTTTTATTATTTTCTATAAAAATATATTATATTTACTATGATTGTTAAAATTTAATCAGTTGTACTTTTATTTCAATATATTATTATTTCGGAGGAAAATAAGTTGATCTTAACAAAAAAAAAATTAAACTTGTAAATGGTGATTTTATAAACATAATTAATTTTAAAATTATATTTTATTACTTGATTATTTTTATCTAAAGGGATTGTGAAACAATTATAAATAATTATAGAAATAATAAATCATTTTTTGAAAATTAAAATGATGTTATATATGTTTTAATTATCTTTCAGTTAAATAAATATTTGAATAATAAATATTGAATTAGAATTATTTTTTAAAATACATAAGTATAATGTTTTACATTATATAATAAAAAAATTAAATTATTGTTAATTTTAATTTTAAATTATATATAATGACATTTGAAACATTATTAACTTTCAAATTCCATAATTATAAATTTTTCTGAAGAAATTATGTTAAAATTTTTATGTTAAAAAATTATTAATTTAATATAAATATAAATATATATATGTATATATATATATAATTATACGTTAAATGACAAATGAAAAAAAACAAAATATGAAACCACAAAATGAGGTTTGGGTTTCGTGTCAAGAGGAGGCCGAGGTTGGGTTTGTTCAAACCATGAGACCAATATTTGGCTAGGTGAGGTCATCTCCATGAGTCGAGGCATTATTGAGGTCATGATAAGAAAGTTCAAGCTCGACCAAGGGATCCTTGGATTTCAAGCGAACACATAGATGAGGTCCTTCCGAGGATGCAGATCAAATTCTATCAAATACGGAGGGATTCAATTCGATGAATTCGAAGGTGGAGGAAGAAGAAATATAGTCTGTTTGGGTAATTTGTCCTTTAATAATATCTTTGGGACATCTAGGGTTTGTCTGCATCAGATCTACACTGCAAAGGTGGTGCTAGCTTATCTTTATCGTCAATTTCATTTTCTTTGTCTGAATCTTTTCGATCCGTAAGTAGGTTTTTTTTATGTTATCCACATATTGTTTTTGGATCATGTTTATCTATTTTAAATACATAGATGTCATTTTTATTCTTCAAATCATTATCATTAGTATTTTTCATGATAGTTTGTCTTTGTTTATAGATTTCAATTCAATGCCCGATTTATTTGCAATTATATCAATAATTTTTTTCTTTTGGACGTGCATGTTGACAATATTTATTAATTATGTGGATTTTTAATTTTTCAATGTTTTAGGAAATTTTTTTCTGGTATTTGGAATGGGATGAATATAAAATAGGCTATCATTTTATATCTCTTTCACAGTTTCTATAATAAAAGTATAGTACAATTTGTGCATGCTTAGAAAGTCGAGTTTTCAATTTAAATATATCAATGATAAATGATTTGAATTATGAAAAAATGGATCAATAAAAGACACCTTTGGTTCTCTAGTACTATGAGAAGGTAGAGAGGGAGAGAAAAGAAAATAAAGATAATGAAATGGGAGGTGTTCAGCCTTCTTCCCTAATCGGTAAGATAAGTTTGTTTATTTCAAATTTATAATATCAGTATAATGGTTCTTCATAAGGGATATGCTACCATACATTTTTTTTCAAATATGATCTATAATATTTTGTTTTATGGTTTTAATTAAGGAGATACTATTATTTTATTTTTATATATAGTCTTTTCACATTCCATGCATACATAAATTTATGTTATAGTTTCAAGATATAAAAGTTTGATTATACATGTCATAAATTCAAGAAACATATTATTATGGAAGTGTATTTAAAAAATATTATTTATGTAAGTAATTTTTCTTCTATTATGGTGTTTTTAAAATTAATTTTCATATTTGACTCTTGAATTGTTTATTTTTATTTAATTAGTCTATGTTTGATCTTAAATGGTATATATATGTATATGTGTGTGTGTGTGTGTAATTAAATTAGAACTAATAATGTAAGGGTGTATATTTACTTTGTCAAAATCTAATTTATTATGTCAATCTATGCCAGATTCTAAAACCATTGTTTCACCAGTGTACATATAGTTAATAAAATTTATGTTTTAATCTGATTTCATATCATTCCTTCGAAGTGATATTTTCATCTATTGAAGTTTTGATATGACATTATAATATTATAATTTCAATGTCATATATATATAAGATGTTTACCAGTATGTTTATCATTTTATTTTCATTGTGTGAAGATAATTTAGCCAGATTTTATGTTATATTAATGACGTCGCAATTTTATTTATCCATGGCCATGTGTTATGCATAATATCGACATTATATTCTTTCTTATTTCATTCATGTTTTTAAATTTAATTTTATGGTTTACTATCAAAGATTATTATAAACATGTATTTCTTCAGGATTTGAAATGTTTTAGAACTTTATGTGCAAGATATAAACATTTTTTAAGATAAATTATCTATAAGAATAATAAATGTATTATGTGAAAGAAAATATTGAATACATTGTACACAAACTCTTATGGCACGAGATTTGGTTCTAACCAAGATCACATGAATGTTTATATATATATATATATGATTATATATATATGTAAGTGTATTTGAATGCATTTTCATGCTTTCAACCATCAAAAAACTCCAGTGAAAGTATATATAAGTAAATAAAGGCTAATTGTTTTTCAAAAAATATGGAAACTTAAAGGTTATAAATATGGATGGTTAATAGGGAGTAAACCCATAATTCTCTAAGTGGGAAGTCCAAGACAACTATAAATGTTTATGTAGACAAAACATTTTATTTTTAGAGGCT
Organism: Viscum album; assembly: GCA_963277665.1. Classification (NCBI taxonomy): domain Eukaryota; kingdom Viridiplantae; phylum Streptophyta; class Magnoliopsida; order Santalales; family Viscaceae; genus Viscum; species Viscum album. Next base: position 75,586,619 of record OY728145.1, read on the forward strand.
TGTTTAGTATTTTATAAAGAACCACTAGTTTATTTTAAATTACTCTTAAGAGTAAGTATTTTCAAATGCATAACTAATTTCAAAGGAATTATAGTATTACCAAAAGCATAGTTATTTTAAAAAGGGTTTATTTATATGTTTTAATGTATTAAGTATTTATTGAAGGTATTTTCAATATTTTCCAAAATATTTTTCAAGGGTATTTCAAAAATATTTCATTTCAAAAAGTAAAAGTATTTTCTAAAAGGCTTTTTACTAACCCCTTACTAGGAAATTGAATAGTCCCCCCATTTTTGTAAATATTTTTCATAGGAATCATTGAAGTTATAAATCAAAATTTGAAGCTTTTGGTGTTAGCACGCACAGAATCATGATAGGAAATTGTTTTATTTTTGTTCATCTTGGATAATGTAATGTTTTCTGTAAACCACTAGAACCTAGACCAGTAAAATGCCCTAATTTTTTATTATGTTGTGTAATTATTATGTTTCTTTTTTATTAAAAAATATTACATGACATTTTTAATCATTGAGTCTGGAATAGTGGGCTTAATGTGTTATAATAATACCTATTGAACCTGAGAAATAGGATCTATCTAGAGCTGATGCTTAGGAAAAGCACATAAGTCAATAATCTACTGGATATGTGATAGTTTGTGATGAAGATGTTGGAGAATCAAGAATAAAAACAATTGATGAAGAATCTAGTGTGCTATACGGTATTCAAATAGATAGTCTTGTAACATCAAGAAGAACACTAAGGGTGCATTTTTTTAATCCAACACCTTTAGGGGGAGTTCCTATAATCCCAATAGATTTTTAAGAACCTTCTTATTAGGACAATGGTAAAATAATTGATCTCATTATAAAAATAAGAGAGGATCCTATTGCATAGGGTACCCCTTTTTTATTCATGGAGTTTCTCAACTACTACCAATTGTTGGAGAAAGAGTTGAAGATACTCTATAGTAGGCTAAAAATAATGATTTTGAGTGTTTAACCAACCTATTTTAATATAAATAATTGAAGAAATTAGTACTCAATATTCATTTTAATTTATATTTAAATTTCAAGATGATCAAGCATATCATGTGGATGAGAAAGTGTATCATATTGAGAAGGAGTTGTATCATGGAGAGAAGAAATTTAATAAAAAATTCAAGGTGATGAGCTTGTTCAAACAACCATAGATAAATCAATTGAGTTAATCAGAGACCAGATAGTTTCTATTACTGAAATGTATGTAGAGATAACTATTAGTGAATCATGTGAGTATACAAAATTAATTAATGATTTTTCATCTTTATCTAGTGAAATAATAAAGGTGAAATCACTTCACTTGGTTGAGGAAGTCATAGTACCATGAATGGAAAAGAAGAATAATATGATTCTGTTAATGATAATATTGAAAATATTATTTATAAATTCAATCAAATGAGATAAGTGAATTAAAAATTTCAAGAAGATATAAAAATGTAAAGAAAATATTTTTAAGATTAATAATGCACATATGTTCCAATAATTTAATTAGAATTATTCAAATATCAGTTGTAATTTTTAATGGAAAAATTAATTTGAAAAGGAGATTTTGATGATTTTTATAGGGATATGGCTGATCAGATTGTAAATATTAGATTTAACTTAGTTTAAAAGTATGATTTTGGTGATATAAAGATTTTTTGGGAAGTCAGTTTGAATATGTTAGAGTGATTACATTCTGTGGGAGGTATTCAATTATAAGGAACAAACCATATCTGGATCTCATAATTGTATTTGAGTATCTATAAACTATTATTTTCTATCATAAATGATTGGATTTAAAACCTAGATTATTATATTATCCCTCTACACAATTTTTTGGACAATTATAATGAACTTTTTTATAGTATTACATATGCAAAACCTAGTGTTCGAAATATTTTCAATAATTTGGAAGAATGTTGGATAGATATGTGTAGTAATCTAAATCTGTTATTTAATTTTTTTAATTTTTAACATTGTTGGAGATATAAGGATGGGCCAGGAGTTAGTGCTTTTGATGAAGTGGTGAGCTGGTTTATTGAATAATTGTTTTCAGATGATGATGGAATAAATCAAGGATTTTCACAAAACCATTTGTGATTCCCTAATAATAAAATCATTTTCTAAACCTGAGCCTTCAATCTCTTCCCATCCTACATCCCAACCTATCTAACTTTTGTGCTAATAATTTCATGTAATCAAGACTAATTAATGAAATAAATTCATTTATTCTATTTTCTCTGCTATTTCACTAAATTGTTTTATATCTATGTCTATTCAATTTTAAAGGAAACGTTTACATTTTGATTAATTTAAAAATCACCAATAGTTTAGTGCTCAATTAAATTTATTTTAATACATCTATATACATTATTTTTTATATAAATAAAGTTGTAGAAATTATGATAAACATATCATTTTCATATCTATGATAAATATAATATGTTTTAACATTAAAAAGTTTAAGTGACTAATTTAAAAAAAACTTTCTTTTTTATTGAATCTCTATTTTTTATATCACCTAATTAAATCCCTTATTTTTGGGTTTAAACTTTTATTTCGATATGTTTTGTTTTATGGGTTTTGTTACTATTAAAAAGGGGAAGATTTTTTGGCATATGTTAATCCAATAATTTTAGTAATTTATAATTGATTTTGATGCTTAGAAACACCCACATTTGTTTTAAAAATTAAATTACTTTATGTGAATTTCAAGAAGAAATTTATTGGATTAATTATTTTAATCATGAAGTAATTTAGTTTTAAATTTAGATGAATTTTTATTTTCATATGTAACCTAGGCATATTGAAGTGGTCTAGATCACTATTCATAATCATATTTTTGATGTGAATGTCAGGATGAGGAACCATACTTTTTTGGGTTTTTCATTTATAACACTAAATTTAAAGTAAACATTAGGATTCTGAACCATAATTTTTCTAAATAGCCTAAATTTTCATAAATAATATATGGTTTATTAACCTTACATTTGTAATGAACTGTATGTGTATGTTTTCAACCCTACATTGGAATATAATATCTGTGTAGTTAAACCCTATGGTTGACACAGTTTTCTATGAGATTTAAATTACGAATTTTGTCTATGATTTATAAAAAAGTTTCATCAGAGTATTTATATATATTTAAATCCATTTAATGATTTATTCGAGGTTCCGTATTCAATGGATTAAATTTTTCTTATTTCTTATGGAATTTACAATTTTACTTGGTTGTTTTTAAATTAAAATGATTGTTTCTTATTAAGTATATTGTATTGGTGTGTTTGACTTGAAGAATATAAATTATTTTTTTAATCACTATGAGTTTCTTCTTTTCAAACAATGAATTAATGTGATATTGTCTATAGTCATCTGAATAGGTACACTTTGGATATATATACATGTTTATCTTATACTAAGTGTTTACTATACTATTATTTAAAAATGTTATTCTTTTGTTGTTTTATTTCTTTGAATATCACATGAAATGGGGATCTCTTCAGGGTTGTTCTTTCCATGATTTTTTTGTATCTGAAGAATAAGATCTATCAACATTTAGTTCCTAATAAAACTATGTGCTAAATCTATTTCAACAAATTATCATGTAATTTGTTTTTATAGACTACCAGATTCATGTAGTTAATCATGGTAGAGTGTAACCTTCTCACACTGTGCTATGGTTTTCAAGGTTCCACGTAAAATAACCTGACTTGTTTTAAGGTGTGAACAACCTGAAGTTAGTTTTAGAGGTATTTATGAAATTGGGTCTATTTATTATAAATTATAAAAAAAATTGAGAGAGTATTGGTGTAGTGGACTGGGTGGTCTTTATACCCCGAACCTCTATAAAAATTACTGTGTTCTTATTTTCTGTTTTTTCACTACTCATTATGTATAATAAAAATAATACTAAATATTACTTAAAACCCAAAAGAGGTATTAAGTTTGATTTTAGAAGTATGTTTAAAAGGACACATTTTACCCCATATTATGTATTCATATTAATCATACATAATAACAATATAGTCCAATATACCTCGTATGTAATATATATAAATATATATGGAAATATACCTTGTAAATAACCATTTCAACACAATACCACATTTTATCCATCCTTTGCGTTGACCACTGCTAGCCCACTGAACTCCTGCCGCTGATGGCCTCTTTTCCTACAACAAGTATCACTAACACCCCTTACACCAACCTCATGTGTGTTTACTAATCTTCCACGATGACCCTTACAACTGTATCCAACATCAACAACCCTCATCACAACCCATGCCACCACCTCAGGGTCCTACCTCGTCATTCACTGCTTTCCATGAGCCTCATATACCTACAGTTGAAGCACCCACAGACACTACATGAATGAAAGAGGACCCACCCCAAAAATTTAATTTGGGACGAAATATGTGTAGTCTGGTGTTAAACCCCTAATGAGATGTAAATTTGGAAATTATCATTCCACTTGGAAGGTTTCCCATCTTCATTTACTATGATAATTATTATTTTTACTAAAAATACAACTTAAACCTTCTTACACAATTTCAACATGCATAATCTGAATTTGGACTAATTTTAATATGATTCAATTTCTTGGTATGTGAAAATTATCTTTTAAATTAAAATATAAGATATATTGAAAAAACAATTTAATAGAAAATGAATTTTTAATCATTAAGGTTTCTTTTTAATATTTCATATTAATTATTAATTAAATGAGTGTTAAAATATTGTTTTATATACAAAAAATACATTACATTAGACATTTAAAAGAGATAAGCGCAATTTATATAGATAAAAATACACAACACTTAAAAAATAATTCATTGAAAACAACCCCGTTATCTTACCTTGGTAGCTAACTTTTACCCTGATAACATATTTTTGTTTATTAAAATATGATTAAACATATTACTTAATTTTAACATGATGATTCCAAATACGATATCTGTTTTATTAGATTAATTTTCAAATTGTGATAAAAAGTAATTTTGATAAAAGAAAACATATTTCATAAGAAACAATTTTTAATTATATGTATTTTTATGCATATAAAATAGTTTAACCCATTAATTTCTAGGAAATATTCATTAAATTAAATTTCAAGTATTTATTTAGGTATATAAACAATATATTTTTTTAAAACCATTATTCATTATTCATTATTTTAATTTATTAAAAAACATAAAGAAAATAAATTCTTTAAAAAATTAGATAATAAAACATTATTACTCACTAATTAATAATCAATGAAAACATATTTTTTCATTTTTAATATAAAAATAATTATAATTTAACTTAATACTCAAAATTTGATAAATTTTTATTTTAAATAAATACATATAAAAATAATAATAATAATTATTTAAATGCATTTTTATTTATTCATGAAAAATTAAATTTGTATTTCTTTATTATTACTTAATTATGAATTTGATTTTATTATTTTACTTTACTAATAATTCCTTGAATTTTATAAATATATTTTACTGATATTATTCTTAAAAGTTAATAAATTTATCAAAACACATATTTTATAAAAATATTTTCCTTAAAATATTTTTTTTTGCAAATGAATAAGAATCCTTCAATTATATTAAAAATAATTTAATTTATTTCAAATAAATTATCTATAATTTAAATTTAATCTTTTAATATATTCATAAACTTCAGGTATATTAACTATATACAAATAATTCCAAATTAGTAATATGTTTATTGGTATAAATCCCAATGACTACATACCCTATTTTAATGGCTATGTAACAACTATATTACACCCATTACCTTGTATAAATTCAATTTATTCTTAACTATTATATGATAATTCTCATTACTTTAATTTTAATTTAGGATTTTCATAAAGATTTTTCATTTTATGATGATTTTTTAATTGTTGGTTTAGTTATAATAAAAATAATTCTCAAGAGTGAATATTATTAAGTGGTTTTTTAATTAGTAAGGGTATTATTATTTTCTACTTATTATGCTATATTAATTTATGAACCTATAAGATAATTAATCATCCATGGTATGTAATAATCCTTGGTTTGTAATTGTTAGTTCAATTTAATTTTGTTGTAATCAAACACTATAAATGAATAAAGTGTTTTAAATTTTATTTATTTCTTTTATGGATTAATTTCTAATCAAGTTCAAATATTTTAATATAATATAAATACATATTAATTATAGATATATATTTTAGGTAAATAATATATATCCTAAACATATGGTTTTTAAAAGGATAACATTTGTTGATCGTCACCTGATTCAGTCGACATTAGTCTATACACATCCTCAGACCACAACCCACCTTCTTTGAAAATGATTCTAGAGAACCCACATCAACAAGATAGACTGGATGGATCCATTCTATATTAAATTATTTATTTAAATAATCAAATCCAATAAATTATAAGGTTATATCTGATAATAAACCATTGAAATCAAAGAGTCACCTTACTAATACTCTCCCCTAAACTTGATATCACATCGAGGGGGTATGATTACAACCTATTTGGGGAAATTATCCAAAAAATCATTAATGAATAATTTAAACTCCAATGGTAGTTCTACTATTTGATACAATAGAATATCAAAATTACTTAGACATTTATAATATTTTTTCTTGAAAAAAAGTACACTCGATGACCATTCACATCACAGAATGAATCTTTCCTCTATAAATAATTGATGTTGCTAAAGACATAATAAAACAAATACATTCCAAGGACGGATTTGTATGATCATAACTGAATCAATAATAAAACATAAAAAATAATTCATAATAAAAAATAAAAAATACATATATAGAACCTTGTACAATATCTAGAACATCTAACATAGAAAACCCTAAAGATTGATATTGACTATTCTTAGCTTTGTTGCCTCACTTTCCTTAATGATGACCACTTCCATTAATCCACTCGGATCTATGTACCTGATGGTGAGGTACATCGTCATGTTTTATTTTGTTTATCATTCTCAATTTGGTTGTCTTAATCCCTATAGATACTACAAAAGATAAGGCCACTATGTAAACCTTGAATGATGATGAGATAGAAACTAACCACCCATGCCACACTGGTGCATATGGATATTTGATCACTGGAATCATCTATAAAAATGTATCCCACCAAAAAATCACATGGAAATAGAAATCTTAATTTTCTATGAGGAATGCATTATCCTAAGAAGAATGATAAAGACTATTGAGGCTAATTCTTTATTAGTTGGGACCTTGAATTTCCAAATATATGAGACCCACCAGTTGTAGATATTCTCCTTGGTATTCCTTGAGGACTCCCCTATCGAGATTTTTCTGGCCATTCACACATAATTTCCATCACCTAGACCTTTTTATACACCTCTAGAAACAAATGAAATGTAAATAAACTAAATTCATACCAAATGATAGGACATAATTCCTCTTATAAATGTCAGAGTTTTGAATCCTCCTTAGAGAAAAGATTAGAAGAAAAAGAGATAAGGTTCTTAAACCTAATCCCAATATCATTGACACTAAGGTTCCCCTACTGAAGATAAAATAAATCCTAGTTATTTTCTACCCCCATCATCTATGAAAGAAACTTCACATGAAAATAGATTTTGAAATAATCACATTAAACCTTTCTTGAGATCACTAAGTAATCAGAACAACCACTAATGTGAACCATCTCATATAAATGATATTTATAAATAGTTAAAAATATTATATATCATGAATCAATATAAATATGATCTCTATATAATCAATCCAATGATTAATTTTTAGACGGATAATTCCACTCTTATATATTTTAGATCTCTTACACTTGATCTCAGACAATTTTCTTCACTAAAACATATCCTTTTCAGCTAGTTCAACCCTCTATGGGTCTACTAGATAATTATTATGAACCTAAACAAAATGAACCACACAAAAATCATGATTGAATGTTATCTTTTCAAGATAAAAATAAAAATAATAAAATTAGTATAATGGGATTCATTTAAGACTCATTTAATTAGATTCATTTAAAATCAACTCAAAATCAATCCAATTTTAGACATAGTCACAAAAAATTATGATGCTTGTACATTTACTAAGTTTCTACCCAATAATAAGTATTAACTCCCTTATGATGTTCAGTATTATTAAGTTCCATGCATCAGATCATAAGGTCACCTAATCACCAATATACTAATCAATATCTCTTAATACATCATGCAGTTAGTTCAACCAGCATTATTTCTCTACAATTCCCACATAGTCCTCACATAGTTCCTTACTCATAAATATATCTTAAATCTATACTATATCTATGATACCAATTTTCCCTAAACTTACCCCACTGGGAAACCCTCCTGGGTGTACAATAAAGTTGATAGTGACCCTAAAATAATACTTCCAATAGTTTACAGGTTGGTGTCCAGCACTGAGGGTAAAAAACATACAACTAGGGAGAATTACCCTTATAAATCCAAGGAACATATAAATAAACCACCTCCCAAATCCAAAATAAAAATCAATAACAATGTATGAAAAATAAATATAAATTTCAGATGAGTATAAGTCGCCGAATAAATAATACTAAAAGAAACTCCTACGACAATAACCCTCATCAGCTCTAACCCCAAGCTAGTAAGGACCACCTCAATAACCAAATCCCACCTAGAAAGATATATGATATATATCTATATATAGGGTTGATTATTCAAGTGTATTTAATAGGATCCTCTTTATCAGATCTCATAGAAATGTGTAATAATCATACTAATTATACAGTGAATAAATTAAAGAACTAACAAGCACTTTCCTGGTCATCTATCACCTAACCACACTAAGTCATTCTCTCCAATATCTCACCCAAGTATAATAATGTAATATGGGAATAATATATCAAAAATTTACACTAAAATAAATTAAGCACTTATTTTCCACTCTCAAGGCCCAAAAAAAATTTCATGGTGCTCCCAATCCCTTTTGTAACCATTAAATAACACATCATGCCTCATATCACAACCAAATATTAAAAAATATATCTAAATCACCACCATAACATAAAAAAAACAAAATACCATATATCAACTATATATATCATCATCTAAATCATTTCATCAAGACAAACAATATATCGGATATTATAAATTTAATCCATGATAATTTAGATTATTATACCTACCTTGAGTTTCTATATCATTTAATACATCCATGAGATAGAGAATGGAAAGAGTATTCAACCATCCACTCCTCACCAACCTAGATGGTAGGGAAGAAACCTATAACCCAAAACCATTGGGTATCAGCAAGGTTATCTGAATCACGTGTGGTTGTAACATAGAAAATATACATATATTACAACCACACACATGATATTTTGTGATTTCAAAGACTCTTCAAGATCTTAATTGATTTATCATGAATTGTAAAATATATAGTACCCTTCAGGATTATCAAAAAGGGGGAAATGATTTAGTGGTGTAGAATTGTGTTGGTCAGAAGGTGTGTTTTTTCAATGGATGTTCAATTGTCAAATCACTAAAAGTTTTTTAGGTGTTACAATTACTAGAAGGAGGTGTTGATCATTTCAATCACTATAAAGCAATGAGTTTGTAGAAAAATATTTAGACATTTAGAACACTATTATCTTACCAATGATTCATTGTTAGATTTAAGAAACCCATAGGAATTCAATAGTTTCATAGTTCAATAGATTGATACTTGAGAATATTAGATGTTTTTGTACCCTAGATATAGGAGGGGAACAATTTTGATAATGTGTCAAAAATTTAATTATGCTAGTGATCTATGTTGTTTCCTAGTCACATGAAATTGTATCATTTTTTACTTCAAATATAATGAAAATTGAGGATTATTACTATGTAAATATAGCAGAAGTGTAAACCATGTAAAACCTTATCATTCACTTTCTTCATTTTATTTCCTTTTATAATTTTATTTGATTATTTGAGATACTTTTTGTGAATTGGATAGGGTATGTGTCATTCAGTGTAGTGATTATTATGAAATAATTTTATTCGTTTTTTTATATATTGATTTTGTGAGAGTATAGTTCCAATTTTTTTCTACAATTATGATCTTTTGGTGGGGAACTTATAGTATATAATGATAATGTAGAGTATATGTGGTTTAATAGAATCATTATAGTTTAATCAGAAAACCTCTCATATAAGATTATTAAACCATTATATATTAGTCAATTTAGTTGGACTCATTATGTTGGAAGAAGATAAATTTGAAATGTAGTAAAGTATGGATTGAAATATTTGATATAAATTTTTTTAGATTATTGAGAATAAATATAGTGGGTTACCTCATATAGAATGATCTATAAGTTCCATTTAAAGGTGTTAAAATGGAGGTGATAGATAAAATACAATGGAAAAAGTATAATAGAATTTATTTAGGTCTTGTAAGTATTTCATTATCATGAAAGGTGCCTTTAATCATCAATGAGAGAATATTATGTTAAAGTTAATGGAAACTTAATAAAACATGAAAATAAAGCCCACATCACACCACAAGGTGTGGTTAATTAAATGGATATTTAGTATGAGGCTATTATATGTGAGGTATACATATTATCATTTGAATGATTTCAATATAATAAATCTCAAATTTATGATGGAAACATTAATAGATGATGTATAGTCCATATGGTTGTTATATTCATTAACAAAATAATTAAAAGAGATGGTGATAATAGTAAGTAATTATAGTATAAAACTAAAATGATATTTAGATATTTCTAAATATTAAGTTTTACTAAAGAGCTTAGGATGGAGAATTAGGAATATTTCAGGGATGTAACAAATAAATATTGATGACGGAACTCACCTCATCAAGGAATTTAAAGTTGTTTAGAAGGAAAATCATGAGAGATAAGTCGATGAATATCAACCAGACCTAGGACACCAAGTTATAATAAGGGATAAAGGGGTTATATTGAGAATGAATATTATGAGTGCATAGGATATTTTTGAAGATAAAATTTAGGTTGTTTTATTTCTATTTTCTTAATTGGGGAGAGTTGTGAAAACTTATGTTTAATTTTAAATATGCTAGTGGAATATTAGATTATATATTTTGATGAATCTTTACATGAACCTATTGAAAAGTGATTCATATTGAATTATGTGTTTGAATTACATTTAAGAGAGAAATTAAAAGGTAAAATATATCTCGACCTCTTAGGAAAAGGGTATGTGAATTGATAGTTAAATAAAGCAAGTGTACTTTATGTTAAAGGAGACATATATATTCTAGGTCTCTAAAGGAATATAATTTTAGTATGACAGTTGGACGAATATATATATAGAGAGAGTGAACTTTTATGATAGAGTGTGAAAATTATGTGAGGTTCTTTAATTATAGCTAGAGGTGTAAGTGATGGAATGTTTTATATGAATATAATGAAATTTATAGATACACTTACTGAAAATTCAACTTCCAAAAGTACATATTTTTATCACTGTCAACTTGGGAACCTTAGTGATAAAGTTATGAAATTTCTAGTGGAAAATCCATGATTAATGAGAATTATTCAATATCAAAAAATTTAAATAGTTTTATATTCATTTTTCAATAAATGGTGAGATGTAATTTGAGTAGAAAAACACTGAAAACATGAAATATAAAGATAGTATATACAGATGTCTGGGTAACTTCCCCAATTAAATATAAAAATTTATCAAAATAATTTATGACCTTTATTAATGAATCCATTAGAAAAGTGTGTATATAATCCCCTAAAAATAAATCAATGTGATTAGGGTGTTCTAGTAGTTATAACTATGGTGGAGAGAGAAACAATATATAACATGAAATTCTTGGGATCATTCAATGGATTTGAGCACATGAAAAGATGTTCTCTGTGATTTTGAAAATACAGGTCCACTAATTATGATAATATTATAAAAAGAAAACCTATGAAAAAATGGCCAAGATAAATGAGTAAATAATACATTGATGAAAAAACACATATTATTAAGATGCACTCTAGAATACATAAGGTATTTTGGGACAAAGCGGTTAGTAAAATGACAAGCCTAATCAATCAATGAACCAAAACACTATAGGGAAGAATACACTAGAAGAAACATGGATAGGAATGATACCAAATTTAGCTCAATTATATGTGTTAGTATGTTTTTCCTAAACACATATGGATGAGAAATACCAATATAATATAGTTGAAAAATATCGTGAATGTTTTATTGTGAGATATAGTGATGAATGTCCTAGATTTCATCTTAAGGATATTGAGAACTAGAAATTAATCAATTGAATGAATGTTATATTCAATGATAATTATGTTTTAAGAGATATAAAATTTAAGAGAAAGGATATTGAAGGTTAAGAGTCAAATAAAATTCAAGTTGATCTGATAGGTGACATTGGAATTTCACCCATTTTGAAGAATTCAGATGGACCTGAGTCAACCAGAAGTATGAAACTTCCACAAGAAAGTATAGAGAGCATTATAATAGGACCCATGATGTGAAAATAGGAAGTTAGACCTAATATCTCAATAAATAGTGAGTCTCGACCATGTTTTTTGGATTTTGACATTCCATAGGTTTTAGTTTGTGAAAAGGTAGAATTATTGACTATGTTGAGGATATTTATAAGAGTAAGATGTTTGGTAAAGAGGTATTAGGATTTATTAAAACAATTTACTTTAAAAAAATGGTAGAGAATTATAAATTGTAGAGTAATTGGATACCCTTATCAATTTTAATAACCAGGAGTTGGATATGAATAACGAGTTAGATTCATCACATGTGGAAAACACATGGGAAATTGTGGAATTACAACCAAGAATGAGGGAATATGAAAAATAGTGGGTTGGTTGATTACAAGATGAATTTGATTAATGAATAAGGAATATTTTGAGGTTAATTTTGAATATATTTCAGTAAAATACAGGAATCAAATTTTTTGAAATATTTTCTCTAGTATTTTAACATACTACTATATGAAAAAGTGATCTAAATAGTTACTTATATAGGATTAAAATTATAATAAATGGATGTAAAGGGAATTTTTTTCATGGTGATATTTAATAATAGATATATACAAATAAAACAACCAGTTTTTCAGACCAAAAAAATTGGGGATTTTTGTGTAAACTCATGAAAAGTATATATGAGTTAAAAAAAGTACCAAATTAGTGGAATAATAAGTTTAAATATTTTATTAAGGATAACTATTTCAAGAAAAACAACTTAGATCATTTTTGTCACTATATGGAGTACAAATATGGGGAATTTATAATTCTATTATTGTATGTGGATGACAAAATTCAGTTGGATTTATTAATCTAACTGATCCAAGAAATAAATAAAGAATATTAATGGTTGTTTGAAATGAAATATCTTAGTGAATAAATGAATATATTAGGTATTATGATTTGGAAATATAAAAATACCATAAATTTTATTTTATATCAAAAAGATTATGTGTAGAGGATTATAGAAAAGTTTTCAATGACTGTATGAAAAACAATTTCAAACTCCATTGCCAGACAATTCAGACTCATGAATGAACAATCACAATGAATATAAGTAAAGTCTATGAACATAGAGAGAATAAAATTTTAATCAATTATAGTAATTCTCATGTATTCCATGGTGTGACGTTAACTGAATAGTTTATATCTAGTGGGAGTGGTAAGTCAGTTCATGTCAAATATGGGGAATGAAAATTGAGAGAATATTAAGTGGATAATAAGATATATTAATGTAATAGAATATATTTATTTTTCTTCATAGAATATGATTGGTTGGTTTGGTATATAGATTAATACTTCTGGGAGAATCATATTCAGGGATAAACACAACCATGTCTTTCATTTTCTTGGGCGGAATTGTGGTAATAGAGATATTGAGGATACAATCAATGATTTATCTCTACACAATGAAAGTAGATTATATGGAAGAAAAAAATCTAGAAAGAATATTTTTTTATTGAAATTCCTAATTGGGGAGATAAGAAGACTCCAAAAGTGCATTTATATATTGTGATAGTCATAGTGAAATACACTTGGCCACAAATCAGGAGATTTATTTAAGGATTAAGAAAAAATAAATGAATTTCCATTACATTGTATTGTTTCTAGAAGATAGTTTTCTAAGGTTATAGAATATAAATATATTGTAGAACCCAATAAATATATTCATAAAAAATTAGTTTAGGAGAGTTTTAGGTAGTACATAATCTTGGTTGGGCAGGAGAGGTGTTACATGTAGTGAAATTTTAGAGGTTTTACATTTTTAAATTATTGATGGGAAATGTGGAATCATTGAATTTATATTTAAGTGAGATGTTGTTGAATTTGTGAATACTCTTCAAGGGAGAGAGTAATACCACGAAAAGGGAAAAATCAACCTTTTCCATTCGGTGGTAGTATTCTTCATTATTGTGGAAATGTGTTAGTCAAAAGGTATTTTATTCATATAGATATTCATAATGATCTTCAGATAATTAAAAGTTTATTAGGTTTTAAAATTACCAAAATGGGGAAGTGGGTATTTAAATCACTCTAAATCAATGACTTTGTAGAAAAAGTTTCAGGTATTGGGGACACAATTGTCTTATTTGTGATTGGTAGTAAAACTGAGGAAAGATACTTAGAGTATATAGCTTCACAATGAAAAATATGGATTTCTGAGAATATAGGAATTTGGTTTTACTTGATGATAAGGTAGGAAACTATATAAAATGTGTTTGGGATTTATTTTTTAAGAAGTCAAATATTTACTTATGTTAGTGATCTACATAAATTCTTTGTCATAAGATACTGAAACTGTTATACTATAGATATATTGAAATGTGATTCTCTACTCTATAAAGGTGGGATGAAATTCTGAACCACATAATAATATATTATACAATTTCATTATTTTATTTCCTTTTATGATTTCATTTGAATGTTTGTGTGAGTTAGACTGAACTAGCATGTATATGTGTGATTTAGTGTGGTTATTAGGGTGAAATTTTCTTTTTCAATGTTTGGTATATTGATGTACTGGGAGCCCATTTATAGAGATATTTTTCCACCATTATGATCATGAAGTGGGGAACCTACATTATATGAAGTTTCAATAGGATTATCAATCAAACCAATGTAGTGGGTTTATACCAAAATAATATTTCCAACCCCATTAAAACCACCACATTATCACCGTGACATGAAACTATAAAAACCAATTTATATACCATAATCTAGTCCTAACAATAACCATTAACAATTTCCCATATAATGGCTTCATTAAACCAACCCTAGATTTACTTTTTACCAAATTTATTACACTCATCATGCCATTAAATTCCATATTTAATGGAAAATAATTGTTTATCCATTTCCCACATTTACTCCAAACATTTCCCATTAATTTAAATAATTAGAAATTCACTTATAACTCAGAGTTTATTATTTTCCATCCCACACCCATTTCTATATTTTTCATTACGAGTAACATTATATAGACACTGAGAAACTAGAATACTATCCCCATATTACATAGATTCCGGTCACACCAAACTCCATATTTCACATGAAAAAATACACCAAAACACTTGCAACCCCACATGAATATCGATAACAATTATTCTTTATTTCATAATAGTCTATACACCTTTCCACAACATCACCCACTTTATTTTATGCCAACCACAACACCTACTACCCAACACAAACCAATACCAAATGAAAGCCACACAATTACACCAAATTGGACACACATATCAAATAAAAAATGGAATTCTTAATTGAAATATATAATATATATATTCATCAAAAATCACTTACACGTTTCCATTTTTAAATCATGCTTTTACATTAGTTTATTCTCCCTTGAAAATGAAACATTGTTTCAATTTTATATTTCACAAAACCTATTAATTTTTGTCTTTACATGACTAAAATTTTTAGAAGGTTTATTCAATAATTAAATTATATCAATAATATATTATATACATATATATACATATATATATATATCATAACAATAATACTATTTTGAGCATCAAAAATAAATTTCCACTAATAATATGAAATATCAAGAATAATGTAAAATTTCATAGATCACCCAATGACCATCAATTTACATTTTATATAATGTGTTATCTTTATTAGAATAATACTTACTATCAACAAAAATTAAGTAAATGAATTTTACTACCACATTAAACATGAAATATAAGAAAGTTCTCAAACCTCTAACCTCAATCAAATCTTTACAACAACTACGTAAGAGTAAGACTAGGAAGAAGATTCATAAAGAAAAGATTATACAAGGAAATCACCAAAAATGTGATTAAAAAACCCACAATAACCACTCATAAATATATTAATCAAATAAAACTGCTACTTCTACATAAAAAAGTTAAACTAAATCCCAAGATATATCCTATGATTATCTATATCTACTTTCATTTAAATATTGTTTAGTATTTTAATCATATATATCCATAGAATGATTTTTTAGTGACTGAAGAATAATTATGCACCAACAACTAAAAGGAAGAACTCTGTTACTCGGCCACTAGGTCTAATTATATGACATAGGTTGTAACACCCTGATATTTCATAGTAAGTTATCTCTTTAAATTAATTTAATAGCTTACGCTATATGAAACAACGAGTTTGAGTGCACCATGACTTACCAAACTAGTAATTCAGAAAGCAGTTATGAATAATATTAATTGCATTTTAAATTTTATAAACTCTATAAAATTTTAGAATTCATATTATGTGTTTCTTAGACATAATATAAAAACAAATTCATTTTTTCAGATAAAAGAACTATTTTTCAAAAAATAAAATTTTACCACCTTTTAATGGAAAACCCTTTTTAAATCAAATATTTGAAACTTTTATATATTCAATATAATGAAATTAAATTCATATTTAGAAGCAGGACATAAAAATTTAGTTTGGATAAATTTTTGGTACTTTTTTGATAGCTTTTATATTTTGATTAATAATGATAAATACTAAATTTTAATTGAAGACAACTTTTTTAATTGAAGTAATTTATATCATTGTATGTTATTTCATATTTAAATTATACATAAACACATGTCAATCTTTTGATAGTTTTTAATTCTTAAAAAACCACTTTTCGGTTTTGACAATAGGAATTAATTTTAAATTAATTAATGAAACTCATATGTTTTGAATTTGATAAAATAGACATCATTTTTGGATTCGGAATATCAAAATTATCTTCAGGTGAATTTTTTGTATTTTTCTGAAAACTTTAAATTATTTATGAATAAAGAAAATGCTAGGTTTTTGTTTAAAACAGACTTTTATTTAATTAATTATTATTTTTATTTAAATTTATTTTAAAGACAAAATATATACATAATACCTAAATAAGTTAAATTTAATTCATTTAAGTCATTTTATAATTATATTAGATGTATAAAGTTTTATTTAATTTTTTTAACGTACTTTTTCCCACCTTCTAGGCATATTTTTAAATTTGTATAAAAAGTAATTTTACCACTTCTGTGAATTAAATTTCAAAAATATGAGATACATGGTTGACATCAGTAATTAAAATGTGGTTTAATAAGATGAAAATAATTTTTGTTTAATATTAACTTTTGAATTTTATTTACCATAGTTAAAAGAAAATAGGGTAATTAAAGGTAAAAATGATATTATAATTACCCTAACACATGTAATAATTCTATTGGATAAGTTTATTTCGACCAAAATAAACCTTATGAAAAAAATATTATCCTTTTTGATCCACTTGTATTATATTAGGACATCTACTACTATTTTATTTATAGAAGAGTTAAAAGTGTTGAAATCAAAGTTTAATAACTAAACCATTTTTAATATAGGGTTATACATAAGATCAATTCAACTATAAATATTCATTAGAAATATAACTAGATTTCCTATATCATGGTATTTTATTTATAATTTTTAGACATAATATAAATATATTTATTTATGACACAATAATGATAGAGTATTTTCCTTATTAATGAAGAAATAAAATAAACGATATTATAAATATTAAAAAAATAATTTGAAGGTTTTGATACCATACATGGATTTTATAGCTGAATATGACATGTTAGGGTTGATGAAATGTATTTTTTTAAGTAATAAATTTGTGATGACTTTCACAAAAACCAAATACTAAATAGTGTCAAAATTCACATAAATGGGTTTTTGAAACAAATAATATATTATTAAATGATATAATATCCTTAAAAATATATGTTTCAGCAAAAAAACATATATAATGATATATATGTAATTAATGAACCACTTTTGGTTCTCTTGTAATTTTATAGTAAGTTTATTAACCATTTAATATAAAAATACAATAAGACATTGTAAAAGTTAAACTATTTAACTAAGAGTTAAATCTAAAAGATAAGGTTAATATGGTGACATAAACTTTTTTAAAACCTGTTGGTTAAAAGTATTGTGACACATACCAACCTTATCCTATAAATAAATCCATTTTGATCTATTATAAACCAAAAAGTATTTTATAATAAAATAATATTTTAAACCTTTGTTAAAGTGAACCTCACCTCTTTTATAAAAGGGTACTTCATCTTCTCTCAAAATCACAACTCCAATTGTATTTGTATTGGAAAAAAACTACACAAATTTCCTAAAAACTACCCTCACTTTGACATAGAGGCCTCACTTTGATCATAAATTCATCCTATGGATCCCTTTTTATCAAGTCAAAATGAAACACCCGAAGAAGAGGTTATTATTTCATCTCCTCTTTCAAAGTTATTTTCTTCTTCCACGTCCTCTTTATTTGTTGTTTCCATACTAAAATAATAACTCCAGTAACTTATACATAATTATATGTTATTTTAAATATGGTACAAACATATTCATTATTCTATCCATCCTATGAATGACAAAGTCGCCATATGTGCGTAAGTATGGCTTACCGTCTCCACATCGTGGTGTAGTTTGTTATTCAACACTTCATTATTTGGATAGGTATAATAATGATTATAATTGATGTAAATAATAAATATAAAATTTTAATCATTATTTTTATATAATATTCCATCAAATTATAAACTATTTCATGATCAATAGAATGATATCTTCGCTCATGCGTACGTACGGTTTACTATCTCCATGACGCGATGAGATTCAATTCCACGTTCACCATTCAACGAAGAGTATATAAATATATATTATTAATATGTATGTAATATATGACATAATAATAACACTGTAAATATATATATATATATATATATTTATTTATTTATTTACATATATCTCATTCACTTCCGTTCAATACAATATGAAAACGGAAACAACGTTTATACGTACGTACGGCCTACCACCTCTATAAACAGTATTTTACATTCCATATATCTATCTATTATATATATTTATATTTTTAATATATATGATACATAAATAATGTTATATATTCTGGATGTAATTAAATCATTATATAAGTTATAAATTCAATAATAACTAGTTAAGACACATATGATAAAGAAAGCAATTATTACCTGAAATGTTATTTTAACAGAGAAATTATTATTATAATGGTAGTATAAAGCCATAAATGAATCAAGTATGATATAATAAATTTTAAAATGGTTATGTTATAATTTAATAACATACTAAGGTCATTATATAAGATGTTAACATACGCTCGACCAAGGAAAAGTACAAAGTAAGAGTCAATTCCTCAATCTCATTATTATCTGAGATTGTTTATGTGTAAGTATTTACAAGGACATATTTATCATACATATCCATGTTTCATAAAAATGTTTTCAAAATGAATATTTTAAGATTTTGTGGATTGGACTCTTCATCAAGATCATAATTTTAAATTTTTTAATGATTTATTTTTCAAAATGTTTTTAGTTAATGTCCATGTTTTAAAAATGATTTCAAGGATTTATTTTTATGGACACGACTATTTTAAGATGTTAATTCCTTTAAAAGGTTTCAAAGTGTTATGGGACACTTTGGTTTAAAAATCACATTTAAATAGATTCCTTTATAAATGCATGACGTTTAAATGATTTAAAAAAGGTATATTTCTCTTAAAGAGTTTTACTGATCATTTTCAAGTATGTAAACATCCTTTACTAAATATGATAATTCCTTGAGGTTGATTTATTATAATAAAATATTTCATATTGTATTGAATGAGTTATGATATGTTTGACTGTGGATGTTCTATTTTTATACCATTAATGTTTTAGGGTTAAAGTATTGACATTTCGTATGCTAGTTTTAATACGAATGTTATTTTTATGTTTTGACATTTTCATATGATCAATGCATTAGACTTATTAAGTGATGGGTGGATCCCTCTATAGCTTTTAGATGCATCGGTAGGTCTCATGATACAAACTAGTGTCTTTTCACAAGGCTTTGAAAAAAAAATATTTGTAGTCTTGGAATGAGGCCTTGAATACGTGGTTATGTTGTCCGGCATTATGCATTCCTGCGTTATGAAATTATTTATTACATGTGATTATTAGACTAGTAGAATATACATGTTCATGTTTGTATGGGAATATATGATTTATTTTTTCCATATTATGTTCATGTTTATGTTTAAAAGGCTGTTGTTTTTATTACACATATTTCCTTAAACTTTTATAGCTTCCGCTAAATTATTTACTCTTACTGAGAATCTGAGATCACCCCTTTCTTATGTTTTGTTTTTTCAGGATTCCAAGAAGGGTGTTATTATTGATATGTAGGGTTAATATTGGGGAATAGTGGTGTTCTCAAAAGTATTTTTTATTTTGTGTTTTATGTTTGATTTTGTAATGTAACATTCATGTATGTAATCTATTTGCCAATATTGCTAAACTAATTAGTTTTTGAGACATGTTTCCTTGTAATTATGCCAATGAATTAAAATAATGCACTGAATCTGGGTAACTGGGGTCAGGGTGTTATAGTTGGTATTAGAGGAAGTTTAGCAACAACCTTGAAAATATATCTAGATAAACTATGATTTTTAAACATTACCCTAAGATATACTTTGAGGATTAGTATAAAAGAACTTCCTTTAATTTTTGTAGTGTAGATATTTTTTGAATTTTCCAAGAAATACATCCTTGTCTGGATACGAGTAGGTATAGGAGGCTCTAGAACATATGTAAATAGGATTGAAAAATTTGACAAGGAGTTTCGGGCTTGACCAGGAGTATCCTAGTACATGACAAAGGGCCTTGTTGCACTCTAGGTTATGATACTCTTGAGGGATATGCTTAGGATAATTCCCATTTTCTTTACAATCCATTATGAATGATTTATGGGTAAATACATCCTCAAAGAAAACATTTTTTTATGATTATGGATTATATGAATAAACTGTTCAATTTTGGTTAGGTGTTTTACAATTTTGGAATTATTCATTTCGATTCATAGACTAACCTAGTGTATTCCATTGTTTAGAAATGGTTCCCAATAGAAGGAATGAGAACTCCAACAATACACATGATACAAAGTGTAATAAGGATCATATCTTTATGGTATTAAGCCGACATTTAGAAGGGAAATATTCTCCCACATATTTTCATCATATGATGAAATAATATCATGTGTTAATTAGATAAGAAAATAATTCTATGAGTCTTATGGATTTCGAGGGAAGCCCGAGAAGAAAAGGATGGTCGAGAGAAAGATGGATAAAGGGAAGAAGGGAAAGAATTATTTTCCCATATGTGATAACTGTGGAAATAATAACCTTGGTAAATGACTGAAGGGAATGAGAGTTTTATAAGTATGGAGAAAAAGTACAACAAGTATGTGATTTCAAGTGTAAGAAAAAGTTTTCAAATGTACAATGATTCATCTGCAAGGAGATGAGACATTACGCGAATCAATGTCCCAATCATCAGAGTATACCACAAATGATGCTTTTGGATAATAATCAAGTTATGATACTGCATTAGATGAAGAGGAATGACTAGTTTTATTATATTGTGATTAAAGAATGATTTCATTTGAGTTTTGTATCAATGATGTACTGGTTATATGATTTATGAAAATAAATAAGGATTATACAGCAGTAATATTTCATTAATGATTTGAGATTATACGGTACTAAGAACAGTGAATCAATATCAAGTTAAAATTTTTGGAAAATACATGTTTGAAGTAAGGATAAACTTTAATATGGTCTTGATACCTAGGTAGTGATTTTTGGAATAAGATATGATTTAATTGGATAAATTATATTGGATATTATTGACTACCTTAAAACTGATTAATGACTTGTATATTCTATCATTTTTAGAGTTTAAAACATTTTTGGATATAAGTAATATATCTTGTATTCTATAAATAATAATGGAGAATGAATATAATAAAAAAGGTTTTATGGTAATTCATTTTATTACCAAATTTTTAGAGAATACAAGATGACGATATTCACATATATATTATGTGACTTTCCTTATAAATTTTGGATTTTGAGTTTAGACAGAAGTATAGTGGATATGTCTAAATATTGGGATGAATTAAGTTTGAAATTGGATACTATTGTTAAGGTTAAATCATTCCTTAAGATTATTTTTGGATTATTTTAAAAATAATAACCTGGAGGTTAGGTGACAACCCATCACGTCCAGCAAGGTCGTGAGACTTGAACCTGCAACCGAAGGGAGACAATGGTGTATCACCTACCACTAGCCTACATGATGTCCTAGATTGAAAAAATTATTTTTTTTAAAAAAATATATGACAGATTAATTATAAATTCATTTGTTTGTAACCCTATATGATTATGATAAATAGAATATTTTTGAGTTCATTAATCTTTTGAAGTGAAAGATGAGTTTGTGGTAGAAATTAGTTAAAGGATTGAACTCCACTTGTTAAGTATTATTTTTTCTTCATATTCTATGAATAAATTTATTCAAAAACAATATATAAAATATCTCAAAACCAAAAATATGTTATCCCAATACCTTAGGTTTTATTGAACTGATGATATTTTAACTCATCATAAATTTATGGTTTCGAAGCCCTCGATTTTCCATTTCTTATTCAGTTGTTTGTGATTGATGATCTCAATCACTCCCTATAAATATTTAGTTTTTTCCTCCAATTATGTGTCTATAATTTCCACCAATGTTCTTCTATTAAAACCTTTAATTTTGTGGTGTTTTTTCATTTATCTTTCCATCTTATTAAGACTAAATTTTATTAACCCTATTTCCGATGTGGATTTTCCACTAAGGTATTTTCTATTTTAAACCTTTTATTTTCGAAGTTAAATTTCAAATTACGAGGATGCAATTTATTGAAGGAGGGGAGAATGTAACACCCCAAGATTTCATAGTACGTTATCTATTTAATGTAATTCAATAGCTTGTGCTACACACAACAGTGAGTTCGAGCACACCACAACTTACCAAACTAGCTGTTCCAAAAGCGGTTATGAATAGTATTAACTGCATTTTTAATTTTATATACTCTATATAATTTTAGAATCCATAATATGTGTTTCTAGGACATAATAGAAGAAAAAATTCATTTTTTTCAAATAAAATAGATTTTTTTCAAAAAATGAAATTTTACCACCTTTTAATGGAAACCCCTTTTTAAATCCAAAATAAGACACTTTTATATATTCAATTTAATGAAATTAAATTCTTTTTTAGAGGTGAGACATAAAATTTAATTTGGATAAATTTTTGGTACCTTTCTGATAAATTACATATTTTGATGAATGGTGAAAAATACTATATTTTAATTGAAAACAAATTTTTAGATTGAAATAATTTATAGTGTAAAACTATGAATTTTAGTGTTATTAAAGAATAATGAGAATATATTTTATCATTTAATATAATTTAGTTCATTGGAAGTAATTTCAAATTTAAATTGTAAATAAACAAATGTCAATCTTTTTATGGTCATTATGTAACATCCCAATTAAGTAATGAATAATAGATATTTTTATCTATGTCTATTAATGATTAAGATAGTGTTTTAGAGGCTTAAAATGAAAATAAATCCAATATTAAGCATGGAATACACTAATATTTTTAGAAGATTGTTTTACTACCTTTTGATGGAAAACCATTTTTGAATCTATCTTTTGACAATTTTATAAGCTATGTTTGTAAAAATAAAATTATTCTTTATTATTGGGACATCAAAATTTACTTTGTGTGAATTTTTGGTATTTTTCTAACAATGTTCATTTTTAATGAATAGTGAAAAATACTGCATTTTACATCAAAACTGCTTCTTAATCTAAATTATTTATATGATTAGATTATCTTTTGAATTTGTTTTGAAGTGAAATTAGAATATATTTTTACCATTTAATCCAATGGTGGTCATTGGAATCAATTTCACTTTGAAATTAGACTTAAACTAGTGTCAATCTTTTGATACTTATCGTTTTATAAAAACACGCTATTTGCTCTGACAAAGGGAATTAATTATTAAATTAATTTATGTGACTTATATGTTTTGAATTTTTTAAAATAGATTTCATTTTTGAATTCGGAATATCAAATATAGCTTAGGGTGAATTTTTGGTAATTTTCTGAAAAACTTCAATTTTTGATGAATAGTGAAACCACTAAGTGGTACTTATAAAAACTGATTTTCCGTTTAAATGAAATTTTTCCATCATTGTGTTTTGAATTTGAAAAATCCGACATACATGGTTGTCATTAAGAAGTAAAATGTGGTTCAATGAGATTAAAATAATTTTTTGGTGAATAGTAACTTATTAAGTTTTTAGTCGCGATTAGAGGTAATTAGTGTAATTTAAGGTAAAAATGATATTATAAAAATATGAAAACACCATGACACTTGTCCTACCCCTATTGTATGAGTCCTGGCCGACCAAGAAAACCCATGGGTCGATTTAGGGGACCCTATGGAGCCACTTGGGTGAGATAATGACTTTAATGCCTTTTTTTAAAATAAAGGTGAAAATGACACTAACATAAATTGTTTTACTAAAACAATTTTTAGAAGGGTTTATACTAATCATATTTTTGTCTATAAATATTCACTAGAAATATAAAATTATTTCCTACATCATATTATTTTTTTTATAATTTTTAGACATTAAATAAATTAAATTATTTATGACATCATGATGATGCAGCGATGACCTCATTATTTAACGATTAAAATAAAATGGAAAGATAATGTAATATCTAAGACCTAAACTTTTCCAAAAACTATTGGATGGGAATATTTAGAAGCCTTATTATCTTATATTTTAAATATATCAATGTGGGACCTTAGAAATTCGAAACACTTTTGAAAATAAAATAATAGTTTCATGATTTCCAAAAGTGTCCCTCCTCTCCTCTTATAAAAGGCCCCCACCTCTACCTCATTTCACACACTCCTCAAGCCTTTGGCTCGGCCATCCCCTGACCATTTACTCTCTACACATCCCTCTCCTCATCCTAGAGGATTCCCTTTTGGCAGAATCCTTTCAAAGGAAGCCTTTAGGCTCAAATCAAAAGGAGTTACACTTTTAAAGGTAATTCATTCTCTCATGTTCATTTGTTTTATTTTGCTTCTCCAACCCCATAAACTCTTTTTATTTACTTCTTTTGTAACAACACCAGTATCTTCAATATACTAGGATGTTCTTATAAGATTTATTCGAGATACACTCTCACACAACTACATCAAATGGTTAAAGAACATACGGTTTCTGTGGATGGTGAAATTCTGCCTCCCGAAACGATGATTGTTCAATACTCATTTAACACCTTCAAAGGTGGCCATTATGATGTCACTATTTTTATATATGATATATAATATGTTTATTATTTCCTTAAGCTTCTGTATTTTTCATTTATGGAATACCATTATTTTTTCCATTATGGGTAAACACGATATCTTCATTTTAGGAAGTGCGGACTACCGCCCCCTGAAAGTGATTTGATTCGTTAATACCATATGTGGGATGTGTAAAGGATAAATTTAATGAAATTATATATGTTATTATACTGGAATTATAATATACTCTTATATAATTATGATTCCATTCCAGAAATAAGAAATATAAATGGAATTAGCGTTCATGCGTACGTACAGCTTACCGTCTCCATGAACGGTGCATTTCATTTCTTACCTCTAAATGTGATGTAATATTATAAATACATGTATATGCTGAATATATATGATATATATGTTATCCAAATAATTAATATCATTCTGTATATAACTAACCTTTGACCAAATTAACAACATGTAAGTGTAAGAAGTCTATTTTTGACTTAAGAACCAAATACCGACAAAATGAACATTATTAACTTAAATGATTACATGATGTTCATAACATGGTATAAAATGAATAATGAACTTGAAAAAGGTTATTAAGAAAGTAGAGATTAACTCAAGTTTATTATTCAGGAGATTAAAGAACGATCGAGTCAAGTCGGACCCGAGGTATGGGAATTCGTCTCAATCTCCTTTCATTGAGGCATATTTTGTTTTATACACAACCTTCTTTTATACGGTGTATAAACCCCTTTGAATTTTATGTTTATCCAAAAGGAATCTTTTTATACGAAGCGTTTTAATAAACGAAAAAAGGGAATGTTTTTTTCGTACGTATGCGGCGAAAACGACTTCTCCACCGCTGTGACTATTATTTGAAGTTTCAGCTTCCTCTACAAGCCATACCTTCTTTTTAAAAGAAAAATAAATACCATGTTTTACTTTTCTTTAATTTTGGTATTGAAAATGGTTTTCATAATGTTTTTATTATATCAATGTGTTGTATTGATATCTTGTGATTGAAATGTGGAAATTTTATGTCTCCTTTATGCATGTTTTATGTTATACGATTATGTTATGGTTCTTGGGAATTATTATGAAG
Organism: Viscum album; assembly: GCA_963277665.1. Lineage (NCBI taxonomy): Eukaryota > Viridiplantae > Streptophyta > Magnoliopsida > Santalales > Viscaceae > Viscum > Viscum album. Next base: position 75,613,522 of record OY728145.1, read on the forward strand.
ACGGGTGGTTTCGTGATAAACTAAGGGCGGGTGAGCCCGATATAGCTCTCCAATGCATTGGGTAACGCGAAGGAGTGAAACGTTAAGGTTTTTCCGAAGAGATTTTAGGGAATATACTGTGATGGGTATTCCAAACGTAACCACGAGGGTTGCTCCCTACGTAAGAATGTTATGAATGCCTCAAGTTACCTTTATGTCTTATGATTTCTATGATTTATTCATGATTTGATGAGGTATGTTAAAGTGCTTATGTTTTATGGGTAAAGTATGATCTCATCCTTATGTATATATGTACCCATGTTTCCTTTCCATATTTTTATATCCCTTACTGAGCTTTTTATGCTCATCCCAAGTTTTTTTGAAATGTTTTTCACAGATCAATGGAAAGGTACATGATATGATGATAGTGTCAAGGAAGTGTCAAGAAAAAATCCATGTTTATTTTAAATATGTTTCCATTGATGCAAAAAAAATAATACTATCTTTTATTGTAACCACTTTGTTTAAATGTGGGTTGTAATGCATGTTTTAAGATCTAATTCTCTAAAACTCTAAACCTGAAAAGACCCTCAACGTGTAATCTTGTGATAACTCAAGATTATGTAAGGTTTAAGGTTAGGGCCTTATACATTACTTCTTAAAAACACGTTTTCTAGTTTTAACATCCAGAATCAATTTTAAATTTATTAATTAAAATCATCTATTTTGAATTTGGTAAAATAGAAATCATTTTTGGATTCGTAATATTAAAATTTTCTTATGGTAAAGTTTTGGTATTTTTCTCAAAACGTTCAATTTTTTATGAATAGTGAAAAACATTGTGTTATTGTTTAAAACCGACTTTTATTTAAATAATTATTATATTTATTTAAATTAATTTTAAATTAAAAATAGATACATTATATATATATATATGTTCAATTTAGTTCATTGGAGTGATTTTATAATATGATTATATGTATAAAATGTTATTGAATTTTTTTAACGTCTTTTACCCACCTTCTAAGAACAATTGAAAATTTGCATAAAAAATAATTTTACCACTTCTGTGAATTTAATTTAAAAAATCCAAGAGAAACGGTTGACATCAGTATGTAAAATTTTGTTCAATAGGATGAAAATAATTTTTTTGAATAGTAACTTTTGAATTTTATTTACCCTGGTTAAAAGTAGATAGGGTAATTAAAGGTAAAAATGATATTATAATTACCATAACACATGTCCTAATTATATTGTATAAGTATATTTCGGCAAAAATCTTCCTTAGGAGAAAAATATGATCCTTTTTTATCCAATTTGATTAGATTAGGACATTTATTATTATTTTATTTAAAGAAGATTTAAAAGTGTTAAATTCAATGTTTAATAACAAAATATTTTTAATATAGGGTAATACATAAGATAAATTGGACTATAAGTATTCATTAGAAATATAAAATTATTTCCTATGTCAAGATATTTCATTTATAATTTTTAGATGTAAACTAAATATATTTATTTATGACACAATAATTATGCATTATTTTCCTTATTAACGAAAGAATCGAATAAAATATATTATAAATATTAAAATAAATATAATTTTAATGTTTTGATGCTATCCGAAAATTTTATAGGTGAATATGAAATTTTAGGGTTTATTAAATGTATTTTTTTTGAATTAATTAATTTGTGATGACTTTCACAAAAACCAAACACTAAATAGTGTCAAAATTGATATAAATGAGTTTTTAAAACAAATACTATATTATTAATTGATATAATATTCCTAAAATATAAATTTCAGCCAAAAGACTTATATAATGATAGATATGTCATTAATTAACCACTTTTGGTTCTCTTGGAATTTTATTGTAAGTTTATTAACCATTTAATATAAAAATACAAGAAGACAATGTAACAGTTTAACTATTTAACTAAGAGTTAAATCTAAAAGATAAGGTTAATATGGTGACATAAACTTATCTAAAACCTTTTGGTTGAGATTATTTCGACCCATAACCATATTATCCTGGAAATAAATCCATTTTGAGCCATTATAAACCATAAATTGTTTTATAATAAATTAATATTTCAAGCATTTCCAAAAGTGACCCTCACCTCTCTTTTAAAAGGGTACTTCCCCTTCTCTCAAAATCACACCTCCAAAGCCATTTGGCTCGGCCAACCCTTTCTAAAATATCCTCCCAGAAACCCTAACTTCTACATAGAGGCCTTATTTTGACAAGAAAGCCAAAATATGGATCCCATTTGATCAAATCAAAAGGAAACACCCGAAGAAGAGGTTATTATCTCATCACCTCTTTCAAAGTTATTTTCTTCTTCCACTTCCTCTTTATTTATTTTTTCTATATGAAAATAATAACCACAATACCTTATAAATACTGAGATATTATTATAAATATGGTAAAACCATATTCATTATACTATCCAACCTATGAATGATATCGTCGCTCGTGCATACGTACGGCTTACCGTCTCCACGATGCGATGAGATTCATTTCCATGTTCACCATTCAACAATGATTATAAAAATACATATTATTAATAAGTTTGAAATATATGACATAATAATGCTACTGGATATATATATATATATATATACACACACATATATATATATATATATATCATTCACTTACTTCAGTTCAATATGATATGAAAACGGAAATAAGGTTTATGCGTACATACAACATACTGTCTCCATAAACAGTGTTTTCCATTTCATATATCTATCTATTAGAAATATTTATATTTTGAATATATATTATAAATAAATAATTTTTTATATTCTGGATGTAAAAAGATCATGATATAAGTTATATGATCAAGAATAAAAAGTTAAAACACGCATGATAAAGAAAGCGATTATTAACGAAAATATTATTTTTACATAGAAATTCTTATTAAATGGATAGTATGATACCATAAATGAGTCAAGTATGATATAATAAATATGAAAATGGATTTTTTATAATTTAATAACATACTATATTCATTATACCAGAGGTTAACTTACCCTCGACGAAGTAAAAGTACAAGGTAATTATTAATTCCTCAATCTCATTATTATCCGAGATTGTTTATGTGTAAGTATTTACTAGGAAATTTTTATCATCCATATACATGTTTCATAAAAATGTTTTCAAAATGAATATTTTAAGGTTTTTTTAAAGGGACTCTTTATCAATATCATAATTTTAAATTTTTTAATGATTTATTTTTCTAAATCTTTTTAAATAATGTCCATGTTTTAAAATTGATTTTAATGATTTATTTATGTTGACATGTCTGTTTTAAAATGATTATTCTTTTAAAAAGTTTCAAAGTGGTATGGGACACTTTTATTAAAACATATATTTTAAATGACTTCTTTTATAAATGTGTGAACTTTAAATGATTTGAAAAAAGGATATTTCTATCAAAGAGTTTTACTGATCATTTTCAACTATGTCAACATATTTCACTGGATATGATTCTTGATTGAGGTTGATTTATTATAATAAAATCTTCCATATTGTACTGAATGAGTTAGGATATTTTTTACTATGGATGGGATATTTTATACCATTCATGGTTTATGGTTAAAGTATTAACATTTCATATGCTAGTTTTAATACGAAAGTTTATATTATGTTTCAACATTTTCATATGAGAAATGAATTAGACTTAGTAAGTGATGGTTGGATCCCGTTATAGCTCCTAAATGCATTGGTATGTCTCATTAGAAAAACTAATATCTTGGAAAAATTCTTTGAAAAAGAATTTATTTGTAATCTTGTCACGAGACCTTGACTATTTGGTTATGATGTTCGCCATTATGCATTCCCTCTTTATGAAATTAGTTATTATATATGATTGTTTGACTAGTAGAATACCCATGTGCATGTTTATAAGGTAATGTATGATTTATTTTTTCCATATTATATTCAATTTTATGTTTAAAAGGTTGTTGATTTTATTACACATCTTTCCTTAAAAGTTTATAGCTTCTGCTAAATTATTTACCCTTACTAAGCGTCTAAGCTTACCCCTTTCTTATGTTTTGTTTTTTTAGAATTTCAAAAAGTGAATTATGATTTATATGCAAGGTGAAGGTAATGTAATAATGGAATTCTCAAAGTATTATTTATTTTTTGTTTTATGTTTGAATGTGTAATGCAACGTTCATGTATGAAATATATTTTCCAAGTCTGCTAAACCAATCGGTCCTTTGGGACTCGTTTCCTTGTAATCATGAAAATATATTAAAATAATGCATTGAATATAGGTATCTAGGGTTGGGGGTTTACACAGGTATCTAATATAGTTTATATTTTCATTAATTTTTATGTTTATTTCTAGGTTTAAATAATCAATATTTTTTGTATTATGTGAAATTGAATCTTTTTTTATTTATAGATACTCTAGGATTTATTTTTAAAATGGTTCAATTTAAGGGATTGAATTATTTTAATAATTTTATGGAATTAATTGAACAAGTCCATGCTTTTTTTGTGTTTTTTGAAAAAAAAAATTGAATTTTAAATGGATAGAGTTGTGATTAATTCTAGTTTTTTTTTTGAAATTTTCATTGATTTTTTCATAACATTCACTAATTTCATAACAATACATTTAATTTATTTGGACTCTTGAGGAATCCCATATTAATTTTCCATTGTGTATGAGTTTAATTTATTTTCATGTGACTTTTGTGATTTATTATGACATTTGAGTTCTTTTAAGTATTTTCAAGTTCATAATTCTTTAGTTCCTATAATCCTTTAGTTCTATAATACTTCACATAAGTTCCTGTAAGACATCTAAATCTGTATGAATATATTTCAAAACTATTTAAATTTTAGGAGATTCCATTTGGACTCTCTAGTATTTCATATGAATTTTATCCCATATAAGTTTGATCTAATATGACTTTTAAAGATTATAAGACTTTAATAGTCCTAAAATTGAATTTACTATGCAATAATGACTTCTGATTTTAATTACCTTCTCTCATATCTTTATTTAAAATTGTGAAATTTCATAAATCATTTATTTATATTATAATAATATTATCAAATTCACTATTTTGATTATATGCTATTAAACAAAGGGATATGTAGAGCAAATGTATCATGGAAGGATTTAAAAAGAAATTAAATCTTATCACCCGCACGAATACTCCATAAGAGTCTTAACACATGCATGATAGGGAGAATAAAATGAATTATCCACGTATTTTGTGTTCCTAATAAATAATTTGAAGGATTTTTAAATTTAAAATATTTTCCCCTCAAATAAAAAGATTTTTCACTACACAAGTGGGGGTAGGAATAGAGAGAATATTGGATTAGTTAGAAGGGTGTACGAGATGAGTTCACATAGAGGTCTTTAACTCTAGGTGGTTGAGATGGAAATAGAATAAGTGATTTCAAGATGATTTAACAATGTCATGGTAAACTCTCATGCCATTTTGTAGAGTGGAAACCCAAGGATACATATCTTTTGAGTTCTATACTTCACTATAATCCTTTAAATTTTTATATAAATTAATTTCATGAATAGAGATGGGTTTTTTATTAATTTATTTTCCTTTAACATTTTATAGACTTTTTTTCAAATTTTTGAATGTAAATAAGTTATTATTAATTTATAAAATTATTTAGAAATGTTTTCATCTTGATCATAGTGAGTTTAACTAGGTTTAATTGGTCAAGGAAAATTGAGTAGTCCAATAAATTTCAAAGTAGTATTAACACCCATACTCAAGACATGGAATGCTTACTTAGTATATTTAGTTCTTCACATTGAGTAAATGAAGTGTAAATTAGGAAATTAATATGTTAAATATTTTGGATAAGGAATATGGGAGTTTCTAAAAGGTTGATATTTTTCCATAACTATGATTTTAAATCTAGTTTCACAATCCTTTTTATCTGAATTTACATTATCTGTCAAAATGGGATAGTTAGAAGACAACTTAATGATCTTAATGATATTGTTATTTCAATGATTATGTCCAAAACTTAATGAACCCACAAAAAATGTAATTTTTTAACTATTAGTTCATTATTGAATTTTTTTCATATAAAACGTTTAGTACTGAAAAAACATACATAAATGAAAAAACCTTCATAAAATTAAAATTATTTTTTTAGGATGTCCTCTCTAAAAAACCATAAATTTCCTTTTTAATATAACAAAAACATCATATAATGATGGAATAATATGTCTGATAATAGATTCATATCACTTATGAAACAAGAAACATTTTATAAAGTCTACTATGAAATTATCAACAACTATATTTTAATATATAATACAACACTCAACATGGAATGAATTCTCAACCTTAAAAACCATTAGAAAAATAAAATAATATCATTGAGGAAACTATAAAAAAATCCTATATCATTATGAACACATTGATAACAAAAATGGGATAATTGGCTGTTGATATTTTTAAAATAAGAAACTATATCAGTGGAGGTTTACTTTCAAAATGTCAATTAAATCATAAATACAAATGGAATGTCAATTTGACTAAAATAGAACTTTAGATTGGAGCTAAGATAACAAACCCCAATTTGAGTGTTCCAAATCTAATCATAAACCTGAACATGTTCAAAAGTGTTACATGCTTGATTTACTTAACAAAGACTCCCTTGAATATATGATAACTACTGTGAAAAATACTAAGCATTTTTAACCTGTTTTAAAATAATAATTAGTGTCACATTAGAGGCTTTTCCAAATAGAACCTATAGTGATTAGAGAAAAATTATATGGAATTACATCTCTAAAAATAGATTTCAAGATGATAAAGAAGTTTAAAAACCACCATTACCTTACACTAGAGAATAGACACCAGTGTAAATGAGTGTTTAGAGGGACTTGAATAAGGTGATTTAGAAACTATTAGGAAAATTTTAATCAATATATCTATACTTGATTTTGTGAAACATATTTCAAGGTATGTTCATTTTTTAAAGGAAAAATTTTCTCACAATAAAAAAATTTAATGGAGGATAGAAAGTGAACCTTGGGAGGAATTTTTCATCAATGATTCAACATACCTTACATATTAAATGAGAAACTATGGAATGTTACCAATACATATAACATAGGGGAGTGTGAATTAGGGGATTTAATTATAGGATTAGAAACCTATGTAACTATTATGACCCATTATATTTATTATTATTTGTTTTTTGGAGAGTAAAAATGTTCCAGAATTGTCATCCAATTATCCAACTAGAGTACTATAAAACCTTTTTGTGTTATTGAAGATGTCATGGTATAACTAAGTTATATGATTTTTTCGACTAATTTCAATATTTTTGATATGAAATATGTTACGTTTAGTACACATGAATCTTTTATTATTGGAATAAATTCTCTAAAAACAACCAAGATAATCATTAATGTTCACAATGAAACATTTTCACATGGATTTATAGGAGATGCAGGCAACATTAATATTTTTCAGTCTATGAAATATGAAATGGGAATCTATTCATCTTCATAAGTGAAACTAATTGATTTTTTTCATTTAATTATTTACTATTTTCCAAAATAATGATCCATTAATTACTAATCCTAAAAATGATCCTTTTTTTATTTTTAAAACGGATGTAGTTAAGAGGTAAAATGATGTAGAAGGAGAATGTTTGAATATTATCCACAACAAATATCTCAAATCAAGTTAAAAATTACTTTTGAGAAATAAATTTATCATTATGTTAAAAATATATAATATAACATTATATTATAGGATAATGATTTTAATTTAACATTAAATTTCACACATAGTTATCAAATCCAAAATTTTATTCTTCATTGAAATAATAGTTAATAGAAGTAATAAATATTAAAATATCTTACAAACTCCCTAATAGGTAACCCTAAAACCATTATATTTAATTTTTTAGTGTTCAATTTGTTTGAGTACAATTTCATAAAAAATTATCACAAATCAAATTCTGGCTTATATTGTGGAATAATTACTATGATATCTAATGTTTTTTAAAATAAATGTGTTCTCATAATGGAAAATTAAAGAGTGGGGAGAAAATGAACCTGGGGAGTAATGTTTAATCAATGATTCAATATAAATTTTTAATTAAACGATAAGACCCAGGGAATTTTACCATTCCATATACCATATATGTGTGTGAATTTGAAGAGGTCATGATAGACTTAAGAGACTCAATAAATTCCATTATCCATTTTATTTATTCATATTTATAGTTGAGGGAGATAAAAAAATATATAATTATCATATAATTAGAAAATTGGAGTACCACCAAACTTCTGGTGTTATTGAGGTTGTTTTGGTAAAAGTATGAGACAAGAGTTTTATTACAAATTCCCACTAAGCTATTTCATAATTTCAGAAATAATAAGAGACGAATTTCTGAACTTAAAAATGAACCTTTGTTTCTTTTCAAAATTTATGTACATGAGCTTGAAAATGATGCCGAAGAAGAAAGTATAAATGTTGATACTTATCCATGTAAATCTATTGAATTATCAGAATTTTATTTTATTTCTAACTAAACTATTATAGCTTTGAAACCCGTTGATTCTTATTTAAGTTTTATTTAATAAAATATAAATTTTCATGTGAAACAAGTGATTAGTTTGTTAAATATCTTAAAACTATTTCATATAATTTATATCTTACATGTTCTTTGGAATTTAAAATATTATTGGTAAATTACATGTTTAAACATAATTATGAACAAAATGTGGTTACAAAATATAATTTGATATTTTATTCATTTTAGAGTAAATTTATGGATGAAATCGATGTTTCTAATTCAGTTAAACCTTATTTTATAAAGTAGAATATCCCACCTAAGTTGGAAATTAAACAAATCATTAAAAATATCAAGTTGGAATTCTTAGGAGAGTGAGAAATTTCCTATCATAATTTCTAATGAATTATTGAATGATCAAGAAAACCAATATCAATGAGTTATTTGAGAAAAAAAATAAATATTTTGGTGGGAATTTAGATTAATTTATAGGATTTAGTAATTTTATTTTCATGCATTATGTTTTGTTGTTGGATATTTCCAAAACGTTTAAAAAATTTGAAAGGTGAAAGAACCCAATACTTTTATAGGTTATTAAAAATTAAATAACCACCTTGTTGTCTATTGGAATAATTTTCCCATTCATTATAGAAAATGGAAACCCCAATTTTTTTTTGTCACCAAAAATATTGGTTTCAGAATTTGAAAGAATGAATTTATTGGGATCTTTACTGTTTGGATCCCAAACAAAAAGAGGTTGTGAATTGATTATACAAATATCAATTCTGTGAATTATAAAGAACATTTTATTCTCCCATTTCATAATGAAGTGCTTGAATTATTATCTAGACAAACATAATAATTTTTTATTGATGCATTATATGTTTACTTTTTAATTCTAGTAGCAATTGAAGATGAAGACAAAAACATTAATTCTCCCTTTTTGAACATTTTATTTCAGAAGTGCGGCTTTTGGTTTTCGTAATTTACCAGGAACCATTTAATGATGTATAATCATATTTTTTGGTTATTTTAATATTTTTATATGGATTTTTTGATCAATGATTTTATGATCTATAGGAAATCATTTGAACAATGTTTAAAAAAATTAGTTGTTGTTTTTAAAATTTTGATTAATAAAAACCTAGTTCTACATTATAAAAAATTCCATTTCATGGAAGACTAAAGAATTATTCTGGGACATGTAGTGTCTAAATATTTAATTTCAATGGAAGAATCTATGGTTGTGGTGATTTCATCACTTCTATACAAAAAAAATTGAGAAATATGAGTTTTTCTCTTAGACATGCTAGTTTTTATAGGATATTCAATGAAGAATTTTAAAACATTTCTTTTACCATATCTTTATTACATCAAAATTATTATACATTTATCTTTTATAAATGTTTTAAAAGATAATTTATAGATATAAGACAAAATATGGGTTTCCCACTAATTATATGCCCACCTAAATAGGTCATACCCTTAGAATTGTTAACTAATGCATCTAAGTTTTTTCATTTGGGGATGTTTTGTGTAAAATATTCTAAAATAGGACATATATGAGAAAATTTGCATCATAAACATCATATCAGGCTCAATAATTATAAAAAAATAATTTTTAAGGAGTCTTTGGATTTTTTTTATTTATACAAGTTTATATTTTATTTTTTAGCATTAAAGTGATTATTTTTGTAGACCATTCAACAATAATATTTTTAATGAATTTTGTTTTAAAAAAATAATATTTTAAAGTTTATTTTTTGTAATAATAGTTTGATACTAAAATAATGGTTGAAAATTTATTTTAAATTATTTTGGATAACTATTAATAAATATTTCATATTTATTTGGACCAAAAACATTAAATATTTTCTCTCATTAAAGAAACCGTTCATGATGAGGAATTTATGATATTAATATAGAGATACCAAGGTTTATTGATCATATGGATTACCAATTTTTGAATGAATTTCCCACTTATTTTCAAAGAAACATAATTCTAGTATAGTGAATGAGGAATGAAAATACATTTGTGATGATCCTTACTTGTGTAATTTCGGTAGTGACCAAACATAACAAAGAAGTATACCATATTATGAATTTAAATCTAGGATAAATTTTTTACATATTTTTATTTTTTGAGGTAACTTTATAACATATAAAAATCTTACTGACTTAGGTTTATTTTACACCACCATTTTTATATATAATTTTAAATATTGAAGAATATATAAAACATTAAAATTTATTGAAATCAATTCCAAGAGGAATGAGATGCCTTAAAAACCCCTTTTATTTTGTGGGGTGTTTTATGTTTGTGGTTTAGATTTCATGAGATAAATTCACAATTAATTTGGATATATTTACATATTACATTATATTGATTATGTATCAAAGTGGTTAAAGGATATTACCATTCTATTTGATGATGAAAATTTTGTTTCCATCTTCATGGAAGGAAATATGTTTTATAGATTTGGATTTCTAAATATTATTATCAGTGATCATGGTAACTATTGTATTAAATGATGTTTATCATAAATTTATAGAAAATATGAATATTATCATAAATTTTTTATACCCTATCTCACAAAAAAAAATATCCATGTTTAGAATGTATCTATTTTTGGGTTATTAAATCATGTATCATGAATTGGTTTGTAGATTTAAAAGAGTGAAAATTGAATTTTGGGAGTAATAAAGGATAAGATATAATACATAAATAAAATATATGATTTATAATTAATTTAGTGAATTTAAAGAGACAAAGTGCTACTGTTTGATTCAACAATGAGTCATTTTCTTATAAAATTTCATTCAAAATGGTTTCACTATTTCATTTTAACACATATTTTTACATTTTATGTTTTATATATTAACAAAATAAGGTAATATATTGTTATTCATATTCAATAGGAAAGGACTAAATATTTTGATAATGAGTTTTCAAGAGACTATAGTGATGAAGCCCACCTTTGCGAAGCTTAGTAAAACTGAACAGCATGTTTTTTCCTTCACTTATACTAGTTTTTTTATATCAATGATCCTTGATTTTTATTTCTCATATAATTTTTTATAAAATTAAGTAATTTCATAAATTAAGTATGGGAAGGAGGAACCTCTTTTGATAGATTGTATTTTTCTTTTTCTTTTTTTTTTGTTGTATTATTCAACATTTTTTCTATTTTTTTCATATTTTGTGTTTTTATTTTTTATTTTACAATGTTTTTGAAACTTGTAATCTCAAATGAATAAAATTTTAAATTTTGAACCCCATTTCATTGAGAGAATTTATTTTACCCCTACAACTGAATTTAAATCAATACAAAAACAAAAATTATTTTATATTAAATTTTTTTGTTTACTCGTGAAATTACCAGTATTTTTTGGATTCTTTATCATAAATCACTATCATAATTTTAAAATAACTTCTATTTTAAGACTCTAAACCCTTTTTACATCTCATTTATTTTCACCCAATATCTTTTATGAACCAAACAACAATATTTAAACAAAATTAATTTGTTTCTATCAAAACTTAGGAGATTTATGTTATTTATGTCAAAGATTATTGATGAAATTATTTTATTTTATAATCTAAATTTTTGAAAAACCACATCATATTTTATCCTTACCATTAAATTTAATACTTCTAATATCATATTAGACATTAAAAACATGTTAGACAGCATAATTCGACCCTAAAATCCCTATAAAACATACTCAAAAATTAAAATGAATTGTCCAGCTGAACTCAAGTGTGGGGGATTTCATATTTTCTATTTTCTATTTTACTTGGATTTGTAGTAGGAGTAAATATGAGGCTGAAAAAATTGATTTGATGTTACACTTTCTGAATCTTTTTAGACTAGATTTTTAAAATTGGAATTCTTTCATGAAGACACTATTTAACAATATGATTTAATAAGTAAATAAAATTGAATTTTGAGAATATGAAAAAAAAGTCACTAAAAATAATGTCTTAGAAGTTACACCACTATTTTAAAATTCATATTACCCTCACTAATCTCAAAAATAAATCTACGCATAATTTAAAAAATATATAAATAAAATGTTGAATTGTATTGATTGTAGTTGAGTATATTAAATGATATATATGAAATGATAAAATTTGAGGACATTACTTAATGTTTTCATGAGTTTTAGAGCCTATTAATTTCCCAATATAATAAGGAGAGGACTATTCTTGATCATCAAAACAGAATCATGGATTTTTTCTTGAAAATGTGCCAAACCGCCCTATTATTCCCAAAATCTTTTTCAACATCCAAAAACTACTATCCTAGAAGATTAAAACATATCTAAGATGTTCTAATGGTAAAATAATGATCATTAATCATTTATATAGAGATTTAGAAACAAATTATGTCTATGGATACACTTCAATTTTTTTATGATAGAGTGTTTTGTAATAAAATTCAAAATTGTGTAATGTGGGGAAACTGTAGTGAGTTAATTTATATGTGTATTATAGGATAAAAAACTAGGAATGATATAAATGAACCTAATATAGAATATTTAATAAAGGATATTTAAGATTCATGATAATTTTTCTTCCTTGGTTGTTGAATTTTATTTCTCTCACTAAATTTTGTTTTGGATTTACTTTAGTTTTGGTTTTTATTATTTCTTATCTAGGAGTCCAAGTCTTATATGTGGTGGAATTTACATATATTATGTTTTCATTAATTTTTATGTGTAGTTCAAGGAATAAATTCTCATTATTTTTTGTATTTACTTATATTGAATCATTTTTATAGGTATTTTTCTGCATTATTTATGAAAATGGATTAATTCAAGGGTTTTATGTGCTTTGAATCATTTTATGGAATAAATTAGAGAAAGGAATGATTTTCTATTTTTTAAAACAATTATTTAAAACATTAAATGGATATAATTATGTTAAAGTATTGTTTAGTATGAATTTTTGTTTGAATAAAATTTGAATTTAAAATATTTTCTAAGATTTCATTGATTTTTTTAAGACTCTTTATGAATCTAATAATATAGTTCCATTAGATGGGACCTTCGTTTAGTTTCATTTTAATTTTATCATTTCATAAAACTTACATGGTTCTCATAAGTTATTTCTAGTTCAACATCATTTTTATTTTATATATCTTCAATTGCATAAGGCTTCACCCATGTCTCCAACACTTCCAAATTATTATGTAATATTTAAATAACATAAGACGATGAGTGGTTCTTATAATAATTGTATAAAATCCCATTTTAAATTGAACCTATATATATTGTATCCAATATGACATTGAAATCTCATAAGAAATTTAAATTCCCATTAAATAAATGACTTATGGAATGATGGATTATGATTTTACAGAGATTCTCATGCGATACTTTAAACATAATGAAATTTAATAAATTATAGATATACATTATAATATTTTTTAGTGACCCAATTTCATGGAAACATGGTTAAATATAGGGGAGATTTAGAGGATATGTATCATTATAAGATATAAAGGTAAATTAATGATTTTTTCCCACATGATTTCCCCATGGGAGTTGTCACTCTTATAAGAGGGGGAAGAAAAAACTACTTCTCTATGTGATGAAGGTCCCCAAAAATAAATTTTAAGGCTGTTATCATTTTAATTTTTCCTCTACTACAAAAATAGTTTTCAATACACTTGGGGAAGCGAAAGGAATAGACAAGAGACTGTATTAGTTATATGGGAACAGATGGGGAGTTTTTATAGAGGGATTCTGTAACACCTGAGACTTTTATGTTATATAAATCATCAAAGGAATCTTTTTCTACACACAACACTTTCTTGGCTTTCTTTACACGAAATTGCAACATTCCTCGATAGCTTGCATCGTACGCAATACCGAGTTTCACTAAACAATGATATGCTAATAAAATATTATTAAAACTAGCCGTTATGAATAGTAATAACCACTTTTTGAAATTTTATAAATTTTATTTTTCAAAATGGACTTCATTTTTGGATTTGGAATATCGAAATTATCCTAGGGGGAAATTTTGGTATTTTTCTGAAAACTTTCAATTTTCGATGAATAGTGAAACCACTAAGTGGCAGTTAAAAAACTGAATTTTTCATAAAACTTAATTTTATCGCTTCTGTGAGTGGAATTTCAAAAATCCGACAGACACGATTGATGTTAGTAAGTAAAATGTGGTTCAATGAGATGAAAATAATTTTTTGGTGAATAGTAACTTTTTACTTTTTTTTACCACGGTTGAAAGTAAATATGGTAATTAAGGGTAAAAATGATATTATTATTACCCTAACACATATCCTAATTCTATTGGACAAGTGTAATTCGACCAAAAAAAACTTAGGAATAAAATATGACCATTTAGGCCCACTTGGATTAGATTAGGACATTTATTATTAATTTATTTAAAGAAGGGTTAAAATAGTTAAAATCAAAGTTTAATAACTAAATCATTTTTAATATGGGGTTATACGTAAGATAAATTCGACTATAAATATTCATTAGAAAGATAAAAATATTTCCAACATAATGGTATTTTATTTGTAATTTTTATACATTATATAATTTAATTTATTTATGACACAAAGATGATGCAGTAATTATCTTATTAATGAAATATTGACATAATTGATGTTATAAACACCAAAATAAATGTAATTTGACACTTTTTATGAATTACACTAATTTTCTAGATTAATATGACATGTTATTATTGATTTAATTAACTTTTTTTCGAACTAATAATTATGTTATGATTTTCACAAAAATTAATTACTAAATAGTGTCAAAATTGACATAAAATAGTTTTTAAAAAAAATATTATATTAGTAATTGTTATTTTATTCCTAAAAATCTAAGTCTCGGCCAAATGACTTAGATAAGGTTATATATATTAATAATAAACAACTTGGGGTTCGTTTGGCTGCTTATAGTAAGTTTATTAACCTTATAGTATAAGAACACAAGAAGACACGGTAAAAGTAAAATTATTTAACTTAATGTTAAATCTACATGATAAGGTTAAAATAGGAACCTAAACTTGTCTAAATTCTATTGGATGAGAGGATTGCGACCAATCCCCACATTAGCCTCGATATAAATCAATTTGGGTCTATTTAAAACCGAACTTGACTTTATAATAAAATAATATTTTTAGTTATTCCAAAGGTGCCCCACTCCTCCCTTATAAAAGGGCACCTCCTCCCTCTCTTCCTCACACCACTTTGAGACTTAAATCTCGGCCAACCCCTTCCACTTTCTCCTCTCCACTTCCCTAGAGACATCCTAGAGGTTCTGGTCTTCTTCAAAGACCTATTTTAGTGCCCTAAAAGGAGGTCTCAAAGAAGCACTTCAAAAAAGAGGTAATGTCCGTTACCGATTCTTTCATCTTTATTTCTTCTTCCACTTATTCTTCTTTAGTTGTTTCATTATGAAGTAATAACATCATTATCACTCATATACTGATGTATGAAACAACCCTATTTCACTATCTATCCATCCTACGAAAAAAGAAATCATCGCGCGTGCGTACGTACGGAATACCGTCTCCATGCCGTAGTGTAATCTATTTTCCACCACCACCTTACTTGGATGGGTATAATGGTGTAAATAATGACTATATATTACTATTATAAAGTGATACTGATTCTAAAATAGTATACATACACTTTAATACAATTCCACGATCATAGGAACGATATCATCACTCATGCGTACGTACGGAATACCGTCTCCACGATGTGATGTGACTCGTTCTACATGATCTTCATTTCATAATGATTATATAAATTAAATTAATTGAATGAATGAATATGATATATATTACACTAATACCATTCTTTAAATTAGGTATCTATAACCTAAAGAGAAGAATAAGAATTTATTCGACAAAACACGTATAAGAACAAAAAGTTATAAACACCCGAATAACAAGTAGCAATGAAATATTACTACTAAGAAGATAATAATATGACCAAATATGATATCATAAAAATAAGTATGATTCTGGAATAAGTAAATAACATTATTTAAATCATTATACAGGAGTTCCGGACACGTACAAAGCATATCGGACCTAAGGTAAGGGAAATATCACAATCTCATTTTTATCTGAGATTGTTTATACTTTGGTATTTACTGGGGTGTATTTTATCATCCACATCCATGTTTCCTAAATATTTAATATTGTTTCCATCCACCTAAAATTTTTTAAATCCAATTTTATCATTCGGTGAGTTTTTAGTAAAGGATATGAAAGGAATCTTTTGTCGTTTTTCGTACAAGGTACTTTTTGACTTTTCCAACAAAAGTACAAGAAGAATGTTTTTTTTAACTTATATGGCATGAATGGATTTTTAAAACATTATTTCCAAGAAAATTCCTTTACAAGTTTACAAGTTTATTTTTAATCAACTTCTTTTAGTTTAGAATTGTACGACATGTTAAGAAAGGAAAAGTGTTTTTGAAGCAGAAAGGATATTTTACTCAAGAATGGAGTTCAAGTGTTTTATCAAAATTATTTTCCATCTAAGATAATAAAGGGCTCTGTTTCTATCCCTATTATTACATTGATTTGATTATGTTGTGATGGAATTATATTTTTATGAATTCCTTTATCTTATATGAATTGTTTTATGATGTCACGATGTTTAACATTCCCATTTTTATTATATGGGTTATGCTATGATGTATGGTTTCTAATTTTGTGGCACACATAAGAATGGTATCATTATGAGATGGGTGGGACCTATATCTCCCTCCAATTCATTGGGTAAAGATTTTATATCTCATGAGATAGACATGGCTGGAATGGTAGGTTATACCGGTTTAGTGAAACATGACTGAAACGAGGGTGACTCGGTTCAGAAATGGACTTTGTCCACTAAGATAGTCTTGGCAATGAGTCTTAACTAATAAGATATGATTCTCTATGATTATGTGTGTATTCCACAAAGTTTCATGTTTTAATTTATGATTATTGGGATTTCATTTCACTACTATGATGTATCCCATGTTATGAAATTATGCTCTCTTTTGCAGGTTAAGATCTCTAAAATGTTATGTTCTTATGAATATGATGTGATTTATATTTATTTTGTTTAGCCTTACTAAGCATTTGAGCTCACCCTTTTGTATGTTTTGTTTCCCCAGGTCAGGAAGAAGGTTATTAAGTAGAATATGCCAAAAAGGGACTCTAGATATGATGAAATAAATGGGAGGCAAAGTAGATTCTTTATGAACCAGTTGTTTATTTTTCCCAGTTTCTAAATACAATATACCTATACAGTCCTTTCTTGGTTTTGTTATATGTTGTAATAAGTGTGCTTCAATTCTGAAGTAAAAACAATGTATGTAAAGTATGGGTCATTATAGATTCATTTATGGAAAGTTGATATAGAAAAATAACAATAAACTTGGAAAAAAATTACCCATGTCAGGATAAACTCCCAGGCAGCCATGGACATCAAAAACCTAAGGATACATCTCTTTTGAGTAATATAATTTTTCAAAATATTGTTTTGAATGAATAAATTTTTATCTTTCTTTCATAAATATAATTTTATTTTTTATGGATTATTTTATAAATGTATGGTAGTAAAGTAGTTAATCTTACTATTTAAAATTCTTATGAAAGGTCATAGTTTTTAGTATAGTGATTTCAACCATGTTTGATTTAATTGAGTAATTTAATTGCTACTATAAGATGATAAAACTCCATACTAAGGTCTTGGTTTTGTTACTAGGTGTATTTATGTTTACAAATTGAGTCCTTGAAGTGTTCATTAAGAATCCCAATCAATAAATATTTTAGACAAGGTAGGAGTGAGTTCCCAAATATTTTAAACTTATCCTATACTAATATAAAAAATATGTTTTCACACTTCTTTTAAAAAAAATACTTTTACTTTAAAAATAACATGATTTTAAGTTAGCCTAGTAATCTTACCACTATGTTAAGGAAAATGATGTTGTCCATCACTTCACCCTCCAACAAAAACATGAAATTGTTTCTCAATTGAATGTTTATTGTGGATTTTATGTATGCACTGATCATTTTATAGATCAATGTCAAAAAATTAAATAACCTACTGAAAATTAAAATGTTGTGTTTCTTGGAAGATCGTTCCAACAAATAAACAAACCATTTTTAAATCTACCCAAAACATAAACCAGGGAATGAATAATTGATTTAATGATATATTTACAAAACATAAAAAATATTTAATATTTTTTAATGTACAGTTATCAAATTATCAACCTTAATATTTTAATGAGGAATACAGTGCTCAAGATGGAAGGTATTTCCTAGTTACAAAACATATAGAGAATTAGAGAATAACGTCAAGGAAACTGTGAGACAACAATATATTATGATGAACAATTTCATGAAATAAATTGGATAAATAGGTACTAATGTTGGTAGAATAAGAAGATATATCCATAGTGGTTTACCATCAGAACCTCAAGTGATTATAAAAGTTAAAGGGAAAGAAAATGCAAGTAAAATAAAAATTTGGAGTGGAATCAAGTTAAAAAACCCCAAAAGTGAGAGTTAAAAATGTGATCCTAAACATGAAAGTCATTTAAAGGGTTTCACACTCAATTCATTTAGTAATCTAAAATTCTATGTAAAATTTTTTAAAATTAAATGGGATTATTTCCAGACCCGGTTGTGAGACGAAACGTGATTTTGAGGCGTAGAGTGGCCAAAATGAATTTTCAAACTATATTTAAAGTTCATTAAATAATCTTGTGAGATTATTTTTATAATTTTTAAACCAATTCCCATATAAAAAATAAGAGGGAACCATTGAAATCAGAGTGTCAGGATTCACCTAATAAGGTCCTAACATCGACTGGCATGGGTTGACCAAAAAAATAGTTTTTGCGACATTGAAAAGAAAAATAAAATAACATAAAAAATTTATTTTATTATTTTCTATTAAGATTTACGCAGCGAATCATTAGCATTGTAGTACAATGATGAGGCGACCCTAAATCCATTAATGAACCTCATTAATGAATCGTCATGGAGATGGTGAAACACCCAACATGTATTCTTTCTTTAATTAAATAGGGATTAAGGTTTGACGAAGAAACTTGTAACTCATATGATGAACGACAAAGGAAACATCACCAATGATGAACATTGACAAATATGAAAGTGGTAAAGACACCCTTGGAGAGCAGATTCGGGTCGAATATCGATAGACGATGATAGACAATCATCTTTGACCAATATCTTTTTTCCCTGGTAGGGGTTTAAATTTGAGTGATTTTCCCCTATTCTTCCCTTTTAATCGAAGAATGCAGATCAACTCACTAACTATTTGATCCACAAATGAATTATTCTTATAGTATTGGGAAATATTATTGTTGGTTTGATATCAGGAATTAAATATTTTTGATTTGAATTATGTTTCATGATACCGATGAAAAGAATAATTCTGGGCTGACACGAACAAAGGGCGGTTTGTTCATTGGGTGTTCTCTATGACCCCCCTCTCTCTGCTTTTTCTTTGCTAACAGACCCATGAGGTCACATTTGATATTTATCGGGGATATTCTGAATGAGTTCGAACTTCCAGAGCCATGGAAAAATAGCGAGGAGTATAGAGAAGTGACAGTGGTTCCCCAAGAAACCCAAAATTTTAGATGAATCAAAGAATAGACCATCAAAGCGAGTCCAGTGGTCCGCGGAGGAGACTGCCAGCACGTCAAGGCGGCAGAGGCCACAATGAGAATGGGATACGGTGGTGCAGGGGGGTGGGGCCGATTGGGTGATGCATCTATTTGAGCATCCCTTGGGGAAGGTCTTGGCATGTACGGACACGCAGCCCATGCTGGACCGCATATGGAGGGGCGGCAGGTAGCCTTAGTCGGACGTTTGGCTAGGCACACCAGTTGTTGGTGTAGCGTATGGGATGGACCCATGATGAAAGGGCTACTGGGTGGCCCGGTTAGAGGAGAAACGACCTACCATATAGACTGGGCATATATGAAACTAGGTGGTTGTGCGGCCCAGCTGGAAAGTAACTAGTCTGACTAAGTTAGAACAAGCCGAATAATGTGATCTGGGTCACTAGGTGACCCAACGGGTTGGACAAGCAGTCGAACCGGTCTGAGTCTACCAAGGCCCAATGGTCCAGGATAGATTAGTTCAGACTAGACCTAACTGGGTTAGGTCAAGTTGGTCGAATTGGTGTCTGCCCTGCAGGCCCATGAGCCCAGTTGGTTCAGGTCAATCCAACCAAGTTAGACTGGACACGGGCAAAACTATCCCCTGTTTACTAAAATATCAATATCATTCAGACCAGGTGTCCGATTAATGCATCGTCTATGGATTTGGGATCATTGTGACGAGATGGTAATTTCAGTATACTCTAAGTGAGTTTTAGAGACATTAGATATATGAGCAATGGAAAAAGTAATAGATTCTTATAGAATCAAATGCACTAGAGAGTAGGAATCCTATAGGTTGCTATGACACAAAGGATATGAAGAGTGGAACTCACTAATCTATTATTCGAGCAGACCTCAGTGGTATAGTATTCGAGTAGACCATAGTGGTCTAGTAGCTGAGTGGACCTCAGTGGTCCAGTAGCTCAACGGACCTCAGTGGTCGAGTAGTTGAGCGGACCTTAGTGGTCCAGAAGACGAACGAACCACAATGGCCTGATATCTTAGCATACATCAGTGTTCCAATATCCCAACGGACCTTAGTGACTCATCAGGGATGAGTCCCTCAATAGTAAAATATGATTCAACATTAAAACTAATAATATTACTTTCTTTACTACAAGTTATACCCGGTGTGAACTTTATTTACTTTGTGGTCTTACATTGTGGTCTTTCTTTTGTGGTTTGAAGTCCCTACTGAGTACTGTGTTACTCACCCCTGCACGGTATTTGCCCACACTTTTTGTGTCTCATTTATGTGATCGAATATTCAATGGGGATAGTGGTGTTCTAGGACAAGGTGGTGCTCAAGGAGATAGAATAGATGGGAATACACATACATCTATAGGAAACTACCCTTCACCTACCCTTCTGGTAGGGTCTCGAGCAGATGGACCATTGTAGTTATACTTTCCTCTATGGCTTGAAATTATATTTTGGCCCCTTTGTACTTTTATTTTGTACTGTACTCTCAGTATTTTTCTTAGGGATCGTTTTGGTTCACTTTGTGTTTACTTTTTGCAGTTTGAGCTTTGTACATGTGTAATGTTTTAAAGGAAATTATTTCCCTTTTTGGGATATTCATATTTGATGCTAGTTGCTAGCCCCTGGCCTATGGAAGGAGAGCATGGGGTAGTTAAGACATGGTCACTGGGGGACAGGACATGAAAAGGTGGTATCAAAGTATGATCGGTTCTACCAGGAGAACTAAGAGTTTGTAAATTTTTATGGGGAAACAATGTTAAGTGTTTTGAGTTTTTCATTATGCATAGGGAGTCCAGTGTTGGTGTGGTGGAAGATGTATCCATACACCAGGACCCTTAATATTTATTTATGACTTTGTACATGGAAACACTGGTTTCATTCATCATTGAAAGTCTTCTCATGGACTTTCAGAGTCAAAGTCAGCTCACCTAGTATAATCTATTAATCGTGATTTATCTAGATCTCTTTAAGGATTCCCCTATGTAGATAGCCATCCAAGATTCTAGTACAGGACCACAAGGATGGTCCATAGAGTGATGAGGCCTTGGTATAGGGATTGTTTCATGATATGGTACCATTGGGTGGTGTCCCAGCAATACCACCACTCGTTGGTCAGTAGTTACTATCTACACTACTGGTAAAGGATACACATAGGCTCAGTGCCTTACATGAATTTCAAAGACACAGACCTTCCATATATAGAGGAGAGACAGATCCTTAGGTTTCTAAGGATTGTC
The DNA here is from genome assembly GCA_963277665.1 of Viscum album. Taxonomy (NCBI): domain Eukaryota; kingdom Viridiplantae; phylum Streptophyta; class Magnoliopsida; order Santalales; family Viscaceae; genus Viscum; species Viscum album. The sequence continues at coordinate 75,635,951 of OY728145.1, forward strand.
TAGAGGTGGTGATTTGTGTCTTCTTCTTATTGAGGATGAAAATTGATCGGATGATAGTTCAACCTGCGATACTTCTACAGGGATTGGTAGGGAGATGGTGGAGTTTGATGATCCAGATGCATGAGGCGGATACCCTCACCTGGTCTGACTTCGAGAAGCTTCTTAGGAGGATTTCTTCCTATAGAATATGCATTCAGTGTGCATATAGGGTATTCTTCACCTATAGCAGGGTAGTCTAAAAGTGGCTGACTAATCTGTGAGGTTCACAAACCTCTCCCATTACTCTATGGATATGGTACGAGAACCTTTCTTCGGGGATTAGACCTTTGAGAAGGGACTCCAATAAAATATCAGGGCATCGGTGATTTCTCTCAGCATCCCTATTCAGGAGGGCGGATGCATCGAGCTCTACTATTGGAGAACTTCCTCGTAGATCAGGCACTAACGGTGGTAGCAACCACTAGGCGAAAGGTGGTCAGGTCATCCCTAGCCAGTATAGGACATATGACATAGAGGCCCAAACGGGGTAGACCATTCAAAGGATGACCCCAGGACACATGGTAGGTATTACGAGGATATTGACTCAGAGGGAGTGATTAGAGGATCATGGTATGCTATGCATGCAGTGGGTAGAGGCACATGTCTCAGTATTGCCTGAATCACCACGTAGAGGGTAGACATATGGTCGAGGGACCACCGATGTAGTAGAAAAGATAGAAATAGGGTGGTCTTCCTAGTAGAGGAAGTGGTAGAAGAGTAGGACGAGTGGTAGGAGGTGTGAATAGGTATGAGGTATTATAACCACCACCCCCAGGTGGTCCACCATGATCTCTAAGAGAAGGAAGAAAAGGGCAGGCTCAACTTCATGAAATCGAGGCCTACGGTCTCAACATCCCAAATATGATACAAGGTGTGATCTATGTCTTCTCCACTTAAGCTAAAGTTATTATATACAGAAGTTCTAGTCACTCTTTCTTTTCTGCAAACCTTTTTCCGAGCTCAGAGATTCCAATCAAGTTGCTGGCTCAATCCTTACGATTAGAGACTCTTACGGGAGTGGATTAGATGATCACATATCGATGCCGATGGTGTGAGCATACTCTTGTAGGTGATAGCTTTAGCAGGGATCTCCTAGTAGCAGATTTGAGGCCTTATGACATCATTCTAGGTATGGACTGGCTATTAATAGTTCATGCTCAGATTAACTATTTTAGACGCACAGTGTAGTGTGTTTGTGGATCTGGGAACCAGTTTTCCATTGTCGGTGAGAGGGAAAATAGAGAAGAGAAAAATGGACTCACACAAAAAGGGGTCCATCTAATCAATCATAACTTGGATAGCATGGCTCTCGATGTAGTGGATGACATGAGTCCACAGTTTCCTATAGTGGTGGATGAGTACACAGACATATTTATAGAGGATGTTCCAGGACTACCTCCCCACAGTGAAGAAGACTTCTACATTGATATATTCCCTGAGACGACACTGATATCTACACCTTCATATTAGACAGCTCCGGAAGAGCTTTGGGAGTTGATGATATAATTGGAGGATTTAGCGAGAAAGGTTTTTGTAAGGCTCATATTTTCACCATGTTAAACCAAATTGTTGTTTTCTAAGAAGGCATACCGAAGCTTGAGGTTATGCATAGACTTATAGCACCGGAACTAAGTGACCTTGAAGAAAAAGTACCCTATACTAAGGATTGATGACCTCTTTGATCAGCTAAAGGGAGTGAGATGGTTCTCGAGGATAGACCTCATAAGAGGCTATCACCAGCTTCGAGTACGAGATGAGGACATCTCAAAGATGGATTTCAAATTTCTCTACGCCCACTAAAAATACTTAGTGATTCCATTTGGAGTGATAAACACCAATATAGTGTTCATGGTACTCATGAACAGAATATTATAGCCATACTTAGACTGGTTTATAGTGGTCTTCATTGATGGCATATTAGTTTATTCAGTGTTTGAGGATGAGAAAACGATACACCTAAGGGTGGTTGTGGACACATTTCGAGATCAACAACTTTACGAAACTCAATCAAAGTGTGAGTTATAGATATGAAAGGTCCACTTCCATGGACATGTCATATTATAGGGTGGAGTTGCAGTGGATCTAGCGAAGATCGAGGTAGCTCTTTCTTGGGATCCACCTAAGAGAATTACCGAGGTGCTGGGTTTCCTGGGGTTGTCTAGGTACTATTGTAAGTTTGTACCCAACTTCTACAGAGTGGAAGCACCCATAACAACATTGAAGAAGAATAAGGGAAAAACCTTCATTGGGAAAAAAAAGATTCCCTCAGAGCTTTTAGCAGCTGAGGTAGAGCTTGACGAGTGCTCCTATCATTAGGCTGCCAGAGGAGGGTACCGACTATGTTGTGTTTAGTGACACATCAGGTACTGGGCTTGGTTGTTTCCTAATTTAGGGTAAAGTAGTGAATTATTATGGCTCACAACAATTGATACTATATGAGTAGAACTATGTGACTCATGAACTTGAGTTTTCAACGATATTCTTTGCACTAAATAAGTGGAGACACTACCTAATGGGTGAACTATTCATCGTCTACTATGACCGCAAGAGTTACAAGTATATATTTTCTTAGAAGGATCTCAATAAAACTCATAGAAATTGGATAGAGTTACCTAAGAACTATGAATTCGAGATAGTCTATACTCCTGGGAAGGTTAACGTGGTGGAAAATGCTCTCAGTAGGAGATTGAGTTCACAGTTACTGAACGTGGCCTCACAACAGTTGACCTCACTTCAGATATTCTTCATGGATAGATATGAGACAAATTTTCTTTAATAAATGGTAGTTTCCCATCTACTATTATAGCGAGTTAGGGAGGCCCAACTCAAAGATGACCGATGCGAGACTACACATGCCAAGATGTCCATAGGGAATTCCCCTGATGGATATTCAAAAGGTGGGGAGCATGTCATCATTTTTAGAGGATGCACTATAGTACCGATGGCGTTGCTGGAGGAGGTGTTGGGGTAGTTCCATACATTCTGTTTGGTGGTACATCCAAGTGTGGAAAAGTTATACCAATACCTTAGATGTCCATACTAGAGGTCGGGGATGAAGAAGGAAGTGGCCAAGTTTATCTTGAGATGCCTCACTCATCTGCAATTTAAGGATGAGAACTAGGTTCCATAAGGTTTGAAACAAACCCTCTAGGTACTGAGTGGAATTGGAATTTGATATTGATAGAAATTGTGATGGGATTACCATGTATGAATAGGGGGCATGATACCATCTGGGTGATCGTAGAACGAATCACAATTTCGACCCACTTTCTACCCATCCAAGAGTATGGTTTGGTAAAGATATTGGGACGCCTCTACGTGAAGGATATATTTCAACTTCATGGAGTCTCATCTATGATATTCTCAGCTCGTGATGCATGATTTTCATCCCAGTTGTTGAAGGGATTTCAGGAGGCATTTGGGACCCAACTGTGCTTAAACACAGACTTTCACCCATAGATGGAAGGTTAGATGGAGCAGATCATACAGACCTTGGAGGACATGATTCATGTTTGAGTTCTTTATTTTGGTCATATTTGGGAGGACCACCTACCACTGGTGTAGTTTACATATAATAATAACTACCACTCCATCATCAGTATGTCACCATTTGACGCACTGTATAGATAACCATTTAGGTCACCGTTATGCTAGACAGGCCCAGGAGAGTTAGTACTCATGGTTCCATAGATGGTACAAGCTACCACTGAGGAGGTTCAGGTCATTTGACAGTGGATAAAGATGGCCTAGAGAGGATATAATTCCTCTTCTAATTGGTGATGGAGGCAATTGGAGTTCAAGGAGGGGGTCCATGTATTCTTGCGGGCCTCTACTTGATGAGGTATAAAAAGATTTGGTTGGGGTGACAAGTTATCTCTTAGGTTTATCATAAATTTCCTGATACAGTGTAGAGTGGGTGAGGTGGAATACCTATTGGCTCTACAGCTATAGTTAGAGAGGCTGCATGGAATCTTCCATGCATCCCGGCTGAGGAGATATGTGCACAACCCTTCTCACATCATTGACCATGATGAGCTACATATTGACGACTAGGATACATTCACGGAGTACCTGGTGGAGATAGAGGATTGATAGGATAGGATCCTTTGTGGATAGTCGATTCCTCTATTGGATTCTCTTTGTAGCATGAAAATCTCCAATATATCATGTGGGAGTGGGAGGCTCATATTCATGCTTAGTGTCTCCATTTTTTTAATATACTTTGTTTGGAATTTGGGGACGTAAATTCCCAAGGTGGGGAAAACGTAATACCCAATAATTGTATGTAAATGTTTTGAAAATTAAATTGGATTATTTAGAGGTTAGTCTCTGAGACAAAAAATGATTCCAAGGCCTGGAGTGGCTGAAATATATTTTCAAATTATTTTAAATTTCACTAAATAATCGTGTGAGTAGGTTTTTCTAAATTTTAAACCGGTGATCGAATAAAAAATCAAAGGGTACCATTGAACTCACAGTAATTAGATTCACATAGAAAGGGACTAACATCGACCGGTGTGGTTTGAATGAAAAAGACAGTTTTCAGGACTTTGAGAAGAAAAATAAAATAACTTAAAGAATTTATTTTATTATTTTTTCTTCATTGTTACGAAACTACTAGTAATCATTATGGTATAGAGACAAGGTGACCCTGAATCTATTAATGATAATCATTAATATATTAGCGTGCCAACATTGTAACATATATCATGACATCCTTCTCTAACTAAATAGGTATTTTGGGTTGACAAACAAAATTGGAATTCCTTTGTTGAACGATAAATGAAATATCTCTAATGATGAACACCGGTGAATCAGAAAGAGGAAATGACAACCTTAGAGATAGGATTTGGGACCATAGATCGACGAACGATGATGGAAAATCATCCTCGACCAATAATATTTTTCCCAGGTAGGGGTTTAAATATGAGTGATTGTTTTTCCAATTTTCTTCCCTTCTAATCGAAGAATGTGGTTCAACTCACTATCTAGTTGATTTGCTGATGAATTATTCTTGTAGGATTGGGAAATATTATTGTGGGTTTGATATCAAGAATTAAATCTAGATTACTTGAATTTTATTCCTGATCCCACTAACAAGAACGGTTCTAGGCCAGAACAAAGAAAGGACGGTTTGTTCATTGGGTGTTCTCTGTGATCCCTGCTCTCTCTCTCTCCTTGTTCTTCACCGACCGAACCATGAAGTCATTTCAGATATTTTTTGGGGGGATTCCAAATTAGGTCGGGGTGCCAATGAGATGAAAATATTTCAAGGACTATGCGGTAGTGACAGTGGTTCCCCTTGAAACCTATAAGTGTAGATTGATCAAAAAATAGACCACTAAAGCAAGTCTGGTGGCCTTTGGTGATGGCCGCAGGCTAGAGACGGCACCAGTTGGATGTTGTGTTGATTCAAGTGTCCCATGGGGTGGGACACAATGTGTTCTTGAAAACAGTCTACATTGTACCACTTACATAGGGTAGGTGGATGGACTCAGCAAACCGTGTGCTTGCATGAGTTGGTCGCCAACACATCATTCGGGATGGACCCAAGCCGACCCGCCGATGTGGGCCAGTCCAGATAGGAAACTGATTCCACTGTGTGGTTCTACTACATAGAAATCTGTCTCACTAAGTCATACTGGGCTGGAGAATACGGATTGGGTCACTAGGAGACCCGGTGGGCTAGAACCACAATGGAACCAGGCCGTGTCTAGGATGGCCTAATGGTCCTGGACATTGGGCGAGGCTTGAATGGGTTAGACAAGTCCGAACTAAGTAATCCTAGACCCAAACATTTCAGGTTGGGTCAACCGAATTGGGGATGGTCATTCGGGCCCCCAGGCCGGCTTGGTTCTTGCTGGTCCAACCATTTCAGACTGGTCTCAGACTCAACCAGCCCCTATCTACTAAAACATCAATTTCTTTTAGACCAGGAATCTGATTGATGCGCCGTATATGGCGTTGGGACCCTTGAGACGAGATGGTCCATTAGGTAGACTATAAATGAGTTTTCATGATAGAAAAGATACAACTGATGGCTTGAGAAGTATATTCTACCAAAATCAAGCGCACTAGAGAGCATGAATCCTACAGTTGGCGGTGACATGAAGGATATGACGAGTAGACCTCACTGATTCAGTAGTCGATCATACCTCAGTGGGCCAGTATCCAAGAGGACCTCAGCGGTTTAGTAGCAGAGCGGGCCTCAATTTCCTAGTAGTTCAGTGGACATGAGTTGTCCTGTAGCATAGCAAACCTCAGTAGTCTAGTAGCCGATCAGACCTTAGTGGTCTAGTAGCTGAGCAGACCTCAGTGTTCTTATTTCCCAATAGACCTCAATTGTCTAGTAGCTGGGTGGACCACAGTGGTCTAGTAGATGAGTGAACCCGAGTGACTCATTAGGGATGAGTCCCTCAACATAACAAGATTATTCTTCTTTAGGAGCGATAATATCACTTTCTATACTTTGAGTTATACCTAGTTTGAGATGTCTTTTATTTATAGTCTCGCTTTATGGTCTTTCTTTGTGGTTTTCCTTTGTGGTTTGGGGTCCCTATTGATTATTTTGTTACTCACCCCTACACCGGCTTTTACCGCACCTGTCATATCTCATGAATGTGATTGAAACTTCGACGAAGACCTTGGTAATCTGGGACAAGGTTGTGCTCAGTGAGATGGGATGGATGGGCATACTTCTATGGCTATAGGAAGATACCCTTCACCTCCCCTTAATGTAGGGACTTGAGTGGATAGACTATGGCAATTGTCTTTTCATTTGTGGTTTTTGGATTGTATTCTAGAGCCTTTGTACCTTCATTTTGTACGATACTCTCAGTAGTTGTCTCAGTGACATTTATAGTTTACTTTGTGTTTACTTTATACAGTTTAAGCTTTGTCCATGTGTACCGATTTAAATGAAATGCCTTCCCTTTTTGGGATATTCTTACTATGTGCTAGTCACCATCCCTTGGACTATACAAGGCGGGCTTAGGGTAGTCAAGGAATATTCCTTGGGGGATAGATCGTGACAATTCACTATACATTGACCATATTGAATAGAGGACAACTTCAGTTACACCTGCTGAAAATAATAAAAAATTTTCAATAAAAATTAGTGTTTAAAGAAGATTATAATTTTTATAGAACCAAGAAAGATTGAAAAAAACATTATTAGACCTTATGCCTCTCAAAATAGTTCCCAAAATGATCAAGAAGCTTCCAAACCTCCCATATCTTTCCTAAGGATAGTCCACTAATGAAACAGAGTTGTAAGAGAGATTTGGATATTGAAAATTTTGAAACATTTTGGAATCTTCAATTCAATATCCTTTTTATTGATTATATAAAGTAGATTCCATGGAATTTCATGTTTTTAAAAGAAATGTGTTTGCATAATAGAAAATTCATGGGGGGAGAGAAAGTGAACATGGGGAGAAATTTTTCCACAACTATTACACATTCATTTACTATTAAATTCCAATACAAAGGGTCTTTTAGAAGTTTTTATGTCATAAAAGCGATTGAATTCAAAAATTTCATGCTAGAGTTAGGATCCTACATAAATTCTATGCTCTATTATATTTATTCATATTTAGAGGTTAGAGAGAAAAAAAAGTGTAAATTTTCATTCAATTTTACAACCAAGGTACAACTAAAACTTATAGTGTTTTTAAGGACGTTTTAGTATAAGTAAGAGGCTTAATTATTTCTTTAGATTTCTATAAATTGGACTTGAAAGATAATTGGTTTAGTAAACATGTGACTCTTATTCTTAGGATAAATTTTTTGAAAATAAAAAAAATTAGTAATGATTACTAAGGAACATTGTCACATGAATTTAAAAGAGATTTTGTTCACTTTTATATTTATATATCCCTGAAATACCCAATAGAAGACTATTAATTTATTCTAGTGAACATGATTGGTTTATTTCCATTGAGTTATTTATTAATCTCATAAGTAATGATTCAACAATTATTGAACAAAAAAATGAATATTTGTTTTTATAATTGATTCACATGAGAGTAAAGATGATATAAAATAAGAAATATTTCATTCCTTACATAAGATAGTGTAAATTATAGGATGTCATAATAAACATACTAGTTTTAGGGATAAAAATTACAATAATTTCTTTCCAATTATCGAATCAGAGTTCCACAAAACATAATAGTGTTATTGAAGATGTTATGGTATAAGTAAGATAAATTATTTTTCATGAAATTTTTTATGTATTGAATATAGAAGATGATAGGTTTATTACACATGCATCCCTTATTCTGGAGATTCCATTTTTGATAACTACCAATGAAATAATTAATGTTCAAAAATTAAAATTGTACTTGAATTTGGAAGAGAATTAATTCACCTAAATATATTTCAATAAATTAAATACCCAGTGAAATATCATTCACATCCTCAAGTGAACCCAACTGATTGGTTCTCAACCATGTAATTTTTGGATTTCACATTAATGAGCCATAAATTTCTAAACCAAAAAACAAAACTTTATTTCCTTTTAAAAATGATTTACAAGTGATCAAAAATAATATACGATATAAATCATTTAATGTTGAATATACTGTATGTGAAGTTGTTTAAATTTTTTCATCCTCTTCTACTTTCAATGAATCTAGTGAATCATTGAATACCAGTTAACCCACTTACTATTTTCTTGAAGTAAAAATTGTTGAGTATGTTGAATATATTAAAAATTATAATAAAAATTTATATGAAAAATTTACTTTCAAATCATGTATATTTTTTAAAAGTTTCACTTGTAGTAGACTAGTGAACAATGTGATATTGTTGACTAAAATTTGAAATATGCTTGTTTTGGGAACAAATTAGGTGGTGAAATTATTGTTTTTCTGTAGATTAAACCATCATTGAAAAATTAAAATGGCCCACCAATGCTATAACTATATCCACTAAAAAATCTCAGCTATCAATTTTTTGGAGGTAATGAGAAATTAACTATCATAATAAATAAATATTTATTACCAAATTAAGAAACCTAACTTTAAAACGTCTTTATAGAATACAATAAAAATTAAGGATGGACTTTATATAATATAATAATAATTAGTAATTTCATTTTCCTATATAGAATTTTATTGGAGGAGAATACAAACATGTTTCAAAATTTCAAAGGATAATGAATTGCACACTTTTAGAAGTTATTGAAAAGGAAATAACCATGATGTTGGATATTGGAATCATTTATCACATTTATGATATTGTATGGGAAATTATTATACTAGTTATTCACAAAAATAGTATTTCCAAAATTTCAAAGAATTAATTTAGGGACATTGTTCCTATTAATCTTCCAAAAATGTAGAATATGTGCTTTCACTATAGAAATATCAATTAATTAACTAATAAAAAGCATTTTCTTCTAAAATTTATAGATCAAGTTCTTAAAAGGTTAGATGGGTAGAACCATTATTATTTTCTTATATATTCTATAGTTATTTTCAAATACACACAAAACCTAAAGATCAATAGGAATTAAAATTCACATACCCTTTTGGAATATTCTTCTATGTGATAATGCATTTTGGTTTGTTTAATTATCCATGAAACTATCAAAGCTTCATGATAATAATTTATTTTTATATATTAAATGTTATATTAAGTTATTATGAATAATTTAACATTAAATGGAACATATATTGAAATATTATTGATATGTTTGGCTTCTATTCATGATGCTTTTATTGATAAAAATCGTAATCTTAGTTATAGAAAATGTCATTTAATGGTAGATTATGGGATTATTATAAACCTTGATGTTTATAAATATGTAATTCAAGTGAATAAACATTTTTTGAGATATTTTATTCACTAAAATAATTAAAATAGTGAGAGATGCGATATATTTTCTTGGATATGATGCTTTTTAAAGTAGGTTCATAAATGAATTTAACAAGATAAATGCTTCCTTATCTGAATTTCTCTAAAAAATTACCAGTTTTTTATTCATGGAAATTGTAAAAGTAATTTTAGATAGATTAAACAAATGATATTATACCACCCATTATTAAACCACTAAAATGTGGTTTACCGTATGAATTGATAACTAATGTATCTAATTTCCACCGTAGAGAAGTTTCAAGTAAAAATTCAGATTGGATGATTCTTGTGATAACTTATTCATATAGGAAATTATGTTGAGATCATATCAACTGTATAAAAATTGAGAAAGAGTTATTGGCTAATGTTTTTTTTCTTCATACAAGTTTGATTTTTATTCATTAGGATCTAAAGTGATTATTTTCATAGACCCTTATAAAATAAGATCCTTGATGGAGAAACATGATGAAAAATTGTGTTTTTGAGATGAGTTTTGTTATTACAATATTTTTGTGTTAAAATAAATGATAATAAAGGCCAGTAAAAGCTTTTGGATAACCATTTGAGTAGATAACCTCATATATTTGACAAGAAACATCATATATGTCCTCCCAGTTAAAGAAACCTTTCCAATGATGAATTTTATGTCTTTAATGGTGATATGACATGTTTTTTTAATATTTTGAATTATGTGGATTCTAACGATGTTCCCCATTGGTTTTTTAGGAAACAAGTTTCAATGATAGTGAGTGATGTTTATAAATATATTTCCTTACTTGTAACCTATTGTAAGTGAGAAAATATTCATGTGATATATCCATGCTTTTGAATTTTAACCAGTGATAGATTTTTTCCTTACTATGAGTTTTTGTTATCACATTATATCCAAAATAAAAAACTTGAAAATTAATTCACTCAGGTTTGTTTTAGACCACAATTTTTATGTTTTCTTTTTAATTTGGTAGAATTTGTAAAAACAACTAGTTTCAAATAAACATTTCAAAGAGGAATGAAATGACTCAATAAACCCATTTGTTTTTTTATGTGTTTAATGTTTTGGGTAATGATTTAAAAGGAAAATTTCCTAATTATTTCATATATCTTTATATATTACTTGTTTTTCACTGTGTAGCTAATTTGGTAGAGTCTATTCCAATTTGTGATGATGATGAAACATCTAATTAAATGTTCATAAAAGTAAATTTTATTTGTATATTATTTTTAAAATTTCATCATCACTAATCAAAGAACTAATTTTTTAATAGGAGTTTTGATTCTATTTTGAGAAAATATGTCGTTTATCATATGGTTTTTACACTTTATCTACCAAAACCAATTATAATGGATGATTTATCAAATAAAGAGATCAAATTTAATTTAGGGGAAATACTATCCAACCAAATAGAAAATATGGGTTTATGTTATTAGATGATGCTATTTAGACTTATAAGATTCATTTTTATAAGATAAATAGAATTTCACCATTCATTCTTGTCTATGGAAATTATTTATAGTTACTATTTGGGTTGTTAAATAATGTTTTTTGGGCTATAAAAACATGTATCTTGAATCCTCTAAAATCTAGAGAAGAGTGAAAATAATATTTATAGGAGTTGGAAGATATTAGAATTAATGTATATGAAAACATCAAGATATAAAAGAAGAAACATAGTTTTTTCATGATTGAATTATCTACAAAAAATAATTCAATGTGGTTAAAGAGGTGTTACTATCTGAATCAGGACTAAAGATCTTTCTAGGTAAAATTAATTCTAAATGGACTAATCCTATGAATTGTAACCCCAGTATTTTCATACATAAACACCACATCTTATTAGCAGAATATTTATTATATATAAATATGATCCATTATATAACCGTAATGTTTTATTGATTTCAAAACCTTGGATACATAAATAATAGGTAAATAAAATATCTACATAATCTCCCCATTATGTTTTACATAACTATCACCTTTTTTAGACATAACATTCTTAAAACCTTTCTTTATAACCTAGGGAAGGGATATATAATAAATTTTGTGGTCAGATGAATAGTATAGGTAAACCGAAGAGATACGAATTGAGGATCATAAATGAGTAAAATACAAGCATAAGAGTATGATAACATGATCGAAATATACAAAATTAATACAAAAATACTGAAGGATCGTTAATAATGAATCATGAAATAAATATTTGTCAAAAAATTTATTTTAGTCATAAAAGTGTTGAATCATACATATTAATTCATGTTCCATGGGAATATAACTAAATAATAAGGCATAAGTTTGTGGGATTCACATATGAATAGGAAATCACATCTTTAGTAAAGGTTAACTCCCAAAACATTCATTTTGAACAATTTACCATAATAAAAATGACTCCCTTTTCATTTCTAACATTTTATTCTAAATAAATTCTGTACAGTTAACTCTATCATATATTAATAGTTTTAAAAATTCATAATTATGCGATGTACTAAGAGGATATAATATTATTATCCATACATGCATTATAAAATAACCTCCCATCATGGTATTATAAAAAAACCACCCATCATGTAGTCATAATCCATTTATATGTTTGCCACCAAATCATGAAAACATTTATCATTACATCTAGGCAGAACCCATTAAATGAAAACAAGTACCATAAATATTTCATCACTAAAACATAAAACATAAAAATAAACAATGAAGATACTAACATTGGATCATGCCATCAGTAAAGCATTAGAATCATCAAAAGATGTTTTTATGATGAAAAATACCATTGATATATCGCCATAAAATATCTTGAGGAAAATACCCATTTTAATTTGAAATCAATTCTTTAAAAACAAAAATATTAAGGAAAAAATCACTAAAAATAAATAAGGAAACCTAAAAAGAAATATTAAAGTAAAATAGTATTTATGATGGTGGGTAATGTTGTTCATGCATTGTATGTTAGAACAACAATTCCTTTCACTTTTTTTGGTAAAAATTAGAATTCCATCGTTCAAAAAATAATAAGAAGATTCATTTAATTCTATTTATAAAAACTAAAAAATTGTTAAAAATTAATTTATAGAATATTTTGATTATATTAAAAACATTCTTGAATGAATTTTAAATAAAACATGTTCTTGGGAAAAAAAATATTCTCGACCAAAGATAGAAATTTATTTAGTTTTCCTTAAAACATTCATTCTATATATTGAGTACATAAAGAGTTGAAAATTAAAAGATACCAAGTAATATTTATAAATAACCATATTAGAAGAAAATATATAATATTTTAGAGTTATAGATCATATAATTTCATTAACATGAAATTTAAACATAAATAATCTTGGTAAAAATGATATTGTAAAAATAATCCCTTGCCTCAATTTTATATTACTTTATATAAACTATAAAATAATTTATAATAAATTAAAATATATGAAAATTATATAATATATCCATATTAATTCATATAATACTATAATTAGTTAAATTATAATATCTTATCGACCATTCATTAATAATATTTCCTTATAATCATCACTTCAAGTGTTAATTGCTTCATTTTTTCATGTATGTTTTTGTTTGGCAGTTATGTTCGATGAACATAGATCCTGATTTATTCATTTATTTTTTCTGATAATTATATAAATATTATATATACTCATTAAATAAATTTATAACCATTCATATAAAGTGTTGATGAAAAATTAATTACATCACTATTTAGAGATGGTAGTACGTACATACCCAAGTGTGACATTTCAATTTTTTGATGGATGAAAGGAAAAAATACTAATTAAAAATTAAAAAATAAATATTATAACATAAATATTTTATATAAACATTAAATCTATCATAATGAAAAACCAAGAAATACAATGGTGTAAAATTAATCTTATCACTATGTGGAGGCGGTAGTCCAAATGTACGCATGAGTGATATTTATTCTCCCATTTGATTGAAAAGTGGATATAAATGGTTGTTAAATAATAATAAAAACATATAAATTTTTTTTATAATATAATAATAATTTTTTTATTGATACATAATGTTTATATTTAGTAAAATAAGAAATAAAATTGAAAGGGCTTGGTTAAGATCTATACCTCTTCTTTGAGAGACATCCTTTCGCTTACACCTTAATCATTGAACGACTAGTGTTCAGAGAAGTAAAAAAACTCTATAATTAATTTAATGATTATAAGATAGATTTATATTGTACATTATCTCATCTTTAAGGCCCAAATAGTGTTTATATGTGAGGATAATAGGAAACCTTATAGTGAGGGGAGGGATAGACGTAGAAGTTTTCAAAAAGATTTCAAGGATATAAATCCACTTTTATTGAAATGTGGTTAAAAATGGGAAGGTATAAACATTTAAGATAATATATGGTTGATATATATTCAACCTATAAGAATATTATAGGTTTTGGGGAAATACTTCTATTGTCTCTTTGATTAACCCCAAGTAAACATGTTTTAAATTTAACCACTATAACAAAATTTTACTATTTTTACTATTCAATCTGACAAAAAATTAAGTTGAGACAATTAGATTATGTTAATTATTGTAATAAAAAATATGTAATAAATTATAATATGTGAAATTTCTATAAGTTTGAGACTTTAATTTTAAATAAGCATGCCAACCGCAATGAAAATCTGTTTTTGAAAAATAAATTTTTAAGAATAAAACATAACCCACTTCCATTCATTTACTTATAAAAACCATCAAACGAATGATGAAATATGTTATTGAATATATGATATAAAAATTTAATTAAAACCATTAATAAATATATATTAATTTAATTTATTAATTTAAAAACACTTTGCAAGCATCAAAATAGTTGTTAGAAAAAATTATATTTAACCCAAAAATGAAATTATACCAAAATCAAGTATAATAATGATTATTATGTAATTGATTATATTATTTTAAGTTATATGATTTTTTTAATTTTATATGAAATTAATAACATAATTGAAATTTTTTCTTGAAAATAAATGACATTTTAAACAGAAATCAGTATTTTCACCATTCCTTAAAAAATGAATATTTGTTTTTGAAAAATCCATGAAATCTTGCCTATGATAAATTGATATGATTATTTAAAAAAATATATTAATTTACTAATAAGAAAATAAAAAAAATGGGATAAATTAATTATAATGTTCACATGTAAACATTTGATAAAAACCTTTTTTAAAGAAAATATATTTTTTTGGTATAAAATTACATTACTGAAAATCGAATGTATATTTGATACACATTAATCAATAAAATTGTTCAATTTAAAAAAAATTATCTTTTTTATAATATGGTGATTAATATTCATAGATACTAATATAATGGTTATGATTTAAAGGTTTAATGTATCATGGTTCACATCAACTCGAGGTTGTGTTTAAGAAAAGCAATCAAATATCTAAAGTTTATCTCAGTTGAAATATATATAAATATTATAGTGTTACTTTATACCCCACATTAAAATTATTTTACCTTAAAATTCTATCACTCTAATAAAATAAAAGTGAATATATTTTCTCTATCACACCCTTGGGTTCCCATGTAACTTGCTAAAATTTCTTATTCTCCCAAAGAACTTTAATAATGTGAGTAGTCTTATATTGTAGAAATTTATATAAACAATACAATATTTCTATTGGATTCACTTAATATGAAAGATCATAGTCAAATGGTAAAACCTATGATTTTAGTACATTTTAAGGATTAGGTATATACTTTCTCAATATATATATGTAAAACACATAAAAACATGAGAGAGTTTTTGTGGGAGTGGTAAGCGATAAGCTATAGTATTTACTAGATCAAGAATATAAAATGTACTAACATGCCTAGGGAATAATTTATATTATTTATAAATATAAAAAAAACTTATTCCATAGAGAAATTCACATTAAAACCTTCTCATAAAATTCATCTTCTATATATCATTGAGTACTTTCATCATAAATATTATATATACTCTGATTTGGCTTGATGTGCTACTGAAAATATCAAATATTATCTGTAATTTACTCAGATTTATCAAGTCCCAACAGTTTTCATTGAACAAATTCATAAAAATATGTTGGAGTTATACACCTATTTCCTTTATAATATTTATAAATAGGCATATATGAATTATCTAATGAAATATATTATTATATAATAAATTAACTAGAGGAAGGTGTTGATCCCAACCAGCCTTAAAAATATATAGAACATGATCTCAACATATATTACATGGTTTGAATGGTCCTCTCATACTAACCATCTCTCTGAGGATTATAGGAACCACAGAAACACATATTTGTATCTAGTACCTAAAGAATACTTCTCAATATATATGATGTAAACCTTGGTTCTAGATTAGATTCAATAAAATTTGGTTCTCCATGAAAACTTTTCCACTACCTTAAGGTATATCCTATAAAGATGATCGATAAATAAATATTATATGAAATCATTGAAGTGTACTGACTTTGTAATGAGACTAAAAATAGTGAAAATATTATCATGGACTTTAGATGTTTTTTGGAGTGTGATAATGAAATTCATAGTGATATATTACCATTTACATTCTCATATGCATAATTTTTGTAACATACATTTATAATTTTATCTCTTAGCCTTAGCTTTATAACATAACAAGCACCAAGATGCATACTCTGTAACATCTCTCTTGATGATGTTTAACCATAAATTTTATTTCAAATATCTATAAATCCTCATACTTCCATAACTAATTGATAATGGTGATATATGAAATTCTTCCAATATATAATTATTCAAGTCTATTATTGATGAGACACATAATCGGTTCTGGATTTTTATAATTCCTTTATAATCACAGTCAAACTTAGGAAGATTTATCTCCTAGTTTTCCATATTAGACTACTCCTTCAATTCCTCTTTAATAATTACATTGATATATGGTTGAAAACTCATTATAGTAAGATAATATTTCTCCCCTTACTTCAACATTTCATGGTATATTCATTTAATATCCATTATGAACCTCATCATATATAAACTAGAATGATCCTTTCGACTCAATGCATCAGTCACCATGTTCACTTTCTCAAGGTGGAATGGTATTGAGTATTAAAAATAACTAATCAACTCCAACTATATTCTATAGTGCACATTACACTCTATTTGGGTAAATATTTGATTTAAACTTTTATGATCAGTATATATGTAACACCTTTCTTTTTAAAGATAATGGATATATATCTTTAATGGAATTATTACCATAGAAAACTTCAAATCATGAGTCTGGTAATATTTCTCATGAATACTCAATTGGAAGGAGTCATAAGATATCACTATATAATACTTAATGAAAAAACATCACAACCCTTTCTTTGATGAGTCAATTTAAATCATAGACCATTATTCACTATTGGGTAGTGTGATCATAGGTGTACTGGCCAACCTTCTCTTTAGTTCCTTGAAAGATTCATTAAATTCATTCATCTAATGGAACTTAACTTTATTCCATGTTTACCTGATTAGTGGATTAGATATCCATGAGAAATTATTTTAAAATAATTGATATTATCTAAAAAATTCAATAATACCTTGGATCTCACTCAATAGATTTTCATTCTCTTCCTCACTCTTGTAATATAAAAGAATACCATCTTTAAAGACTACCACAAACTGATTAAGTTAATCTATAAAGAAGATATTCATTAAATAAATAAAGAGAGAGGGTCAATTAGTAAGACCAAATTACATCACAATAAATTCATAGTTTTCATTCATTGATAATAAGGATATGTTTTTAATTTATTTAATTTTTATCCTCAATTTATAATTTCCAGATCATAGATAAATCATGGAAAAATATTGAGATCCTCAAAATTGTGCAAAAAAATCATCGATACAAGGTATAGGATAATTATTCTTGATTGTGATATTATTATGTTCTCAATA
The DNA here is from genome assembly GCA_963277665.1 of Viscum album. Lineage (NCBI taxonomy): Eukaryota > Viridiplantae > Streptophyta > Magnoliopsida > Santalales > Viscaceae > Viscum > Viscum album. The sequence continues at coordinate 75,653,793 of OY728145.1, forward strand.
TTTAATGAAGATTTTAATTGATCAAAATTTATTCTTAACCAAAATGGCATGTGGTACATAAGGTGACATTCATGGCCAAATTAAACCCTTATCATGATTACGCTAAAGGTCCTTGTTCAATTCCTACATCCCGAGAAAGGAAATTCTATACAGATTATTTGAAATAGTTGTAACCCCAGGTATGTGTTCTACTAAAAATTTAAGATCACTATTCAGAGGAATACTAGTCAACTCTTTTGTAAATACATCATTAAAATTAAATACAATAGGTATATCTTTGATATTGATTTTATCCATAACCATATGAGCTAAATAACTTTTTTTAATGAGAAACATATACTATATAATAAAAATAAATTCAATTTAAATTTAATATTTATTACTTCATGGATATATGATCATAGGTTGGTTTATAATATTAAATGGTGCTTCCATTCCTTGATAACTAATGTGTTATTTTTATAAATAAATCTAATCCATTCCCAAAATCACATCAAATTTATCTGGAGTAGGAATAAAAATATTTGAAAGAATTACATTCCCCAAAACATCGATTGGGGAAGAATCGTAGACCACATTGATATCATCATAAATTATAAGTTTTTAATTCCATTTTAACATCTAATCATTGATGTGTTAATTTGATACCTTTAGTAAATTCATCAAAAATAAAAGTATGGGTAGAACCATAATAAAATAATACATTAGTAGTTCTAGATTAGATAAAAAGTTTACCTTTCACCACTTTTTTATCATAACCCACATGAATAATAGTGATCACATGAGATTTCCATTTTTATTTGGGATTAAAAGGTCTGAGACATTTCTCATATCTATTAACTCTTGGATTTTAGTACTGGTTGGTATAATTCCCATAACCTTTTCATATGAAGCATTGGAGTGTTGGTGGTTCCTTCATTGATGTTTTTTCACTGTTCCTTTTACTGAATTTCATATTATCATCTCTATAAAACTATTTCTCTCAATGATATTCTTTTCCACAATTAAAAATTGTACTAGTTCCCTTAAGATAATTACCTACATGTATATTTCCAACTTTCTATAAAAAATGAAGACTCATATTCTTACCCCCTTGGTTTTTCATATTCAAATTTCCTTTTAATTCAATAATTATTTTTTTATAAAAAGGGACATGATATTTATGGGTGAATTTGATCCCCATATCTATTTTTATATCACATATATTTTTTTATTCATAGATACTAAAGTCTTTTATAGTTAAAGGCCTTTAGTGAATTGGTTTTAAACCATTAAAAAAATTTCAATATTACATTCCAATTCAATGATAATACTAGAGACATACCTTGAAATTCTTCTAAAATTTTCTTCATATGTAACAATATAATCATACTCCCCCAACATTAGTTTAAGAAACTCCTCTATTTTTTACAACGAATAGAAGGAACGTTATTATTGAAAAATTGAATCCTAAACTCAACCCACTCCACGTTTTTAACTTCTTCCCATCACCTCTTATTCTTAATAAGACTCACCCATTGATTCTCTTTACCTTCAAGATGATAAAAATCAATGATAATGTTTTCATGTTTTGAGGAATGGAAGTTTAAAAATATATTTTCACTAGTAATGATCCATTTCTTAGAAATTAATGGGTCAATGGACAAACTAAAATAAGGTGCATTTTTCCTCATAATGGAATCAATAGTATATGGTTCTATTCTTTATTGAATTGGAAGTTTAATAAAATTTAGGGCATGAGAAATTTTTGTAATCACAAAAAAACATTTCATTCCAAATTCTAGACCATTTAGTTACTTTGGTGGAAAATCATTTTATCATCCATAAAATTAAATATTAGCACGGTTCTTTATGGATCTATCCATTGAATGAAACTAAAAGTCATAGTATAAGCAGAAATAATCATAACAGGGAATCATTTAATTCTGAAAAATTATTCATAGGATATATAAACCATGAAAAATTAATCTTGATTAAGATACCTCATGTTTAACCTAGTTATTATATGTTCATTATCTATCCAAATACTTCATAACGGTGCATAATGAAAAAATTTGTTAACCTAAGCATGTCCCCTAGGCGTTTAAAACCTTGGGATTGTAAGGGCCCATTAAATGTGCACTAGAATAATGGATGAGATAAAATTGACCAACTATTTTTATGATTTTAATCTTATATGTATCGGTTCAAGAATCACATCCACTTAAAGTATCTAAGAAGGGATGTATTGTTAGGAAAATAATATAATCTACACCATACCAATAATATAGGATGTCATCCTTTAATTAATATTGTTGATAAAGATAATATTTAAATTATTTTTCATATGTGCTTCAGTTATTTCATCCCTTAAAATTAATCAATATTAACTTATTTCCATCATTTTAAGATTTTTAGTGAATTTTGGGCTTAAATGTAGAAATTTGTTAATTCTAGAAATTTAGTAGTTTTCTATTGCTTCTGTATTTTAGGCATATCTTTCAACATTTTGATCCAAATTGAGTGATTACTTTTTTAGGATTAAGTTGTTCATAGGATTTAAGTTTTTTTGGAATAATATCCAATTCAAAATTCACTATCCCATAAAAATAAATGAATTAGAGAAATGTTTTTGGATGAAAAAATGGACCCCACCTCAGTTAATGAGGAATAACTTGGACTAGAAAAAGAAAAATTAATTTATTCAAATTGTAAAAAAAATAAGACTCCATGTCTCTTGTCCAAATAAAATTTAATTAATAAATTTTATCATTAAGGCATATAATTAATGGAAAATAGTGGGGGGAGTTGAGAAGTATTCTCGTCCAGATATTGTTCCCTTTTGTAATTTGATTATAACTTTGCTTCCACTTGTCAAAAGAAGGTTTTATTTGGAGGTACATTCACAAGGGATATAGGAGGATTTTTTAATGAAGATATATTTATGAAATTAGGCAATTTATTATGTGAAATATACTCAAACTATTGGAGGAATGAATCTAGAGGGAGTATTTTTACCCCTCATGCCTATAAATATGTGTATTCACTTTCCTTAAAAGTGGATAAAGATGGAGAATGAAGGTCTATTATAGAGGATTGAAATATTGAAGTGATTTATATTTTTTATTTTATTTTTTCTTAGTTTCATTATTATCTCTTACTCCCCTTTAAACTCCTTTAACCTTCACATGAAGGGGTAAAACCATTGACCGATTGGGGAAGGGGGAGTTTTACTTTTATAATTTCAGGGTCTTTTGATTTAATTTTAAAGTATTTTTTATATTAAATGATTTATATTTTCACTGGTGTTCAATTCTCTTAATGTGATTGTATTTTGTGTTTTTTATTCATTGTTTATATCTTTGGTTTATAAACATTAAACTCCATCCTCTTAGTGTCGTTTGTCTCGATCAATATGATTGTGTTAGGTGGTGAGTGTCTAGTGATCGTTGGCATGTGTGTGGAATTAGTGAATTATTAATAGATTTATAAGGAGAAATATATTCAAATTAGTACTTTACTTATTTATTTTGGAATGGTTTATGAATTTTCATGCACATAGGATTGGTTACCATTGATAACTTCAACCAAGAGTGACTGATAACTTGATCAAGGAGTATTTAACTTTCCATTCAATAAGAAGAGAAGGGGAATAATCTTTATGATAATGATGACTTTGAAAATTGTGATCATAACTGGGCCCTATCACTCTCTTAATCCACTCATGTTCAAACTTTATTTTTAAGTCCCTTCTTTCCTTTTAAACTCAATCAATTTCAAAAAAAAAATCACTTCTTTCTCTAATTTAAGGCGAATACTTGATTTTTTCACACTACTATCTAGAGAAAACCTAGGTCACACACTTTACTAAAATTTCAACATAGGTATATTTTTTTTTCATACCCCATTATAGACACATGTCAAAACATGGGGTAGTTTCTAGGAAGATGGTGCCAACAATGTTTTTATTTTATTATTTCTTCTTCTTTTCTTATTTTATCTTTAAACATTCATGACTAGAACCTTGAACAATGATCCTTTATCCTAGATCTTAAAATTTAAATAACTTGTTGAACAGACATTTAAACCTCAATTTTTTGTAAAATTTTGAGGAAATTTCTCTTGTTGCATCAAGTGAAACTTCAAGTGTTCACTATGATCCTTTCATCATGGCGGGAAACTAGAGCCAAACCGTTAGACATCAATGTGAACCAAAATTAATTAATCAAAACAATAATATTTCCATGCTAGAGTTACAAAATTATTTTGAGATGAAACCTAAAATGATACAACTTCATCCTAATTTTCATGTCTTATAAGGTGAAGATCCAAACAAACATATTAAAGAGTTAAAACATGTCTAAACAACTTTCAGACTATGTGGAGTAGCTGAGGAGCAGGTAAAGTTGAAGGTATTACCATATTTTTGTGGAAGGAACTACCAATGAATGGTTTTATGCTCAACAAATAGGATAAGTGAATTATTTAAATTACTTAGTGAGATAATTTATGAAATTATTCTTCCCCACCTCTAGAAACATGATCATTAAAAAGGAAATTTATGTCATCAGAAATTTATCTAAAGAAACCCTATATGAGTAAAAGGAAAAATTTTAAAAAGATATGTGTCGGCTTCCCACATAAAGCAATATAATAGCATAACTTTCTTGTCTTATTTTACAAAGGCTTACTAGATAATGAGATAAACCTTATAGATGCATCCTTTTGAGGTGAATTGATTTATAAGTCACAAGAATAATCCAAGGGTCTCATTGAGAATATTTCCTAGAACTCAAAATAGTTTGGTATAAGATGTTATAAAAAACAGGTATCCATGAGGTGCTAAATTTTCATCCTTCACCTTTACTAAAAACTAGGATTGAAGATCTATCCATTTTGGTGAGATAGAGGACCTTGAAACAATTGTGTGTCCAGCAATCATCGACTAAGGTATATGGTTTATACTCAACACCTTATCATTTCACTAACCAATTATCTAACATAAAAGGAATAAAAACATGTGTGGTAACCTTTAAGTTGATGAAATTCTAAAAAAAACATGGATAGAGAGAGCCTAACCATGTTCAATATGAATTTTGAAATAAGAAGAATCAAGCTAGTCCCCATACCAAAAATAGTTCCAAAACTGACCCCATTACAAAAACAATTTCAAAATATACTATCACTTCAATAAAATAAATCCTATAACCATCCTTATGACAAACAACCTCCAAATTTTTAAATACACTATCAGTATCCATCCACTAGTGCGCGACCTCAAATTCATAACCAACAACAAATATCTAAGATTGAAGGGCTGAAAGGCACTGTAAAAGATTTTTTCAAAAAGTTTGAAAGTCTCATGGACTTTATAACAAAAAAAAAAGGAAAATTCCTTACTAAAAACGCCAAACACAAAATTTAATTTCATAATGAGAAAAAAATTAACAAAAAATAACTTTCACCACCAGTATCCTAGGAACTAGAAAGAAAACCACATGAGATGTAAGAGAATAAATTTGTAAATTCATAAAATTATGTGAAAATGAACCACGAAGAAGATAATAAAGATAAGGATGATAAGGATAAGAGGAAGATACAAGAAACACCACTTGGAAGAAAAAAAGGATAATAAAGATTTACCCCTATAATTTTCATCAAGGATGATTTAATCAAAGATATTTGGGGAAGATGAACTTCAAAAAGAAAATATAGACACCTTCCCGAAAGTCTAAATGAATATCCCCCTTATTGAAGAACTCCAAAAAATTCTGAAGAATGATAAATTTTTTAAGGATATTTTCACCAATAAGAAGTTAATTTAAGGGAATTAAAGTATCAACATGGTAAAAAGTGTCTCATCCCTTATCACAGAATAATTGATAACTAAATCCCAAGATCCATGGATGTTTTCCATTCCATATACCATTTTTTATGTAAATTTATCTAAATATTTGTGTGATCTAGGTGATTCCATTAATGTATTTCCTCACTCAATATACACTTCATTGTATATGGAAGACATGAAGCCCACAAGAGTGGTTGTCCAGCTTGCGTACCGATCCACAGTTTTCCTAAAATGAGTTTTGGAGGATGTCATGGTGAATGTCAAAGATCTCTTATTTACATCTAACTTATATATGCTGAATATATAATAATATAGTATCCCATCACACTCACCCATAATTTTGGTAAGACCTTACTTGAAGATAGACAAAACCATCATAAATGTCCATGAAGGGGGAGTCGCCATGGAATTTGGAGGTAGTGTTGTCCACTTTAGTATTTTTGGATCAATGAGGCCCCCACTAAATGATATCTAACTATTTGAAATCTCATATTTATTTGGTACTAATAAAAGTGAGGAATCAGGTATGTGACATGAATTTATGTCCTTATAAGAGAATATTTTCATTGAAAATATCACAGAATATGTGGATTCCCAAAATGACAGAGATTCTGATTTCATGTTGGAAAAAGTGGTAAAATATGATTTCATTGTGTTCTAGAGGTCCAAATTTTGGATGTGGGAAACATTGATCTAATTTCATCCCTCAATCAACCCCCTGATAGGGAATTAAAAACCCTCCCAACTAATTTGGAATATGTGTTCCTAAGAGAGGGAGATAAATTACTGATGATAATAGTTAATAATCTATCTAAAACCCAAGGAAAAACATTTATTGTTCTTTTGAAAGATAGTGTCTAAGAAATAGGTTGGATATTAGGTCATATTATAGGATTAAACCCAAATATATTCTCATATATAATTCTCCTTGGTGGATATTCCAAACCTTTCACACATCCACAAAAGAGGTTGAATCCCACATTGATTGAGGGCATGAATAAGAATATTGATAAGATCATGGAAGAATGGATCATTTATACCACCTCAAATTTACAATGGGTTATCCCCATTCATGTAGTTCTAAACAACTAGCCTAACCACTATGAGGAATTAAAAAAATGAATTAAGTACTATGAGAATTCAGAATAGATGGAGAGTGTGCATTGATTTTAGAAAGTTGAATTAGGCTACTCAGAAATATTATTTCCCCCTCCCCTTAATTGACCAGATGATAGAGATATTGGTAGGGAAAATTTTTTATTTGTTTTTAGATGGATTACTTTTAACCAATTACTCATGAGGACTAGGAACAAACAATCTTTACTTTCCCCTCGAGTTCTATTTGATATAAAAGGATTACATTGGGATTATATAATGCTCCAATTAAATTTTAGAGGTCCATGATAATTATTTTTTCTGATCACACTGAATATTTATTGGATGTTTTCATGGATTCTTTAAATGTTTTTGAAAATTCTCTTGAACATTTTTTTAAAAATCATGATATTTTTTGAAAACCTACATGGAAAAGAATATTGTTTTAAATTTTGAAAAGTATCATTTCATGTTTGAAAGGTAAATTTTCCTTAGGAATTTAATTTCCAAATAATTAATTGATGTGGATAAAAAAAAATTAATTTAGTAATTTATTTCCTTAACCATATGTTATGAAGCATTTTAGATTAATTTTAGGACATTCAGGTTTGTACAAGAGGTTTATCAAATATTTTAGTAATATTTCTCTCCCTCTATCTGGATTGATTTTGAAATATGATAATTTTTATTTCAATGGTGGGTATATGTAAGACTTTGATTAGTTGAAGAGGTTATTTATTACACCACCCCTGATGCAGCCACCAAATTGGGAAGAACCCTTTGAGATACTTTGTGATTCATCCAACCATGAAGTTAGAGTAGTCCTTTCTCAGTGAATTGAAGGAAGGAAAAAATTCATTTCTTATGACTTGAGAACTATATATGTAGCTTAATTCAATTTCAAAACCACTGAAAAATATTTTTTAATTGTTGTTTTTACTTTATAATTCTTGGAAATAATGTCATTGTTTTTTCTGATCATGCAGCTCATTGGTACTTGATGAAGAATGATGAAGATAAACTGAATTTAGTGAGATTGATGTTACTCTTACAGGAGTTGAATATAGAAATCAAGGATAAGAGGGAATTTGAGAACCCAATATTTGATCATTTATTCAGAATTCCCAACACTACTAATGTTGAAATTCCATACATGGAACCACTGAATGATCATCTTTTAGGAGAGAAGTTATACTTGATTATAGGGGATGTGCCTTTTTTTGCTGACACGATCAATTATATTGTAACATCTAAGGTCCCATATCACTTAAATTCTCACCAAATTCACAAACAAAAAGCTGAATCTATATATCAAATTTGTGATGATCTATTTCTTTGGATGATTTTTATTGACCAAGTGATAGGAATATGTTTTCCTGAGAGTGAATTAGGTTTCGTCATAGAGTTTTGGGACACTTTAGAATGTTGAGGCCACATTGGACATCATCATAGAATAACAAACATTTTATAATATGAACTTTATTAGACCACCATTTTTAAATATTCTCATTAATTTTTCAAAAGGTGTCAAAAATGTCTGCTTTATGGAAATTTTACATTTCAAATAGATAATAAATTCTCCAATAACCATGCAAAATTTATGATATTATTGAAGTATCAGGGATACATTTTATGGGACATTTCCCAATTTCATTAGGAAATTTATATATATTTCTTCAAATTGATCATATTCCAATTGGGTTGAAGAAAAATCCACAAGGACTGACGATGTAAAGTTGTTTCTAAATTTCTGATGGTTAAAATATTTTGTAGGTTTAAAGTTCCTAGAGACATCATAAATGATCAAGGGAGTGACTTTTTAAATTGGATAATTGAGTATTTTCTTAAAAATTATGCTATGTAGTATGGAACATCAACTCCCTATCATCCAAAGACAAATGGTCAAGTTGACGTGTAAAATAGGGTAATCAAAGGAATTTTGGAGAAGATTTTTAAACCAAATAAGAAGCATTGAAGCCAAAAGTTAGAAGACACATTATGGGATTGCAAGACAGCCTACACGACCCTAATTGGAATGAGTCCACATTGACTGATTTATAGGAAAAGCTATCACCTACCAATAAAAATGGAGCATAAGGAGCATTGTACTTTGAGGAGATGAATTTTTATATTGAAAGAAATAAGAAAGAGAGAAGATTTTATTTGTAGGAAATGGGGGAAATTATAAGGTAAGCATTTGAAAATTATAGGATTTTCAAAGAGAGAATATGAGAGACTCATCACAAGATGATCCAACAGAAATACATCCATATTGGAGGCAAATTACTCTTATTAAACACAATACTCAAGCTAATTCTAGGTAAAAAAAATTCGAGATGTGAATTTCCATTTACAGTTACCCATGTATATCCTTTCAGTGTCATGCGGGTTGTGAATAATGGAGAGTAGGATACTTTCACTATAAATATAGATAGGGTTCTAAAATTCCATGGGACCAATATAGATGATTTAGTGGAGGAGATCACACTCCATCAATTGGTTTATCAATAAAATCCACTAGGTCATATCTCTCCTTTATAATTTATTGTTTTTTTCCGATTCAATTTAAAATCTACATACAGGTCAAATCCAATTGAATTTATTGAAGAAAAATAATCATTTAAGTGTGTATTTCGGAACCTTTTTAGTTTAATATTTTTATTATTTTTTTATTTTTTGTCTTATAAACAAAAAAAATGTGTTTTTAAAATTTTTGTATTATTATTTTTCAGTTTTTGTATATTTTTTAATCTTTTGAGATGAAATGATTATCCTTGAAATTTATGAAACCCATATCAATGAGTGAATTTTATTTTTCATGAAACCATGATTAAATGAATGGTAAAAATTACTTTAATTCAAGTTCAATTCTTTGGGAATTTCATGAAAAGTACTCCAATATTTGAATCTCACACCACATGTCACTATTATTATCTCTAAAATCACATTCCCATTAGGCTTTTGAACCGTTTTTTCTATATATTTTTTATTCAACTCGTTTCATGAGAGAACAAAACATTTCCATCATTAACCATAATTTGATTTATTACTTTCAAAACTTGAGGGTTTGAATCACTTGTGTGTTAAATGGTTATAGAATTTATTTAGATTTAATAACCATTTTCAAGAGAATATTTTTTATTATGGAATTCATTTTACATTTAATCCTTATATCCCTTAGAATACATGAACTTCCTATTAGGTTGTTCATGGAAAAAATCCAATTTTCCCTATACAACCTTCTCTTGAAGTAAACTTGAATGATTTAGTTGAACCTAAGTGTGGGGGAAATAGTCTTGTATTATGATCTCTCATTTGGTGCAACTTTGGATAGAAAATAAAATTTTGAATAGATTATTTTTCTTTTCAATAGTTTATTATATTTAAATATGTTCCTTTCTAGACCTTTCATGATAGAAATGTTGTGCCTTTCTGGAGCTTTTGAAGGAGAAAGAAATTTGTGACTATTTGGAGCTTTCAAGAAAATTTGTGAGAAGAATGAATTTGTTTCTAAAAAAATAATGAATGATGTGAAATTTCCATGATTTTTTATTATTATAGAGTAGATTTTCTACTAAGTGGAGTGGGGAGGATGAAATACTTGAGAAAAATTAGAATCTTAATATTTTTGGATAAATAGAGCCAATCCCTCCTCATTCTGCCTCATAATTTTTTGACATATAATCCTACCAACAAAAAGCCTCCAAACAAGACTAAAAATTCATCATGATAAAAATATGTCATTTAATCGCATCATATGGAGATATAAAAACTTATCAGGCCAATGATGACTCTTTTATGGGTCTGGATGAGAAAACCTTATTGATAATTGATATTTTTAAGATGAGAGAAACTTCATGTGAGGTAGGTGTCTTATGTTCATGAGAGGATAATTGAAGAGGAAAAACATTTTAGTATTTAACTGGGGAACTTGAAATAATTATTTTTTATGATTCATGATATCTTTTTTATCTTTTTTTGGAATTGGTAGATCTAATGAGCATGTTTTTTTTGAAGTTTCGTAAATTCAATTTTGATGCTTACTTGTCCAGGAGTCCAAATTCTAAGTGTGGGAGAATAGATAGAGATAATATTTTCATTATTTGAAAAATGTTTTTCCATTATTTAATCCCTTCTAATTAATAAATGTAATATTATTTTCATCATTTTAGTATTTTTGGAAAATTTTGGGTGTAAATATAGAAATTTGTTAATTCATGAAATTTTGCGGTTTAATATTGATTCTATATTTCAGGAATATCTTTTAAAATTTTGATCCAAAATGAGTTATCTATTTTTTGAGGCTTTATTTTTTCATGGGATTCATGTTTGTTTTACAGACCAATAACCAACTCAAAATGCACTAGCCCAGAAAAATCAATGAATTGAAGAAATATTTCTAGCTGATATAATGGACACCACCTTAGTTAATGAGGCATAACTCGGCATAGAAAAATCCAAATGAAATTATTATAGCTTTTATAAAAAGATTACTCCTCAAAAAATTTATAAAAAAATGTTCATGGAGAAATTATATTATTAATGCATCATGTCAATACAATAAACAAGAGGTATATGAGAAGTCTTCTTGGATAGAAACATTTTATCTCCAGTAATTTGGGTATAACTTTTTCAAACTTTTCCCAAGAAGCTGATATTTTGAGGTATAATGAAAAAGATATTTAGGAAAAAAAATATAGTTCATATTTAGAAGATTATTCCTTTTATTATGTGATATATAATCAAACATTCATAGGAATGAATCTAGATAGAAATATTTCCACTGCACAGGCTTATAAATATGACTGATCACTTCCATTCAAAGGGGTTGAAGATGGAGAATAATGGGATGTTCTGGAGTATTAAAATATAAAAGTTCTTTTTTATTTTACATTTTCTTTTTTCTTAGTTTAATTATGATCACTTCTTCACCTTTCAACTCTCTTACCCTTCACATGTGAGGGTAAAACCTTTGAATGATCGGTGAAGTGAATGTTTAACTTTTGTAATGTCGAAGTCTCACACTTCAATTTTAAACCATTTTTTTCTATTTTATGATATATATTTTCACTTGTGGATAATTATCTTAATTTTATTGTATTTTTATTTTTGGTTTTATTCATTTTTTATAATTTTTATTAAATAACTTTAAACTCCTTCTGCCAAGTGCAGTTTTCTCAATTGAGCAGACTATATTAGGCGGTGAGTTTCTAGAGATCATTGGAACATGTGTGAAAATTTTTAATTATTTATAGATTTATAATGAGGATAAATTTATGATATGTACTTACCTTAGATATTTTGTATTGGTTTATGAATTTTCAGGAACATTTGATTTTTTTCTATTTCTTCCTTTAAATAAGGATGATTGATAACTTGATTGAGGAGTATTTCAATTTTCATTCAATAGGATGAGAGTTGAAATTAACTTTTTTACTATGATGATATTGAAAAGGTAGTCCTACCCTGACCCCATCACTCTGTTCACCCAATTGTGTTCAAATTTTTTTAATTTATTTTTTTCTTTTTTAACTCAAAGAATATCAAAAAAAAAATATCACTTTTTTCTCAAATTTATAGTGGAATATTTTTTGTTTCACACTTTTCTATAAAGATAGCCTAGGGTACACACTTTAATACGTTTTCAACTTAGGAAATAATTTTTTTCACACCCCATGATAGACACATGTCTCTTATCATAAGGGTTCTCACTAACCTTTTATCATCCAAGTTTATAAGAGTTACTAAACCTTGCTCTAATACAAAATATTTTGACCCAAGACTTTCTATACATAAATAATACCTATAATTAAAATAATATAAATTAAATATCAATAATATGCATGACATAATATTAATGGTTTAATGAATTTGAAAACCTGGATGCAAAAAAGAATTGATATATAAAATTTATACATTATTTATCAATTATGTTATTCACAATGGGAACCCTTATTAGATATATATAATACTTAAAACCATTCCCTATAACATGGGGAAGAGAAAAGAAGAAATAGTGATATCATATTATTATTAATGGTAAACATAATATATATAAGCTAGTGATTATAAATGATAAAAAGACATGAATAAGTGTATGATAACATGATCATAACATACAAAATTCATACTCGAATAACAAAGGGTCTTTAAGGTTGAATCATGGAATAAGTATTTATCATAAAAAATGATATAAGTCATAAGAGTGATGAATAATCAATAATAAATCATTTAACTTAAGAACCTCACATAATAATAAGGAATAAGTTTTTGGAATTCACATAAGCATTGAAAATCGTTTCTTCAGTTAAGTTTCACTCCCTAGATTATCATTGGGGACACTGTACAATAATGAAAATGATTACTTGGTGAGTTCCATGTTTCTCATAGTAGTAAATTCCATCCAATTAAATAAGTAATATCTTAGGAGTATATTAACCCTGTTATATATTAGTAATTTATCAACTTATTCATCATTACCCGAGGCATTAGAGGTCTATAATAGACCCTCCCATCCTTTGTTTATAACATAAATTCCCATACATTGATTATAATGGAACCACTTGTAACCTAATTAGAATCCAATTATATTTATGCCACATGATTATGATAACATTTATCATTATATCAAAGATTAAACCATAAAAATAAAACATGTTTCCTACAAATTCCATTATAAAAAATTGAAACCATACAGGGTAAGAATAAATATGGTAACATTTAGTCATATCATGAGTGAAGAATTGGAAACATCAAATGATTTTTTAATAGATGAAAAATACCTTTAAAATACCAATGAAATATTTGTTTTGGGGGAAATAACATTTTCATTTTGAAACTACCTATTTAAAATATAAAATTTTCCAAAATATCATGGAAAAAAATTAATTGAAACAAACCAAGGAGAATCATATAGAAATATGTAAGGAAAAGAGTATTCATTTTAGTAGTGATATTTGTTCATGTGGTATATGATAAAACAAAAATTCCTTTCACATTTTTAGAAAAAATTAAAAAGTCACTCATTCAGAAAATGATAGGAAGATTATGTTAGAGAATAAATATAAAAATTAAAATACATTTAAAAATGAATTTAATAATTTTTTTATAATATTAAAAATATTCATGAATTGTTTTAAATAAAATATAGAGATGGAAGGAAATATTCCCACCTAAAGGGGAAAATTATATCAAGTTTCCTTAAAATAAATTCACTCTCTTGTGCACTTAATGGGATGAAAATGAATGTTAACAATTTAATATCAAGAAATAAATAGTGGATAATAAATAATAAAATATTTTTGAGATACAAATATTATAATATCATCATTGAAAAATTTAATCATAAATAATCATGATAGAAATGAAATTGTAACATAAAACCCTAACCTCAAGTACATCTCACTTCGTAAGCACTATAAAAATATATATAATGAGTAAAAATTTATTATAGTTATATAATAGAACTATATTAAGACCTATAATACCATACCTATTTCAGATATATAATATTGTCACTCATTCATTAATAATCAGTCATTACCATTGTCATTTCTGGTGTTAACAGCTTCGATTTATCATGTATGTTTTGGTTTGGAAGATCTGGTCCATGAACTTAAATCATGTTTTATTAATTTATAGAATTACAATTTAGATATAAATAATATATATATATATATATATATATATTATATATATTTATGACTATTTATATAAAGTGGTGATGATAAATTAATTACATCACTATATGGAAAATGTTATCTGTACGTACTCACGAGTGCCATTTCTATTTTCGATGGATGGAATGATAGAAAGGTAAAAATTAATTCACCCTTAAAAAAAATTATAAAATAAATATCATATATAAATAATAAATATATAATAATAAAAAATCATGAAAGATGATGATGGAATATGAATCAAATCACTATGTGGAGGCGGTAGTCCATACGTATGCATGAGCGATACTTTCATCTCTTATTCAATTGAGAAGAGGTGGTAAATGGTTTTGAAATAATCATAATAACATATCAATATATTTTTAATACTATATTCATAATTTTTGATAAATAAAACATGTTAAGAGTATGGTTAAGAAGAAATTAAATTGAAAGATAGTAGTTAAGATTTGTACCAATTTTTTGAGATACCTCCTTTCTCTTACACCTTAAACCTTGAAGGATTTGTGTTAGGTGAAGAAAATAAGTTATAGGAAAAATGAATGGAATTTATTTACTTTTTTGTGTTGGTATTTGTTAATATAGAAGGCTAAAATGGTGTGAGTAAGGGGGTATAAGATGGGCCTATTAATAAGTGAGGGAGGGGACACTCATGGAATTTTATAAAATATTTTAATGATATAAGGTCACATTCATGTGAAATTGAATCCAAATGGATAGGAATTATATTTTAGGATAATATATGGATTAATTAGATTTAGTAAATAATAATTATTTTGTTTTGGGTGAAAAAATACCCTTATTTTTTTATTTAACCTCCTCGGTAAAACTGATTTAACCAAAACGTGTTATTAATATTTGAATGTTTTACTATTCATTATGAAAAAAAATTAAATTAAACCCATTATATTGTAAAAATTATAATGATCCAAAATATCAAATAAATTAATTCTATTATATATAAATATATTAGAATTATATTTCTTTAAAATATGATTCATAAAATATTAGGACTTTTTTCTTGAAAATAAATTATAGTTTTTATAAAAAAAAATATATTTTCACTATATAATGGAAAATATATTTTTAAAAAAAAATTATAAAAAATCACCATAATATAATATTAAAATCATTATTTAAAAAATAATATTAATTTTAAAAAACAATTTTTTCAAAAAAATATATAAATTATTTATAATGTTCACATGAAAAAATATCATAAAAACCAATTTCAAAGAAAACTAATTTTTGAAGTATAAAATTACAATACTGGAAATTGAGTACTTATTAATTTTAAATTATTAATGAAATTTGAAATATTTAAAACCATTGTAATTAATTTTCATAATATGGTATTTACTATCCATACCTGCCAATTTAACAACAGGGTTATATCAGTTTACTGTATCACAATTCATATAGACCCGATGTTGTATTCTAGGCTAGTTGTCGAATTCATAATGTTTATTTTAAAGGAAATTATATATTATTTTGAAGTGATACTTTTTTATTATTTCTCAGGTTTCTCCCTTTGGTTTTTTTAGAATTATATAACCATGGAAATAAACACTATTCATATTCAATTGGAATATATTAGTGTTTTTTAGAGAGAGCCTTCTTGAGCCTCCAGGGGAGGAGGTCCACATTCAAGAATATGAGTACAACCTAAAAATAGGCAGTGTCCTTAATTTATATATATATATATATGTCTATGAATTAAAACATAATTTTTTATGTAAAGTTTTATACAATGGGTAAATTAAAAAATAATTATTATCGATGGGAGGATTATCCATTTCTAGTTTTGGATATTATATTTTTTGTCTTGTCAATTTGTTTTGTTATTTTACATTTTGTTTTCTTATCTATATATTTTCATATTTTAGTGTTTTATTGAAACTTCTGAGCTCAATTAATACATTTTTAACTTTTAAACCCCATGTAATTAACTGAATAGATTAGACCCTTGAAACCAAATTTAATTAATGGTGAAATGAAAAAAAAATTAGATACAGTGTTTTGGGTAACTCATGAAAAACCAATAATTTTTTAATACCATGATATATGTCACTATTAAAAATTTAAAATTAACTTTCTGTGA
Organism: Viscum album; assembly: GCA_963277665.1. Lineage (NCBI taxonomy): Eukaryota > Viridiplantae > Streptophyta > Magnoliopsida > Santalales > Viscaceae > Viscum > Viscum album. The sequence continues at coordinate 75,670,495 of OY728145.1, forward strand.
GGACTTTAAGTTCTTTTTACATTTTATTCACACCGACCCCATTTCTTGAGTGAACCAAACAATGCTTGTTTTTAACATAATTTAATATATTTATTTCAAAATATTAAAAATTTAAATTATTTTATATGAAGATTATTTATGTAATTAGTTTATTTTAAAAATCCCATCGTTCATTATTTCATCCTTCCCTTTACAGATAAACCTTTTATGTTATTAATATCCCTGAAAAACTTGTTATGTAACCACATTTTGATCCTAAAATCCCTATCGAACATACTCTAGAAGAAAAGTTAATAATATAGTTGAACTATAGAGTGTTTGTGTGTGTGTATGTTGCGGGGAGTTATCTTGTAGTTTTTTACATAATTCATAGATTCTATGGAAGGAAATTGGTTCTAATTTTTTCATATAAAGTTACATTTTATAATGTTTTTTGAAGTATATTTTTAAAAATATTATTATTTCAAGAAGCTGTGATTTGAAAAAAAATCAATAAAATGGAGAAAAATAAATTTTGAGAAGTTGAAAAGAAGTTTTATCATAAAAAATAAGTTATGGTAAGGTTAAAAGGTTTTTTAAAGTTCACAGAACCCACACCACCCAAAAAAATCAATCTATTCAGAATTTCATGATATCAAAAAAGAAAGATTCAATTTTGTTAAAGGTAGTTTAGTGGATTAAAATATACTATTGAAATTATGAAGTTTTTAAACTGTACTTTATTTTTTAATGTTTTTATGGGATTGTTTTATTGAAAAAGGGAGTGAAGAGAATAACATTATTGTGTATAGATTGTGAATCATTCATTTTTTCATGTAAAAGGTCCAAAACTCTTTATTTTAGTGATAAATTTTTTAAATTTGAAACCTACCATCCCTCATCCTCTGAACATCCATAAAAATTCAGCATAATAAACACAATTCATTGAATTTTTTATATGGATATATATAAATTTATCAATCCTATGGTGACCCTTACATGTTTTTGAATGAGAAAAAAATAATGAAAATTTAAATCTATATCAGGAGGAAAAATTATTGAGAGGTAAGATCTTGTGTGTAAGGGAGGATTAATGACGCCGGAATGATATAAATGAACCTAATGAATAATTTAGAATTATTTCTATATATAAGGCATGATAAATTTGTTTTTTGTGGTTGTTTAATTTTTCTTAACTCAATGGACTGTGTTTTGTATTTATTTTTATATTTCTTGTGATACTTATTTTACAAGGAGTCCATGTCTTATGTGAGGGGGAATTACAAGAGATCCTATTTTCATTACATTTTATGTGTGTTTCAAGGAATTAATCCCAATTTTCTTTATTAAGTGAAATTTAATAAAAAAACTGTTTTTAAGGATTTTTTGAGATTAATTTTGCAAATGGATCAATTCATGGGTTTAATGCGCCTTTAATCATTTTATAGAATTAATTGACGAAGATTGTGTCTTTATTTATATTTTTATAAAAAATATTTTAACTTGAAATGGATATAATTTTGGTTAGGTCATCTTTCATATAAATTCTTCCTTGAATTTATTATGAATTTCACTAATTTAGTAATACTCCCTGGAATTTCATTGTACTTTTACATTGGTGTTTTTGTTGATGCTTACTTTTCTAGAAGTCAATTTCATAATTGTGAGGGAATTGATACCACTCAGTTTTTATTTCTTTTTATGGGTGTTTCAATGAATAAATCCCCCTATTAATTTTTATTAAGTGAAATTGAATAATTGTTTGTTTTATGGATATTTTGGGGTTTATTATTTAAATGGATCAGTTAATAGTTTATAAGTATTTTTAATTGTTTTCAAGAATTAATTTAATAATTAAATGTTTTCATTTTTGTTTTTGTTTTTAAATAATTTTAGCCATGAAATGACTAGAATTTCGGCAATGTATTTTTTATGAATATTTCATTGACTTTTTTAGGAATTTCTGTGATCTAATAAAAATTAATTTAATTTCATAATATTATTGAGGAATTTTGTAATTAAACTCCATTGTATCATTGGGTTTATTATTAACTATGTGATTTTTTTTATGATTTCTAGAGTTCTCATAATTATTTTCCAGTTCAGTATTATTTTTATTTTTTTAGACTTCACCCGTGTTCCTGTAATACTTCTAAATACTTACCAAAATATTTTAAAACTGTAAGAATTTGAGGTATTCCTGCATGGATTCCTTGGGATCCTGCATGACATTGGTTCTCTTGAATTTGATTATATATGACTCTGCAATCCCATAAGACTCTATATTTTCTATGAAATAAATGTTCTATGGATTGAAAAATTATGATTCGAAGCAACTTTTCATGTAATCCATTTTATTTTTGAGAAATTTTAGAAATTTGTCTTTTTTTCTACAATTATTTCACCCAACGCACTATCTTAGACACAAGGATTTAATAAAAGTCAGATGTATAAGCCACTGATATCAGAAAGATTAAAATGTTAATATAATCTTTTCTCTAATTTGGACACTCCATGTGATATATAACACATGCATGATAGGGGAGAGAAAATCACTATTTCTTGTGCTTTGATTATTCAAATTAAGGTATTTCAAGGATATTTTAATTTAAAATATTTTAACATAAAATATTTTAACCCATAAAATAAAAATTGTTCACACTTCATAGGGGGGTAAAATGATTAGAAAATAGATTAGATTAGATAGAGGGACATGATTTAGAAGTTAACTCAAAAGGATATAGTTCTAACCAGTTGAGAGAGGAAAGTAATAATAGAGTAGGAGTTGATTTTGTAATGTAATTATAAACTCCATGGTGATTATCTATTTTGAAAACCAATGGATACTTCCCTTTGGAGTCTTAAAATTCATTATAATTTTCTAAATTTATATAGAAACTATTTTTTTCAATGAATTAGGATTATTTTTTTTAGAATTTGTTTTCTTGTAAAATATTATATATTTATGTTCAAATATATGAAAGTAAAGTGGTTGTTATTAATATTTAAAATTATTATTTTAGGTATTTTTTTAGTATAATGAATTCAAAAAAATTTAATTTCTTTGAGTTCTTTGATAAATGAAATCATATTTATAGGAGGACCAAAACCCATAATTTGGTATTGTTGTGGTTTCTTAGAATATTTTTATGTACACTCTGATTTATAAGAGTTTACATTGATAAATTTAATTATGTAAATATTTTATAAAATAAATATGTGAGATTCCAAAGGGTTTATACCGATCCACAACTACTTTTCATATCTAGTTTTACAGTCCTTATAAATACAATATTAATTTATCTTTCAATACAATAAATCTATCATTTTTATCTTGATTCTTATATATTATCATAAAATTTTATAAAAAGTTATCAAATCCAAAAATTACTCTTTATTTTATAAATAATAAAGTTATATTTCTAAAGTTTCTTGTAACCTTATTTAGAGACATCATTAGGAACCACAATATGGCTTTTCTTAACGAATTATTTTTTTGGTTGGTATGTCATGAAAATTTATCCTGAATTAATATCTATAAAATGATAACATATATTTGAAGAGTAATTTTTTACTATAAAACATTAACTCTATCACATAATCCCTTCATGTTGTGATGAGGTAAATTACTAATTCATTAAATAAGATTTTTAATCCATATGTCAAATAAAATATTCAAAATTTAAAATTTCATGAAAATGTAGGGTTTATAGTTACTAAAATTTTCTCCAAAAGCCTTCATGACATGATGAATAATTATCACAAAAAAAACTCACTTTTTCCTCAAAATTTCAGAACATATAATTCTGGTTTTCTTCACCCATCACCATGACACAGAAACTATACAATGATCTAAAAATTTATGGAATAACACATGATACTATAAAAAATACTTATCTTATATCCACCCCTTCACGTAGGGACATGAAATAACTTTCAGTAACACACTCTTACTAGTTTATAATTCATATTTTATTCCACATATCTTCCTCCAAACTTCCCCCAATACATATGACATCTATAAAAATCAAATTAATATTCCAAAATGCATGGTCCATTATAAATGAACAATATTTAAATACATTAAAAATAGATCACAAGTTGTGATAGGAAATAAACTGAAGATATATAATGACCACTTTGATGATTAAAGAATAGCTACCATTGATATAAAACTATTTCATAATTCTCAATATTGAATTAATTTTATCCAGTAGTTATGGAAGTTGAAAAATAACTATATCATTTCACTTCACTTGGTAGTTAAAGGATGTTAGTTTTTCTAGAACAGTGAACAAAATTATATTGAGGAACACATTTTAGAGATAGTGGTCACATCATAGATGTTGAAGGGAAAAAATTATGGATAGTTAAGACTACACAATCATACATGGAGTTTTGTATGGAATTTCAAAAAACTTTCTTATTATAATGAGTATCCTTATGCCTAATATTTTTGAAATATTATTGTTACAAATTAAATTATATGTTTTTTATTTCATGTCTGTTATTTTTATATTTCTTAAAGTTTTTATTTTTCTTTCAATTTTGGTTTTATTTTTTTGTTATGAACTTTTTATTATTGGTTGGCTTGTATTTTTTTTATTTTACTTAATCTCACATGTGATGAAGTTCTCTTTACAGGTTGTGTTTTTATAGATAATGAATCTCACGTGAGTAATTTCTTTGTAGCCTCTTGGTTAATAATAAATAAAGACCTGTTTAATCTTCTATGATAGTGTTTTTTATCCTCCAAGAGAGACTATTATTCTAACATGAGATTCAGGTTTTAATCTCACATGTCTAGGGGACATAATATTATGCGAAACACCAAAGGATTTATTCTTCCACAACAGAATACTTCGACCAATAGTATTTTAGAATGTTTATTCTTTTGTATTGTAGGTCTGGTAAATAGGATAGTTAACCTTTTATAGTGTAGTTTGAATCATGGATTTATATTCCTTCATAGTGGGGGTATTATCACCTAATATAGCTAATACCTGAGTAACATCTCATGTTGAAAAACTAGGTTAATTATTCCACCTTTCTAGATGTATATAATTTATTAAAATGGAATATTATTCTACATTCTTATAACTAAACACATGTCAATGTTTATTGAGGTTTGATATTTTCATCACCTTTATTAGTTCAGGAGGATCCTCTTTATCTAATGTGACAATTTTTTGAATTCCCAAAGATATAAAGAGAGAAGGAGAGGGAGCCCAAGAGAGGATGGGTGATTCATAGATCCATTTATTATGCCACTCACCCATAATTCCATCTGTTTCATTTGGATGGTATGTTCATAAAATGAGATCTTAGAGGGAGATCTTTGATGAAAAAACTCTTTTCAAAGCATAGAGGGGTTCGATAGGTGACAATGAGCCTTATTAAGAGGGTCTCAGTTTACTTTTTCTTTGCATCAGTTATTTTTCATTTGTATATGGTTTTTTCTTGGTCATTACATGCATAGATATGTTCATCAAATATGATAGTATATGCCACATCCTATGTTTGAGTTCATGATAAATCATAAGGCTATTAGAAACCTATATTTAGATAATTTATATGGTTCTATTTTTTTGGGTTATGTAACTCCCTCATTAATATATATATATATATATAAGACTATTGTTTGTTTATTGTCACAATAAAAGGATTTTGAGGAGGTATCGTTTCCATGAACATACGAAGAACTTAGTTGGAATTAATTTATATCCCTTTGTTTTAAAATTTATATTATTTTATTTGATTTAATTTCGGATTTTATTACCATAGTATTTATTATCTAATTATAATTTTTCCTTTTTGTGAAGAAAAAAAATAAACACAATCCTTTACTATCCAATTTTTTTAAATCATTTGAGTTTAATGGATACCTCCCTAAACAATTAGTTTAAAATATTTTATCTTGAGTTTAATAATGTCTTCTGATGAGTTTGAGATTTAGAAATTTGAGGGAGAGAATTATTAGAGAGTTAAGATGTGTGATCTTCATGTCCATAATGGTCTTCAAGTTTCATAAGGTGGATAAAATAAAAATATGATCACTTTCCCTACCATTAGCCTAACTTCAACAACTTATAGGATGTGATCTCCACAGTTATGTGTAGGGGTTTTAGATGAATAATATGAAGTCAAAGGTTCATGGCCTGAATTATAGGCCTTATTTTCTTTGTGTGATGGGTTAAATGAAGAATAAAAATAAATTAATAATAATTTAATTTGGTATATGAGTTTTTTGTTCAATTAGTGTTTTAAAAATCAAATCATTAATAGGTAATACTCTAAGAATAAATCTATAGTTTTATGGTGTAGAAAAACGTGGTATACCAAAGTTTTGATTATACTAATACTCTATAGGTGGGTTTAATAATCCTTCCAGTAGATTTAGAGGTTTATCTTTGATTTCCTTCACCTATGATAAAATGATAGGATCTGTATGATATTTACTGTAACCCTTGACTGGAAGAAAGGGTGAGGGTGATGTTGGTTTCTATGTGTGTTTAGGTCCTAGTGGAGTACTGTATATTTTTGGATTACTGTGAGTAGAAAATATTTGTTTTTTAATTCTCTACATATTACAAATGGGCTTTAATATAATTTTTTTTTGTTTCTAATACATTTTTTATTAAAATTTCAACTACTCTCTATTATGGTTGTTTTTTAGATACTAGTGGAGAGTTTTTCAAAAATGGTGTCACTATTTGGTGGAGAATCATATGGGAATATACTGATTCAGATGACGACATGTATTTATGTGTATTTTATGGTTATTAATGTTTATTAGAATATATTTTATTTTTGATCATGATTAATAGATGATAATCGTATATGAGGTGATCTTGGTAGACATATGTCAGTGTGGTACATGCTAAGGAGATAATCATACTTGGATAATTATGATAGTGCATAGGGTTTTATATTATATTGAAAATCATTTGAACCAACTAATATGACATATTATAGAAATTTTTAAAAACTTTTCCTTTTTTACATTTTTAATTTCTAAGGGTGAGATTTTTTTTGTTTTTGGAATGCTTTTATAAAAAATTAAAACTGTATGTTTATTTATTCCTTGTTCATTGTTTGTATATTTCATAGTATTCCTATTTTCCATTTAATTTTATGTTTTTTATATATTATTATTTTTTTGTGGTTGAATTGTGTTTACTCTCATTGTTTTTGTTTTGTCCAACCTCACATGAAAAAAAGTTCACCATAAATGAGTTTTGGTTCGGGCTATTGAATCTCTCATGGGTTATTCTCACATATAATCATAGTTAATCATATGGGAATACTTTGTTTAATCTTATATGTTATTTTTTTATCTTTTGCAAGTGTTTTTCATTCTAATGGGAGATAAATGTTTTAGTCTCATATTACCAGGGGACTTAATCTAATGTGACACATGTGAGGAGTTATTGTTCCAAAATTGGAGACTTTAAATGATGTTAATTATTTTAAAGATTTTATTTTTTTGGACCTCTATCATGTGGTTAGTGATTTAGCCTTAAAAACACGTGTTTTTCACATCTAATTAATTAATTTTTATTGATTTATTTAATTATTATTACATTATTTGCTATATAAGTTTGCATATTCATTTTTATAATTAAATCTGTTATTTAATAAAAAAATTAATTAAAATTTTATTTTTATCATTTAAATAGTTAATTTATATCTTACTTTAATTTTATAGTCAAATGAATTTTTATTTATTTTGGTTAATTTTGTTTATATATTTAATAATTTGACATTTATTAGTTAATTAATTAATTTTTCTTTTGCACTTAAAGATTTTTGTTTAAATTTAGAATTTCTTGTAATAATTGTTAATTATTTAATGTAACATTATATAAATCTTAGTAGTCTTTAATTAATTAAACTTTTATAAAATTATGATTATAAATTTACTACATTTATTAAATATCTTTAATTTAATTTTATTAATTAACATAATGGTTTAATAACAGAATAAATATATTTCTTCTTTAGTTAATTTAATTTGATACAGTAAATTAGGAAAATGATTTAACATTGTTTTAAAAATGTTTAAATCTGTAACGACCTGAATCTAAATCCACTCAACTAGTGCCCCATACCCGGTTCGCCACACGACCTCAAGCACATTTCCCCAAACGCCAGAGGCTGCCCACTAACAGCGAGGGCCTTGGTGAGTCATTGGGGAAACTATGACCTCATTTGGTGAGGTATATAAGTGAAAGGAAATAACAGTCAATAGCGGAAGCAGTAAACAGCATACAATAACTGAAACTAACAGCAGAAGCAATGAATATAAAGTAATGATGATAATGATACAGCAGGTACAAGTATCTAAGGAAAGAAGAAAAACACAACAACGTGTTGAAATACAACTGAGAAACAAAGCATGAAAATTAAGCAGTAACTCCAGCAGCATCACAAGCCTAAGCTCGGTCCTATTCTCTCCAGCTCCAACTAGAAATCATGCACCTGAAGTAGAGGGGGCACAGTCCCTATCCACACCTGCAACCATATAACCTATTTGGACTGAAAAGTAGGACCCAAACAGGGTGTGAGACTAATCCCAGTAGATAAAAACCACAACATTAACACTACTACAAACACGGCCTTTATCAGCGCTAAAAATGGCCTTTATCAGCGCTAGAAAAGCGCTGATAAAACCATAGTAGATAAAGGGGGGGTCCCCTTTATCAGCGCTCTGAAAAGCGCTGATATAGGACCCCTTTATCAGCGCTGATAAAAGGGGTCTTTTATCAGCACTAAAAAAAGCGCTGATAAAGGGGTCCTATATCAGCGCTTCCTTTATCAGCGCTTTCGTTTTAGCGCTGATAAAGGTTAAAAAAAATTAAAAAAATTTAAAAAAATTTAAAACAATTTAAAAATACTGCCAATCGGGGGGGCTTTTATAGCACTTGAACCCCCACCCCCCCTTTTACAGTGTTTTTCAGCCCCTATACAACACCCCACGCACCCCCCTCCACCCTTTAACAGCACTTGCTCCAATATTCCCCATGCGCGCGCACCCCTGCCTCCACCAGGATTTGAACTCGAGACCTCCCCCCTGCGCGCCTAATCCCTTACCACTACTCTATTTTGATTTGGTTTCCAATTCATGATATCTCTATATATATATATTTATATATTTAGTTATATTTATTCGTATAGTAATATATATTTATATTAATATATATATATATATAGTTATATTAATATATATATAGTTATATTATAATATATAGTTATATAGTTATATTATAATATATATAGTAATATTAATATATATATAGTGGTATTAATATATATCTATATCTATATATATATATATATATATATTTAGTTATATTTATTCGTATAGTAATATATATTTATATTAATATATATATATATATAGTTATATTAACATATATATAGTTATATTAACATATATATAGTTATATTAACATATATATAGTTATATGAATATATATATTAATATATATTTATATAGTTATATTAATATATATATAGTGATATTAATATATATATTTATGGTGATATTAATATATATATTTATAGTAATACTAATATATATATATGTAGTTATATTAATATATATATAGTTATTAGATTAATATATATATAGTTAGATTAATATATATATATAGTTATATTAATATATAGGTATATAAATATTCATATATTGGTATTTTAAATAAAATGGATGTTAGTTATTATTTGGATAAAGCTAATATATTTTATATGTAAATATATTTTATTATTTATATTTATAATTAAATTTTTAGGTGTGAATATTTAAAAAAATGTGAATATATTGTTATATATTTGATTATAAATAGCAGTGCATTATAAAAAATGATGAAATTTCAAAGACATAATATCAATATGAATGTAATAACTTGGAATAAATTCATACCCCACCAAAAAAATCCAATAATACCCCTTAAACGAGGGTGAAAATCCATAAAATGTTAAAAAATCGGGGTACCCCGACTAAAAACTCAGTTTTGGAGGTCTTTTGGGCATCTTTTGGCCACGAAAATCGCTTGACTGGGGTCCCCCCAGTCATAGCGACGTAGAGCTCGTCGCAGGCTTCGATTTGATATGTGGTAGAGCTCAAACGGATACCCGGATCAAAAGTTATGGCTGTTTGAATTTTGAGTTGCGTTTTCAACATATTTTGGATCTTTTTTAAAAAAATTTAATTTTTTTAGTCCTCAAATTGTTATTAAATGACTATTACTCCATAATGATTATCAAAATATTAATTAAAAATATTTTATTAATTTTTTAAGAAGTCATTTTCACTAAATATCTTATATATTAAGTATAATAAGTATAAATGTACATTTATACTTATCTAAAATATATTTAAAAATTATATATTATATTTATATAACAATATAACTATATTTATATATTAATATATTAATATATGTTAAATGCATTAGAGAAACAGGAGTACCCTAAATTAAAAAATCCTAACAATATCCATATACATTTATTTGTTAACTTAATTTAATCATTTATTTATCAAGAAACGAATCTAGCAAATAGCTTTATAATCCCAAAGCATAGTAAGTAACACAACAGGTGTCTCAGCAGACTACCTAAACAAAAAGCAGTACAAAACCCAAGCTTTTTCTTTGGCTTGGTGGACACATCACAACCAACCAAACTATATTCACACTGACTCTCTGGGTGTCTCATACTGGCAGACCCCTCTAGTCAAATAATCATACAATGGCACAAACACTCTGGGAAGCTCTCACCGTCAATTCCCCTACGGTCTTGAAACGATAGCTATAGACTCTATGAGGAAGTATTTACGTCTAATTCCCCTATTGTCTAGATACATAACTAAGCACACTCTGAGGAAGCACAAAGTCCAATTCTCGTAGGTCCTGCGAATGATACTAATTTATAATAGACTCTCTAGGGAAGCCCTTGATTGTCAATTCCCTCTTTAGTCTACCGCACCAGGTTCACACAGCCCTGAGTAGTCCCATCATGCATAATCGACTGTCAGCAACCCTAAGTAAGTTCAACAAACTACTTGTATAATAGCTAAAATACATCAAAAGCATATAAACAATGGGCAATACATGCAGTCAATTATATCAAGGCAGGAAATCAATGCAACAAGATCTACCTCACAGTCAACCTAATCCAAACAGTGATAAACAACCAAAACAAGGGAAACACCCATGGGGTGATCCTCAAACATTCTAACAAGAAATCATTATTCATCTAATAACCTTAATCATACAATCAATCTAAGGCAGATACTAATGCAGGATCAAAACCCTAACCCGAGATACCTGATTTATGGGAATCCAGTACTTTTGCACAAAAACTCAAGGACATTCAACTAAGGCAACAAACCACCTACCTCGATCCTAGGAGATCGATATACTTGAACCTCGGCCAGTTAATCGGCCTATAATGGAGAATATATTCAAAAAAAATCAACCCATGTTAACTTGAGAGAGATGAGTAATTGGAAGACGAAGCTCAAGGAGAAGGAAGAGCTTATCGCTGCAGTTCCAACACAATCAACTGTGGTCGATTCGGAGAACGGATGGAGGCTCAGGGGTCTTGAAGGATATTTGTGGCCATACGAGACGCCTTCGGTTGAAGAATATGGATAAGAAGACTGTTCTTAGGTTAAGATGCAACCCCGGTCTATTTAATAAAAAAAGAAAGTACATGGTGTGTAATTTTAGAGTACGCAGCGTGTACTAGGATTTTCTGTACTCCGCTTTAGGTGGCCTCCATGTCACCCCTACATGGACGTGTGTGTGGCCCTGACACAGCCAGCACATGGTCTCGGTGAAAGCTTACCCTGTCTCCTGATCCTCTTATGTCCCAACCTTAGGGTAACATGTAGGAAAACCTGATCTCTGACCTTGAACTCTAAAGGTTGTCTCCGCTAATCAGCATAAGATTTCTGCCAAGACTATGCAGTATCCATCCTTCGTCAATTCAACTCCACCTATTCTGTGGTCTCCTGAACAAGACTAGGTCCTAACATATCTGGCTCTCTTGCCTCCATCCAACACAAGGGTGATCGGCACGACCTACCATACAAAGCCTCGTAAGGTGCCATCTAAATAGTTTCTTGAAAACTATTATTATAGGAAAACTCCACTAGAGGTATATGTCTCTCCCAAGAACCTCCAAAATCAAGGACGCGTGCTCATAGCATTTCCTCTAGTACCTAAATCGTCCACTCTGATTGGTCATCTCTCTAGGGATGGTAAGTTGTACTCAGAAGTACCTGTGTACCCAAAGCTATCTGTATCCCTTTCCAGAAATGAAATTTAAAGCAGGCATCCCTATCTAAAATGATAGTACTCGGAACCCCATGCAAGCGTACAATCTCACGGATGTACAACCATCCAAGGTCATCAACACCGAAGGTATCCTTAATCGGCAAGTAATGAGAAAACTTCATGAGATGGTCAATGACAACCCATACCACGTCATTCCCTTTAGGTGATCTTGGTAACCCTGTCACGAATTCTATCGCGACATCATTCCACTTCCACTCGGGAATGGGTAGCTGATGTAAAAGTCCTGCTGGTTTCTGGTGATCCTTCTTCACCTGATGACAGGTGGAACACCTCATGACAAAACCAGAAACATCACTTTTCATACCTGTCCACCAATACTGGCGGTGTAGATCACGATACATCTTGGTGATGCCAGGATGAACTGCCTAAACTGAGGAATGAAAGTCTCGCATCATATCTTCGCATAAATATGCTGGCACCCAAACGCATCCCTATAAATGCAAGATCTCACCCTCACCTACGGTCCATCCAAGAATTGGGTCCTCTCCTTACATGCTTTTCCATAGGACTAGGCCTTCATAATCTGATAGTTTCCTTATTCGAACTCAGTCAATAAGGGTAGAGGTAACAGCTATAGAAGAGAGAAAATTCTAACCCTGTTTGTCATGCACCTCCAAATGCATTTCGGAGAACAGAGCCATAAGTTGACACTCACTGATGGAATCCTGAACTACCTGTATCTGGAGTCCTCCTGCTCAGTGCATCTTCCACAGCATTGCCTTTCCCAGGCGTATAAGAAAGCTCGAAATCGAAAGACTGTAGGTACTCAACCCACCACCGTTGTCTCAAATTCAAGTCACACTACTTGAAGATATACTTGAGGCTCTTGTGGTCATTATATACCACAAAATGCTCTCCCAAAAGATAAGGTATCCAACAACGCAAGGCATGAACAACTACAGCCAACTCCAGGTCATGTGTGGGATAGTTCTTCTCATATGGCTTAAATTGCCGAGATCTATATGCTACAACACGATCCTCCTACATAAGAACTACTCCAAGCCCGATGCCAGATGCATCACAGAAAACTGTATAACTCTTTCCCGGATCTAGAAAAACTAAAATTGGAGCTGAAGTCAATCTCCCCTTCATCTCATGAAAGGTTGAATCACATGCTTCTGACCAAACATACTTCACCCCCTTCTTAGTCAAGTCTATCAACGACACTGCTAAGCGTGATAAGTCCTGTATAAACTGCCTGTAGTAACCATCCAACCCTAAGAAACTTCATACCTCGAATACATTTTTCAGCATCTCCCAGGTAACTACTACTCTCACCTTTTTTGGGTATGCTGATACTTCTGTCTCTGAGATGACATGACCCAAGAAGTGCTTCTCATCCATCCAAAAGTGGCACTTTAAGAGCTTATAATATAACTGATGCTCCCTCAATGTACTCAAAACGATCTCAAGATGGGTAGTTGATTAGCCAATAAAAACACATATTTTGATTACATTGTAATGGTATTAAATGTTTATTTTTGATCTTATGGTCCTGAGTTAGTGGATTTTAATTTTGAACATCTATTCTCAGCATTTGTGCACTTCATGCCTAATATGCACCAATTTAGGCCCAATGTTTCATCTGATTTCAAAGAATGTAATTATCCATATTTTAATTTTATATTTTTGGAAATGGATATAAACTTAAATATGAACATTTTTCATTCAGGGATCAATGGAGGATTCATAAAGGATGATGAGGATTTTTGGTGAAGAAAGGAAACAATTCTGGAGAAGTCAGATTGGATATCATCCCACTGATCGGACTGTGGGGCCCAAAATATAGGCCCAATGAAGCCCAAACTTCTTGTAAGGATATAAAACATATATAGGAACAAATAAGTCTTATTTATCTAGTGCTAATTCGTCCTCAATGGTGGTGATTAATGCGGTCCAAGTTGAAGATTCAATTCTGGGTCAGATTCTGCGGCCAAGAAAAACAGCCCACTATTTATATCATATCTCGCGAAAGGTTTATTATTTTGGGCTGAAATTTTCAGGCTATTAGGGGAAATCTGGGGCTTCATTTAAGTCTTCTAGGTCCCACTCAAATTCGTCCTTCTAGAAGGTCCTTTAGGTGCTTCTTTCCGGTAGATGCAACCTGGCTGCAACTTCGGGGCAAGAAGTGGAAAAGTCTCTCATCATTAATGTTCCACCCACCTTTCCCCAACATAATTAATTAAAGGAACATGGGATGTTGGGGGCTCATCCAAGGATTCATTTTTTTCCTATTTAAGGTAGTAGTGGTGGTGGATTTAGGGATCTTGGTTCTTTCTTTTCATTGTAATGTTATTATGCCAATTTGCCTTTGTAATGTTCTTCCCTCTCATGTAAGTTGTTCGAATCACCTTAGTCTTCAATAAAAGTTTCTCTTATTCTCTTATTCTATTCTTATTCATATCACCTTGATACTGTTGCCTCATGGTGTGAAATTTTTCACCCCAAACCTTGTGATTTTGTTCACACCACGGTGGAGTGATCGTTATTTTTGTTGTTTTTACTTCTTCAATTCCACCCTCGTAAGTCTACTTTCCGCTTTCGTTGAGAACTTTTCATCAATGGAGGGGTAGCTCTTTTATGGGTTGATCCAAGGGAGTAGCAAGGGGATGGATTGAATGTTATTTCTCACGCCCTAAATGTTATTAGTTTCTTTTAATTGATTTTCTTTCATTCAATGATTTTTATTCTTCCTCTTCCTTATTGAATTTATTCACCCCACTTTCATGTACTAATTACATCCTTTACCTTGGATTGCTCATGAAAATGATCCTACAAGTGTATAGGTGATTATCATGTGTTTTGAAGGTGTTTAATCAGTAAGTGACGAGGTTAGTTTGAATTCATTGCATGAATCCTTCTCGAGTTAATGAAATTAAAATCGTAAAAAAAGGAATTCATTCAATCCACCCCGGCAATAACCTAGGATCAACTCATTTTATCATAATTTGAATTCACATATATCTTTTAGTGATCTTCCAAAAACATCTAAAATCAACCCAAGTTGGCCACTTCATATCCAAAAATACATCTCTTTTTATTGAGTGTCTAAAGGTTCTTCTTAGGTCTCTGAAGATTCGACAACCCAAGCTACACTACAAGCGACCGCTTGACCCTTAAAATATGGGTAAATTTGGGCGCAACCAGTAGTATGGTCATGTTGAGTTTGAGAGTATACCAAGATATCATCCATGAAAACCACCACAAAAGAATCCAAGTAAGGATGGAAAACTCTGTTCATCAACACCATGAAAACTACAGGCACATTCGTGAGGCCGAACGGCGTAACCAAATACTCATACAGACCATACCTGCTCCGGAAGGCTGTAAGAGGTATATCGGATGGTCTAACATGCAACTAATGATAGACAGATGTCAAGTTGATCTTTGATAACACTCTGACTCCTCGAAGCTGATCAAAGAGATAATATGTCTATGGAAATGGATATCGATTCTTGACCGTCAACTAGTTTAGCTTTCTATAATCCACACAAAGCCATAAAGTACCATCCGCCTTCTTTGAAAACAGAATGGGAAAACCCCAATGAGATGTACTGGGTCGGATGAAACCCTTTTCCTGTAACTCCTCCAACTTCTTTTTGAGCTTCTGTAACTCAGGTGTAGCCATCCTATAAGGAGGTATGGATACTAGTGTTGCTCCTGGAACAAGACCAATAGAGAAGTCTACCTCTCGCTCCAGAGGCAAACCGTTAAAGTCTTCTAGAAATAAATCTAGAAAGTGATCAACCACTGAAGGAAAATCTATCTGAGAAGTCCCCTGGTCATCCAGATATAAGCTAGCAATCTGGGCCGTAACACCACCCAACCCATGATGCTCTGGTATATCTCTACTCACTAGGACATCCCATTCACCCTTGTGAAGAAAAGATCCACCCTCCGGTGATATGAAACTCACCCTACAGCGATAGAAATCGACAAAGGCCTAGAAGGGAACTAACCAGTCCATCCCGAGAATGACATCATGGCCTGTCATCTCCAAAACATATAATTTCCATGAAAAATGACACCCACAAACCTCAAGGGGGCAGTCTATGCATTGACGCACGCTAGCCATTCTAATTCCCAAGGGAGTGTCTAGTGTCATCATATCCCCATAAGTATAAATAGTAAGTCTAAGGATTTCCACAGAATGCACAGAAATAAACCTATGAGAAGCTCCTATATCGAAAAGTGTATAGGATAAAACTTAGGCTACTAAAATCGTACCTTGAACTGTAGAAGGTCCAGGATCCTGCTCATGATGAATCTACTCTACCACAAAAGTCTGGCCTGCACTGCAGACCTGTTTAGCAGCCTGAGATCCCTGAGCTGACCCTCCCTGAGCCTGACCACTGCGTCCACAGCCTCTACCCTGGACCTAATGACCTGATGAACTCCAGCCCCCAGTCTTCTACAGAACTGGTAAACCTGCTCCTATACATGGAGTTGAAACTGATCATCCTTCATTAGCCGCTGGAAGGAAAACCTTGCAGAAACGCTGCAGATGACCCATCTTGCCGCAATATCGGCACTCCAATAGGTCTCTCGGGAACTAAGGCTTCTTATGACCACTTTTTACACACTGATAGAACACCACTTGGTTGCTAGAAGGAAGATCCTATCTACCAAAAGAAATACATCGCTTCCTCGAGTCACCTAGTGTAGACTCTTAGTGGCACTTCCGGCTGTCTATCTAAAATGAATCAGCCCTGGGTGCTGAACTGCCCTAGTCCACAGTTGCAGTCTCCCTCAGATTTATCTCCTTGATAAGTGCCTGGTTAACTATCAGAGTAATATAAGTCAACTGAAAGACGTTCACTTGTGATCTGATGTCTGGTCTGAGGCCTTCCTCAAACTTTCTCGCTAAAAACAGCTCGTCATTCCCCAGAATAGGAGCGAAACATTGTAACTCTGTGAAGTGATTGGAATACTCCATAACTGTGAGAGTAACCTACTGTAGGTTCATGAACTCTCTGACTCTGTCATCCCTCAGTGTTTCCGGGTAGAAGTAGTTGTAGAACGTACACTGAAACTAATCCCAAGTCATATCCTATTGGTGCCCTACCTGCGAAACCACGTCCCACCATATTTCGGTGGAATCTCGCAACATGTAAGTCGCAAACTTCACTCTTCTCTCCGAAGGCATCTCCAGGTGCTCGAAGATGGACAGCATGGCTTCTAGCCATGACTCCACAGCCTGTGGTTCTCCATCCCCTATGAACGTGGGAGGATGTTGCTGCTGAAAAACCCGCATCAGTTCTGCCATAGACGGGGCAGGATGCTGAGCTCCCTAGAAGGTCTGTATGAATCTCATGAAACCCTCTCTGAACTGAGCGTCAGCCCTAGTGTCTAGAATCACTATAGGTTCCATGTCCGGAATGATAGGCAGAACTACTGGTAGTCCCTGATCTTTTGTATCAAGCGTACGGTCATTTCCTGGTTCCTGACGTGAAACGGGAGGACATCTCGGTGCCATGACTCTGCATGGTCAAAAGCACACCTTAGATCACATTACTAGGGACTGAAAACTAGGAGCGTAAGAAGGAAACAGGGAAAAGAAGCATTCAAAATAAAACAAAACATAACTACATGGTGTGTATAAAGACTACACAACGTGTTCCCTTAAGTCATTTACATCGGCGTGTACTCCTACCTAACTGGTCGTGCAACACCCCAAATACACGGCGTGTTGTCCCAACACACGGCATGTACTTGAATTCTCTTCCCTGCTCAATTCCTTCTACATGGTTAAGCCACACGGCTCTCCTAAGAAAAAACTACACAACGTGTTCAGGGAACACATGGCGTGTACTCAGCAAGATTCACCTGGCCTGTGTTGTTAGTGACATGGCATATGTGCCCAGGTCACACTACATGGCATGTTCTAGAAGGACATGATGTATACTAAGAAATCCTAACAGACTGTGTGGTTAGGTACACGGCCGGCTACACAGCTGACACTAAACGGCGTGTTTCAGGCGGACACAGCGTGTATGAGAAAGGATAACACCGACCCATGTTGTTCGTGACACGGTCGGGTACCTAGGTCAAACTACACGGTGTTTAAAAATTCATACACAGCGTGTATGTGAAAAGAAAACATGACCCGTGTTGTTTGTGACACAGTCGGGGTACCTATTTCATACTACACGGAGTGCTAAATTAGTACATAGTGTGTTCCTATAATATTTTTCACAACCCCGTGTCCTTGCTCATACGGTCAGTGACACGACTATAGACTACACGGCGTGTATTCATAAATTACACGCCGTGTATTCTGGGTTTTTCCAGACAGTAGCCTCATAACTACATTGGACCCCAGAAAACACATAAAAACAAGCATTAAGGTGCCAAATTCCGATCTGTGGGGGCCCATACTCTCCAGGAATCAAAGCCTAGCATCAAAACATTGCATATAACAAGTAAACAGTATAACAAACTCACGATCCACCAAATTATAATCCCCAGGGGCCTATAACACCTCTAAGACCAAAGTTTGGCATCCATGATAAAGAAGATCTAATAAAATGATACCCTATCAACATAGCAGGTATTCTATCACAGTAGCTATCACAATAGCATGCATAGTCTATCACAAATTCTATCAGAACAGCATGCAAAATCTAATGCAATTTATATGGCATGAAAAAATGCATGACATGTGATTTTCTAACAAGTGCATATATGATGCATGAGATGGAATACCCTCATCTCATCGGGTTGCAACAAAATAGAATCACAATCATATAAATAGCAATAGCACAAAACAAGTGCACCACCCCACGGTGAAATCAATTAAAATGTAACATTTTCAAAACACAAAAATTGCAATATTCGAGGTGACCTGGCTTTTTCCCTGTACACGGGTTCTAGAACTCTCGGGCACAGCTATTTACCATTTACCTATTCTATCTTATCCCTGTCTAATGACACTAAATAGTAATTCAATAGAAAGAAAAGAAACCTGCCTCGGATACCACTTTGTAACGACCCAAATTCGGATCCACTCAACTGGTGCCCCGTACCCGGTTCGCCACATGACCTCAAGTGCATTTTCCCAAATTCCAGAGGTTGTCAACTAGCAGTAAGGACCTTGGAGAGTCATTGGGGAAACTATGACCTCATTTGGTAAGGTATACAAGGGAACGAATATAACAGTCAATAGCGGAAGCAGTAAACATCATACAATAACTGAAACTAACAGCGGCAGCAATGAATAAATAGTAATGATGATAATGATGCAATAGGTACAAGTATCTAAGGAATGCATAAAAACACAACAATGTGCTGAAATACAATTGAGAAAAAAATCACAAAAAGTAAGCAGTAACTCCAGCAGCATCGCAAGCCTAAGCTCGGTCCTATGCTCTCTAGCTCCAACCAGTAATCATGTACTTGAAGTAGAGGGGCCACAGTCCCTATCCACACCTGAAACCATATAACCTATTTGGGCTGAAAAGCAGGACCCAAACAGGGTGTGAGACTAATCCGAGTAGGAAACCACCACATGATCTGTGCCTTACTGTCAGTGAGCAATATAGCAAAAGTAAAGGAAATAAATGAAACAGAGAAACAGGTGTACCCTAAATTAAACAATCCTACAAATCTCCATTCACATTTATTTATTAACTTAATTTAATCATTTAGTTATCAACCAAGGAATCTAGTAAATAGCTCTATAATCCCAAAGCATAGCAAGTAATACAACAGGTATCTCAGAAGACTACGTAAACAACAAGCAGTACAAAACCCAAGCTTGTTCTTTGTCTTGGAGGACTCATCACAACCAACCAAACAATATTCACACTGACTCTCTCGATGGCTCATATTGGAAAATCCCTCTAGTCAAATAATCATACAAAGGCACATACACTCTGGGAAGCTCTCGTCGTCAATTCCCATATGGTCTTGCAACGATAGCTATAGACTCTCTGAGGAAGCACTTATGTCTAATTCCCCTTGTAGTCTCGATACGTAACTAAGGAAACTTTGAGGAAGCACAAAGTCTAGTTCCCGTAGGTCCTGTTAATGATACTAATTTATAACAGACTCTCTAGGGAATCCCTTAATCATCAATTCCCTCTTTGGTCTACCAGACCAAGTTCACACAGCCCTGAGCAGTCCCGTCATGCGTAGGCGACTGTCAAAAGTAGTTCAAAAAACTACTTGGATAATATCTACAATGCATCAAAAGCATATAAACAGTGGGAAATACATGCAATCAATTATATCAAGGCAGGAAATCAATGCAACAAGATCTACCTAATATGCAACCTAAGCCAAATGGAGATAAATAGCCAAAACAAGGGAACACCCATGGGGTGATCCCCAAACATGATAACAAGAAATCATTATTCATCTAATAACCTCAAGCATACAAGAAATCTAAGGCAGATACTAATGTAGGATCAAAACCCTAACGCGAGATGCCTGATGCATGGGAAT
The DNA here is from genome assembly GCA_963277665.1 of Viscum album. Classification (NCBI taxonomy): domain Eukaryota; kingdom Viridiplantae; phylum Streptophyta; class Magnoliopsida; order Santalales; family Viscaceae; genus Viscum; species Viscum album. The sequence goes on from OY728145.1 coordinate 75,691,284, forward strand.
GCAGTACTTTTGCACAAAAACTCAAGGACATTCAACGTAAGGCAAAAAACCACCTACCTTGATCCTAATAGATCGATATACTTGAACCTCGACCAGTGAACCGTCCTAGAATGGAGAAGATCTGCAAAAATGTCTAAAACATTCAACCCACGATAACTTGAGAAAGAGGAGGAATTGGAAGATGAAGCTCTAGGGGAAGGAAGATCTTACTGATGTGGTTCCAACGCAATCGACAGCGGTCGATTCGGAGAACGGACGGAGGCTCAGGGGATCAGAGGAGACTCAAGGCCGTATGATATGCCTTCAGTCAAAGAAGCTAGAGAAGAAGATGGTTCTGGGGTTAAGACACGACCCCGGTCCATTTAATGAAAAAAAAGTACATGGCGTGTACTAGGATTTTCTGTACTGTGCTTTAGGCGGCCTCCATATCACCCCTACATGGCCGTGTGTGTGGCCCTGACACAGCCAACACATGGCCTCAAGTGGCAACAAAGTACACGGTGTGTACTCTGAATGTACACGATGTGTACTTCAAAAATTTCCAGAAACTCCTCTTTTCTCAAAAACTTCAGAAAAAGGAAAAACATACCTGAAAAGAAGATCTAGGTTCTTACAAAATTTTATATTAACTTTTAATAATTTAGTTTCTTTTTAAATATAGTTTTAATTTAGTAATAATTTTTGTTTTATAAATTGAATTAAATAATAATTTAAATTAAGTTTAAATGGTTTTAAAAGTTTATTAAAGTTTATGAGTGCCTGAATTTTCAATTGTATTAATTAATTTTTAGTTGTAATTAATTATTATGATTAGATTTTATTTATGTTTTAATTTATCCATCAGTTTATTTTCCAATGTCATGGTGGAACCGTAATCACCAGCCACTTTCTATTCCGATTCATTGTCTCACAATTTACATTTTTATCACGGTTCTAGTGTAACTCTCTCATGATCTCGATATCCATAACTACAAATTCCACTTATACTGTTTCATATTTGCACTGTATCCTCTCACACCGCTCTCTGCCTTCACCCGCTGTAATCCCAACTCCAGCTTACTCTACCATTCCCACAACCAGTTTCCTCTTCCTCAAGGTTTCACACAAACTGCAACACCATCCATCGTCAATCTCCATCACAGTCTTAGTCTTCATCCCAGTCAAACCCTCTCTACCATGGCACCCATTCATCCTCATCCTAGCCACCATAACCAGCTTCCACTACTGTTGCCTCCTCTCCTCTTCATCCGGCTAGCATTACAACCACACATCATCACAAACACTGCAAATCAGACCAGAATCAAGACCCGAACAAAATCAAATTAATTTTCAAAGTCTAATCCCAACCCTGTGCATATATCGAACAAACACACAATAACCATAAAATAGAGATCTGATGAATCTATTGATTTCTGAAATATGTGCTCAAGAAGAGGAGGTGTCGCTGAACTATTACATCATTGTGAATCTGGAGAAGGACCGCGAACTGCCACGAACTCCACCAAATCGCCACCCGAGACCTGCTTGCCGCTCCTAGAGGGGATGAACTGTGAGGTAGGAGAGTTGTGCCATCGTCAAATCCTAGATCTCACTGGATTGAAGGAGAATCCATTGCGCCTGAAGGATGTCGTGTCACCGGTGCTGTGCGAGGAGGATGAGTCGAGCCCCGCTTCTCCTTCCTGGAGAAGGAACCAAAAGCCCCCCCTCTATCCGCCGAATTTGGGGGGGGAAGAAGTGAATTAATTAATTAAAAAAAGAAAGATAAAAGTAAAAAAATATTAATAAATTAAACAAAAAAATATATATAATATAAAAATTATAATACATAACTATTATAATATTAATAAATAAATAATTTATCAAATAAAATATAAGATAAATTAATAAGAATTAATTAAATTTAAATTTTAACCATAATAATTTATAAAATTAATAATTAAATAAACTAAATATATTAACACATTAATTATAATTTAATTTCAATAGAATAAATATAATACTTAAATTAATAATGTAATTGATATTAATCTAATTTATGAATTTAATGAAGTTATTTCAACTAAATTTTAATAATACAAACATTAATTAAATAATCAAATAAATAATATTAAATTAAAAACTCAATAATTTAATACTAAATTAATTACTATAATAATAAAATTTAATTAAGTAAATAACATTTATCAACTTAAGTATTTATAATTATGTTTTTTTATAAGTAATATAATATTTATTTGAAAAATAACATTAATATTTTAATTAAATTTTTTTCATGTTTTAATTGTTCTGTTTTTTTATATTATTAAGGTTTATTCAAGAGTTGGAAACATGTCTGGGTTCAATCAAATAACTCACCGGGAGTCAGTTACGCAAGATAAGATAGAGCGATGTGTGGTTGACTGAATAAATGCATGTGTTTCATGCAATAGTAAAGGACACGAGAAGTCGGTAGAAAACATGGGGTGATGTGCAGCAGATGACAGTGGGGTTTTAAGGCAGAGTTGAAGTAGAGTTATGGGTTGACTCTAATTCTAAATCAAATGAACACACTATATTCGAGAGTGGACTCTCGGGAGAAACACTAGAGATGAGCTGGAGGCCAAGGAGCCCGAGAGCATAGCAGTATTTGAGGAGTTCTTCTTCCCTCTATCCTTAAATTTTGTACTCTTTTCTTGGATGTTTTTCACTACTTTAATCAAATTTATCAAAGGGTGAATTGTCTTAGCTCAAGAATTCAATTCTTCTAGTAAATCTTTTAAACATCTTCATTTACTTTAAATTTTTCAGAATCATAATCGATCAGTGTGATTGATTAATTATTCTCTATTTCGTTGATTCATTCATCAATTATTTTCTTAATTAATAAATTCAAGATCAACTATCATGTTAGTTCATCAATACATTTATAGAATCCTTGATTTCTTTACCATTGGAAATTAACAACAAGTTTATTTCCATATGTTTTCCATTCATAATTGTCAAGCACTTCGACTAATTTTGGAGTGAAAAACTTCTAAAGTCAGTCTTCTGTGTGTTGAGTTTTATAGAGAGGGAGACATTTCACCTTTTTCTTGAGGTATGATTCAATAAAGTGTAGTGGGGAAGATATCTTTTAAACCAGTAGTTTTGAATTATCGAGTATTACATTTGATCTTCTTCTTCGACCTTGCTACCTTATTTGAGAATTTTGTTCTATTATGTTAGTTTTACTTTAATTCGTAGTTCATCAGTATACTAGTAAATGTTTTAGTTTCCTGTCAACATTTTTATCTTTACTTATTGCTTAATGAAATGTAAAAAAATAATAAGTAATAAATATAAACAATGTTCACTATCCCCACAGCTGACAATAGTAGAGTTAATTTTGAATAAAACCTTAAATTTCTCACCTACATTACCGTGGGTTTGCCCCTACACCACCATTCTAGTGTAGGAATTATAAATAATATTTTGTGGTCTGTTAATACCTCTAAAAACATCAAAATTTGGTGTTATTTCTTCGGAAGGAACAAACTGGGTAATATACGGGTTTTTGAAAAAAAAATATTAAAAAAATAACATAAAAATAGCCTTAAGAAATCTAAAAAAATATAAAAAAAACATCTTGAATTTTCTATTTGAGTTGAGCATAGAAACGTTTTCTAGGATTTGAGTATGTGTTTAGTATGAACATTTAAAAAATGGAATGTTTTGAAGGATCAAACTATTGCACTGGACCTTACTGTGTTTTTTGTAGAGATTATGGATATACTTCTTGGTAGTGTTTTTTTAAACAACCACAACAATTTCATCACCTTGAAGTTTATGAACAGAACATTGAGCTCAGTCCTAACAACCTAGAAAAATGTAGTCAAATTTTATCAAAACTAGATGTCAGGGAGTATTTTTGGAGTACTCAGTTAAATAAAACCTATGAAATTAAAACTAAATACTCTCAAGAGCAAGATCAAAGACATAAAATATTGGAAAAATTCTCTTGGAATTACAAAAAAAAGTAAAAGAAAAAGATTAATTTTAATAAAATGAAAAAAAATGTTTATAAAAGATTTGAAAATCAATTTGTAGAGGAAAGTGATAGTGAATCTGGATGAAAAACTTGTTATTCTGAAGAATCTGATTCTGTTGATATAAAATTGAAAATAACAAACTCACTGAATTAAGAACACATTTAAAATCAAAAAATAAATTTTAATACAACTAGTTGGAAAATTATAAAGATGAATTTAAACATATTGAAAATTTATGCCTAGTTATCTTCATAATCCCTACATTGGAGGAAAATCACTATTTTTGAAGTTTTGAGAATGTAGTCACTCAAGTTGAAGATATACTAGAAAATAAAAACTTGAAGGTTAAAAATTATTCACCCAAACCTTCTGATTTTGTGAATAATGACTCTGACCGTGATATGGGAAACACTCTGGAAGAGAACTTTAAATTGGATAACATGGAATCTGAAATTTTTAAACAGGATTTGAAAACCACACTTCCATGTTTTGAAATTGAAAAACAAATAATTTCTGAAATTATTTGGGATGAATAAGATGAGGTAGTGTATTTTGATTAAAATTTGATTGATGAGATTTCACTTCCTTGATTGCATAATAATCACTTTTCTGAAATTGTGTGTAATGAAATGGAAAGTAGTTTTTTAATTCATATGGAAAACTATTTTAATTTAAAAAATCTATAATTTCAATTTGTTGACTCTGAATTGAAAATTATTCCCCCTAACTTGGACGTTTTGTAATACACTACAAAATTGTTTTAGAAAGAGAGAATTTTGAACTTGAACTTTAAGTAGAGGTTGAACACACACTGGATTCAAGAAAAATTTATTTTTCTAAATTAGTTGAAGTTATTTATATTTTTACTAATGAGGAACTTTTGGAAGAGATTTACAAAATTATTATACCTAAATCTGCTACTAGTCAAATAAATTCTCTTCCTTGTCTTTCACTTCAATACTCAACTGAGTCAGGTGAAAAAGATATTCAAGATACTGACAGTATTATAGATGAGAATTTATCCTTGATTTCCATTGTTTGTGATTCTATTTACCACTCTATTGAATCCTTTATAAACCTATTATTCTTTATTAGCCCACATGAACCCTTGAATTTGAATTTGTTAATGTTAAGGTTGAGAGAGATAGTTGTGAGGACAATGTCACATCCTTTGAATCATCCAATTCATTCATGTCTCATCCTAAAAATGTTAATTTTTTCAAATCTAAAACAATTTTGGAAGTTGACAACATCATGTATATAATTGTTAAAGGGTGTTTCTTAGAGATTTTTGAAGCTTATGAGAATTTGGTTATAGTTTACTTAATCTTAGGTTCTCATAAAATTCATTTCTACATTAAAAAAATTGGGCCAAAAACTTATGGTGGTTCCTATTAAGAAAACGACATCCACCTAGTGACTATTTTTTATTGCTAGGTGAGTCTGACTGGGGACTATAAAACTAGAGTTTCAAGGGAGGAAACCCATGTTTTTGTTTGTTTTCAATAAAACATAAAACAATTGTGATTAAATAATTTCAAACTGAATACTTTAAACCCAGTGCTTCATGAGTGCCAACCCATGCTCTTTCAATGTTTTCACTTTTGCACTATTTTATGTTAAATAAATTGATGATTTTCAGCCTTATGTTTGTTATGTCTCTACTAGAAATTTATATCTCTTTCTGATTGCCTTGTGATTTTTCAAATGCTATTGGTGGTGAAATCTAAGGAGTGGAATTCCCATGATGAAGGGTAATTCACAAACTTATACAGGGAAGTTCTTTAACTTTAATTTTTCAATTATTTCTGCTCTGATTTTCTATTAAAAAAATTCTTCTTATACTGTAAAAAATTGGCAGCATGTCTTTCATTTTTATGAAAAAAAAAATTTCTTCTTGTCACATTGTTGTAATGTTTTTCTACACATGTCACTTTGTTGTAAAAAAAATCTGAACGTTTTTTTTTACTTATAATTGAATTCCATTGATTTCTAAAACCCATTCACAGCATAAAATTAAGTCTAGGGGAATATATGGAGGTTATTTCATGTGTTTTTATTGAATCTGCTTTGCTAAGGGGTGTTATAATTGATTTCCTTATGCTTAATTTAACATCCAATTGAATCTTATTTTCTGAATTTCCTTACACCCAATTCACTATTCACCCACAAGTTACATTCCATGTTTGTACATTAATGGAAAATTGGTGTCATTGTACTTAAATTTTAATTCATACACTAGTTTTAAAAACTACTGTAAATTAATATTTGTCGAAAACAATGTGTTTGAACATCAAAGAAACCCTTTATACATGTCATAAATCTACTGAAATACTAAATCTATTTTGAACCTTTAAGGTTAAATTGTTCTTATCTATATTTGGAAGTCAACTTTAGGGTCAAATTTGGGTTTTAAGTGTGGGGGAGGGGGTCAATTCTTGACTGTGATAAACTGTTCTTAATTGTATTCTCATCAATTCCCACTAAAACTTAAATCTAATTGTTAAAAATGGTTAAAATGTTTCAAAATTCTTTCATAATTTTAGGCTATACATTGTACCCAAATGGTTCTTTCCTAAGGATGATGCCTAATTAGTAGTTTATATCTACTTTGAATATGAAATTAATGATAATGGGTGATTTCTAAGTGAATAAACATTGTGATTTAATGGAAATTTGGTTTTGGTACTACTTTTGAGAGTGATTTGGGTAACCTATTAGTAGAGTTATGATCATAATATCTATAATTGGTGTTTGATCTTGATCCTTGGGGGCTCATTTTTCTTTTAATTATTAAATCAATTAGCTTAATAAGCCAATATAATTTTTTTGATATAAATATTTTGCAACTGGATTAGTATGGGCATCTCGGATCCCATGGTGAATCTCAGAGACCTTGGGTGCTGGGAGCATTCTTTTAACTTTAAAATCCCACTTTACTTATTGAATAAGTGCATCACACAGTGCATAACACATGATACATGGCTTGTATAAAATAAAATAAAGTGTCTAGGGTTAAAAAATGAGTTCATTGAGGTGATGATAATGATGAATACCGGATAAAGAAGGGGTGAATTGGTTTATATGGGAGTCATTTAAGTTGTATCATTAAGGTGATTCATAAAAAAGATTATTTATTTTTGGAATATAGGATTGAGTCAAAGTACAAAGTTCCTCTGGTTATGTTATAAATTCCATATAAATTTTACCTTTTGTCCCTCTTGGAATTAGAACATGAGTTTGGATTGAAATGAATAACTAAGCAGTATCACATATGAGGAATAACATCTCCATTGCTCGATGATTCATATTTTTCAAGATTACCCTTTGAGTATTTGTTATAGGAAAGATTCATTTGAGCAATTCACTTTCAAAATCCTATAGACTTATTTCTATCCTTTGTTTCAAATTGCTGGACATGTTACAGTTTGAGCTAAATCATAAACCCAGTTTTGTTTTTCTATGATAATAAAACATAGGATTATTTGAGAGAAAAAATGATTAAGTGTGGGGGAATTTGATATGGCCTTAAAAACACATGTTTTTCCAAATCAAATAAAATAATTTTTATTGATTTATTTAATTATTATATCACTTTTTTCTAAATAAGTGTGAATTTTCATTTTTATAACTAAATCTGTTATGTAATCAATTTTAGTAATTAAAATTGTTTTTTTAGTCTTTAAATAGATAATTTATATCTTAATTTAATTTTTTTGTCTAATTAATTTTTATTTTGTGTGGTGATTTTTGTCTTTATATTTAATAATTTAACATTTATTAGTTAATTAATTAATTTTTCTTTTGCACTTAAATAATTTAATTTAAATTTAGCATTTCTTGAATTAAATATTAATTAATTTAAATTTAAATTATATAAATATTATACATCTTTAAATAATTAAAATTTTATAAATTTAAGATTATACATTTAATACATTTATTAAATCACTTTAATTTAATTTCATTAATTAACATAATTATTTAATAACATAATAAATATCTTTCTACTTTAATTAATTTAAATTGATAGAGTAACTTTTGTAAATAATTTAACATTGTTTTATAAATGATTAAATCTAATATTAACATTTAATAATTTAGTTGCTTTTTAATTTTAGTTTTAGTTTAGTAACAATTTATGTTTTATAAATTGAAATTAATAATAATTTAACATAAGTTTAAATGGTTTTATAAGTTTATTAAAGTTTATGAGTACCTGAATTTTAAATTGTATTAATTAATTTATAGTTATAATTAATTATTTTGTTCATATTTTATCTATGTTTTAATTTACCCTTATGTTTATTTTGCACCATCACGGTGTCACCATAACCACCGGCCACCATCAATTCTGATTCATTATCTCACTATTTCCATTTTTTTCATAGTTCTAGCGTAACTCTCTCACAGTCTCAATCTCCATCACTAAATATTCGGCTTATACCATTTCATCTTCGCATCATATCCTCTCGCACCGCTCTCTTCCTTCACCCACAGCAACCCCAAATCCACTTTACTCTACCATTCCCATAACTGGTTTCCTCTTGCTCCCAGTTTCACACAAACCTCAAGCACTAGCCACCATCAATATTCATAACGGTCTCAGTCTTCATCCGAATAAAACCCTCTCTACCAGGGAATCGATTCATCCTCATTCTAGCCACCATAACCAGCTTCTACTACTACTTCCTCCCCTCCCCACAATCCGACCAGAATTACCACAACACAGCATCCCAAACACCACAAGTCAAACCAAAATCAAGACCCAAACAAAATCAAATTCAGTTTCAAAGTCCAATCCCGACCCCATGCACATATCAAACAAAAACACAGTAATCAGAAAATCAAGATCTGACCAATCTGTTGATTTCTGAAACAGGTTCTCAATAATAGGAGGTGCCACTGAACTGTCGTGTCACTGTGAATCTGGAGAATGATCGTGAGCTGCCTCGAACCCCAACGAACTGCCACCCGAGACCTGTTCAACGCTGCTAGAGGGGATGATCTACGAGGGAGGGGAGTTGTGTCATTGTTGAAGCCTGGATCTCGCTATAATGAAGGAGGAGTCGTCACGCCTAAAGGATGTCACACCGTTGGCATTGTGTGAGGATGGTGAGCTGAGCCGTTACTTCTCATTCCTGGAAAAGTAACCAAGGACCCCCCCCCCCCCGTATGCCGAATTTGGGGGGGGGGGGAGAAGTGAATTAATTAATTAAAAAAAGAAAGATAAAAGTAAAAATAATTAATTAATAAATTAACCAAATAACTAAATATAATATGTAAATTATAATACATAACTGTTATAATATTAACAAATAAATAAGTTATCAAATAAAATAAAAGAAAATTAATAATAATTAATTAAACTGAAATTTTAACCATAATAATTTATAAAATTAATTTTTAACTAAAATAAATATATTAATAATTTAATTATAATTTAATTTTAACATAATAAATATAATAATTAAATTAATAAAGTAATTTTTATTAATATAATTTAAGAATTTAATAATGTTATTTCAACTAAATGTGAATAATACTAACATTAATTAAATAATCAAATAAATACTTTTAAATTAACAACTTAATAATTTAATAATAAATTAATTAAAATAATAATAATATTTAATTATGTAAATAACATTTATCAACTTAGGTATTTATTAATTAAATTTTTTATAAGTAATATAACTTTTATTTGAAAAATAACTTTAATATTTTTTATTATCATTCACTCGTGTTTTAAGTGTTCTGTTTGTTTTATATTATACAGGTTCATGCAAGAGTCCGAAAACATTTGGGTTCACTCAACTAACTCACCGGGATTCAGTTACGTGAGAGAATATAGAGCGATGTGTGGTTGATTGAAAAAACGCACGTGTTTCGTGCAAAAGTGAAGGACACATGAAGTCGATGGAAAACAGGGGGTGACATGAAGAAGATGACAGTGGGGTTTTAAGGAAGAGTAATAGGAGAATTATGAGGGGACTCTCATTCTGACATGAACGAACACACCAAATTCGAGAGTGGACTCCCAAGAGAAACACCGGAGACGATCTGGAGGCCAAGGAGCCTAAGAGAAGAGCAGTATTTGGGTATTTCTTCTTCCCTATGTCCTTAATTGTTTCACTATGTTCTTGGGTGTTTTCCCCTACTTTAATCAAAATGATTAGAGGGTGAACTTTCTTAGCTTTAGAATTAAATTCTTCTCGTTAAACTTATAAACTTTTACAGTCACTTTACATTTTTCATAATCATAATCAATCGATGAGATTGATTAATGATTCTTTGTTTAGTTGTTTCACTCCTCAAATGTTTTTATTAATTCATCAATTAAAGATCAATTGGAAAGGTAGTTTTTGAATACATTTATTGAATTGTTAATAACATAAATTTTGGAAATTCACAGCGAGTTTATTTCCATATGTTATCCTTTTAGAACTCTCAAGTTGTTCAACTAATTTTCGGGCAGCGAACACCTAAAGTCAGTCTTTTGTGTGTTGATTTTTTTGGAAAGGGTGACTTTTCACCTTTTTCTTTAGGTATGATTAAATAAAGTTTAGGGGGAATTATATTCATTAAACCAGTAGTTTTTAATTCTTGATTATTACATTTGACCTACTCCTTCGACCTTACTGCCATATTTTAGAATTTTATTCTCTTATGTTAGTTTTACTATAGATCTTATTTCGTCAGTATACTAGTAAATGGTTTAGTTTCTTGTCAAAATTTCTATCTTTACTTCCTTCTTAAAGAAAAGTACAGAAAAATAATAATTAATAAATATAAACAATGTTCATTGTCTCCACTGCTGACAATAGTTGATTTAATCTTGAATAAAAACTTAGATTTTTCACATGCCTTCCCTTGGGTTTAACCCTGCACCACTATGCTATTTTAGGAGTTATAAATAATATTTTGTGGGTCGTGAAAACCTCTGGCCACATCACTTAGTTTTTATAACCATCTATAGTGTAGTAGGGATGAAAATGTGCTTATTATTTTATAGTTGGGGGATCCTCACCTAACATTGTTGGGGGACAAGAGACATCTCCTAATTCAATGTTGTGTTCATTCCTACAGCATACAAGATCTCTATAATATATTATAACACAATATTCTTCCACATGTTACTAACTAAATATGTTTTCATTCTTGTTTAATTGTGATGATTGTATTTCCCTTGTCACTTCTTAGGGTTCAACATCATCAAGAGAGATGGTTTTAATAATTTACCTAGAGGTAAATTGAGATAGAAGGATACGAAACTAGGGAGTAGAGGGATAGTTCAAAATAACCTTGATGGTTTTACTAAAGAATTATTTTTTGGATTTCTATTTTAGTGGTGAGATCATGAATTTTCATATCGAAGTAAGACCTGAAAATTACTAAATGGATTTGAAATATGAGAATGATCCCTAATAATGGTTTCTTTTGTGAGTTTATTTTCTAATAGTTTTTTTAATTTTCATATACTATCTTTTTCATGGATATTTTTTACGTGAGTGGGTCCATACAAGGTAGGAGTATATGCTGCATCATTGTATTGATTTCATTTAAAGTCATATAGCTATAATAACTCTATCTTTGTATAGATTCTCTGGTTCTATCTATTTGGTTTTGTTCTTTACCATTTCTACTTTTAAGATTTCTGTTTGTTTCTTTACATAAAAAATATTCTGAGTTGGTTTTTTTGGCATGGATGTAAGACGAACATGGCCCAAATATCAATATATAACAATGTCCTTTAATATTTTTATATTTTCCATTATTATTTTATAGTTTTCTACTACAGTCTTTATCATCCACTTCTAGATTTACATGTTTGGTTTTTTAATTTATTTATGAATAAAATTAATCAACAAGATCAATTATCTTACTCATTGGGTAGGTATTCTGTATTTCATGTATCCATCCCCCAAAAATAGCATTATTCTATGGGGAGCTCGTGGAAGAGATGAAGAACGTTTACAATGGACAAACCAACATGTTAATTTTTAATTTTATCACTTCATGGTGGTAGAATAGTAATTATAAAATTTGAATTTTAGTTTATAGGTAAAAGTTTCTTTATTTTTAATTTATAGTTCCATGAAAATATACCATATGAATATAAATATATTATATTTGTTTTATTGTCATAGTTTTCTTGTTTAAATATTTTATAGAATTATTTTACTTTTAATTTTAAATTAATATTTTAAAATTTTATTATCAAAAAGGTGTTCAAGTAAAATAAAATATTATAATCATATTAGCTATCAAATATACTATACTTGTAGGGAGTAGAGGAGTATTGAGCTACAATATGTGAAATACACAATGTGTCATGACATTTTTCCATGAGTGGTGAGATGAATTAATTAAAATAAGTTATCTATATTAGAAGTAATAATTTTTTTAATAAAACATATAATAGAAGCTAAATTAAAGAAATGTATAAGATATTTGGTATGATAGAGTAATCGTTAACTGTGACATAAAACAATGTCATGGTTCTTAAAATTAAAATCATTTAATTTAGTGATGATGTAAGAGTAAAAATTATGATTTCATTTTACCTTTCATTTTTTATGGGGATTTTAGTTTTCCTAGATGAGATAGAAAAAGGAAATTGAAGACAACATCATAGAGGCAATGGTCACTTTGTGGAATCTTAAGGAATAAAATGACTCATAGCGATGGCTACACTATGGTTCATGGAGATATAAATTTTATTTCAAATAGTTTCTATTCGAATGAAGATGGTCATACCCTTTACTACAAATTAAATTGTGAGTTTGTCACTTCTAAGTTCATTATATTGAAATCACATTTGGTTTCTAGTTTCCCGAAAATTTTTCTTTTATTCGTTGATTTATTAGGATTTTTGTATTAGTAAATGGATTGTGTTTTCAAAAAGTGTGTTTGTTTGATTAATTTTACATACAAAAAAATTCAAGTAATTTGAGGTGTTTTTTGGGATATTTAATCTCATATGGTTTTTTCTCACATAGACACTTGACTAATCATATAAAAATAATTGTATAATCATTCATGCAATATTTTTTTAGCTTTCATGAGGGGTTTTTATTATATTGTGATATTTTGGTTTTAATCCTACATAGTCGGGGGAGTTAATCAAATAAGAAATGAACAAGGAGTTTTTATTCTATAATTAAAAACTTCACTTAATTTGGAGGGTTTTTTGTGCGTATTATTTCATATTGTGGGCCATTCACATGGTTGAGAAAAGCATTCATCGAATAACTAGGAAACAGGTTCTTAATTTCCATAGTGGGGGGATTCTCACCAGATGTATAGAGGGTGTGGGAAACACCACCTGACACAGTATTGGTTTCTTTATTATATATCAATATAAATTTATAATCTATTAAAACTAATGATTCTTCCATGTTTATTGAGTCATGATGATTTTATCCCCTTTATTAGTTCATGAGGAACACCTTCAACAAGAGAGACAATTTTTAGAAATCTTTATGTGATAAATCAAAAGTGAAGGGGGTGAGTCAAAGAAATGAGAGTTTTTTCACTGTTTTACTGGTGGTTTTAGTAGTGCATGATTATAGAATATTTGTTTTGATATTTAGTATGGGTATTATGATCTTAGAGGAAGACTCATTAGAAAATAAACTCATTTTCTAGTGTGTGGGGGGGGTTGAAAGGTGAGGTTAATCCCTAATCATGGGTTTTTAGTATTTTATTCACCTCTATCAGTTGTTTTACCTTTGTATGTTCTATTTGTTTCTTGGACATTATTTTCATGAGTTATTTCATCCAAGATGGGACTAGATTCCACCTCCTTACCTTGAGTTCATTATATTTCCCATAGTTGACAAAAATCCATCTTTAGATGATCTATCTAATTATATTTATTAATTGTTTTTCCTAATTCTATTTTTATCAGTGAATTTTATTTGTTCCTATTAAAAATTATTATTAAATGGTATTATTTCTATGCATCTAAGATCAGAATGGTCTAAATCGCATTATATCCCTATGTTTTTTCTTTATATTATTTTCATTTATCCGTTTTTGGATTTTTTTGCTACTATATTTTCCATATTCTTCTAGTAATATATTTTATTTTTTGTTAGTAAAATCAATGAACTTGATTATTTATCATACACATTGGGTGGATCAATTGTGGTTCATATAACCATACCTCATTAATTAATATCTAATATATGATATCATGTTTAATAATTTCTTTTTCTAAATTTTAGATTTAGAAGTTTTATAGAGAGAATGTTTTTAATATGTTTTGAGTTAAAAACATGTTCTTTTTGTTCAATTTGGAATTTAAGAAGCTCTAGGTGGATCAATGAAAAATATCACCACCATATTTTCCATTGGTTAGACTTAAACCACTTATGTTTGTGATGGACCTGATGTTTTTAAGAAAGATAATTTTATGTTTTTCTTAACCATTAATGAAAAGGTTCTGCATGAAGTGGTTTATGAAACATATGTTGGTGTTTTCTTATCGAATCTTAAAAATATTTATAATATTACATCTTTTCATGGTAGGTTGAGAAATAATAATTATCTTCAAAATTTTAAAATTGTCCCTGAAACTCATATGTTGTCCCATTTAGATAACTTTAATATGTTTATTTAGTATTATTTAATGTGGATGTTCATATATCAGATGATTACCAGGACTTTATATTATTTAATTCCTTTGATGATTCATTTAATGTTGTTAAGGAATCAATTATGTATGTTAGTGATTCTATTACCATAGACAAATTAATGTGTGTGGTTCTATCTTGGGATCTTTAGATCCTTGGTTGGAAGGTGGAGGGTATTGGGGAGAAGTTTGGGCCAGATTCACTTAGTATAAAGGTTCAAACAAAGAATATTAAAAATATAAGAATAAAAAAATTAGATTTTTTTTAATTTTAGGTAATGTTCTTGTGTTTAAACTTACCACATTATGATATAATACCCTAAGAATATGCCATGCAACAAAGTTATAGACCTAGTGAAATTTTCGATTATGGAAAGAGAAATTACCATCATATTATGTGAATTGGAAATGTTCTTCCCTCCAATATTCTTTGATATGGTGGTTCATTTGATGGTTCACTTGGTGAGAGAGATTTTACTATGTGGTCTTGTGTACTATAGATGGATGTACCCCTCTGAATAGTATATGAATATTTTGAAAGGGTATGTAAAAAATAAAAGTTTTCTAGAGGGTTTTATTATGGAGCGATATATTATTAGGGAAGCCATTTAGTTCTATACCGAATACTTGTGCAGTGTGGAAAGCATTGGTCTACTAAAATCTCGTCACACTGGGTGGCTTGTGGGTAAAGGAATTTCTGGAAGTGATGTTGTCACAATCAATATTACAGATCGAGAGCAGGACCACCTTTATGTTTTTCATAACAGTTTGGTGGTTTCCCCATATGTTGAAACCCACAAAGAAATTATTAGGCATTTGAAACCATCAAGGGATAAAATATGGATATCAAATACACATAATCAATAGTTTATATGATGGTTTCAGGACCATATTTTAAAGGAGTTATATGAAAATCCAAATTCAATTTCAGAACGACTTTGATGACTAGCCAGCGGACCATGTGTGTATGTATTATCTTATAATGGTTATGTAATTAATGGTTATACTTTATATACAAATGATCATGATGAAGATAGTACCATGAAAAATAGTGGATTTACACTCATTAATGAAGTGATGCATGTTTCTGGTACTAATTAAAGAAATCCAAAAAATGAGAATATGTCATACTTTGGCATCATCAAACAAATATGGGAGTTGGATTACACAAAATTCCAAGTGATGATTTTTCAATGCAAGTGGGTTGATAATAAGAGTGATATGAATATAGATAAATTGGGATTAATGAAAGTTAATTTCAATAAGGAGGGGTACAAAGAAGAACCATTTATAATGGCATCATAGGTAGTAAAAGTATTGTATGTTCTAGATCCCTCAAGTCAGAAGTGGTCAATTGTTATGTTATCTACCAAAACCACTGAAGGGTCAAATGAAAATTCAATTGAGGATGACCCTTTCATTGGGTCGTTGCAATCATTTCACAGTGGTCCCAATGTAGATGGTGTTTTTTATGTCATAGGATACAACAATTAAGAGATTTTTATCATTGGTATAGGGGTTAAATACCTTCAGTATTTAAAAAATAAAACGTGAATTAAATAATCAGGTTATGTTTTTTGTAATATACATTGTGTTACCTCATGTTATTATATATTTTTTTGCATTTATGTACTCTAAATTAAATATAAAACCACTTCTACAGATAATAACTTCTGCATATGATGGTTCTCTCAATCCTAAGGAACGATAGTTCTCTCAACCTACTGTTGCTCGTAGTGTAGAGAAACAACCTTCTGCACGTGTTGGTTGATCGCACTGTGATTCACTATTTCATTTTCACTATTACACCATTATATTAAACTTAATTTGTATTGTAAGTTATAAATATAATAAAAAATTGTACTTTATTTTAGGTTCAGTTATTTTTTTTATCACTTTTAAAACTGCCAATGTTACTTGTTTTGATAATTTCATTGAAGGTGGAGGTGATTTGGAGGGCCCATAAGAAAAATGGGCCAAACTACTTAGGATCCCAAGACACTAGTGGGATGAACCTCATACTTATACTAAACCATGTATCCAAATGGGATGATATTTTTTGTACTTATCATTAATTAAATGGGATAGATTTCATATGAAGAAACCAAAGCCTAATTCGTCCACCTCATGGCCCATAGGGACTAAACTGTCAAGAACATCAAATATGCCCGAAGTCAAAAGTGGTGTGTTGTGATCTGTCCATATATTGAGTTATAGGGGTAAAAATGAATCCAAACTTTATATGGATATATTAAAGAGGTGGGTAAACAACTTTTTAGTTTTTATCAAATCGAGATAAGACTTTATGGCCATCAAAAACCATGGTCCAAGTGGTTTCTTGAAATTAGGGTGCTCAAACCCACTTTCCAATTTTCCTATAAAATGGAACCTTGGGATCCCTATTTGGAAGTTTGAACCAGAAGAAAATATCTGAAATTTTGGATTCCTATAAGAGTATTTTATTCATACTATAAGTTATGGAGACCGTTATCCTCATAGGGGGATCACGAATGAAGAATAATTTCCACCTGAGCTTCCTCATCCTCCCGATGTCGATCTAAACAGTGGGCGTTCATTATGAGGGATCTACACACATGTCAAGAGATTTTTTATGCATATATTATCTACTATTTTGGATTGATTTGGGTGTTAAAACTTTTCTTTCCATGTACCTTACATTATTTCTTATTTTAAATCTTTTTTTGATGCATGTTATTGATTTTCTCTTAATTTCTAACCAATCGGTGTGAGGTTTTTGAAAGTGTGACTTGTGTTTTTCCGATTGGAAAACACAAGAATCATTTTCATACCCACTTTCTCGAAATTTCAATCTAATTTGTAATATATTATTCCATGCAATAGTTATGTACCTTTACAATAAGATTGTTAGGTCATGGTTTGGTTCTTCAAGCAATGAAATAAAGGCTTAGGAATTAATCAGGATTCCAATTAATTTCAACCAAATAATTAATCTTAACCAAAATTAATATCTAATAATAATTAACTTAAAATGTGTGAAATGAAATCACAATGACCCCTTTGTCTCATATTTTTCCAAATCCACTTGGTTTTACAACTATTAAACTTTTTATGTTAATTTATTTTCTTTAAACTATTTTCAAAATCACCACCTTTTTTAGTACTTTTTATTAAAAACGCATACTCTAAACCTATCTACTCTCCTTGAGAGATGACATAGGTTATTATATATACTATAAAAAAAACTTAAAATAATAATCAATTTGACATTTCATGACAACGCGTTCAAATTTTTTCCCTGTTTCCAAGGAGCGATTTGGTTTTTAGTGCATGTTTTTTATAAGATTTTTGTAAATTTTGTGAATATTTATTTGTTTTATCTTATAACTTTGCATATATTTTTGTTTTCTAATTTATTTATTATATAGGTTCTATACATGATTCATTCTACTTTTGGAGACTTAAAACATTTCGAACCCAGACCAGAGAGGATCCTACGTCAGTGACACCGAGACGCATAAGATACCCCTTTGAAGGAGGACACACCACAACTTGAGACTTTTCTAAAACCATATTCTTATAGAACCAAATTAGAACCTAAAATTAATTAATATAACATGGATGAAAATAATAAAACACTAAAATAACTAACCTCACCTGATGTTTATATCCAACCCACATATATTCACGTACAAGGCAAGGCACCCAATCTTGAACTAAAATCCAGACTAATTCACTTATTGCCAAGATTTCATGGACTTGCTAGAGAATATCCACATAAAAACATAAAATAATTCCATATTGTGTTTTCAAACTTAAAACATACTAATGTTTATGAAGAAAAATTTAATCTTAGGGCAGTCCCATTTTCATTAGAAGACACTATGAAAGATTGGTTGTATTGTGTTAATTTACCAATTAGAGGTTTGATGGACATGAAACACCTTTTTCTTGAAAAATATTTCTCAGCCTCTAAAATTGCAAAAAAAATGAAAGAAATATGTGGGATAATAAAATCATAATGGAAAATATTACATAAATATTGAGAACACTTTAAAAGGTTATGTTCAAGTTGTCCACACCACCAAATAAGTGATCAACTTTTAATTTAGTATTTTTATGAAGGTTTAATTCCTATTGATAGAAACATGATTGATGATGTTTTAGCTGGTGTGATAGTTTATAAGACCCCAATTTCTATAATAACCCTACTTGAGAACATGGCATAGAACACTCAACAATTTGGTTCAATATCTAGTGTACCCATTTGAGGTGTCCATGAGGTGTAAAGTACTTAATTCTAGAAGAAGGTGGAAATAAATTTTAAAGAGATAAGTACGCTTCTTAGAAAACTTTCTCTTTCCCAAGGGAAATCCCAATCTTCTAATCCCATCCATTATGGTATATGTTCTTTTGAGACCCACTACTATGACCAATACCCCCAATTAAGAGAAACTTCTGAGAGTTGTGAGGCAATATTTCCAGGACACCCCTATAACCAATCGTTTATCCAAGAACCATACTATCCATCCAACCCTGAGTGGAAAGAAATCCAATATTATAGGCAAGGGGGTATTCAAACCAACATCAATAATAATGGAATCAACTAGGGTAGAGTAGTCATCCACCACCACCTCCTAGAAATCCTCAACCACAACAAAGGACAATCAAAAAAACCACTCCAAAACCCGATCCTGTCCTAGAAGACACGATGAAATAAATGGTTTCCAACCATATCCAATTCTAAAAAACCACCCAAGCTTCCATAAAAGACCTAAAAACCCAATTAGGCTAACTAGATAGCTCGGTGGGGGAAATTCAAAGTCATGGGTCGGGTAAACTACCTTCTCAACCAGTATTTAACCCTTGGGATAAGGGAAATGTCAGTTCTATCACTCTTAGGAGTGAAACTCAACTTAAAAGAA
Source organism: Viscum album (assembly GCA_963277665.1). Classification (NCBI taxonomy): domain Eukaryota; kingdom Viridiplantae; phylum Streptophyta; class Magnoliopsida; order Santalales; family Viscaceae; genus Viscum; species Viscum album. The sequence continues at coordinate 75,710,834 of OY728145.1, forward strand.
AAATTAAACCTCTTTTAGAGTTATCCCCTCCTGAGGAAAACACCATCCCAACTGTTGAAATCAATCCAAATGTCGAAAAACCTTGTACTGAGAGAATACCTTCTAAAGGAAAGAGTGTGTTTGTTGATGAGTCACCTATCCCAACCATTCCTCTTCAATTTCCCCAAAGGGCTGCACAACTAAGAAAAAAAATTAAACTAAACTTGATAAGGAAATAGTGGAAACTTTCACAAAAGTTCAGGTTAACATCCCTTTGATTGATGTCGTGAAGCAAATTCCAAGATATACCAAGTTTCTGAAGGAGATTTGTACACACCAAAGGTGACTTTAAGGTGATGAGAAGGTGATCCTAGGGAATAATGTATCAGCATTGATAGAACCATCACTTACCACCAAATTCAATGATCTAAGAATATTCTCAATTCCGTGAACCATAGGGGAGTATTCCTTTTCCAATGGTATGCTTGATTTGGGTTCCTCTATAAATGTGATGCCTCAATCTATTTACTCTTCATTACAGGTCGAAGAACTAAAGCCCACTGAAATTGTTGTTCAATTAGAAAATCAGAGTATAGCACACCCTTCTGGTGTGTTAGAGGATGTTCTTGTGAAGGTCCAAAATTTAATTTTTCCTACTGATTTTTATGTGCTTAAAATGGAAGATGATAGGATGAACGAACATGACCCAGTTATATTGGGGAGACCCTTCTTGAAAACAGCTAAAACCATATTTAATGTTAATAATGATACATTATCTATAGAGTTTGGTGGTGACATTGTCCACTTCAATATCCTTGATTCCATGAAGTACCCCTCAGAAGAAAATTTCTCTCTCTCTGTTAATTCAATTGATGTACTCCCATCCCATAAAAAACACTTATTTTCATTCCTTTGATCCCTTTTCTAAGTTCTCATTATTGATTGAAATGTTAGGTAATGAATCATGCATTTAACGTTGTACCATTCTAGAAAAATGTCATATGTGTTTGTTAATTGATGATTTCTTGAACAATGAGGATCACATGACCATCGATGATACTGCTATTCTTGTAAAATCTCTTTCCTCATCTAAGGATGATACCATTTATAAGTTACATGTGATTAGTGACCTCTACATTTCACACACACTCCCATCAATCCAAAATCCCCATAAACTAAAACCAAAACAACTACCTCAATATTTAAAATATTCATATATTGAGAGTGGAAACAAGTTTCCTATCATCATTGCTAGTTCACTCCCTCCTGATCATGAATTGAGACTGCTTGAAATTTTGATGGAGTATAAACAAGATTTGGGATGGACACTTGTCGACATTCCTAGTATTATCCCATCAATTTTTAGACATCGTATATTGTTAAATGGTGGGGGGAAACCAGTGAAGCAGGCACATCAATGACTGAACCCAAACATCTTATATGTGGTTAAAAAGGAGGTAACAAAATTATTGTTTGCTAGAATTATTTACCCTAACTCTGATTGCCAATGGGTCAATCCAGTACAATTGGTTTCTAAAAAACCAATCTGATGGTAATTAAATATGAAAATAATGAATTGGTTCCACCTCATGTGCAGAATAGTTGGTGTGTCTGTATAAACTATCTCTTAATAAATCAACACACCAGGAAGGAACATTTACCATTTCCATTCATTGAACAAATTCTAGAGAGGATAGCAAGGAAGTCCTATTATTGTTTCCTTGATGGGTATTTTGGATACTTTAATATCCATATTGTCCTCAAGGATCAGGAAAAATGACCTTCACTTGTCCCTTTAGCACATTTTCATATAGGAGGATGTCATTTGGTCTGTGAAATGCTCCGGGTACTTTTCAGCGATACATGGTTAGTATTTTTTTAGATTACCTGGAGAATTTAATGGAGGTTTTCATGGATGATTTCACTGTTTATGGATCCTCTTTTGATGAATGTTTGAGTAGTCTTGGTTTAGTCCTACATAATTGTATTGAAAAGAATCTCATATTAAATTATGATAAATTCCATTTCATGGTGTGACAAGGTATAGTTTTGGGACATGTTATTTCTAGGGATGGTATCCAAGTAGATAAATGAAAATTAGATGTCATTTTTTCCTTACCATTCCCCAAAAATGTACGGGGTGTGCGGTATTTCCTAGGTCATGCTGGATTTTACCATCGTTTCATTCATGAATTTAGTAAAATTTTACTCCCCCTATCCCAATTTCTCCAAAAACATAAGAGATTTGTTTTTATAAAGAATGTGAGGAAGATTTTAATAAGTTAAAATGGAGTCTCACATCACCCTCGATAACCCAACCACCTTGGTGGGATTTACCATTTCAAATCATGTGTGACGCCTCTAACTATGCATTTGTAGAAGTCTTATCACAAATGGTCGATTGAGCTCCACATGTCATTGCATATGCCTCACGTACTTTAGACCCTTACCAAGAAAACTACACCATAATTGAAAAATGATTTATTTCCATTGTGTTTACCTTGGATAAATTTCATTCATACCTTTTAGGGTCCAAATTCATTGTGTTCTCAGACCATGCAACCCTCTGGTATATTCTTAAGAAACCAGAATCCAAACCATGTCTCATTTTCTGGATGTTCCTCCTTCAGAAAATCAATTTAGAAATTAGAGATAAAAAAGGAGCAGAGAATGTGGTGGCTGGCCATATTAGTAGGATTAACCCATCCTCGGTCATTGACTCATCCTCCTATATTCCCATAAATGACATGTTTCCAGATGAGAAATTGTATTGAGTGAAAGATTCAATTCCAAGGTATGTTGAAATTGTAAATTATTTGGTAGCATCTTCCATTCCTATTAATTTCAATAAAAACCAAGCTGGATATCTAAAACATGAGTCCCGTTGATAAATTTGGGATGACCCCTACCTTTGGAAAACATGTATTGATCAAGTCCTCAGGCATTGTGTTCCCAATATCAAGTTTCAGTCTATCATTAGGTTATTTCATGCTCTTGCTTGTGGGGGCTACTTTGGTCCCCAATGGACTACTCGCAAGGTCCTTGATTCATGTCTCTTTTGTCCAACACTTTTTTAGGATTCCCGTGATTTCTGTAAATCTTTTCCTCGCTATCAAAGAATGGGGAATGTATCTAAATGAAATGAAATTCCATGACAACCCTTTCTCTTCCATGAAATTTTCAATGTTTAGGGCATTGACTTTATGGGACCATTCCCCAATTCATTTGGGAACCTTTACATTATTCTGGAAGTGGATTAAGTTTCAAAATGGGTAGAGGAATGAGCTACAAGGATTGATGATTCTAAGGTAGTTGTGGAATTTTTGAGAACCCAAATCTTCTATAGATTTGGATTACCTAGGTTCATCATTAGTTACTAGGGTTCTAATTTATGCAATCGAACAATGATATCTCTTTTGTGTTGGTATGCGGCTGGGCATAGAGTGTCTACTTATTATCACCCACAAACCAATAGTCAAGATGAGGTGTTGAATAGAGAGGTTAAAAAAAATTCTTGAAAAAATAGTTCAACCCAACAGAAAAGATTGGAGTCTTAGACTCAATGATTCATTATGTTCTTACCATACTTCCTTTAAAACTCCTATCAGAATGTCACCCTATCGGCTTGTGTTTGGAAAGAGTTTTCTCCTCCCTATAGAGATTGAGAACCAGGCCTACTGGGTCATTAAACAATGCAATTATAGTCTTTATGCTGCAGGTTCTCAAAGGAAGATACAGATTCAGGGGATGGAGGAAATACGCAGAGATGCATATGAGAACTCCAGGATTTATAAAGAGTGAACACAGACTACCCACGACCATATCATCCTTCATCGTCAATTCCACATTGGGCAGAAGTTCCTCCTTTACAATGCAAGGCTAAATTTACATCCAGTGAAGCTTCGTTCTCATTGGTTTGGACTATACATTGTTACTATTGTATCTCCATTTCGTTTTTCCCAGGTTCAAAATGAAGAAACCAATCAAAACTTCACTGTCAATGGGCAGCGGTTGAAGCACTTCCATGAATCCATTCTAGAGTCCCCAATAGAGGAACTCTGTGTTCAAGAAGAAATCTATAAATGACACTCACCAAGTTTTATCCTTCCTTCCCACGATCTCTTTTATTATAGTGATGATATTGTACACTTTAGGTGTGGTTGGATGGGTATATTCTTGGGTTAGTTATGAATTTTCAACATCTTTCTTATTTTTCTTTTTTTAGATTCTTGAATAGTATTGTTACTTTCCCCCTTTCCCTCCCCCTCACCTTTGTGCCAGAATATTACTTTTTTTATGCCCACTTTATCATGGAAAATTATTCCCATTTAATCATGGATGTTATTAAAAATGCATGTGGAATTTCCATATTTTATGTTGTTTTAACATTCAAAAAAAATATGATGAAATGTGAATTTTAGTAAGAAATCAATATTGTGGTGTGGCTTTCTTTTGAAATTTAGTTCTTTGTCGATGATATAAATGGTTATATCATTTCGAAACCTTTGAGAAGAATGGTACCCTTTTGTGAATAGTTTAAAGGAAAATTGTTTCACTTAATCTCTCTACACATCTTTTCACCGAACAATGAAGTGTAAAAATTTATTACTTAATGGAAGGTAAATATAATTTAGTTTAATTTTTTTCTACTTTCCAAACTCATTTTCCATACATTCATTCCTTATCTGATCTATTTCATTATTGTACCATATTGACCTATGTGTGTGTACCTGTTATCCGACTGTTGTACACCATAAAAAACAAAAAATGGGTTGTGTCTTGGCTATGTTAAAAACCATCCTTCCTCAACTTTTGATCTTATTATAGCTATTACAATTAGTGTCATGAGGAGATCAAACATGGTTTGAAAGAAGAGTGTGATATTTATTCCAAGTGAAACTTTTAAAAATCATAAATGAGGGGAGTGATGAAATGTACAACATATAGGGATATCTAGGTCGGGATCTTATGGTTTTAATTCTGGGAATTCTTAATTTAGTGGGTCTTGAAAATTGATTGCAATAGATGTAGGGCAGGTTCGGTGAAAATTATCTTGTAAGTAGAAAATTATTAAAATAACTTATATTTACTTGATAGAAAGTGGAAAGAATAGCATGAAATGATTTTCACACACACACATGGAGAATTAGTGACATGATTAAATTTTGAATTATTTTCTTCTATTGGTATCATGCATCTATTGGAATTTCATTATGATATAATTTTTGAGACGCCTTTTTACATGCTCACTGAGAATAACTCCTCAGTGTGATTTTTTTCTTTAATCACATTCTTATTAGGAATTAGACTTTCATTGAATGTTAAATATTTATGAAGTTGTAAATATCTACATGAATAATTTCTGGAAATGTGACTTTTCCCAAGAGTGAAAATGTTTAGGTGTGGGGTTGTGATCGCACCGTGATTCACTGTTTCATTTTCACCCTTACACCATTGTATTAAACAGACTTTGTAATGTAAATTATAAATATAATAAAAAAATCACTTCATGTTAGATTCAATTATTTTTTTTATCACTTTTAAAAATTAAAATGTTATTTGTTTTGATAATTTCATTGAAGGTGGAGGTGATTTGGATGTCCCATGATAAAGTATAAGAAAAATGGGCCAAACTGTGCAGGATCCAAGCACACCAGTGGACTCAACCACACACTAATACTAAACCATGTATCCAAATGGGATGATATTTTGTTCAATGGTCTTAAATTTAATGTTATACATTTCATATGAAGAAACTCAAGCCTAATTAGGTCATCTGGTGGCCCATCTGGACTGATCTATCTAGCACACTAAATCTGTACGAAGTCAAAAGTGGTGTGCTGGGATCTGTTCATATCTTGAGCTATAGGTGTAAAAATGAAGCCAAAATTTAGTTGTAGATATCAAAGATGTGGGTAAAAAACTTTCTAGTTTTTATCAGAGATATATAAGACTTTATGGTCATCTAAAACTGTGGGCAAAGTGGTTTCTCGAAATTTGGGTTCCCAAAACCACCTTACAATTTTCCTATAAAATGGTACCTTGGTCTCCCCATTTGGAAGTTAGAATCAGAAGCAAAGATCTGCCATTTTGGATTCCTATAGGAGTCTCATCTTCATCATATAAGTTCTGGAGGCCCCTATCCTCATAGTGGGATCAAGAATGAAGAAGGAGTTCCACCCGAGCTTCCTCCTCCTCCCGATGTCGAGCTAAATGGTGGGAATTCATTGTGAGGGAGCTACACACATTTCAAGGGAGTTCTAATGCATATATTAGATACTTTTTTAGATTAATTTTTGTGTTAAAACATTTTTTTCTATGTACCTTACATTATTTATTATTTTAATGCTTGTTTTGATGCATGTGGTTGATTTGCTCTTAATTTCTAACCGATCGGTGTGAGGTTTTGGGAGTGTGACTTGTGTTGTTCTTATTGGACAACATAAGAATAATTTTCATACCCACTTTATTGAAATTTCAATATGATTTTGAATCTCTTATTCTATACATAAGTTCTGTACCCTGACAATACGATTTTTATGTCAAGGTTTGGTTCTTCAAGCAATGAAATAAATGCTTAGGAATTAAGCGGGATTCTAATTAATTTCAACCAAATAATTACTCCAAATATAAATGAATATCTAAGAACAATGAAATTTAAATGTGTGTAGTGAAATCACAACAACCCCTTTGTCTCATATTTTTCAAAATACACTTATTTTTTCAACTATTAAACTCTTTAAGTTAAGCTATTTTCTTTAAACTATTTTCAAAATCACCCCATTTTTAGTACTTTTTATTAAAAATGCATACTCCGAACCTATAAAAGATCCTTGAGAGATGAATTAGGTTCTTAACTATATTACAAAACAACCTTAAAATCATAATAAATTTGACATGTCATAACAACTCATTCATTGGTGCTCTCATTCTGGAGGAACAATAGGTTTCTCAACCTATTGCTACTCCCAGTGCAAAGGTACAATGACCATCTACACATGTCGATGCTTACTCTATAGAGGAACATATTGATGATGTTGATTCCAGGGAAATAGTAGGATATTAAGGACCAGTGATATAAGGCCCCAGTCTTAAACCTTACTTAATCTTGAGTTATTACAAGATTACACATTGAGGATCTTTTCGGGTTTAGAGTTTTAGATAATTAGATCATAAAACTTTCATTACATTCCACATATAAACAAAGTGGTTACATAAAGATAGTATTCTTCATTCCCATCAATGGAAACATATTTAAAATAAAACATGAATTCTTTCTTGACACTTCCTTGACACTATCATCATATCATGTACCTTTCCCTTGACCTGTGAAAAACATTTCAAAAAACTTGGGATGAGCATAAAAAGCTCAGTAAGGGATATAAAAATATGGAAAGGAAACATGGGTACATATATACATAAGAATGAGATCATACTTTACCCATAAAACATAAGCACTTTAACATACCTCATCAAATCATGAATAAATCATAGAAATCATAAGACATAAAGGTAACTTGAGGCATTCATAACATTCTTACGTAGGGAGTAACCCTCTTGGTTACGTTTGGAATACCCATCACAGTATATTCCCTAAATCTCTTCGGAGAAACCTTAACGTTTCACTCCTTCGTGTTACCCAATGCATTGGAGAGCTATATCAGGCTCACCCGCCCTTAGTTTATCACGGAACCACCTGTCTTCATAATAATTCCCAAGAACCTCAACATAATCGTATCACATAAAACATGCATAAAGGAAACATAACATTTCCACCATTCAATCACAAGATATCAATACAACACATTGATATAAAAACATTATGAAAATCATTTTCAATACCAAAATAAAAGAAAAGTAAAACATGGTATTTATTTTTCTTTAAAAAAAAGTTATGGCTTGTAGAGGAAGCCGAAACCCAAATAATGGTCACGGCGGCGGAGAAGTCGTTGTCGCCGCATACGTACGACAAAAACATTCCCTTTTGTCATTTTGTAAAACGCTTCATATAAAAAAGATTCCTTTTGGATAAACATAAATGTCAAAGGGATTTATACACCATATAAAAGAAGGTTGTGTATAAAACAAAATATGCCTCAATGAAAGGAGATTGAGACGAAGTCCCATACCTCGGGTCCGACATGACTCGATCGTTCTTTAATGTCCTGAATAATAAACTTGAGTTAATTTATACTTTCTTAAGAACCTTTTTCAAGTTCATTATTCCTTTTATATCACTTATTTCCATGTCATGAACACTATGTACTTATTTAAGTTAATAACGGTCGTTTTAACGATCATTGGTACTTGAGTCTAAATAAACCCTTTATAATTACAAGTTGTTCATGTATCCATTATATCCAGAATTATAATCATGATTTATATATCATATATATCATATATATCCAGTATATACATGCATTTATAATATTACATAATCATTTAGAGGTAAGAAATGAAATGCATCGTTCATGGAGACGGTAAGCCGTACGTACGCATGAACGCTACTTTCATTTCTGTTTCGTATTTTTTTATGGAATGGAATCATAATTATATAAAGATATATTATAATTCTAGTATAATATCATATATAATAATATTAATTAAATCTTTTATACTTCCCACATATGGCATTAACGAAATCAAATCACTTTGAGGGGGCGGTAGTCCGCACTTCCTTAAATGAAGATATCACGTTTACCCATAATGGAAACCATAAAGGTATGCCCAAAATGAAAAATACATAAGCTTAAAGAAAAACATAAACATATCATATATCATATATAAATATAGTGACATCTTAATGGCCACCTTTGAAGGTGTTAAAGGAATGTTGAACAATCATCGTTTCGGGAGGCATAAATTCACCATCCACGGAAACAGTATGTTCTTTAACCATTAGATGTAGGTGTGTGTAATTGTAGCTTTAATACTTATTATATAAACATCCTAGTATATTGAAGATACTGGATTTTTTACAAAAGAAATAAATAAAAATAGTTTAGGGGGTTGGAGAAGCAAAATAAAACAAAAGGACTCAAGTGAAGACATTACCTTAAAATCAGGTAAATCCCTTTGGTTTGAGCTCAAAGGCTTCATTGGGAAGACTTCTGCCCAAAGTGAGGCTTAAAGGAGTAATTGAGTGAAGTGGAGAGACAAAATGGGAAGGGGTTGGCCGAGCCAAAGGCTTTGGAAGTGTGGGTAAGGAGGTAGAGGTGGGGGCCTTTTATAAGAGGAGAGGAGGGGCACTCTTGGAAAGTAAAGAAATATTACTTTATTTGAAAATGATTTTCGGATTTAAAAGGTCCCACATTGATATCATTCGAGTATAAGGTGATAAGGGTTCTAAATATACCCACCCAATATGTTTTGGACATGTTTAGGTCATAGATTTTACATTATCTTCTCATTTTATTTAAATCCTTTATTAATGAGGTAATCGCTGCATCATCATGATGTCATAAATAATTTAATTTATTTAAAGTCTAAAAATTATAAAAAAAATACTATGATGTAGGAAATCTTTTTATCTTTCAAATGAATATTTATAGTCAAAAATATTACTTTTATAACCCCATTTAAAAATTGTTTTCGTAAAACATATTATGTTTGTGTCATTTTTACTTTTTCATTAAATAAAAAGTTATTTATGTCATTTCCCAACCAAAGTGGCTCCATGGGGTCCCCAAATTGACCCATGGATTGTCTTGGTCGGCCATGACACATCCAATGAGGGTAGGACATGTTTCAAGCTCATCTCATACTATTAAAACATTATATTTACCTTAAACTACACTAATTACCACTAATCACGATTAAAAACATAAAAGTTACTATTCACCAAAAAATTATTTTAATCTCATTGAACCACATTTTAATTCTTAATTACAACCATGTATATCGGATTTTTGAAAATCAAATCACAGAGGTGGTAAAATTTCATTTAAACGAAAAATCAGTTTCTTTAACTACCACTTAGTGGTTTCACTATTCATCAAAAATTGAAGTTTTTCAGAAAGATACCAAAACTTCACCATAAGCTATATTTGATATTCTAAATTCAAAAATGATTTCTATTTTAAAAAATTCAAATAATATAAGTTACATTAATTAATTTAATAATTAATTCCCGCTGTCATGACAAATAGCGTGTTTTTATGAAACAATAAGTATCAAAAGATTGACACCAGTTTAAGTCCAATTTCAAAGTGAAATTGATTCCAATGACCACTATTGGATTAAATGGTAAAAATATATTCTAATTTCAATTTAAAACCAATTAAAAAGATAATCTAATCATATAAATAAATTAGATTAAAAAGCAGTTTTGATGTAAAATGCAGTATTTTTCACTATTCATTAAAAAATGAACATTGTCAGAAAAATACCAAAAATTCACACAAAGTAAATTTTGATGTCCCAATCATAAATAATGAGTTTATTTTGACAAAAATATCTTATAAAATTGTCAAAAGATAGATTTAAAAATGGTTTGTCATCAAAAGGCAGTAAAACAATCTTTTAAAAATATTAGTGTATTCCATGCTTAAGATTGGATTTATTTTCATTTTAAGCCTCTAAAACACTATCTAATTATTTAATAGACATAGATAAAAATATATATTATTCATTACTTACTTGGGATGTTACATCCTTCCCCCCTTTAGAAAATTGCATCCCCGCAATTTATTTACTTATCAAATAAATGGGGGTACTTATCCCTCATTGCATTTTCAGATTCTCATGTTGCCTCTTCCATCATGTGGTTTTTCCACAAAACCTTTACCTGATTAATCACCTTATTCTGTAACACTTGCTCCCTATGGTCAAGAATCTGGACCGGTTGTTCCTTATAAGATAGGTTCTCTTCCAGCTGAACTACCTCTGGGCTCAAAACATGAGATGGATCTGGAATATACTTCCTTAACATTGAAACATGAAAAACATTGTGTACCTGAGATAAAATCGGAGGAAAAGCCACTCGGTAAGCAACTGATCCAACTCTCTCTAGAATTTCATATGGTCCAATAAACCTTGGACTCAGCTTTCCTTTCTTACCAAATTGCATCACACTTTTCCATGGTGATACTTTGAGAAAAACATGATCACCTACCTCAAAAGAGAGATCCTTCCTCCTGTTGTCCGCATAACTCTTCTGCCTACTCTGAGCTGTTCTCATGTGTTTCTTAATCATCTGAACTTTTTCTGCCATCTCTTCTACCAATTCTGGTCCCATCAACTTCCTTTCACCCATTTCATCCCAGAAAGCTGGAGTTCAACACCGCTTCTCATATAACGCCTCAAATGGTGCCATCTGTATACTGGAATGAAAACTGTTATTATATGAAAATTCAACCAAAGAATGATGTTGGTACCAACTTCCCTGATAATCAATCGAACAAGCTCGTAGCATATCCTCCAAAGTCTGAATTGTTCGTTTTGACTGCCCATCTGATTGAGGATGAAATGTTGTACTAAAATTTAATTCAGTACCCAATGAATTCTGAAGGCCTTTCCAAAAGTTAGAAGTGAACCTGGGATCACGATCAGATACAATGGAGAGAGGAACTCCATGTAACCTGACTATCTCCTTAATATACAAACGGTAAAGTGGATCTAGGGAAAAAGTATCTCGTATAGCAAGGAAATGAGCATATTTAGTCAAGCGATCAACAATAACCCAGATTGCATCATTACCTCGAGATGTCTTTGGTAACCCCACAACAAAGTCCATGGATATATTCTCTCATTTCCACTCTGGCACTAGTAAAGGCTAAAGAATCCCTTTCGGTAACTGCTGCTCTGCTTTAACCTGTTGACAAGTCAAACACTTCACAGTAAAATCAGCAATATCTCTTTTCATTCCATCCCACCAGTAATACTCCCGCAGATCTCTGTACATCTTAGTACTGCCAGGATGAACTGAAAACGGAGAACTATGAGCTTCACATAACAACTCTCTCTTCAACTGTGAATCACAAGGCACACAAAATCTCTTCCCAAATCTCAAAACTCAATCATTATCAATGTTGAATTCAGACAACTTACCTTTCTGAACCAGCTCTACCTTTTTCTGCAACTCACTATCTTGCTTCTGTGCTTGCTTGATTCTGTCTGATAGAGAAGATTTCACTGATACCTGAAACAAAACATAAGAACATCCTGCACCAAAAACTTCTATGCCAAAGTTCATCAAATCCTTAACCAAAGTATCACGTTCCAAACGCAACATTTCTAATGAAGCATTACTTTTTCGACTCAAAACATCGGCCACTTTATTTGCTTTTCCCGGATGGTAATGAATTGTACAATCATAATCCATGATTAATTCTAGCCATCTCCTCTGTCTCATGTTCAATTATTTCTGAGTTAATATATACTTTAAACTTTTGTGATCAGTATATATTTCACACTCTACTCCATACAAATGATGCCTCCAAATTTTTAAAGTGAAAACAACAGCAGCTAATTCAAAATCATGTGTAGGGTAATTTACCTCATGAGTTTTCAACTGTCGTGAAGCATAAGAAATTACCTGATCATTTTGCATTAGGACGCAACCAAGTCCTTTCAATGAAGCATCATTGTATATAACAAACTCACCATTCCTGGAAGGTAGTGTCAAAACTGGAGCATTCACCAATCTTCTTTTCAATTCCTAAAAACAATCATCACATTATTTTGTCCAGATAAACTTAACACCCTTCCGAGTTAGCTTAGTCATTGGACTAGATAACCGTGAAAAATTTCTAACAAACCTTCGATAATAGCCTGCCAAACCAAGGAAGCTACGAATCTCAGTTACATTTGTGGGTCTTGTCCAGTCTTCCACAACTTTTGTTTTTGCAGGATCAACAGTTATCCCATCTTTAGAAACAATGTGACCAAGGAAAGAAATTTTTTGCAACCAAAACTCACACTTGCTGAATTTTCCATACAGTTTCTTTTCTTTTAAGGTTTGAAAGATAACCCTTAAATGTCTTCCATGATCCTATTTACTTTTAAAAAACACCAAAATATCATCAATGAAAACCACCACAAACTTATCAAAGAACTCATGGAAAATTCTATTCATTAAGTCCATGAATACAGCAGGTGCATTGGTTAGCCCAAAAAGCATTACTGCAAATTCATAATGGTCATATCTTGTATGGAACGCGGTATTCGGAACATATTCTTCCTTTACCTTCAGCTGATGGTACCCCAATCTCAAGTAAATCTTTGAAAAATACTGAGCTCCCTGGAGCTAATTCAACTTCATTTGATGGCCCGACATCTGCTGAAGTAGTTACAAAGGATTTCACCACCCCTTTCTGCTTGTAGTATAACTGCTTCCCATCACTCAAGCTCTTTGTCAGACACTCGTTTGCATAGTGACCCATCTCATTGCACTTATAACATTTCACTAACTGTAAATCAAATTTGGTCTTACCATCACCCTGATCTTTTTCAGTACAATCACGAGCCTTATGTCCCAACTTACCACATCGGTAGCACTTTCCAGAATTCAGAAGACATTCCCCAGCATGCCTTTTGCCACATTTATCACAAACTGGAAACTTAGTTTTCTTACCATCAGAATTTTTTGAAGAATTATTACCTTTCTCTTTCCACCTCGGTCTCTTCTTCTGTTGGTTGTTATAGAACACTTGATCATCGGCAAACTCCATTTCCACCTTCTCAGCACATCGAACAAGATTTTCATAACTTTTAAACTCACGAGAAGCTAATGCCCTTTGATATTTTGGCTTTAATCCTGAGTAAAAACGATTAATTTTTCTATGAAGGTCTCGGATAAAATTTGGAGCATACCTTGACAATCGAGTGAACCTTTCTTCATAGGTAGCCACTGAGTCTTCCTCTTGCCTCAATTCCAAGAATTGTTTTTCCATCCTAAGTCGAACAGCCTTAGGAAAATACTTCTCAATAAACATACCTTTGAATTCATCCCAGTTGAGAGCATCAATCTCATCAGCGTCCCTGATATTCTTAACCATTAACCACCACTGATCTTCTTCACCCTCCAAACGATAAATAGCAAGACTAACCTTTTGATTGTCTGAACACCCCATGACATCGAAAATCTTCTCCAGTGCTTTAATCCACCCTTCAGCTAGCACAGGGTCAGATGATCCTCTGAATGATGGGGGATGTTGCCTCATGAAATGTTCCACCACTGACATGTTCCTCTGCGGTTTATCTGGCTGATCTCGTGTATGGATACCACCGCCATTTATCGCTTGAGTCAACTGCTCCATTACTGCAACAAACTGTTCAGTTCCAATTCCGACCATCTCAGGATGCTGATTCGGAAGGTTATTTCCTTCTGCATGCCTTCCTAGCACTACTTCCCTATTTCCTCTGTGGAAAACCATTCTGAACAAACATGTCTTAGATGAAGCAACATGGTAATCTCCAAATACTATATCACTTCAATTTGACCATAAAAAAAATATTTTTGGATAATCATTTAATAGAATTCTAACTCCTAAAGTTATCTAAACCGACCTCTGATACCAACTATAAGGCCCTAGCCTTAAACCTTACTTAATCTTGAGTTATTACAAGATTACACATTGAGGATCTTTTCGGGTTTAGAGTTTTAGAGAATTAGATCATAAAACTTGTATTACATTCCACATATAAACAAAGTGGTTACATAAATATAGTATTCTTCATTCCCATCAATGGAAACATATTTAAAATAAAACATGGATTCTTTATTGACACTTCCTTGACACTATCATCATATAATGTACCTTTCCCTTGACCTGTGAAAAACATTTCAAAAAACTTGGGATGAGCATAAAAAGCTCAGTAAGGGATATAAAAATATGGAAAGGAAACATGGGTACATATATACATAAGAATGAGATCATACTTTACCCATAAAATATAATCACTTTAACATACCTCATCAAATCATGAATAAATCATAGAAATCATAAGATATAAAGGTAACTTGAGGCATTCATAACATTCTTACGTAGGGAGTAACCCTCTTGGTTACGTTTGGAATACCCATCACAGTATATTCCCTAAATCTCTTCGAAGAAACCTTAACGTTTCACTCCTTCGCGTTACCCAATGCATTGGAGAGCTATATCAGGCTCACCTGCCCATAGTTTATCACGGAACCACCCGTCTTCATAATAATTCCCAAGAACCTCAACATAATCGTATCACATAAAACATACATAAAGGAAACATAACGTTTCCACCATTAAATCACAAGATATCAATACAACACATTGATATAAAAACATTATGAAAACCATTTTCAATACCAAAATAAAAGAAAAGTAAAACATGGTATTTATTTTTCTTTAAAAAAAGTTATGGCTTGTAGAGGAAGCCGAAACCCAAATAATGGTTACGGCGGCGGAGAAGTCGTTGTCGCCGCATACATACGACAAAAACATTCCCTTTTGTCGTTTTGTAAAATGCTTCGTATAAAAAAGATTCCTTTTGGATAAACGTAAAATTAAAAGGGGTTTATACACCATATAAAATAAGGTTGTGTATAAAACAAAATATACCTCAATTAAAGGAGATTGAGACGAAGTCCCATACCTCGGGTCCGACTTGACTCGATCGTTCTTTAATGTCCTGAATAAAAAAACTTGAGTTAATTTATACTTTCTTAAGAACATTTTTCAAGTTCATTATTCCTTTTATATCACTTATTGCCATGTCATGAACACTATGTAATTATTTAAGTTAATAACGGTCGTTTTAAGGATCATTGGTACTTGAGTCAAAATAAACCCTTTATAATTACAAGTTGTTCATGTATCCATTATATCCAGAATTATAATAATGATGTATATATCATATATATCATATATATCCACTATATACATGCATTTATAATATTACATAATCATTTAGAGGTAAGAAATGAAATGCACTGTTCATGGAGATGGTAAGCCGTACGTACGCATGAACGCTACTTCCATTTCTATTTCGTATTTTTTTATGGAATGGAATCATAATTATATAAAGATATATTATAATTCCAGTATAATATCATATATAATACCATTAATTAAATCATTTATACATCCCACATATGGCATTAACAAAATCAAATCACTTTGAGGGGGCGGTAGTCCGCACTTCCTTAAATGAAGATATCGCGTTTACCCATAATGGAAACCATAAAGGTATGGCCAAAATAAAAAATACAGAAGCTTAAGGAAAAAATAAACATATTATATATCATATATAAATATAGTGACATCTTAAAGGCCACCTTTGAATGTGTTAAAGGAATGTTGAACAATCATCGTTTCGGGAGGCATAAATTCACCATCCACGGAAACAGTATGTTTTTTAACCATTAGATGTAGGTGTGTATAAGTGTAGCTTGAATCCTTATTATAACAACATCCTAGTATATTGAAGATACTGGATTTGTTACAAAAGAAATAAATAAAAAGATTTTAGGGGGTTGGAGAAGCAAAATAAAACAAAAGGACTCAAGTGAAGACATTACCTTAAAATTGGGTAACTCCCTTTGGTTTGAGCTCAAAGGCTTCCTTGGGAAGACTTCTTCCCAAATTGAGGCTTCAAGGAGTAATAAGGGGAAGTGGAGAGACAAAATTGGTAGGGGTTGTACGAGCCAAAGGCTTTGGAATTGTGGGTAAGGAGGTAGAGGTGGGGGCCTTTTATAAGAGGAGAGGAGGGGCACTCTTGGAAAGTAAAGAAATATTACTTTATTTGAAAATGTGTTTCGGATTTAAAAGTTCCCACATTGATATAATTCAAGTATAAGGTGATAAGGGTTCTAAATATACTCACCCAATAGGTTTTTTACATGTGTAGGTCATAGATTTTACATTATCTTCTCATTTTATTTAAATCCTTTATTAATGAGGTAATCGCTGCATCATCATGATGTCATAAATAATTTAATTTATTTAAAGTCTAAAAATTATAAAAAAATACTATGATATAGTAAATCATTTTATCTTTCCAATGAATAATTATAGTCAAAAATCTTACTTGTATAACCCCATTTAAAAATTGTTTTTGTAAAACATATTATGTTTGTGTCATTTTTACTTTTTCATTAAATAAAAAGTTATTTATGTCATTTCCCAACCAAAGTGGCTCCATGGGATCCCCAAGTTGACCCATGGATTTTATTGGTCGGCCATGACACATCCAATGAGGGTAGGACATGTTTCAAGCTCATCTCATACTATTAAAACATTATTTTTACCTTAAACTACACTAATTACCACTAATCGCGATTAAAAACATAAAGTTACTATTCACCAAAAAATTATTTTAATCTCATTGAACCACATTTTACTTCTTAATGACAACCATTTATGTCAGATTTTTGAAAATCAAATCACAGAGGTGGTAAAATTTCATTTAAACGAAAAATCAGTTTCTTTAACTACCACTTAGTGGTTTCACTATTCATCAAAAATTGAAGTTTTTCAGAAAGATACCAAAACTTCACCCTAAGCTATATTTGATATTATGAATTCAAAAATGATGTCTATTTTACAAAATTCAAATCATATAAGTTACATTAATTAATTTAATAATTAATTCCCGTTGTCATGACAAATAGCGTGTTTTTATGAAACAATAAGTATCAAAATATTGACACCAGTTTAAGTCCAATTTCAAAGTGAAATTGATTCCAATGACCACTATTGGATTAAATGGTAAAAATATATTATAATTTCACTTTAAAACAATTCAAAAGACAATCTAATCATATAAATAAATTAGATTAAAAAGCAGTTTTGATGTAAAATGCAGTATTTTTCACTATTCATTAAAAAATGAACATTGTCAGAAAAATACCAAAAAATCACACAAAGTAAATTTTGATGTCCTAATCATAAAGAATAAGTTTATTTTGACAAACATAACTTATAAAATTGTCAAAATATAGATTTAAAAATGGTTTTCCATCAAAAGGCAGTAAAACAATCTTTTAAAAATATTAGTGTATTCCATGCTTAAGATTGGATTTATTTTCATTTTAAGCCTATAAAACACTATCTAATTCATTAATAGACATAGATAAAAATATCTATTATTCATTACTTACTTGGTATGTTACAAGTGACACAAAAAAATCATATTAGTTTGATGGTGTTAGAAAAAATCATTAAGGTGAAAGTTAAATGCATCAAATTCTAGGTCGGATGGAATGCACGGAGCCAGTATGTTAACACCAACAAGGCCATGTTCAGTAGTTACATTATAATCTTTACTTGGCAATGTGTGATGATTGATGTAGATTTTTGGTACCATGTTGTGCTTGAGCTTAAGACACTGATGTGGGAAGAAATTATAGTAACATTGTGATATCATTTATTTATTGTACTAAAAAATAAAATAATAAAATATTGACTTACTCTTCATCATCCATTACAAAGTTTATTTATATTAGATGAATCCCATAATAAATATGTATTAACTCATGATGGAAAGATTCATAGAGGATTTTTTACAATCCTAACAAGACATCATATTAAAGATGTTGAAAGGAAAATAAAACTGCACCCACCACTTATCTATACACAACTGATAACCCAAGAAACATGGGATGCATTTACTGTCTATTGTGCATATGTGTCTTTTCAAGTACATTGTGGCTAATAATACGTTATTTGACTATATGTGTATTCATCACTTTGATTGACAATTTTTTATTTATGAAATAGAAACTGAGTGCTGGAAATAAGTAACGAGCAGCAATACCAGTGTACCCCTACTGTAAAGCAAGGATGGGGTACGCTTCACTTGAAAAAAAAATTGGTATGTATTTTAAATATACCATAATACTTTTATGTGACATGAAATAACACCATAATTATGTTACTCTATTTATATGAAGATTGATGACTCCAAATCCAAAGACACTTTCATACTAATCCATGTGATGTGGAAGGTGACACGTGTAAATAAATATGGGATATTAATAGATGAAAACACACAAAAAAGTGTCGGAAACATGTGTAATTATTATATAATAAAAATTTGTTTTGATTTAAATCACTATTACATAAAAAATGATCACTTATTTTCCTATATTTTCTATCTGACATAGTCACAGGAATCAATGACTCCTATACTAGATGAACACATACTTTCGATGGAATCAAAGAGGCCAGACAGTATGGCTGCGTCAAAGGTGCAGGTTTTGGGGTGACACCTTGAACAGGTTTTGAGGAAAAAAACAAGAGGTTGGTCAAAGTGAATTAATAAAATAGATGAGAGAAATAAAATATACCCATGAAGAAGAATTCCAATGGAAAAGAGAAATGATGGAAACTCTTATGGGGAGGAAGAGAAAAAGAAACTTAAAAAAACCACTGTGTGGAGATCCCCTCCCCCCCCCCATTAGCTATGAGGTGAGCCATTACCCTCAAATAGATGTATTAGATGAGGTAATAAATGTTCTAATAAATGTTTCTGTGAACTGTGAATCAGACAGACAATGATACCTTTCCTATAATGATATTCTACAGGGTGATAATATTTGTGATTTATATCTGTCCACACCCAATCAGCACCTTGTAGCGAGGGCTACAGTGTTCAATATCCAAAACGACATGCTACACAGTGGACTACTTATAATAGGTCATGTGTGAGTGTCAATTAGTGTATCCCATGAGTTGAGCATCGAGACAACTATTCCAATTCATGAAGAAGATATCCATGCAGTCGAAAAAGATATTGGAACATTCATCACATGGTCGTTACATCTTGTAAAAAAACATATCGATAAGGAGTTATTCATTTCCAATTTATTTCTCAAGATAAACATTTAACAATTAATCAAAAAAGGTTTGAACTGGTGAATGTTATTACAGATGGATAAAGGTAAGGGGATGGGAGGAAAGAGCGACTCAAAACCATCTAAAGGATCGACCAACCGATCCAAAAGATCTATCGAAAGCACCATTACCCTACCTGTTCCATATCTACATTTACTATCATTGAAGGTCCATGTGGATATAAAGTTAAAATATGGTCATAATCATATAGTTGATTTTGAATAAAATAAGTATTGAGAGAAAATAGAGACTTCATTAGTTTTGAGAGTATAAGTGAAATCCTCAACTATGATTAGCTAGGAGGCTTATTTGTAAATGTATACATGAGGTATGTTTTCATAATTTGATTTTCCAAAAGCTGGTATATTGTGTTAATTATGACTAAATACATTTTATATTTTTGGAAAGAGTATATATGACAAAAAAAATTGAATGGATTTTCCCATGAAAGAAAATTTGGACTCATTAGTCCTCACATCACCTCTATGGAAAAAATGAAAATAGATACCAAAAAAAGGATGAAATAATGGCAATTATGATCAAATCGTTTGAAAGAAAACTTTTGGATGAAAGATTATATTTAATACCAATGATTTAGGGGTAAAACTCTACAATTCATTCATATAAAATATATTTTCATTTCTTTCATTACTTATTCTTTTTTGTGTTTTTAGGCAGCATTGGATGCTCATTGCAGTAAATTTGGATACTCCAAAGATTTATTTCTTGGATTCAATGCATGTATATCCAACAAACCATACACACATTATATAGTTTTTAAATTTTTAATACACTAAGTACAAAGTTTTAGAAGTAAACATCAAGTTATATAATTTATATTATCTTTTAATGATGATTCTGTTATGATAGGGTGGTGTATCAATATCATGAAAAATGAGGAATGAGGCCAGGGGATAAGGACAAGAAAGAAGATAAGTTCTATGATTGGATAAGTATCAGGGTATATATAATAATATTTCACTATCCAACAACATTTCAAAACAAATTATTTATTCTCCTCAATGTTTCTACAGTGTTTGAAACAAACCAATAGAAAAGATTATGGTTATTATGTTTGTAAATTTATGAGAGAGATCATATTACATGAACTAACTGGCATCCCTAAAGAGGTATTTTTGAAGATAATTACTATTTAATTTAAAATATTTATTAATCCTTTGTGTATTTATATTTTTTCAGTACAACTTTGACTATTTAAAAGACTCATATTCACAATATGATATAGATGTGCTTAGAAATGAATGGGCAGCATACATGATAAAGGAATGTACACAAATAGCATGAAGATGTGACTTCCATAGAAGTAGTGGATTGTTTCATATTTATTTTTAATTTACTTGTTTTTATTATTACTCACATAAGAATTTTTTTTATTATACTGGTTGATTATGTCGTTTGAGTTGGGGCGTTTTGTTCAAAACTGATCATGCTCGTGAGAGATTGGACATCGAGGTTGTGACTGAGATAAAATGGTTAAAGAATTTATAAATGTGAATTCCTACTACTTATGTAATTAATTACTTTTTTCATCATTTCACCTACTCAAAACTAAAGTGACCAGTATCACTCAAAGTGTCTCTTTTTATTTAAAATTGACATTACTTTTATTAAAAAGAACAAGTGACATATTGAAAACTGAGAAAATGAATTTATATTTTTTTATACTTTATAAAAATGATTTATAAGTCATTTTTTATGTGTAGGAATCAACGGAACCACAATATAATGCACGGTGTGTTTGATATGACTCAAAGTGTGTCTTTTTATTTAAAATTGACATTAATTTAAGTAAAAAAGAACAAGTGGCGTACTGAAAACTAATAAAATTAATTCGGATTGTTTTTATAATTTTTGAAAATGATACATGATTCATTTGTGACATGTAGGAGTCAACGCACCTCAATACGATGCACGGTGTGACCGGTATGACTAAAAGTGTTCATTATCAGTTTAAAATTGATATTTTAGTTCAAAACATGTCACTCACTAAAAACCAAGAAAATGTGATCTGATTGACTTGATAATTTAGAAAAGAGATTCATAAGTTATTTTTGATGTGTATGAAGCAGTATCACATCAAAATAATACACGTTGCGATGGGTATGACTCAAAATATGTGTTTCTAGTTTGAAATGACATTTTGGTAAAAAAACACAATTAGCATACTGAAAATTGAGCAAACGCATTCGGATTCTTTTGATATTTTAGTAAAATGATCTATTAGTCATTTTTTACCTGTAGGAATCAGCCACACCTCAATATGATACACAGTGTGGCGGGTATAACTCAAAGTGCCTCTTTTTATTTAAAATTGACATTAATTGAAGTAAAAAACAAAAGGTGACGTACGAAAAACTGAGAAAATGCAATTAGATTGTTTTTATATTTTATAAAAAATGATCTATTATTCATTTTTTACGTGTAGGAATTATTCACACCTCAATCTGATGCAAAGTGTGTCTGTTATAACTCAAAGTGTCTCTTTTTATATAAAATTGACATTAATTTAAGTAAAAACAATAAGTGGCATACTGAAAACTGATCTAACGCATTCAGATTATTTTTGATATTTTAGAAAAATGATATATTAGTAATTTTTGATGTGTAGGAATTAGTCTCACCTCAATCTAATGCACGGTGTGGCTGGAATAACTCAAAGTGTCTCTTTTTATTTAAAACTGACATTAATTTAAGTAAAAACAACAAGTGACATACTAAAAACCAAGAAAACACATTTGGATTGTTTTGATACTTTAGTAAAATTATCCATGAGTCATTTTTGATGTGTTGGAGTCAACTGCACCCCAATCCGACGCATAGTGCGATCGGTATGACTAAAAGTGTCCGTTATCAGTTTAAAATTGACATTTTCGTCCAAAATGTGTCACTCACTTAAAACCAATAAAATGAACTCTGATTGTCTTGATAATTTAGGAAAATGATTCATAATTCATTTGTGTTGTGTATGAAATAGTCTCACGTCAAACCGGTGCATGTTGCGATTGGTCTGACTCAAAATATGTATTTCTAGTTTGAAATGACAATTTACTAAAAAAACACAACTAGCATACTAAAAACTGAGAAAACACATTCAGATTGTTCTGATATTTTAGGAAAATGATCTATTAGTCATTTTTTGACATGTAGGGATCGGTATCACTTCAATGTGACGCATGGTGTAGCCGGTATAACTCCAAATGTGTCATTATTTAAAATTGACATTAAATTTAGTAAAAGAACAAGTGACATATAGAAAACTGAACAAACACATTCATATTATTTTGATATTTTAGAAAAATGATCTATTAGTCATTTTTGACATGTAGGAATCATCCTCACCTCAATACGACGCACGGTGTGGCTGGTATAACTCAAAGTGCCTCTTTTTATTTAAAATTGACATTAATTTAAGTAAAAACAAAATGTGACATACTGAAAACCAAGAAAACACATCTGGATTATTTTGATATTTTCGGAAAATGATCTATTAGTCATTTGTGATATGTAATCATCATTCACATCTCAATATGACGCACGTTGTGGCTGGTATAACTCAAAGTGTCTCTTTTTATTTAAAATTGACATTAATTTAAGTAAAAACAATAAGCGACATACTTAAAACTGAGAAAACACATTCGGATTGTTTTGATATTTTAGGAAAATGATCTATTTGTCATCTGTGACGTGTAGGAATCAGCTACACCTCAATATGATGCATGGTGCGGCCGGTATAAATCAAAGTGTCTCCTTTAATTTAAAATTGATATTAATTTAAGTAAAAACAACAAGTGACATACTGAAAATCAATCAAACACATTCGGATTGTTTTGATACTTTAGGAGAATGGTCCATGAGTCATTTGTGACATTTAGGAGTCAATTGTACCTCAATCTGATACACGGTGTGACCGGTATGACTAAAAGTGTACTTTATCAGTTTAAAATTGACAGTTTAGTTCAAAACGTGTCAGTCACTAAAAACCAAGCAAACGTGATCTTATTATCTTAATGATTTAAAACAACGATTCATAAGTCATTTGTGACGTGTATAAAGCAGTTTCACATCAAACCAACACACGATGCGACCGGTATGACTCATAATGCGTGTTTCCAGTTTGAAATGATATTTTAGTAAAAAAACACAAGTGACATACTGAAAACCGAGAAAACGCATTCAGACTGTTTTGATACTTTAGGACAACGATCTATCAGTAATTTGTGATGGGTAAGAATCATTCGTACCTCAATCCGATGTATGGTGTGACTGTTATAACTCCAAATGTATCATTATTTAAAATTGATATTAATTTTAGTAAAAGAACAAGTGACATATTCAAAACCGAGCAAATGCATTCAGATTGTTTTGATATTTTAGGACAACAATCCATAACTCATTTCTGATGTGTAGGAATCAACCCCGCCTCAATAGGACTAACGATGTGACCAGTATAACTCCAAATGTGTCATTTTTATTAAATATTAACATTTTATTAATATATTCTTTCATATTAATGTTTAATTTATTTCTTTATAGTATTACTAACATAATTTTTGTTTTCTTATATAGGCGAAATCTTTTACTCGGGTTGAGATGATTTG
This sequence comes from Viscum album, assembly GCA_963277665.1. Lineage (NCBI taxonomy): Eukaryota > Viridiplantae > Streptophyta > Magnoliopsida > Santalales > Viscaceae > Viscum > Viscum album. The sequence goes on from OY728145.1 coordinate 75,735,246, forward strand.
TTTAACAATTGATACAATGGGTGGACATTTTTTAGAGGGGGTCACGAGTGTCAAAAGATGAAATATTAATATTTTAGAATATTTGTTGGATAATTGTAAATGTAATTATATAAAACATTTTTTTAAAGTAAATAGCTGTGTTTTTTTGTATATACCATGGGTGGACATTTTTGTATTCATGATGTCAATTAAATGTATATAGCATTGTTTGAAATTATAGCATTGTTTGAAATATATAGGTTGTATATAGGATTTGAAATTGCAGGTTTTTTCTTCTGGGTGTGTTGTTATATTAACAGCACATTGCAGACAACTAGGCATTTATCAACGCTAAAAAGCACTGATAAAGGGGGTCTTTTATCTGCGCTTTTTTAGCATGGATGAAGGACTCCCCTTTATCATCGTCGCGATTAACAGGGCTGTTAAAAGCCGATTTGTGCGCTATTAAAGGGCATATGTGTGGTAGTTCCCTTTATCGGTGCTAAAAAACAATGATAAAAGGTGTTTTTAACAGCGCTAAAAATGCTCTTAAAGGCACTCATTTATCAGTGTTTTTTTAACATTGATAAAGGTACCCCTTTATCAGTACTTTTTTTAGCGTAGTTAAAAGTACATCATTTATCAGTGTTTTTTTAGTAGCATTGATTAAAGGGATCTTTATCAACGTTTTTTTACTAGCTTTGATAAAGGGTAAATTTTATAAAAAAATATAAATCATTACAAATGATATATTAACATAAGAATATATTTATATTGGTATGTATATAATATATTTTATTAAATGTGATTTTTACAAGGATAAATACGCATTTACACTTAATATATGTGATATCTAGTAAAAAATGGATTATAAAATAATAATAAAAAATCAGTAATTTGCTAATTAGTATCAAGTAATAGTCATTTAATGACAATTTGAAGATATAAAAAATCAAAAAAAAAATTAAAAGATCTAAAAATAAGTTGAAAATGTAACATGAACTTAAAACGACCATAATTTTTTATTTGGGTGTTCGTTCGGGCTCTACAACTTATCAAATTGAAGTCTTCGACGTGCTCTACACACTGGTGATCGGAGGGAACTTGGGTAATATTTTTCAAAGCCAAAAAAATCTGAAAGTCCTCCACAACTGAGTTTAGTCGGGGTAGCACAATTTTGTAACATTCGATTGAAATTTCAGCCTCGTTTAAGAGGGACTTTTTGCCAGTTTTCAGTGGGGACTGAATTTATTATTAGGACTTCAATTCATATTGATATTATGGTTTAGAAATTTTATCATTTTTGAAAATTTAGTTTTATTTATAATTAAATATATACACATGTATACATATTTTTATATATTCACACATAAAAAATTAATTTTATAAATAAATATATAAACATATTTACATATAAGATATCTTTCTATATGTATAAAACATATCTAAATTATAATAATATCCGTTTAATTTAAAATAAAAATGTATGAATATTTATATACCTATACAATTAATGTATATATAATGTTTATATATATAAATATATTTTTGTGTGTGTGTTGACAAATAAATATATATTTACCTATATATTCTAATATATGTATATAAATATCAATATATGATATGTGTAAATAAATATAAATGTTTATAATTATATTTATAGACACACATATAAATATATGTGTGTGTGTGTGAATTTATAAACACACGCACAAAAAAACATATTTTATAAATGTATTTAAAAATAATTATATAAATATATAAATATATATTTATATATAAATATATATATAAATATATGGATAAAGAAATGTAACAAAATATATATGAATAAATAGATATGTCATAAAATATATAACAAAACAATATAGAGGAATGGTAAAGGTGCAGATCCACGAAGGGCATGTCTCATGTTCGAAACTCGGCATGGGCGCGCACGCGGGCGAGGGAAGCAGAAGCTCCTAGTGCTGTTAAAAGGGGTGGGGGAGCTTCAAGTATTGATAAAGGGAGGGGTCAACGCTGTTAAAAGGGGGGCTTCCGGCGCTAATAAAGGGGGGGGGCAAAGTCCGAGCAGATTTTTTTTTTTTGACTTTTATATGTGTTTTTTAGCGCTGATAAAAGGTGCATTTATCAGTGTTTTTTTGAGCGCTAATATAGGGGACTGCCCCCCCCCCCAACATCGCTGAGGACAATAACGCTTTTTTAGCACTATTAAAGGTCGTTTTGTGCTCTGTTAAAGGGTTGATTTGTAATAGTACGGCTGCTGAAGTTGAGGAATCATGACAACGATGACGTAGATCGTGTCATGCTGTACGTGAGACCTCACATGTTCCATAGGCAGAGGTCGCGCATCTGGTAGTGCAGCTTTAACCGATTGGGGATGTGCATCAGGAAGCATGAGATCCATTTATGTTGTCAGGATGTCTACACTTTTTTCCTTCGAGATCGTATTGGGGGTCATTTCTCATGCCTCCACCTTTTATGACCGAGCCTTCACAGACCTTACGGTTCCCCGAGCAAATGATGACAAGTCCTTCCACTTACGTAGTGGGGGAAGGATCAGGTGCACATGGTGACATCCAGATGCCACCTCATCCCGATGATTCACTAGCAGAGCATCAGACATATGGGGTTTCGACGCCCAAGGATGAGCTCTCTCCAGCTCATCATACTTCACCTCAGTACAAAGGTCGGTGATCTCGATTCGAGCTTCCCATTTACACACCATATTGTGGGATGAGGCCTATCATAGACGTGATTGTACTCATTTATTGATATGTTTTGGTATTGACTTAAAGGATTTGAAACAATAATGTATTCTATCCTCTATATGATTGTTTGTCTATTAAATTGATGAAATTCTTTTTACTGTTAAACATTTTTTACATGCTTACCTAGTGTTTTAATTTTCATTTATATTTTAATTAAAGTTTAAATTTTATAAGTTCTCAAAATCGACAACCTGAAACATAGAAAAACTTATTAAATTTCAAGTAGGCGACTTTAAAAGATTATAAAATATAAACTATAAAAATATTAAATAACTTAAACATAGCCTAAACATCTAAATATTTGATGAAAATAATAAAAAAATCATAAATATAAAAAATCAAAATTAGTTTACATGACACAAACATAATTGATTAAAAACATAATATTTACACATTAAAAAATAAATGCACATAAATTATCACATAATTAAAAGATAAATAAAATTCATAACATTAGCTAAACAAATAAAAAATAATTGAAAATGAAAGGTGTGTAATAAAAATTTATAAATACAAATGTAATGTTTTAAAACAATACTATATTGTGTCACTAAAATTAATTTTCATTAATTGTTTTTATGAAATACTTGTTATTTTCGATTACTTTTTATATGTTCAGTAAATGCTTGAAACATTATTATGTTCCACGTAGATGACTTTGAAAGTGTATAAATTTTAAAATTTAAATATAATCTAAATGAAATTTGACAAACTGACTCAACATATAAAATATGATTGAAAGTAAAAAAACATAAATATAATAAACAAAAGCTAAGAATTTATTGCTTAAAAACATAACATTTTCACTTTTAAATATTAATGGACATAATTCTTATTAAGTATTATATTATTAATTACATTACTATGAAATATTATTAATTATGTTATTATGATTAAATGTTAATAATTACATCATTAATATATATTAACTATAACATTAAATATTTACAACAATTAAAATAATAAATCTTAATAATGATGTAAATAATATAATTATTAACATAACTAATAAAGTACTTAACAATATATTTTTTAAAATAAATCTTAGTTATATTATTAATATAAAAAAATCAATTAATAAAAATATTGATATTATTAACAAATTATTTGTATATATCTGTATCTAAACAAATGAAAATAAAAACAATATATATTTTTAAATTTTTAATTGTTTTTTTTAATTTGGTCAAAGGCGGCATCGACTTTGCGGTTTTTGAAATAAAACCTAAAGGCGGCAAGTTAGATACCATCTTAGTGCATTAGTTTTTTTTTTAAATAACCTAGACTTATTTAAATAACTTTTTTTTAAAAAAAAACGTATAAAAAAAGAATATTGGTGCAACAAATGAATCCGAATTCAACCAAAAGGCAAACAAAATATCCCACACGATATCCAAATGAGTGTTTCTCCAAAAGAAAACAAATATCTGAACTCAGAAGCTAATGTATCAGAATCCAGGATCCAGAGACGCAGTCCTTTAAGAGATTATTCTCTATGTTTATCCAAGACCCAATATCCAAACCCTAATGGATTCTCACCACCCCACCAATCCGCGCCAATGTGTAAAAAACCCAGAAACTCTAGAACTCCTTTCACAACACAGGGGGGGAACCAAATAAAAATAATAATAATAAACCGCTTAAACGATTCATACAACCCATTTTAAATTAGAAGATTTCAGTGAGGTTTGGCCCACACACAAGCTGTGATTCATTCAGGTAATTAATTTTAACCCTAATCTTCTTAAATATTTTTGTTTTCAAAAAATCTGAAAAAAAAATTAGAAACGAACCCTAACAACATGCTCACAGACGCATATAGAAGCAATCGGGGAGGAGAAGTAACCCTACAGGTAATAAAGTTTTGATTTTTTATACTGCTCAGGGCTTCCCGCCCACCATGGCTTTTGATATAATAATCATTCCCATGGGAAAAAATCTTCAGTAAAAATTTGTCAACAATATAATCTTCGACTGTGGAAAGTTGGATGTTTGATGTAATAGCATGGATGTTTCACCATGTTCCTTGATTTTCACAGACCCAAAAGTCTTGCGAGATTTTTTTTGCCGTCCAATGTTTCAAAGTGTAGACTTTTTCAGCCACCTTATTAATCATATAAAAGTGCCCAAAATAATACATAAAGAGAATTGCCTTGAAAATAAACAGTTCCTCTCCTTCCCAACATATGTCATTTTCATATAGCACTAACATGATGTTAGAGGCGAAGACGTTATATATATATATAGCCTTTCATGAATGCGAAGCCCAAGGATTAGACCTTCATGCTGGTGGTGGCGGTCAATACTCATGAATGGTGATGAAGGTCTTTGAACATAATAAGAAATCTCAAACTTTTCCAATCATTATTCATTTATTTTTCGGTTTGAAAGCTCTTCCACACATACACCTAAATCATTGTGTACCTTTTGTTTTTAATAGGCTTGACAATAATTCGTTATCAGGAGTTGGCCAAAGTAGCAGGGGAGGGGCTGAAGGTAGGCCATAAAAAAATAATTAATATATGATAAAATGCGAACATTTATACCCGTAACCATTTGGGAGATTTGACATCATCACTGCGTCTTAAAATTAATTTGTTCATAGCATAAGGATTGAGTCTTAAGATATAATTGATCATAATATAAAAAATATCAACTCCGAATAATATTTATGCTCTTAAGATCAATTTCATTTTAAGTCCGATACTAGGATTCCATGATAGAATAACTCTAACATTTTTTATGGAAAAAAGAAAGAGTTAGAGTTCATTGTAAAATTAATGAACAATTCATAACAATATAATAACAAAAGACGTGTGTAGTAACATAAACAAGAAACAAGAGCACCAAAGTCTTAAAGAGTTTGGATCCAATTTAGATCTATATGCACAGCATAAAACACCAAAAAACAATCACTAATAAAAAACAATAACATGTAAGAAAAATTAGTACTCACCCGTGCATTCGCACAGTGATATTATCCAATGCTCTAAAACAATATCCACTACTACAATATGAATTAGTGCCGTGTAAATCAGTATAGTGAAGCACCAATAAAAAAATAACTAATACTAAAATTATGTTAATAGAAAAGATGAATAGAAAAACAATAGTGGTTTGTTAATAATCCTATAGGATCCAACATAATCTGGAAGCTGGCACCAACAAAATCTATTTCTGAATCTCAAATCCATAAAACGGATGATGGGTGACAATGGAGAGAGAAAGGGATGTCTTGCTTCAACATGATACCACGAAAGGATCCAACAACGAAAATGAACTTCCCCAACACCTCATGTTTTGCCAATGTGATATCCCCTTCATGATTTTATGATGCACCAGGCTCCTACTATGGGATGGAATTGCTGTAGACTTCTATTTCAACAGAAGAAACCACACTACAATGTAAACACAAGAACTCACATTGCAAGTAAACTTGTAGTTTTTCTTCAATGGTAACGTAAAATCACAAATGAGTAAAATAAGGGAACACGAAGAAGGAAATGAGGAATAAATGTTAACTGGGAAGGAATATCAATAAATAAAGGAGAAGAAAATCAAAATATGAAATTAGAAATTGTCCCATTACCTTGGATTGAGGTTGTTATTGACCCTCTTCTTCCAGTAAACAGACATCTGAAATCAAAAGTAGTCAAATCTGTTTTAGTTTAAAAAAACGCTTAATAAAAATTTGTATAATTAGTTTAACTGGAAACATACATAATAATTCAGAATATTTCAGTTACCTTAAAAAATAGATATGAAAATGTTCTCCTCACCCATTTTACAAAAGGGTAACTCATGGAGTTTTTTTACAGTATCATCCGCAAATAGTTCCTTATTCCCTGCCTCAAAAGGATTCAATCAAAATTATAATAGCAAGATTTCGATCTAAAAATGATGGCATATCAAATAAATGTTCCCTATTTGATACCTGTGAACTACAATCCTGGATTGAATTGTGATTTGATACAAAATAAACATAGCCAAGAACCCCATTAGTCAAGCATACATGAAAACAATAACTGTTTGTATTTTAATAATATACTTCAACGAATGAATTTGAAGGGCTCTCTTGAAAAGAGAAAAAAAAATGTGGGTAGTAAACATGAAAAACATACGATCACAATGTTGAAATACATGTCGTGTTAACAAATTCAATCTAAAGATGATAAGATACATAACTGTATGCACTTCTTCAGTTGGTTCCTGTGGGTCAGAATAAGGAAAATAAAAAATGAATTAGTGCATTCATGAATACACATTCTTAGAAAAGTCACTAAGGTTTCCTAAGATTTACTATTTGCACAGTCTATACCCTTCTATACCTGTTGGAACTGTCAATAAGATCCATATCTTTTTGAATTGTCTATTATTGTAGTACCTAAAATGTAGATGCAGTGATTACAATAACATAGACTTACATAGAACCTGAAGGTATTTGTAGTTTAATGTAAGGAGATCGGAGAATGAACTGGATGCCTTATCTAGTGCCTCAAGATCCTTCCATCTAACCAAAGAATAATCTAAACATTGTGATCCAATATCAACAGATCCTGTTTAATATTACATGGGAACTCTCTTTATAACAATAAGATGTTTCAGTATTAGTTATATGGATACTACACAAAAAAACATCACAGGATCCGAGTACTTTGTATTATCATAGAATTCAAATGTTAGGTGAATGAAATTATCAAGAACTAAAAGATGTAACAACAGATTTAATACATAAAAGGTGAGCAGATTTTATGCCCATGTTTCCTGTGAAGACCCTTTTCAAAGATAAGTATACAATATCCATGCCAGGTTCAACTTCTGGGAGCATGTCATAATTATATTCCTAAAACTCATTATGGAAAAAATCACAAAAATGATTGAAATGGATAATTCAAATTCTGAAAATGAAGAATTCAAAGGGATAAATATAGATACCATGTGTGTTGTGATATGGCTGCATATGCACCCATTAACATCCTCATAATTGGAGCTGCTGGAATCACTGCCTACCATGTTGCAAACTGGTTGGTCCAAAGCTACCATAATATATACATTACGCCTCAACAACAAAAGATAAATTATTATTTTTTTCAATAAATCAAATGCATGGTTTGTTGATTACAACAACATATATCCCTTCCAAAATAAAAACATACATAACAAAGATATTGTTAAGAAAAAATTCATTAACACCATAAAAAACACAACAATATTGATATTTGAAAAAAATGACATCTTCATTTATGAATGAAAAACCGAATATTCATTGTTTAGAAACCTGAAATAGAAAACATATTCTCTCATAGATAAACATATAAATCTATTACAGAAAATAAAAAATCAAAGTAACATAAATGTAAACAACTTCATTAACAAAAAAAAAACAATTTGACTATTATTAAAAAAATTAAATGGAATCTTCTGTTGAAAATCTAGAAACACAAATGTTATTAATTTCAGGACTGAAGGTTTGGATGGTGTTGTGTGTCTGTTGTATCAATCGAGCATTTGGTATAGTGTTCATTGTAAAGGAGTGATATATCATGAAAACCCAATAGTCTGTAACATGACAAAAGGTGTATATTCCAACCAGAAAATGAAATAGTCAACACCAACTGCCTTTCAAGATGGTGGTTTGGTGTTAAAAATGATATGTTATTAATAAAACAACTATGATAGGTTATTAATATATGAAGAGGCACATAAAAAAGAAATAAATTGTAGTTATTATGTAATCATCCCAAAAATATAAGAGGGTATAGGTCAGGATGTGGCATTATGTAATCATCCCAGAAATAGAAGAGCCTATAGGTCAGGATGTGGCAACATTCCAAGGTTTTAAAATTGTAGTGGACTAATACAGGAAAAATTTATCCAAGGATTCGAAGTCGTAAGTGATTCTGGATAAGAAATCACTAAATTTCACATAATACAAACTGTGAGGAAGTACTAATTCCACAACATAGCCCAAAATGTCTGAAACCATCCCCTTCTGTGATTTAAAGAAATTACAGTTATCAAGATAACTGAAATAGGAACCAATATTTACAGTCATAATTTGAGACTTAAGAAGGGATAACATTACTGTTTGTTTGGAATAAGGCATAACACGTACAACTTTTCAGAGGTTGATGTGATTAGGAACTGAGATTTAGTTGGGACAATCCAAAATTAATCACTCCACCTTAGCACGTACCAGAGCTCAGAGCTGGATCCCATATTTGATGAAGCATCCAACAAATCTAGTGGAGGCGGGGCATCATTATAAACATTGGATGATGAAACCTTGGAAATTAAACAACACCCAGCAATGAAATGGAAATTTCCGACACATGGATTATGCATTGTAGTCAACATATCAGCATCCAACCGGTAGAAAACTATTTTGATCCCTATAATATGTAATTAAAAATGAATGTGAGTAAATGATAGATATTATTATGAAAAAAGAATAGGATACCTGCAACAGAACAACTTAATAGTTGAGACAATCAGAATAGTGTGAGTTAATGACACGTATTATGGTTGTGTAAGTTTCATTATTTTTCATTTTATTTTGGATTATAAAGAACACAATTCATGTAGGTAAGAGAAATCTAGTATTTTATAGAGTTAACTCTTCCTCACGTAAGGCTCTTTTATGATATAAAATGGGTATCCTTGATTTTAATCTATTAATGAAATCTAAATTATGATTCATGTGAGGGTAATTAAACTCAGTGATGGGTATTATATGTTCATGTAAGAGTAAGGTTGGTTTTCATCTGCAACATAAATGATAATCTTGATTCATTTAAGGGTAGTAAAACTCATGTAAGGGTCATTTTTGTGGCATGTAAAGGTCATCTTGAGTTGCATAAAGGTCAATATGAACCTACGTGAAAGATATCACATCTCACCTAAGGGTAACTTGGATCGCATAACTAGTAATCCCCATCTATGTAAGGGTCACCCAGATCCTGTCAGGGTCTTTCCAGGATCATCTTAATGGAAACAAAATTAATACAGTAATGATAAATCTATTAAACTGGTAAATCTATTAAACTGGAAAACAAAATTGACCCTAACATCAGTCAACATAAATAGGAAATTTAGTTGATTGGTAAATCTGTTCACCAGTACAGATTTACTCACTTCATTTCAACAGACATCAACTACAAACATAAATATGCCATTAATGGTTAATCTTCTCACTAATGGAGAAATTATTTTTACTGATAAATAAAAAAACAGCGACATTTCCTAGAAATGTAAATATGTTCAACTCGAAAATGTGTTCACCTGGAAAACAAAAATGACCCGTACATGAGTCGACATGAATTGGAAAATCACTTAATTGGTAAATCTGTTAAATTTTAGAGATATACTCACTTAATTTCAATAGACATCAACTATAAACTTAAATATTCCAGTACTGCTAAATCTATTCACTTGTAGGGAAATGCATTTTACTGCAAAAAAAAAAACAGTGACAATTTCTTGAAATGTAAATCTGTTCAACTGAAGAAAAATATAACAATTCATAATGTGGGACAAATTTATTACAGGAAACTATCATTACATATTAGAACATGGGTTATCTGTTTTAATGTATATAAATTTCCCATTAAGATTAATGATTTTATGATATTATCCTTTCATTAGAGTGTATTAGCAAACTACAGTATTAGTATAGATAACAGTGGATAATTATTTTGTAACATGCCATTTTAAACTTAAAGAAAATAGAATGTGTGTTCCCAAAATGGAGCAGTATTGAAAGAGAAAACTTTAGTCAAGTTTTCCATGTGCCATAAGATGGCCATCAAATGAGACTGCATAAAAAAAACCTCAAGAGCCACATAAAATCTTTCATTATAATAACGCTGTTAAAAAAACTTCGGTGAAAAACTTTGAAGTAATTAATTGCTATAAGTTAATGCAAACTATAAGGAAATAAAAGATTCAAGTAAATAACCAAACCATAGGTTGTACTACATTGAGATGGTTTCTTGAAGTACAAATAAAACCAATGGAAGCAATTTCATATATGGAAGAAAAAATATTAATGACTGGAAATACAGAAATCAAGAGTATCCTCCAAAATCACATATGAGCATGCATGATAATGCATGCTTGCAAAAGGAAATTGTATTCTGTATAAAGAAACTACATTCATGATAATATAATCTACAAGGGAAATGCAATCTCAAAAAATGATAATGCAATATAAACTTCAATATAAACTGCAACATGAAGTTATATTGAAACAGCTATAAAAACAGGAATGTAAAATGCAATTTCAGTACAACACGAACTAATATAAAATGAAATATAAAGTTCAACATAAAATGAAATATAAATGGATGTATAACAAATATAAACCAATATATTCTAGTTTACAAATTCGAAAAGATATTAACAGAGAAGTATAATTTGAATTTGTACATTAAATAAATATGAACAAATAGATCCCTTGAACAACTTCAATAAAATTACAGAATGATGCAATAAAAACCATTTCATTACTGCTCTAATAGGTTAATGAAACAGTACCTAAATGGCAGGAGGATAACATAACATAATGTGAATGACCACCATTTCAGCATCTATGAATCAAAAATTAGATGGATAAATTGACATAGTGATGAATAAAACACTCAAACAACTTCAATAAAATTACATAATGGTGCAACAAAAACCCATTCATTACTACTCAAATAGGTTAATTTAACAGTACCTAAATGGCACAAGGAGAACATACCATAATGCGAATGACAACAATTTCAACACTTATGAATCAAAAAATAGATTGATAAATTGACACAATGATAAATAAAACTTTGAATGAATTCTAATATAAAAAACTATGAAATGAAAGAATGTACCTATATGTATAGTAGTGATACTTCATCCACAAATTAAACAAGTATAAATAACCATGAAGTTCAATACATGTTACTGAAATAACATTCTAGAAAAAAACTAAAAGGTATCGATAATTTTATAAAAACTGTAATGATTTTGACGATAGAAGGAAAATTTGAGTGAATATTTGAAACAAAAAAATACTGTGTGCATGGATTAATTGAGGCCCCATCCTCTTCAATTGAACACCTACAAATGGGAAGATAATGATGGAGGAAGAGGCGGAGCAAGTGGATTTGTGGAGGCGGAGGCGGAGTAGGCAGAGGCGGAGTAGGTGGAGGCGAAGCAACTGCAGGCGGAGGCAGAGGCAAAAAAAGCGAGGAGATGAAACCCTAGACTGGGGAAATTGAATGCAAAACTGTTAGGTCCACTAGGCTGAATACCCTGAGAGGGGGGGTGAATCAGGGTAGGACTAATTAAAAATTAAAGCCCTTTCTGATCTTGTTTTGCTGTTAAGCAAAACACTCTTCTCTCTCTTTCCTGCTGCACAATATAAACAGAAAGTAAAGCAAGCACATGACACAACAATTTTACTTGGTTCACCGCTAAGGGCTACGTCCAAGGAGCATACGCTGACAGGTTGCCGGTCGTACCAAGTCCACTAAACTTCACTAGCTGTGGATTACAATGTTCGGGCTAGATCACTTCTATGCCCAGGCTCACTGCCTATACAATGTTTAGGGTCAGCTCACTGCTTTCCCAAGAGTCACTCCCTGTTTCTCTCTCTCTGGCTCACTACCGGTGGAGAGGATCACCTTTTTCCTCTTCCTAAGCTCACTGCTCTTGGAAGGAATCCACTCACAGTTTATAGACCTGTAGGTCTCTTCATTTTCATGAAGGAATGCATCTTCCTCTGTATGTAGATGCTCTGTTGAAGTCCAACTTTCACCCGTAGATGAATCTCACTTCGCACCGGATGTACCGGGCAACCTCAGTTTTTACGCGCAACCCTTACGGTGTCTTGCGCGCAATTTCTATGGTTTGCGCGAAATTCCTTTTTCGCGCAACCTCCAAATATTACGCGCAGCCTGGAAACTGCCTTGCGCGCAATTCACTGCTTTTGCGCGATATCCACTTTTCGCGCAACCTTCCTTTTACGCGCCAACCCCAACTTTCTGTGCAGCCTTAGCTTTTCGCGCAACAGCTGACTTTACGCGCAAACTTTAAGTTTACGCGCAACACCATTTCTAACTTCAATTTCGCGCACCAGAGCTCGGGTATTTTCTATGTCTTGAACTCTCCTGAATGGAGGAGGGTCACTTCATATTTATAGGCAAGATCGACCCCGCGCGAAAAACACCCCTTGAGCGCGTAATCCGCTTTGATCGCGAAAGACAAATCTTCCGCGCACAACCATTTTCCGCGCACTGCTATATAATTTCGCGCACATCATGCCTTTGCCATTTTCCAAGCTTCGGATCTCGAAACACCTCTTGCGCGAAAAACATCATCCCTTTATTTCGCGAAATCTGCACGAATTTCGCGCACCGCGTAATTATTTTGCGCAGGTCTCCAAAATTGCGCGTGCCTAATGCCTTTGCCGATTTTCAAGCTTCCGGCCTTGAAACATCTTTTGCGCGAAATACAATTTCGCGCAACCCACTATTTTGCGCGCCACACTTCAAGATTTCGCGCAACCCGCTAATTTTGCGCGCCACGTTTAATTTTTCCGCGCACCTTTTTCATTTATCTCTCCTCAACCTTTGCCAAAAACATATCACTCAATTTTCCATTGGCGATTTTCAGGCCCATAAATTTGGCAAACACTGGGAAACGATGCCACCTTGTACTGCTCTTTTGTACCACCTCCAGATCGTCCTTTCCTTTGTCATAGTTCTTTGTCAACATGGAATGTCAACAACTTCTCGGGAACTCGACAATTCTCCATGGAAACCTGCTTTGTCAACAAACACAATCAAACCAAAAATACTGCAATGTTACCTTGAGGGATTTTTGCCCAACAATCTCCCCCTTTGGGTTTGTTGACAACTCTTCACAAATTTGCTCAGAATTATTTTCTGCACGTTGATACCTCACTGAGTTTTCTTCCAGCTGCTACCACCATTCGCCTCTTGCAATTATGATAGAGTTCAAGGATTCACTTAACACGTACTCTAAGCCCACATGAGCAATGCTCGGCGTGAGAAACAAGAGTAGTATGAAAATTTCATCAATGAATCACTTCATGTCAGACCCCAATTGTCGATTCCACCCAATTGTTGATAGCTGGACACCGTCTCACACCATTCCAACACCACTGTTCTTCTTTTATCACGATCCTCAGCTGTCGTGATTTATATGATTTGATTGATCACTTCTAGCATCGTCAGATTTAGTAATCTCCCCCTTTCTCATTACTCCCCCTTTCTGGCTGCTCCACCTGTCAGCTTCTCCCCGTATCAAAAATGATTTATCAAATCTTCGCACTGTCTCCCCCTTGAACAACCACTATTTTCTCCCCCATTATCAAACACTTTTCTCCCCCTTTGTCAATGAACCCAAAGGTCACACCTTTGTAGTCTGTAACATAGTAGAGAACACATTAGCACAGTAGGGAAAACACATCATACCTCGGGGAGAGGGGGTGGACCACATCCACTCTATTTCATGTGTGGGGAATTGACTGAACTCCCAGAGCCATTCGATGCCTTTAAAAAGCTTCCTTGGGTAAGGCCTTTGTCAGAATGTCTGCAACCTGTAGCTCTGTAGGCACGTACTCCAATTTCACGATTCCCTGCTCAACCTTCTCCTTGATAAAATGATACTTAATCTCAATGTGCTTTGTACTTGAATGATGGACGGGATTTTTGCTAAGATTTATAGCACTTGAGTTGTCACACTGGATTCCGATCGGAGACTTCACTTCAACTCCCATATCATCAAGCTGCTGCTTCATCCACAATAACTGTGTGCATGCTTGAGTGGCCGCAATATACTCAGCTTCTGCGGTGCTCAATGAAATGCAATCTTGTTTCTTTCTTAGCCAAGAAATACACAATCCACCAAGATAGAATGCACCACCTGACATTGATTTTCTAACATCTGTTGAACCGGCCCAGTCTGCATCAGTGTACCCCAATAACTCTGTCTGAGATTTGTCATTGTATGTCAAGCCGAAGTCCACCGTGCCCTTAATATACCGAAGTATTCTTTTCACTGCGAGCATGTGACTTTCCTTGGGATTACTCTGATATCTCGCTGCTTGGCATGTGGCGAAAACAATATCAGGCCTTGTTGCGGTTAAGTACAACAGACCTCCAATGATTTGCCTGTATTCTGTGATATTAACTGCCTTGCCATCCTCATCTTTTGATAATTTCATCCGGGTAGCCACCGGAGTCTTCATCTCCTTGGAATTTTCCATTCCAAACCTTCTCAGGACCTCCTTGGCATATTTAGATTGAGAAATGAATGTTCCATTTCTTCCTTGTGTTACCTGTAGACCAAGGAAAAACGTTAGCTCTCCAATCATTGACATTTCAAACTCATTTTTCATGAATTCGGAAAACTGTCTGCACTGAGCTTCATCTGATCCACCAAATATTATGTCATCGACATAAACCAACACCATCATCCTTTGATTACTGTCATTACTGAAATAGAGATTGTAATCAACTCCTCCACGCTGAAAACCAAGCTTCTTCAAGTACTGATCAAGCCTTGAGTACCATGCCCTTGGTGCTTGTTTCAGCCCATACAATGCCTTCTTCAGCCTGCAAACTTTGTTCTCATTCTCATGAATGAGAAAACCATCTGGCTGCTCAATATACACCTCCTCTTCTAGAACACCATTCAAGAATGCAGATTTGACATCCATCTGGAACACTTTGAACTTCCTTTGCACTGCGATGGCTAGGAATAATCTTATTGTCTCCAGCCTTGCAACCGGTGCAAATGTCTCATCAACATCAATTCCCTCGATCTGGGAGTACCCCTTGCACACTAGACGTGCTTTGTTCCGAATCACTATGCCATCTTCATTCATCTTATTGCGATAGACCCATTTGGTTCCAATGACATTCTTGTCTGCTGGCCTCGAAACAATCTCCCATGTCTGGTTCTTCTCAATTTGATCAAGCTCTTCATTCATAGCCTGAAGCCAGTTTTCATCTTCAGCTGCATCGGAAAAACATTTTGGCTCCACTTGAGATAAAAATGATGTTTGCTGTAATGATTTCATTCTTCGAGTCTGAACTGGAGCTGTCTGATTACCAATGATATTTTTCCTATCAATTTCAGCTCGATTCTTTGGCTTCTTTGCAGATACAGACTTGACACTTTCTTGTTCATCATCAGAATCTTCTTCTGAGTCATCCTCTGCCACTTCTACTCCCCCTGTGTTGCTTACCTCATCATCACTTTCATCCAGAAACTGTTCACTGGGTCGTTGAGCAGTCTGTTCATTTTCGACTATAGTGACATCATTGCTTTCAACAATTTTTCCCAGCCTCTTGTTAAAGCATTTATATGCTTTGCTTTTCCCTGAATAGCCAAGGAATATTCCTTCATCTCCTCGTGCCTCAAACTTCCTATGATGTTCTTTGTTGAGAATGAAACACTTACTTCCAAAGATTCGAAAGTATTTCAACGTTGGCTTCTTTCCGTACCACAGTTCATACAGAGTCTTCCCTTGCTTTGGACATAACAGGGACCTGTTTGAAACAAAGACCGATGTCAAAACTGCTTCCTTCCAAAATTTCTCTGGTAGGTCCTTATCAATAAGCATTGTTCTGGCCATGTTGTTGATGATCCGATTTCTCCTTTCAACCACTCCATTCTGTTGGGGAGTTCTTACTGATGAAACTTGATGCCTTATCCCATGTTTCTCGAGATAGTTTACAACCTGACTGTTTGTAAATTCTATACCGTTATCAGTACGAAACTTCAGAATTTTCTGCCCAAGCATCTTTTCTGATTCCCTCCTGTACTGCTTTATGCAACTGAACACCTCTGTCTTATGGGTAATGATGAATACCCAGGCCATTATGCTGTAGTCATCAATGAAAAGAACATAGTACCTTTGCCCATCTATAGCTCGTGGTGAGATAGGTCCACATACATCAGCATGCACCAATTCGAGCACTCGAGTTGCTTTTTGTTCCTTTGGCATGTATGTCTTTCTGATGATCTTCCCTTGTTGACAAGCATCACATGTATGAGTGCGATCACGTGATAGTTTGGGAAGGTCTCTAGCAGCATCACACTTTACCAGATCTTCCATAGATGGTTGACATAGATGACCAAGTCGCTTATGCCACAACTGATTTTCTTCTTCTCTGGATAAAAGGCATGAATCTTCTTCCCCACCTACCAGGTAAAGATTCCCCTTTGTTCGTTTTCCCTGAAGAATGGATATTCCATCTTTTCCTTTAACAATACCCATCTTCTTGGTAAATAGGATAGAGTGCCCAGAGTCACATAATTGACTGACGCTAAGCAAATTATGACTGAGACCCTCTACAACCAAGACATCAGCATGTCTCATTTCTTTGCCCCCAAACTTGGCTTTTCCTGAGCCAACAATCTTCAGGCCTTCATCATTTCCAAACTTGACAACTCCTTCTTTGTCATATTTTATGCCTGTAACCAGATCCTTATTACCCGTCATGTGGGATGTGCAACCACTGTCAAGGATCCAAAAACCAGAACGATCTGATGCTTTAAGGGAAATTTCAGCAACTACGGCCTTCTCAGTTTTCTTCTTCCTAGTACATACTTTTTCTTTCATACTCGGCATGGATTGAGGCTTCTGTTCTTTCTCAGAGTATGATGGACCAGCTTCATCTTGCAAAACTGCAAATCTGTTCTGAACTTTTAAATCACTTGTCGGTTTACTGATCTGCTGCTTGCGAACATTTTGATTCTGCTTTGGCACATTTTTATGAATGGTCGGAGTGCAGTACCTAGCCATGTGTCCAAATCCTCCGCACCAAAAACAGTGTCCTTCAAAAAATGTTTTGGAAAACCGTTCTCTGTTTGGCTGCCATCTCTGTTCTTGTTCCCTTCGATATCTTTTGGCTATGGAACACACATACTGTGAATGTCCCATCTTTCCACAACAATAACACCTGATATAAGGTGCATTCCTTTGTGTTACTTCAGCATTATGAGTTTCCCCTTTGGATCTCTGAGTATTCTGATCCTGCTTTGTGCTCAAATCCACTTTCAATCTCGGGACAGGTGATTGCGGTCTAACTTTAACTACCGCAGATTTTTGTTTCTGATTAAGCCGTGAATCAGCCTTAACATCTGAGTTCAATTACTGCTTCTTTCCTGCTGAACTGTCAATTTCTTGGGAAAGAAGATTCTTCTTCTTAAAGAAATTTCTCTTGAACTGCTTCTTCCCTTTCACATAGGCTGAAGATTTTTTCATGGGAATCTCAACTTCATCTTCATCGCTTTCTTCTTGAAACTTTTTGGGACATCTTGCAGAAAGATGACCAACCTTTCCACACCGGAAGCATGCTAGTGGAAGTTTCCCTTTAAACTTTCCTTTTCCTCTTTGCAGATTTGAAGAAAGGAACGACATCACCTCATCTGACTCTTCTTCCTCCTGAGAATCTTCAATAGTGAGTCTCTTCATGGCCTTAAATGCCACCTCTTTGGATTTCCCCTTTTCCACAGCATCGTTGTCATCATTTCTCATTTCATATGCAACAAGAGTGCTGTGTAGGTTATCCAATGTTAGCTCTTTCGGATCTTTATCTTCCAACACAGAAACTTTCGGATTGAACCGAGGTGGAAGCTTTCTCAAGATGTGCTTTACGATTTTAATGTCTTCGATAATTTCTCCAAGACCCCACATGTCTTCTACCACAACATTTACCCTGTCAAAGAATGCATCAACAGACTCATTCGGGTTCATTCTGAGATCTTCATACTTGTTCCACAACACTTGCAGCTTTGCCTCTCTGACTTTTGTATCCCCTTCATAAATGTTCGAAAGCTTTTCCCACATGGCATGTGACGTTTTGCATGACATCACCTTTGTATAAATGGGATTACAGAGGGCTCCCCCTAAGACGTTGATTGCTTTGGAATCAGCATCCAACTCTTTGTGCTCAGCTTCTGATAATGCACCACTAGTAATATCAGCTGTGATACCATGCATAGCTGCTGAAAACACATCCATTCCCAAAGATCGGAAATAGTGTTGCATTCGATTCTTCCATATCTGAAAATTACTTCCGTCGAAGATCGGAATCCCTCTATGATTAGTGACCTCCATTGAGAGAAGACCAACTGTTAACCTTTCCCTCTGATACCACTTGTTAGGTCCACTAGGATGAATACCCTGAGAGGGGGGGTGAATCAGGGTAGGACTAATTAAAAATTAAAGCCCTTTATGATCTTGTTTCGCTGTTAAGAAAAACACTCTTCTCTCTCTTTCCTGCTGCACAATATAAACAGAAAGTAAAGCAAGCACAGGACACAACAATTTTACTTGGTTCACCGCTAAGGGCTACGTCCAAGGAGCATACGCCGACAGGTTGCCGGTCGTACCAAGTCCACTAAACTTCACTAGCTGTGGATTACAATGTTCGGGCTAGATCACTTCTATGCCCAGGCTCATTGCCTATACAATGTTTAGGGTCAGCTCACTGCTTTCCCAAGGGTCACTCCCTGTTTCTCTCTCTCTGGCTCACTGCCGGTGGAGAGGATCACCTTTTTCCTCTTCCTAAGCTCACTGCTCTTGGAAGGAATCCACTCACAGTTTATAGATCTGTAGGTCTCTTCATTTTCATGAAGGAATGCATCTTCCTCTGTATGTAGATGCTCTGTTGAAGTCCAACTTTCACCCGTAGATGAATCTCACTTCGCACCGGATGTACCGGGCAACCTCAGTTTTTACGCGCAACCCTTACGGTGTCTTGCGCGCAATTTATATGGTTTGCGCGAAATTCCTTTTTTGCGCAACCTCCAAATATTACGCGCAGCCTGGAAACTACCTTGCGCGCAATTCACTGCTTTTGCGCGATATCCACTTTTCGCGTAACCTTCCTTTTACGCGCCAACCCCAACTTTCTGCGCAGCCTTAGCTTTTCGCGCAACAGCTGACTTTACGTGCAAACTTTAAGTTTACGCGCAACACCCTTTCTAACTTCAATTTCGCGCACCAGAGCTCGGGTATTTTCTATGTCTTGAACTCTCCTGAATGGAGGAGGGTCACTTCATATTTATAGGCAAGATCGACCCCGCGCGAAAAACCCTCCTTGAGCGTGTAATCCGCTTTGATCGCGAAAGACAAATCTTCCGCGCACAACCATTTTCCGCGCACTGCTCCATAATTTCGCGCACATCATGCCTTTTCCATTTTCCAAGCTTCGGACCTCGAAACACCTCTTGCGCGAAAAACATCATCCCTTTATTTCGAGCAATCCGCACGAATTTCGCGCACCGCGTAATTATTTTGCGCAGGTCTCCAAAATTGCGCGCGCCTAATGCCTTTGCCGATTTTCAAGCTTCCGGCCTTGAAACATCTTTTGCGCGAAATACAATTTCGCGCAACCCACTGTTTTGCATGCCACACTTCAAGATTTCGCGCAACCCGCTAATTTTGCGCGCCACGCTTAATTTTTCCGCGCACCTCTTTCATTTATCTCTCCTCAACCTTTGCCAAAAACATATCACTCCATTTTCCATTGGCGATTTTCAGGCCCATAAATTTGGCAAACACTGGGAAACGGCGCCACCTTGTACTGCTCTTTTGTACCGCCTCCAGATCGTCCTTTCCTTTTTCATAGTTCTTTGTCAACATGGAATGTCAACAACTTCTCGGGAACTCGACAATTCTCCATGGAAACCTGCTTTGTCAACAAACACAATCAACCCAAAAATACTGCAATGTTACCTTGAGGGATTTTTGCCCAACAAAAACCTTGACTGGGGAGAAGAAATTTAGATGTTGAGGAAACCCTATATTGGGGTGACAGAAGGACGAGAAAGCTGGCGTCGGGGAATTTCGGAAACCCTTGGTCGTTAAGTGGTCAAACCTAAAACCGAGCAGGATAAGGAAGATGACAGAGAGGTGAGGTGAAACTGGGGAAGGGGCATGTCAGAGAAAGAGGAGGACGAAGTGAAACATAACGGGGAGATGGAGGTCGATGGAGGTGGGGGTTTTAGGGGAGCATCGGTCGCGATGAGATGAAACCCGAGCGGGAGCGGGAGTGGGGCGAAGAAGATGGAGGAAAACATGATTAAAGGAGGGTCGTGGAGCGTTGGAGGGTTGACACGTGTGAAAAAATGGATGTGGTGTATTGTGTGAGTGACACGTGGAAGTGGAGAAAACCTAAGATTAGTATATATATAGATATCAAGATTGTAACCCATAACCCTATGTTTCTTAGGTTTTCCCATTACACGAATGTTTGGTTCGGTTTCATGGCCATAAGTTTCGATACAATTGAAATGCGGAAAAAGGCACTAGAATAATTCTAAAAGTGCTAAAATAAAGCACTTATAAAAGTTTAATTTTTCCAATGTTTGTTTTAGCATTGATAGAAGGTGTACATTTATCAAAGTTTTATTTAGCGCTAAAAAATGTAACTTTTACTAACACTAGTTACAACATTACTGAGATATTTATCTATTAAATTCAGATAATATATATATATATATATATATATATATTGATTGCAATGAAAGATTTATAACCTTAATCTTTAAATGAATTAATTAATAGAACTTTTAAATTTTTTCAAAAATTTCATATAAGAATATTTATATATTGGTAATATATATATATATATCTGTGTCAAACATATATATATATATGCTATAATTAATTTAGTGAAATTAATGTAATTAATTTTATTTTATATAGAAATAATAATAAAATTAATATTATATACATTATATATAGTGGGTAATACACTTATGCATTAGATTCACCTATTAAACATGCGCGCGTGCATCCTTGGGATGCTTCAAATGCGCACACACACATATTTATATGTGAATAAAAATGGCCATATATGTAAATTGATAATTAAAAAATTGAAACTTAAAGTCATTAAATAAATTTATAAAATAAATTTATATTTATATTTTTAGAAAATTTTATAATAATTTTTTATACATTTCTAATGATAAAAATTATTAAGTAATATTCATATTTATGAAATTAGTAATGTATATTTTAAATATTTTTGTATGTATACATATAATTATTTATGAATATAAATATACATTTATATAATTAATGATATATTTTAAAAAATGCGCATTCATTTATATAAATAAAAATATTTTTAATTATAATTAATAATTTTGAATGTAATTAATAATTAATTAAATTTTTATAAAATAAATACAATTCATACATACATATAATTAGTAACTATAATATATCTATGTATGACAGATTGTAAATCTATTTAAATATAATTAATAAAAAATTACCGTTAATTTTATAGTTTTTTGATTAATAATATATTTTGAAAAACATTTGCACATTTATATTTTTCATTTATTTGATAAAAAATATTATATTATTATATATGTAATTTATATATTCTTTCTTAAAATAATATTAATTTAGTATTATTTTAAATATAGTTGATAGTGAATTTATTATTAATTTGAAATATCTTGAAAATAATACTCTATAAATTGAAATATAGTTATTAATATTTTAAAATATAAATATAATTTTATACAGTATTAAATATCTATTAATTTAAATAAATAATAAACGTTTTTAACTATTATTAAAAATATTCAAATAAAAATAGTAATTATTAATATTATATATTTAATTTATATTAAATATAATTAAATAATGAGTTGTTTATTGTAAATATTTGTATTTAAATATATGTTTTAATATTTATATATTTATTTATATATTTATATATATATTTATATAATTAATAATATATAGTAAAACATATTTATACATATATATAATTAGTAATATTTTTAAATAAAATTATTCACTAAAATATAATTATTACCAATTTATGTTTTTTATATAATTAATAATAAATAAACATTTTAATTATTCTTGAATTGTTTTTTATCTTAGATATTTATCAGCGCTAATTTTAGCAATGCTAAATCTATATATATGAGCACTAAAATTAGCCTTGAAAAAAAATTCCGTGAAAGATAAAACCCAAGTTGCATAAGAGTACCTCTGAATTTTTGAAGATGTGTAATATTCATTTGGGAATTATCAATAGAAAATTTAGTGTTGATAAAGATTGATCTTTATCATCGCTAAAAGAAGTGTCAGAAAAATTTTAAATTATCAGTGCTTATAATTTTAGCACTCATAAAAGGTTATTTTTCCTATGATTTTTAGTAAATGCTAATAAATCCCATACTGTATTTTTAAAGGATCCCTAACTGTGCCACCCATCGACCTTGTCGTTCATGCTCTTATGAGAGCTGTACTTTACCTCCCCCCCATATCATTTTCTGGACGATTCTACTTCTAAAATCAAAGGTATGCAATTCGAAACTTATGTTTTGATGATATCTTCCACAATCATGGTGTGTTTTGAGTGTTTTTTTGGAACGTCCTTCATGTATACGTTGATATTCGACCTTCTGTTCATCCTTTTCAAACCTTGATACTCACTCCTTGCTTTATATATGTATATATATGTGTGTGTGTAAATAGATGCTCATATCAATTTATATATTTACGTATACACACAAAGACACCAAAAAACATATAATTTTTTTGTGTGTTTAATATGTTATATATATATTTATGTGTATTTCCCACATAGTAAGTGAAATTTTTATTGGAAATAACAACATAGAATATTTTAATTTTTCTGTAAAAGGAATATTGTTTAGTTGGGTAGACAACTATTACCATGAGGATATATTATTTCAATTGTGATGAATATAATTTTTATGGAGGTCATTATAAAAAATTAAAAGATGGAGAATATTGGATCCCTTTCCATTACGGAAATTATTTTGGTTGGAATTTTTGGTGACCTGGGTAATGCTGATTGAATGAAAAAGGTATTAATGCTTTAAGAAAAGAAGTATGGTTTTAATTACAAATTCAATTGATTTTGATATATATCTCAAAAAATGAATTGTGTATATAAAAATACATACATGACAAATAAAGGCAGTCTGATGAGATTATTACAAATCAAACTAAGGAGAAGATGAATAATGTAGATGGTGGATACGATTTAACAGTACAAAAAATAAAAGTTCTATAAAAAAATTAATAGTATTAAGAATTTAAAAATATCACATAGATCCTTTTGGTCAGAGTAATACCTATATAAGATTGGAGTTCCCAGTGAGTGCATGTTCGAGTGGAATGAGCGTTCTCCATATGGAATCTTGTTGGGGGTTCAACCCCTCGACTACAACCAGATTCCCCTAGTTAAAATTGGGGGGGGGGGTGCCCATCCCACGCGTTATTTCAGGTGTGCAGGGGCCTGTTGGCATAATCCACCTGACGCCAGTAGGGTGGTGACTGTACTATCACACCCCGACCACCATAGACCACCCGACCGGTGGAGAGTTAAGCCACAACTACCCCAAGTCTACCTTTATAGGCCAGGGGGCTGGGGATAAGCACCGAAAAAACATAACTAATATGGGAGGTCTTTTCCTAATGTATCTATACACATGTCTATTTTAAGAGTAACTATGCGTAGCCACACCTCACCACTATGCCACACAATTGAGGTGACAAAATATTTAGATAGAGGACCCATGCCCTGATATGATAAGAGGGTTCCAATTTATAGATAGATAGAGGACCACTACAAAAAACAACATATTAGCGACGGTTTTTAGAAGGGGTTATGCACAACCCCCCTAAATTCATTTTAGATGGGGTTATTCACAACCCCTCTAATTTTTTTAGCATTTTTTCTTCATAATATTTGGTTGTATTTTAGAGGTAGTTGTTTCAAAACCACCGCAAATTTAATAATTAGTGGATCTATATGTTCAGTTGGATTTTAGAGGCACTATATATATATATTATTCATTTTCATATATATTAGAGGCTATATATATATATAATATAAAAATTGTTTTTTAAATAAAATAGTTGGGGTTCACAACCCTCTCTAATCTTTTAAATTAGAGGGGGTTCATGAACTATCATTAATCCCTTAGATTAGAGGGGGTTTTGAACCCCTTCTAATTTAATAAATTAGAGGGGGTAGTGAACCCCCTCTAATTTAAGATATTATAGGGGGTTGTGACTCCACTCTAATTTATGACATAATAGGAGGTTTTCAACCCCCTAATAATTCAATAAATTATATGGGGTTTATGAATTGTCGCTAATCCCTTTGATTAAAGGGGTTTTTAACCCCCTCTTAATTTTTATTTATTTTTTAAAATAAATCTCATATAAATTAAAATTTTATAATATATATGTGGGTGTGCATGTGTGTGCTTGTTCTGCCTCCGAGGTGGCATATTTCGGGTGATGAGGAAATGGTCTGACAAGAATCATCACCCGTCTCTTTTTCCAAAGACGGTTCCTTGTCAAATTAACCATTTATTTTGTTTTGACCCATTCTTCATCATTATCCTTCAAGGGAAGGTTGGATTAACCCT
Organism: Viscum album; assembly: GCA_963277665.1. Taxonomy (NCBI): domain Eukaryota; kingdom Viridiplantae; phylum Streptophyta; class Magnoliopsida; order Santalales; family Viscaceae; genus Viscum; species Viscum album. The sequence goes on from OY728145.1 coordinate 75,760,460, forward strand.
GCTGGGATTGGGAAATTTGTCCCCTCTATATTGTAAGGGAGACACCATAGTCAAATGGTCCCATCGGGTGATTGCATGGGGTCAATTACTAGTGCAATCAGTCATCCTAGGATATAACTTCCTCATATGGTCTCCAATGAGTTTATTCATGGAGGCAAAAACACCCAACGAACATGGTATCCATGATTCATGGACCTTATTTCCAAAGGCAAGCGTTCGTTGGATGATGATTTGGCAAACAACACTTAAGGACTCCATTGGTCGAGAGTATGGGAAGTCGGAATCAACATACCCTTTTTTGGGGGGATATTATTGCATGTTCCAGGACTCTCTTATAGATTTAAGTCGTGTTCATATGTTCGTGAATCCTTGATTCATTCCTGAAGAGTGTGTCCATGGGATTCCCCTGGTTGGCAGGATCGTCATAGGCATACATATATTTGATTCTACAGAGGTAATACTAACTTGATCCATATAATAAGGCACTATAGAGTTCATCGTCATCCATAGGGGACAGAAGGTGACTTGATGTTGGGATCATACCCATAAAATGAGTTTTCTACGTATCCTTGGGAGAGGAATCAGAACCCACGTAGTTTGGAATCATGTGTGGCTTACGCATGGAAGCTTCCCATTTAAGAGGACATTATTGGGTGGATCGTTTTGGATGGGACCCTTTTGAGCTCAGGCCTTCAAGCATATGTCTTATGTATCCTGGTTTGATGAGGAATCAGAGTTCTCATAGTTCAGATTGTGTGGGGCTTATGTGTGGAAGCAGCCCATTTGAGGGGGCATGGCTGGGTGAACCCTTTTGGATGAGCACGCTTTTCATATCAGGACTTCGAGTATGCATCCTATGTATCCTGGTTTGATCGGGAATCAGAGTTCTCATAGTTCATATTGTGTGTATTTTTTAATCGTCACAAATCTCTAAGCCCACGTGAGTCATGCTCGGTGTGAGAAACAAGAGAATGCGAAAGATTCAACAAAAAACATGATTCCTCTACTGTTGGTGGGAGAGGGAGAGCCTACGGTGGACGAGGCTGGGGTGACAGTGGGCGAGGGCGCGAAGTGATGAACCTTTTAATATGAAATGAAATTAAAAGTCATGCGGATCGGCGTCAGAATATTGGGGACTTACCTCAGCGGGAGTACCCTAGAATGCGTTCTGGGAAGGGGAAGAGTGTTGTCCTTTTCAAAAGGGGATTCAAACATAACCCCTTTTACTGATCACCATTTCTCATTGAATGGAAAATCAGGTGATCACCCTTAATTTCTATAATGGGGAGGTTTACATTGGCATCCCAAGGTTGGACTCTAGGTTACCATGGGAATGTAGACCCACAGACATTCCCGAAGCCCGAACTGTTTTGGGGAGATCCTTCATGACTCCGCTTACCATTGGTATATAGACTCAAAGAGGTGCACCGATGCACCCAATGGTCTGATCATATGGGCTTGGTGGCTTTGGAGGAGGTTTTGGCATAATGCCGAGGGACTGGTTCATGGAGGGATTATGGAGGACTGGACGATATCAAAGGGGTGAGATTGGAACTATAGGGAATAATACCCGAAAACACCCCATTCTGCATACTATTTTCTTATGTGGGATGGGGGTAGCTCAACATACCACAGGGTTATGTAGGCATAGGGGTCTCCCGTGTATCGATATGGTATGCATGGCATGGGTATGGGCCACCACAAACCATGGTGGTATTCGGTCCTGGACACGTTCCATCACACCACTTTGGGTTCCACCCGTGTATTGGTGTAGTATGTGGCACTGAGTTAAATCCACGTAGTGATACACTACGTGAAACACGTTTTTGAAGGAGGGTTCAGGGGATTATCGTTCATAGGGAGTTCATCCGCAAGAATTATGTGGTTCTTGGTTTCACCAATTAGGTTTACAGTCCTATTATTATTATTATTATTCAATTCCCCTGTTTTATGGTTCAAAGATGGTTGTACCTACAGGGAGTGTGGTTCACGATTCAGGCTTCACCAATGATTCAAGACTGAAGCTAGAATCTTCTTTGAGTTCTTTCTTCCAACCTACAGGTTCCCTTCAAGCTTTCATCCTCCTCCCCTCTCAAATTCCTAATATTCTCCTTTTATAGAGCATTAGGGCAATGATATCTATTGGGCATGCGACACAATTTGCAGAGGCCCATGAAGAGATATCCTGACCATAGATGTCCAGTGTTTCATGCTATCGGCCATGTCTAATGAGATCTTGAAGCAACATGAAAACATGGATGCGTATAGCATGATGTCTCACCTTAAAGATCTCTACCAAGAGAAGGCGAGACATGAGAGGTATGAGATCTCCAATGCTTTGTTTACCACGAAGCTTGGAGAGTCTGCGCCAGCTGGGCCTCATGTAGTCAAGATTATTGGCTACATTGAACGCCTGGACATCTTAGGGATTAAATTCCCAGATGAGTTTTGTACAGATCTCATCCTATCATCACTGTCCAAGACCTTCTCTAGCTTCATTGTCAACTATAACATGAGCGGCAATGAGAAGATTCTATCGGAGCTTCTGACCTTGATTCGCCAGGTAGATAAGGACATGGGGCGTGACAAACACACGGTCCTTATGGTGAACAAGAAAAGGAAGGACAAGGCAAAGGGGCCAAAGACTTATAAACGGTATGAAACCCCCGAGCACCGTCCCTCCAAGAAGGGGAAGATCCAGAGGCAGGGCAAGGAATGGGAGGCAGTGTGTTTTGCATGTGGCAAGCAGGGCCACTAGAAGAGGAACTGCACCCAGAAGCATGGGGACGCTAAAGGTGCATTTGTTATCGAGCGAATTCTTTCTATTTATACACATTGGGTATTAGATACAGCTTTTGGGGCTCACATCTTTATTCAAATGCAAGAACCAAGTATATTTAGAAAGATCGCCATAGGAGAGGTTGATCTTTGAGCTTCCAATGGCGCAAGGCTGGCTGTGTTGGCTATTGGCGACTACCATCTCTCATTGCCGACTGGGATGATTTTGGTTTTACATAACTGTTATTATGTGCCTAGTGTTACCAAGAACATAATTTCTGTATCTTGTTTGGATATGGATGGATTTGTTTTCAAATTTGTAAATAAGGGTTGTCTCTTTTATAATAACAATGTATGTTATGGTATGGAAAATTTAAATAATGGTTTTTATGTATTGAATTACGAAAACCAAGTGTTGGAAATCGATAATGAAACAAACTCACATGACTCATACATCACCCAGTTATGGAATCACCGCCTTGGTCATGTGAACGAGAAGCATTTGAAAAAGCTCTGCCAAGATGGCTATTTAGACTCTACTGAGCTAAAACCACTTGATAGATGTCACGCTTGTTTACAAGGAAAAATGACCAAGCCGCCTTTTGGTGGACAAGGTGAAAGGGCCGCAGAGCTTCTAGGATTGGTACACACGGATGTGTGTGGGCCATTTCCAATAGAATCTAGAGGTGGATATTCTTACTTCATTACTTTTACTGATGATTTGAGTAGATATGGGTATGTATACTTAATGAGGTATAAGTCAGAGTCCTTAGAGAAATTTAAGGAATTCATGAATGAAGTAGAGAATCAGCTTGGTAAGAAGATAAAGAAGCTTCGATCGGATCGAGGTGGAGAATATCTGAACCAAGAGTTCATCGATCTTCTACGGGAGTCTGGGATTCTATCTCAGCTCACTCCTCCTTATACACCACAGTGGAATGGTGTTAGTGAAAGGAGGAACCGCACCTTGTTGGACATAGTGAGGTCGATGATGAGTCATGCAGATCTTCCATTATCCTTTTGGGGATATGCATTACAAACTGCAGTATACACATTAAACTGAGTACCAACTAAGGAGGAAAATGGAATTCCATCCGAGTTATGGAATGGAAGGAAACCCACTTTGTCGCACACACGTGTATGGGGATGTGAGGAATTTGTTAAGGCCTTCTCAGGCAACAAACTAGCATCTCGGGGCACAAATTGTATCTTTATAGGATATCCCAAGGAAGCGAAAGGATATTACCTATATAACCCTCAAGACAAGAAAGTGACTGTCACCAGACAAGCCATCTTTATTGAGAGGGAACACATCCTGAAGAAGGATAGTGGGAGAAAGATTGACTTCAACGAAGTTGATGCTCAAGATAAACAAGAGTTGGTACAGGAACAAGTTCTACAGATCCCCATGGAAGAGGTTCCAGAAACACAAGTACTGCGTAAGAGATCAAGAGAGGTAAGGGAACCAGAGAGATTTGGTTTCCTAGTCACGGAGTATGGTGAATCATTATTGTTGGACAATGATGAACCTCTCTCCTACAAGGAAGCAGTAAAAAGCTCAAAAGCTACAAGATGGTTAGAATCTAGGAATTCTGAGATGGATTCCATGTATCAGAACCAAGTTTAGGTTCTGGTCGATGAGCCAATTGATGTAAAGCCTGTTGGATGCAAATGGGTATTCAAAAGAAAGATGGACATGGAAGGTCAAGTTAGCACCTATAAAGCAAAGATAGTGGCTAAAGGATTCAGACACTGTCAAGGAATTGACTATGATGAGACCTTCTTGCCAGTTTCCATGTTTAAATCCATAAGAATCATACTTTCCATAACAGCTTACCATGACTACGAGATTTGGCAGATGGATGTCAAAATAGCATTCCTTAATGGGAACCTTCAGGAAGATGTCTATATGACACAACCAGAAGGGTTTGTGACACCAGGTGAAGCCAAACGAGTTTTCAAGTTGTAGAAATCCATTTATGGATTGAAGCAAGCATCCCGGTCATGGAACATTCAATTCGATGAAGCCATAAAGGAATTTGGTTTCATTAAGAACAAATGTGAGCCATGTGTTTATAAGAGGTTTAATGGGAATATGGTCGTCATCCTAGTGGTATATGTTGATGACATATTGATTATTGGAAACGACGTACCAGCCTTACAGTCAGTTAAGGACTGGTTGAACAAGTGTTTCTCCATGAAGGACTTAGGAGAAGTAGCCTACATTCTAGGGATCAAGATCATTCATGACAGATCCAAGAGGCTTCTTGGACTAACTCAGGGTACATACATTGACCAGATACTAAAGATATTTAGTATGGAAAAATCCAAGAGGGGATTGGTTCCAGTGTCACATGGCTTACATATTTCTAAGAAAATGTGTCCCCAGACACAACAGGAGAAATATAGGATGAGGAAGATCCCATACACTTTGGCTATAGGATCCATCATGTATTCCATGTTATGTACCAGCCTTGATGTTGCCTATGCACTGATCATGGTAGGAAGATATCAAGAAGATCCAGGAGAACAACATTGGACTGCTGTTAATACTATCCTTAAGTATCTGAGAAGAACTAAGGATATGTTCCTGGTGTATGGAGGAGACGAGGAGCTTGTCATCAGAGGGTATGCTGATGCTGGTTTTCAAACAGATCAGAATGATTTGAAGTCGCAATCTGGATATGTTTTCTGTCTCAATGGAGGAGCTTTGAGTTGGAAGAGTTCAAAGTAGCCAGTTTTCGCCGATTCTACAGCAGAGTCCGAGTATATAGCGACTTCTGATGCATCCAAGTAAGCCGTCTGGATTCAGAACTTTGTCCATGAGCTTGATGTGGTGCCTAGCAGTAAATATCCCATTACATTGTATTGTGATAATACTGCAGCGGTGGCTCTTGCAAAAGAACCAAGGTCACATCAATGGACAAAGCACATACTCTGGAAGTATCACCTCTTGAGGGATTTCTATCAAAGGGGTGAAGTTGCAGTGAGCAGAGTGTCCACGGAAGAGAACGTGGCGGACCCCATGACTAAAGGCCTATCTTAGAAGAAGCATGAATATCATGTGAGAGCTAGCGGGTTAAAGGTTGTTAGCAGTTGGCTCTAGTCCAAGTGGGAGTCTGTTGGAGTTGGTGGTCTAGAACCAACTACTTTGTACTTTATTCATTAAATAAAAGCCTTATCACATCTTGATTGTTCTTCTGCGTGACATCTCATGTGATAATGTCCTAAGGACAGCTGTTGCATTAAAGGGTCGTAGCGGATCCCTGCTATGATGAGAACCCGGAAGTGCCATAACACTATTTTTGAATGTATGTTCTATGGCTGGATGATATTATTTGAGGGACAAAACTAATACAGGTCATTAGGGGTGAGGACTCATAAAACTTTGAGGCACCTTCTCATGGTGTGCGCTCTTGGTAATATCTAGGAGGATATTATGAGAACGAGGCCCGCCAGTAGGAAATCCACATTTCATAGTGTCATTGGATGTTCCTATATGCGGACGTGTGTATTGGTCCTTAGACTTTTAGATTATTATTAATGGGTATTACAACTCACGCACTTAAATGTATTGACGAAAACTGCGACGACACACTTTTCGCAGCGAGGTAGGATATGTTGGGTGCGTCATGAGTAATACCGCATTAATAGATAATGCGAGAAAGGATTTGTCCCTTTTGTTCCATAACTGGAGTAGATATCTCAGGCCCTTTGATGGAATTGATATAACCTAAATAAATCCATGGCCATGGTTAGGTATGGGCAAGTTCAATTCCGATAAGTCAAAGAAATAATAATCAAGCACATGGGTTGATGGCACTAACATGAAACCCGCTTGATTATAGATATCGAGAGAAAGGGATTATATTACACGGTAAGCGTTCGTTGGAGGTGACACATCATTGCGGCATTAACTTCTTTCTCTATGGGTGCCTTGGCGTGTTGCTAGACGCTAACCTTGGACTTTAGGCAGGCTCAGCCTAATGCAACTGAGAAAGAGGCCTAGAGGGTCACACACTAAGTGTGTCCATGTATCTCAGTTAAATATTAATTTAACAAATTAAATAAATATTATTCCCGAATGTGGTTCAATAATTATTTAAGGATGTGTGATCTCATTTATTTTGACACTAGTTATTCGAGAGAATATATTGTGGATAAAATAATATATTTATTAGCGAGTAATGAAGTTACATTTATTTAAGAAATAAATAGTCATGACTCAAGGTCTAATAAATGTGGTGGAGAAAAATAGAAAATAAAAGTACATGCCGTGTATATTAAATATACAAGCCGTGTAGTTTTATAGAAAACAAGTACACACCGTGTATTAATTATTACACGCCGTGTAGTTTTTCCAGTTGGGATTTTGAGGATTTAATATTTTTTTTAATAAATGATATTTATTATAATCAGCGTGGGCGCATGTCAAGGAATTAATAATTCGACATGGGGGTTTTCAATAGGAGTTAATGAAATAAATAAAATGCATAATGCATTTATTTATTGTCATAACTCTATTAACCTCAAACTCGATTATAAATATCCTTGCAACCCCAACTTTTTGAAGAGCCATTGTTGTGCACAAAGGATTTGGAAATACTCTCAAGCCAAAGAGAGAATTACCTTTCCACCAAGAACGCCCTCAAGTTACGAGAGCAAGATCCTCCACCGGATCATGGTGGTCGAAGGCGAACATCGCAAGCGAAGGTTCTTCCGCGCTAGCACCCGTAGATCCCTTCGGCGACGTCTGAAGATACGTGACACACATGTGGATCACCGCTAGAGGAATCCTACACTTGGATTCTACGACGCAACGACGGATCACCGAATCGTGACCGAACACATCAATGAAGAAAGAATTCCAAAGAGGTAATTCTTATGCATTAATTAAATTAATTATAATCAACATATGATGATCCTCCTCAAGGGTTCTGGGACTCTTCTTTTCTTTTCGTTCTTCATTCTATTCCAAAGATTCGGCGTTTTATATCGTGACGGATATCGGATTGAATGTTGTTTAACGTTAAAATTAGAGTTGGGAAAACCCACCAACACGCTTCCACTGTGCCCGGAACCTACAAGTGGTATCATAGCCAGGTCATATTGTTGATTATAATTATTTATTTTTTTGTTGGTAATTTTCTCATTTAATAATTTAGTTATTTCGATTCAAGTTTAATCGTTCTGGAAATCTGAATATCGAGATCTATTCCTCCTCCCTCATTTCTCGTTAACCTCATAGAAACAAATTTTTCTTTTAATTTTGATTAAAATAAAATAGAGGAACTCATCCGGAGGAGCCAAACGTTTCTGTCCTTATAACACCAGAATACATGGCGTGTATTCAGATGTACATGCCGTGTAGTCTAGGTTCAATGCATTGACTGATCCGCCAAATCAGGTCGTGTATTGGATTTTTTATAAGAATTTAAGACACCGTGTGTTGACCAGAAACAGGTGGCACACAGTTTCTGGAATACACGCCGTGTGGTCCCATGAACACGGCGTGTAGTCCCTTCGGGTTAGGGTTGGGTTGTGTACTCCGTACACGGCCTGCCCGACTGGAAACCATGTAACGCGAAAACTACACGGCGTGTGTCCCAATGTACACACCGTGTACTCCAAAAATTTCTGAAGTACATTAACACGCCATGTCCCCGGGCGTGTACTTCGGATGAACAGTGAAGAAAAGTACACACCGTGTAGTCGGAACTACACGCCGTGTACTCACCCAAATTACGCAGATTTATTAAAATTTATTATTATATTATACAAACCCTTGAGACGTGTACCATGGTGCAGGCATAAAGCTGAGGCACAACACGTGATAGGTGTTTTATATATATGTGTTTAATTTAACATCTGCGTAATAAATGGGAATTCACTGGGTTGCCTCCAAGGTACAAGTTACGTATAAGGCTAATTTTAAATGAATTCATTTTTTTAAAATTATGATGGATGAGAATCTCAAGGAAATTCAGAAAAGGGCTTTAAGATAAAAGGATTGATTAATTAAATATAATTAATTGATTTGAGCGTGATTTATCTTAAACAAGAACGATTAAAGAATTGAATGCTAGTTTTTTATTTATGCGTAAATATCATTGCATGTATGGATGATCATGAGCTAGACCGAGACCTTTGTATGTGAATGGTTTCTTTTAATTTATTTATTTAAATTAAATTTGTTGGCCTGCGATCCATCTCCTCATTAATATGTAGGGCTAGCGTGCCCAATGATTCTTTTATGTAAAAAACCCTTTTACCCCTCACCTGCGTGTGAGATAAATGCATATGTAATGGATGGAGCTCCCAAGCTAGTGGAGGCGGCTCAAGTCAGGAACCATGGTGAAACCAATCCAAGGAGATACAAATGTGGACAGGTGGAAAGCTGTAAACACGAACTCGAAAGGTTAAAGGTGTTTCTCCCCTAGGTCTTGGGTTAGTTTATCAACCGCTAGATAAACTAACCAATAGAAAATCTCATGATCATACCATTTATTTTATTTCTGAGCATGCAAGATGGAACTAAAATAAAACCAGCTTATACGTAAATATTATCTTAGACATGGTTAATCACTTAAGTATATCCCACATAATATTAACAAGCATGTAATCAAATATAATAAAATGGAAATTTACATATAAGGATAAAATCCCTCAAAATAAATATTAAGTAGGCATAGCCTTCCGTAATGTTGGTTAGAATCGAACCATAGTTCAAAGTGCTTGACCAACCCTAGTTGGGGTGATTTCAATTATTTGGGAATTCTAATTCAAGGTTTTGGGTTGACTTGACTTGGTTCACATCAAGGGTTGACTGCCACAGCAGGACTTGGTGTGACCAAGAGGCAAAGTTTGAGGAAATCCGAAAAGGATTTTAGGATTGGGGAGTCCACTCAGCGGATCAAGGAGCTGCGAGTTAATGCAGTTGGAATTTGGAATGCCTACCTAAAACCCTTCAAGTTTCTTGACCAACCCTAGTTGGGGTAATGCGAAGGGCAATATGGATCCTTGCCACTAGAATATTCACGCAACAGAATATTCCGAAGTCAATGGTGAGGGCTATTAGATTTCGATAAAATAGTGGGAGACTAATAAGTATTAATTAATTTATTTGTCTCAATTTTTGTAATAAAGTACTAAACATTTTCTCATCTTATTTTGTAGAAATAGCAAGAAAATGACTTCAAACATATCATTGCGCACCATACTTGAAAAAGAAAACCTTCTCACCAGCACCAATTTCCAAGAGTGGCAGAGGCGTTTACGCATCTTCCTTCGCCACGAAAGGAAATTATATGTGCTGGAAGAGCCTATTCCAGTTGCGTCTGGGAAAGAGTCTAGTGATGAGGAATTATCTCTCTACATGAAACACATGGATGATGCCACAGATTTCCAGTGTTTCATGCTATCGACCATGTCTAATGAGCTCTTGAAGCAACATGAAAACATGGACGCGTATAGCATGATGTCTCACCTTAAAGATCTCTACCAAGAGAAGGCGAGACAAGAGAGGTATGAGATCTACAATTCTTTTTTTACCACAAATCTTGGAGAGTCTGTGCCAGTTGGGCCTCATGTAGTCAAGCTTATCGGCTACATTGAACTCCTGGACATCTTAGGGATTAAATTCCCAGATGAGTTGTGTATAGATCTCATCCTATCATCACTGCCCAAGACCTTATCTAGCTTCATTGTCAACTATAACATGAGCGGCAATGAGAAGAGTCTATCGGAGCTTCTGACCTTGATTTGCTAGGTAGATAAGGACATGGGGCGTGACAAACCCGCGGTCCTTATGGTGAACAAGAAAAGGAAGGACAAGGAAAAGGGGCCAAAGACTTATAAACGGTCTAAATCCCCAGAGTACCGTCCCTCCAAGAAGGGTAAGATCTAGAGGCAGGGAAAGGAATGGGAGGCAGTGTGTTTTGCATATGGCAAGCAGGGCCACTGGTAGAGGAACTGCACCCAGAAGCGTGGGGATGATAAAGGTGCGTTTGTTATCGAGTGCAATCTTTCTATTTCTACACATTGGGTATTAGATAAAGCTTATGGGGATCACATCTGTATTCAAATGCAGGAACCAAGTAGATTTAGAAAGATCTCCAGAGGAGAGGTGGATCTTCGAGCTGCCAATGGCGCAAGGCTGGCTGCGTTGGCTATTGGCGACTACCACCTCTCATTGCTGACTGGGATGATTTTGGTTTTACATAACAGTTATTATGTGCCTAGTGTTACCAAGAACATAATTTATGTATCTTGTTTGGATATGGATGGATTTGTTTTCAAATTTGGAAATAAGGGTTGTCTCTTTTATAAGAACAATGCATGTTATGCTATGGCACATTTAAATAATGGTTTATATGTATTGAGTTACAAAAACCAAGTGTTGGCAATCGATAACGAAACAAACTCACATGACTCATACATCACCCAGTTATGGCATCACCGCCTTGGTCATGTGAACGAGAAGCATTTGAAAAAGCTCTGCCAAGATGGCTATTTAGACTCTACTGAGCTAAAAACACTTGATAGATGTCACGCTTGTTTACAAGAAAAAATGACCAAGCCACCTTTTGGTGGACAAGGTGAAAGGGCCACAGAGCCTCTAGGATTGGTACACACGAATGTGTGTGGACCATTTCCAATAGAAGCTAGAAGTGGATATTCTTACTTCATTACTTTTACTGATGATTTGAGTAGATATGGCTATGTCTACTTAATGAGGTATAAGTTAGAGTCCTTAGAGAAATTTAAGGAATTCAAGAATGAAGTAGAGAATCAGCTTGGTAAGAAGATAAAGAATCTTTGATCGGATCGAGGTGGAGAATATCTGAACCAAGAGTTCATCGATCTTCTACGGGAGTCTGGAATTCTATCTCAGCTCACTACTCCTTATACACCACAATGGAATGGTGTTAGTGAAAGGAGGAACCACACCTTGTTGGACATGGTGAGGTCGATGATGAGTCATACGGATCTTCCATTATCCTTTTGGGGATATGTATTACAAACTACAACATACACATTAAACTGAGTACCAACTAAGGCGACAAATGGAATTCCATCCAAGTTATGGAATGGAAGGAAACCCACTTTGTCGCACACACGTGTATGGGGATGAGAGGAATTTGTTAAGGCCTTCTCAGGCAAAAAACTAGAAACTCGGGGCACGAAGTGTATCTTTATAGGATATCCCAAGGAAATGAAAAGATATTACCTATATAACCCTCAAGACAAGAAAATGACTGTCACCAGACAAGCCATATTTCTTGAGAGGGAACACATCCTCAAGAAGGATAGTGAGAGCAAGATTGACTTTGACAAAGTTGATGCTCAAGATACATAGGAGTTGGTACAGGAACAAGTTCCACAGATCCCCGTGGAAGGGGTACCAGAAACACAAGTACTGCGTAGGAGCTCAAGAGAGGTAAGGGAACCAAAGAGATTTGGTTTCCTAGTCACCGAGGATGGTGAATCATTATTGTTGGAGAATGATGAACCTCTCTCCTACAATGAAGCAGTATAAAGATTAGAAGCTACAATATGGCTAGAAGATATGAATTCCGAGATGGATTCCATGTATCAGAACCAAGTTTGGGTTCTGGTTGACGAGCCAGTTGATGTGAAGCTTATTGGATGCAAATGGGTATTCAAAAGAAAGCTGGACATGGAAGGTCAAGTTAGCACCTATAAAGAAAGGCTAGTGGCTAAAGGATTCAGACAACGTCAAGGAATTGACTATGATGAGACCTTCTCGCCAGTTTCCATGTTTAAATCCATAAGAATCATACTTGCCATAGCAGCTTACCATGACTACGAGATTTGGCAGATGGATGTCAAAAAAACATTCCTTAATGGGAACCTTCAGGAAGATGTCTATATGACACAACCAGAAGGGTTTGTGACACCAGGTGAAGCCAAACGGGTTTACAAGTTGCAGAAATCCATTTATGGATTGAAGCAAGCATCCAGGTTATGAAACATTCAATTTGATGAAGCCATAAAGGAATTTGGTTTCATTAAGAACGAATGTGAGACATGTGTTTATAAGAGGTTTAATGGGAATACGGTCGTCATCATAGTGGTATATGTTGATGACATATTGCTTATTGGAAATTACGTACCAGCCTTACAGTCAGTTGAGGACTGGTTGAACAAGTGTTTATCCATGAAGGACTTAGGAGAAGTATCCTACATTCTAGGGATCAAGATCATTCGTGACAGATCCAAGAGGCTGCTTGGACTAAGTCAGGGTACATACATTGACCAGATACTAAAGAGATTTAGTATAGAAAAATACAAGAGGGGATTGGTTCCAGTGTCACATGACTTACATCTTTCTAAGAAAATGTGTCCCCAGACACAACAGGAGAAAGATAGGATGAGAAAGATCCCATACGCTTCGGCTATAGGATCCATCATGTATGCCATGTTATGTACCCGAATTGATGTTGCCTATGCACTGAGCATGGTAGGAAAATATCAAGCAGATCCAGGAGAACAGCATTAGACTGTTGTTAAGACTATCCTTAAGTATCTGAGAAGAACTAAGGATATGTTCCAAGTGTATGGAGGAGACGAGGAGCTTGTCATCAGAGGGTATGCTGATGCTGGTTTTCAAATAGATCAGAATGATCTGAAGTAACAATCTGGATATGTTTTCTATCTCAATAGAGGAGCTGTGAGCTGGAAGAGTTCAAAGCATCCAGTTGTCGTCGATTCTACAGTGGATTCCGAGTATATAGCAGCTTCTGATGCAGCCAAGGAAGCCATCTGGATTCGGAACTTTGTCCAGGAGCTTGATGTGGTGCCTAGCAGTAAAGATCCCATTAAATTGTTTTGTGATAATACTACAGCGGTGGCTCTTGTAAAAGAACCAAGGTCACATCAATGGAAAAAGCACATACTCCGGAAGTATCACCTCTTGAGGGATTTATATCAAAGGGGTGAAGTTGCAGTGAGCAGAGTGTCCATGGAAGAGAATGTGTCGGACCCCATGACTAAAGGCCTATCTCAGCAGAAGCATGAATATCATGTGAGAGCTAGTGGGTTAAAGGTTGTTAGCAGTTGGATCTAGTCCAAGTGAGAGTCTATTGGAGTTGGTGGTCTAGAACTAACTAATTTGTACTTTATTCATTAAATAGAAGCCTTATCACATCTTGATTTTTCTTCTGCGTGACATGTCATGTGATAATGTCCTAAGGACAGCTGTTTCATTAAAGGGTCGTAGCGGATCCCTTCTATGATGAGAACCCGGAAGTGCCATAACCCTGTTCTTGAATGTATGTTCTATGGCTGGATGATATTATTTAGGGACACAAATAATACAGGTCATTAGGGGTCAGGACTCATAAAAATTTGAGGCACCTTCTCATGGTGTGTGCCCTTGGTAATATCCAGGAGGATATTACGAGAACGAGACCCACCAGTAGGAAATCCACATTTCATAGTGTCATTGGATGTTCCTATCTGCGTACGTGTGTATTGGTCCTTAGACTTTAAGATTATTATTAATGGGTATTACAACTCGCGCACTTAGATGTATTGACGAAAACTGTGATGACACACTGTTTGCAGCGAGGTAGGATACGTTGGGTGCATCACGAGTAATACCGCATTAATAGATAATGCGAGAAAGGATTTGTCCCTTTTGTTCCATAACGGAAGTAGATATCTCAGTCCCTTTGATGGAATTGATATAGCCTAAATAAATCCATGGCCATGGTAAGGTATGAGAAAGTTCAATTCTGGGAAGTCAAAGAAAGAATAATCAAGCACATGAGTTGATGAAACTAGCATGCAACCCGCTTGATTGGAGATATCAAGACAAAGGGATTATATTACACGGTAAGCGTTCGTAGGAGGCGACACGTCATTGCGGCGTTAAATTCTTTCTCTATGGGTGCCTTGGCATGTTGCTAGACGCTAACCTTGGACTTTAGGCAGGCTCAGCCTAATGCCACTGAGAAAGAGGCCTAGAGGGTCACACACTAAGCGTGTCCATGTATCTCAGTTAAATATTAATTTAACAATTTAAATAAATATTATTCCCGACTGTGGTTTAATAATTATTTAAGGATGTGTGATCACATTTATTTTGACACTAGTTATTCAAGAGAATATATTGTGGATGAAATAATATATTTATTAGCGAGTAATGCAGTTACATTTATTTATGAAATAAATAGTCATTACTCAAGGTCTAATAAATGTGGTGGAGAAAAATGGAAAATAAAAGTACACACCATGTATATTAAATATACACACTGTGTAGTTTTATGGAAAACAAGTACACGCTATGTATTAATTATTACACGCCGTGTAGTTTTTCCAGTTGGGATTTTGAGGATTTAATATTGTTTTAATAAATGATATTTATTATAATCAGCGTGGGCGCATGTCAAATAATTAATAATTCGACATGAGGGTTTTCAATAAGAGTTAATGAAATAAATAAAACGCGTAACACATTTATTTATTGTCATAACTCTATTAACCTCAAACCTGATTATAAATATCCTTGCAACCCCAACTTTTTGAAGAGCCATTGTTGTGCACAACGGATTTGGAAATACTCTCAAGACAAAGAGAGAATTCCCTTTCCACCAAGAACTCCCTCAAGTTACGAGAGCAAGATCCTCCACCGGATCAAGGCGGTTGAAGGCGGACATCACAAGCGAAGGTTCTTCCGCGCTAGCACCCGGAGATCCCTTCAGCGACGTCCGGAGATACGTGACACACGTGTGGATCACCTCTAGAGGAATCCTACACTTGGATTCTACGATGCAACGATGGATCACTGAATCGTGACCGGACACATCAACGAAGAAAGAATTCCAACGAGGTAATTCTTATGCATTAATTAAATTAATTATAATCAACATATGATGATCCTCCTCAAGGGTTCCAGGACTCTTCTTTTATTTTCATTCATCGTTCTATTCTGAAGATTCGGCGTTTTATATCGTGACGGATCTCGTATTGAACGTTGTTTAACGTTAAAATTAGTTTTGGGAAAACCCACCAACGCGCTTCCGCTACGCCCGAAACCTACACTTGTCAAAAGGGGATTCAAACATAACCCCTTTTACTGATCACCATTTCTCATTGAATGTAAAATCAGGTGATCACCCTTAATTTCTATAATGGGGAGGTTTACATTGGCATCCCAAGGTTGGACTCTGGGTTACCATGGGAATATAGACCCACAGACATTCCCGAAGCCCGAACCTTTTTGGGGAGATCCTTCATGAATCCACTTACCATTGGTATGTAGACTCAAAGAGGCGCACCGATGCATCCAATGGTCTGATCATATGGGATTGGTGGCTTTGGAGGAGGTTTTGGCATAATGCTGAGGGACTAGTTCGTGGAGGGATTATGGAGGACTGGATGGTATCGAAGGGGTAAGATTGGAACTGGAGGGAATAATACCCGAAAACACCCCATTTTGCATACTATTTTCTTGTGCGGGATGGGGGAAGATCCACATACCGTAGGGTTATGTAGGCATAGGGGTCTCCCGTGTATCAATACGGTACGCGGGGCATGGGTATGGGCCACCACAAACCATGGTGGTATTCGGTCCTAGACACGGTCCATCACGCCACTTTGGGTTCCACCCGTGTATTGGTGTAGTATGTGGTGCTGAGTTAAATCCACGTAGTGATACACTACATGGAACACCTTTTTGAAGGAGGGTTCAGGGGATTATTGTTCACAGGGAGTTCATCCGCAAGAATTATGTGGTTCTCGGTTTCACCAATTAGGTTTACAGTCCTATTATTATTATTATTCAATTCCCCTGTTTTATGGTTCAAAGATGGCTGTACCTACAGGGAGTGTGGTTCACGATTCAGGCTTCACCAATGATTCAAGACTGAAGCTAGAATCTTCTTTGAGTTCTTTCTTCCAACCTCTATGTTCCCTTCAAGCTTTCATCCTCCTCCCCTCTCAATTCCTTATATGATCCTTTTATAGAGAATTAGGGAAATGATATCTATTGGGCATGAGACACAATTTGTAGAGGCCCATGAAGAGATATCCTGACCCGTGGAATACTCGGTCAACTGAGGTTTGTGGAGGCTGTGGTTTTGATCATGGTTCGCGGAACCCTGTCGGTTTGCTTTGCCTACAAAATGTTGAGTTTGTGAGATGGTACACGGATCGTCTTTGCGCACATGAGTCCTTCAAAGACACGATTTGTGGTCCACTAGGTTCACTGGCCATCATTCCACATGCCATCTCCTCACATATGATTATACGTACTGGTGGTTTGTGATCCCGACGGTCTGCGAACCCTTCCCGGTGATGGTACACATGCCATTTAAAATCCTTTGAAAACTTGAGTTCCTTCAAGTTTCTTCTGAAATTTTCAACTCAATTTGAGTCAATTCACCTTGATAGACTTGTAGGAGTACTTGATTCCTTCTACAAAGTGATTGTGGGAAAATTGTTTTCCCTTGGTGGAATTTTCAGGACCCTCTAAATGCCCCCATCAAAATGGGGTCCGTTCAGAACAAAAAGGGGACTATTCCAATGTAAAAGTGGTCCTGAACTTAAATGGTTCACGGTAGAACCAATAATCCCGGTAGGATGGGACCACACATATATATAGGGACCCATGTAATTTTTCATTTACCCTTTCTCATGACGAAAAGTGCTCTCGACTCCCCCAGCTTCCTCTGCATTTGCGTACGTGCCTCTTACGAAAATTCTATTCGCGAACCGCTTTGTACGTACTGTGAACCAAACATTTCGCCATTTCTATGTTCGCATACTAAATTTTGTATTTTGCATACAACATTGTGTAATTTTAAAACTAAAATCCAGATTCCACATAGGAGAATGCTATGCTGCTCATGTGTCCACATACCAATCTTGAACTGACAAACCGAACTTTAAGATCTAATCTAAACTTAAACTTTTAATCCACAGTCCCTAAAAATGAACTTAATCGAGGCCTAGGTTTGTGGTATCCATGTTCAGAGAACCCTTCTGTTCATCGAACAACGCTCTGTGGGAAAACACCTAGCAGATGCTTCATATACCATGGCTGTACGTGGTGTGACGCTTTTGTGTACCATGGCCATATGTGGTGGTTTATTTTGCTCATTATGCAGTACACGAGATATGGATACCACATACTATTTATAGAAACAGTACACAGATCCTTATTCGGACATATTTTAAGTCATTTAACCATTATTCCATATCCTTTATCCAATAATTTTTGTTAGACTAACTTTTTGTCGACTTTTGGATCCTTCTGTGCAGGATACAATGGCTCTTTCACAGGCTCTGATAAAATCAACGAAGACAAGGGTGACTATAGTGTGAAATAGTTAGGATCATCTTCAAGCCTACATTATTCCTCATGACATCCTTTAAAGTATTTCTTGACACCAAATCTCCTAGCTTACCCATTATCTGTACATTTTCTCCTTTACAACTTTGGTCTCCCTGAGGACGTTCCTCTACCATTGGCTGACCCTGATACCCCTTTCATCTTCTTAGAAGCACTATGAGGACATGATAAAGCCAAAATTTACCTAGTAAAATAATTCATATCTACTCTGATTCAGGATAACATCCTCATATTAAGAGGTTCAGTGTGGATTCAAGGAAATTGCGGGGGTCACGATGGTGTCCCGAGACTAAGTACCTGAGAATATCCATCCATTATCAACATCTCCCAAGAAAACCCTAACAGAGGATGTAACACCAAGTGGGATCTGTGAGCTGGAGGATGTTTCTACGATGAGTGGGCCTGGGCATTATAATTACATCAGACTTGTTTGGAGTCCCCTGACCAGTTGGAGGTAGTGGGCTTGTATCAGGCAGCTTGGGTTTCTCAATTTTCAGTCTTCGCCTCAAGATAAATCCTTTATGAGTTGCTGATCCTCTGGTGTTCAAGCACCAACACCTTCCATTTACTGCATGAGGAGGTGGGAATCAGCCGATGGGATATTCACCAGCTTGGATGACTCCCCATCCTTGGAGAGATATATGATGAGTTTCTCCCAGTAACTGCTACTTGGAATGACACTGACCACATGTCCCCTTTGATTTTTTTACTTGTTATGGTAGATGAATTACTTGATCATCCCCTCCAGACTCACTCTCTTATCCCATTTGATGTGTGGATAGGATTATTCTTTTAGGTGAACGGACCCATGTCGAGGGTTCACCGTAGTCGAATTCATCCATCCTGTCAGTCCCACCAGAATCTAGGGTCATATTATGCTACCCTTGAAGCGGGATGATACACCACCTTGGGATACAAACTTCAACCAGATGTATCACCTTTGCTTAGATTAGTAGGTTTCTTTGCCATGTTTTTGAGTGGATGGCTTTTCCCATACCGAGATATATATACCAGGGTTCAGGCTTATACGTTGATGATGGAGGCCATGCTGGAAGAGGGTTGACCTATTAATTTGGCCCTTCCTACCCTCACCCGAAGTTATGAGTTGTTAAATGTAGGAAGGAAGGCCCCCACATCATCTTAGCAGACTGTTTCAATTATTCTATGGGTGGATGGAAGAACACTTTCCCTGTTATGAATATTGGAATACTACAAAGGTTTCTCATTTTAACTTTCAACCAGCTCTTATTAACATTTCCGCTATTCGTCCTATGACTCTAAGAGGTATTGATGTGGTTGGGTTACTGAATGACACTTCTCTCTTCTCGTTTGCACCGCATCCTACCCCTCATGGGTCATTAATAAGTGATAGGGGTTTTTATTTGGAAGAATGATCACACCTCATTGCGCTTCAGGATGGGATGCTTATTGCTCGTATAGATTGCGTAGTCATTTGTAAGCCATACCTCCCTTACCAGTTTTCCAGGAAATTTGGGTGCCTTCAACAAGATTCACTTCTTCCTATTGATCAGTTAAGGGGAGAGTATCATCCCATAATTATTCACTAGTTATAGCTTATGATGATGCATAAAGGTGTCACTATGGGTGTTATCATACCCAATACTATAGAATCCACCTTTTTTTCGCTGGAGTATGCCCAACTGTGGAAGACCTATTACCCAGATGGGGTGCTGAGAGAACCATTTCAACGGGTGAAGAATCCTTTAACTATTCCCCAACCCATCCTAACCCCAATGACAATGCCCCACATTCCTTATAATGTGAAGAGTGCAATATCTATTCCTTCTACTCCTATCCCTACAACAGCCAAGACAGATTCTCCACCTATTCCCACCCTTATGGTAAGAAGATGCTCGGTTCGCCGGCAGAGGCATCTAAAAGGGGCTTCATCGGTACATCCTATCTCAGTGGGGAGTGATTTAGGCTGCTCCCCTCATGCGGGTACTACCCATGAACTTAACGATGTTGGCCCTAGCAGAGTTTCATCGGACATTTTGAAAGTCACAGCTGGTCCTTTGCACCCGGCTCCAGCGGTTGAACCTTTTGAGGACAAGGAGAGCCCCCCCCATCTTGGGTACCCTATATTAGGTCCCTTACCACTCTTGTAATGACACTTCCTACTTATAGACATATTGAAGCCGGGGAGGATCAAGGTATTTCTGCTGTGGGGAGGCACCATGCAATGTGAAAGAAGGCATGGCACCAATTATGTGCTCTTTCCACAGAGACACCAATGGCCAATTTTACTGATGAGACTGATAATTTTCAGCGATTATTCACCGAGCTGGGTTCCGACAACTTCGATTATCAGCACTTAAACCTCCTCATCTACCAAATCTTCATATCCCTAGATGACCTCGCTTATTGTGAGGACAATCTTTCCAAATTCAATTATTCCCATCATTAAGTGACGACCTTCTGAGTTTTTTTTGGAGGAACTCGATCACTTAAAGGCCGAGGAGGTGAAGGCTCATGATTTAGTGGACACCAAAAAGGAATATCTTCAAGAGTGTGAGTACCACATAGTATGGTTAAGGGATCAACTGGCCTATTCATGTTCCAATTACAAAGATATCCATAAGAAAGGTAGGGACCTTAAAGTTGTTCTGGAGCGGATGCATCCGACGGTCAAGGATGAAACAGAGGAGAGAGATTATTTAGATCAAACTATTGACGGCCCACAATAATCACTTTCCATCCTTCTGGAAAGGGAGATCCAAGCCTTTTTATAGCTCCACCCCATGTCATGATATGCACTCGTCCCTTTTTTTCTCTTAATACTTAGAAGAGACTCTGAACTAGGGACGTTTCTCCATTTTTATTGAATTCAATGAGAATGATTTTCCTTTAAATAACTCTTCTTTGAATTTTCCTATCATTTCAATTAATCAAAATATATCATTTTGATCAGGTATTAATTTTAAACCATGACCAGTAAACTGAAATCATCAACTCGGGCTCTAATTTTTTCCTGATCCACAAGACTCAGCGAGCATAGTTTGATTATTTTTGAGGTTTAATGGAACAACCTCATGAAATTTCGTGTCTTTTTTTCATTATTACCCAAATTTTTTCCTAAGTGTTCTTGACATGGGATTAGCAGGCATACCTTGACTTTTTCTTAGGCCTCCCTTTTCAGGTTTTCGACCTAACAAGCTTTACATCTCTTTTGAGGGCTCAACAAACATTTTTTTACTAAACCATACATAGCGTAGGTTTAACTAAATAATACTTGAATTTTATCTAGAGGTTCCCTTTGCAGTCTTTCACTCTGGAAAGTATATCATCTTTTTCGCTGGTAGTTCATAGTCTTGACAATCAATCTTATTACTGATGTTTTAGTTCGAAAAAATTTAACCAAACTTAACGGGGAAAGGGACCCAAATTCAGGATTTGTCATCCGGGAATGTTCTAATATCCTTCAGACATAGATTAGGGATTTTTCTTGACCCTTAATTTGTGAATTATAGACCTGTATGAGGTTCGAGAGCCATTTCAGGCATATGAAGGTAGAAAATGACTCTTCCGGGGATGAATTTTCCTTTGATTGATGACCGTTTTGTAGGTGACATATGCAGATCCACCAAGGCATGATGTGCATAGTCAAGAAAAGGTGTCTGCAATACACTGGCCTTCCATCTTTGATGGTCTGGTAGGGTTTGCATCACTTTGAATTTATTTTGATGTTGGGAGCCACAGTGAGTGGCTGGTGTAAGTTATGGTGTCCAAAAATATTAGGGATATTCATATTGGCTTTGAGTGAGAAACTATTCCCGTACAGTTCTTACTTGTGTAAGGGAGAGCTGGTGAATGGTTAGTTTAGTTAGATTTTTTTATGTTAGGGGCATTTAGAAATAGGAAGGTATGTAAGCTATTATCTTGGGTTTTTCCAAATTTGGGGGTGTGATAGGACATGAACGCTATTTGAGCGTATGGAAACCAGAAATGACTCTCCTGAAAATGAATTTTCCTTTGATTGATGGCCGTTTTGTAGGCAACATAAGCAGATTCATTGGGGAATGATGTGCATAGTTAAGAAAAGGCATCTATAGGACAATGGACTTCCATATCCGATGGCTATGAAAGATTATAGAGATTGGGAAATTTATAAATACGGTATGTGAACTTTGATAAGGGGTGAACCTGAACACAAAAAGAGGGAATTTTAACTGAGCTTCTTTAGGGAAACCTGGAAATGAGTGGGGGAACTCTTCTTTTGTATGCGGATCAACTTCATTCATATAGATTAGGTATCTTTAGAAGCCTCAAAAGGGACCAGAGATGAATCAGTCCTATATGTTCTGATATATCCAGGATGTGTGTAGGGAGGAAAATGTAAACCATGACTTTGAGGGCCCTTGAATCAAGAGGTATGGAAGGAGTCTTGGAATCCATTGGGAATACTGATATATGATAGGACTCGCCTTGGGACAAATTTAACTTTGATTGATGACCATTTTTGTGGGAAACATATGTAAATCCACCAGGGTATAATGTGAATAGTCAAACAAAGGTTTCTACATGACATTGGACTTCCATATCAGATGGCCTTTAATGATTATGGGGATTCAAGATCGCTCAGATCCTGGAGTTCGAGGTATGAAAAGAGTGTATCCGGACATATTTTGGACATTTGGTCTACAATTTACTCATGGAATCAGGTATCCCTTTATGGGATCTGGCTCATGCACAGGATGAGGTGTTTATACCATATTTGGGGTACCTGGCCATTTAACGTCACATGGCTAGGACTTGGGGTTCCTCTTGAGGAAGAGAACCGTGACATGACTTTTAAGGTCATGCTGCTAGGACCAAATTCCTAGACTTTTTTTTCCATAATGTCATGGTGGATCTCTTGTTAAGATCCCTAAGCTCACGCGAGCTATGATCAGTGTGAGAAACAAAAGATTACGAGGATTCCAGATCATTACCTAAGAATAGAAAAATCAACATCAGAGGGAACTTTAGGCTTAAACCATTTCTATGCAATTTAATGTTGTACAACAAGGACGATTTTGGCCTTGCAGTTTAATGTCATGTGGTGAGGACATGATTTTGTGCAGTTTAGAGTCATGTTGTGATGATGATTATGCTATCATAAATTTCTTTAATAGATTTGAGTTAATCTCAATCAGGATGTTCTGGTGTTCCTTAGATGTGAGTGATGATAGAAGGTGTAAACCATAGTCTTGGGGGAAACTTGGATCAGGAGGGGTGGCATGGGGCTTGGAAGCGTATTGGGCATACCGAGGCAGGAAAAGACTCTCATGGGGATTAATTTTCCTTTGATTGATAGCTATTCTTGGGGGAAACATATGTAGATCCACCGGGGCATGATGTTCATAGTCAAACAAAGGTGTCTGCAAGACATTGGCCTTCCATCTCATATGGCCATGAATGATTATGGGGATCCAATTTTTCCCAGAATACATAGTTTGAAAAACATGAAAATGTGTTGGGAATGTAAAGAATACCTAGACCATGATTAACTATGAACTACTAGAGCTTCTATATAGGTTTAAATCATGTGTATAGTGGGAAGAAAGATCTTTTGACTTCTTATGAGTGGGGGGCCATGTACGGGATCTCGTAAAACTAAGAATTGGGACACACATAATTCTTGAAGAATTTCGCAGTTTATTTTAATGCAGTTAGGACCTTTCATGGACTCCCCATACAAGTCTGACCCACCCATGGGGAAATGGGCATTTTTTCTATACTTGCTAGGCCGGGATGTCAAATATGGGCTTTACTACGTATCCTGCAAGGGCAGGAATCAATACATACGTAGTTATGAACATTCCCTATACAAATCTTGCTCGGTCCATGTGTGAGGACATATGAGGGAATTTTTTTCAATGATGGCTAGGTTGGGATTCCAAATCCAGGCATCACTAAGTATCCTATAAGGGAAGGAATCAATCCATACATAATTATGAATGTTCCTTGTACCGATTTGTCTCGGACATGGGGGGTAGGAAAATTTTTGTTTCATTCTCTATGGGTGTCAGGTCTACCATACTTCTCTATAACTTGTTTGCATAAAGAAATTCTTACCACTGATCCTAAGATCATGTGAGTTATACTCGATGTGAGAAACAAGGAGTAACAAGGGTTTCTCGTGCCAGTGTGGGGAAATAGAGGATACGATAGAGGCATTTTTTTTTGGGGCGGGGTGGACCAAGATTGAGGATCAAGGAGTCACTACGTATCATGTGAGGGCAAGAATCAATACGTATGTGGTTCTATGAGAGATCATGTAGTTTATCGTCATGAGACTAGGAAACTTTATGCCATGCAGTTTAACATCTTACAATGATAACATGAGTCACAATTTAATGTCATGTTTCAGGGAAAAGTTCCTTACAGTTTTACGTCATGTGGAAAGGACAACAACTCATATTTTAGGGTTGTAGATTTTGGACCATGACGTGGATTTATTACTACTCATAGTTTAAGGTCTTAGAGTTTGGACCATGAGGCTTTATTACTACTCATAGTTTAAGGTATTATATTTTGGACCATGATGCTTTATTACTAATCATAGTTTAAGGTCTTAGAGTTTGTAACATGACTTGTTTTTATTACTAATCATAGTTTAAGGTCTTAGAGTTTGGACCATGAGGATGGGTGTTTCTATTATGCGAAGTACTTCTTAAAAAACTTTGTGTTTTTGGGAGCCGTGATGAGCTGTCCATACATTGATATTAGGGCATATGATCCATTGGAATAGACCCTATGTATGAAATATGGTCCTTCCCACCTTGTTTCAAGCTTTGAGGGATTCTTCTTGAGTATCACCGGGCTTCTGAGGACTAGCACCATTTCTCCTTTGAGGAAATATTGAAGGCGAACCTTTTTGTTGAAGGATCGTGCAATCCAATTTTGGTAGATTTAAAAATGGTTTTAAGTGTTCAACCTTTTTTCATCTAGCTATTCAAACTAATCAAAAGATCTTTGGGATTTCTCATCCATGGAAATTTGATCGGAAATGGCCACACGAAGTGATGGTACTTGGATTTCAATAGGTAAAACTGCCTCTAACCCGTATGCTAGTGAGTACGGGGTTGCCTGGGTGGCATTACGGGTCGTGGTCTGGTAAGACCACAAAGCATGAAGGATCTTTTCTAGCCATGATTTCTTAGCCTTATCAACTATATTTTGGACTATGTTGGAAAAAGTCTTGTTGAAAGCCTCTATCTTCCCATTGTCTGCCGCATGGTATCAGGATGAAAGATTGGATTTGATTCCATACTCTTGGTACAACTTGTCCAACTCAGTAGAGTAGAAGTTGGTGCCATTTTCCATCAATATTGTATGAGAGACACCAAATCTTGTAATGATGTTGGCCTTCACAAAGATAATAATTTTTTTGCCATGACTTATTTAATGGGTATGGATTCGGACCATTTAGAAAAGAAGTCGATCGCTGTGAGTATGAACTTGAATTGTATGGATGTGGTTGGGGGATATGGTCCCACAACATCCATCCCCCAAGCGGAAAATTTCCAGGAGTACTTAGCTATATGAAGTAACTCTAGGGGTTGGGGTATAAAATTGGCATCAACTTGGTATAAATGACACTTTTTGGTGAATATGGAACAATCCTGTATCATATTGGTCCAGTAGTAACCAAGCCTCTGAATTTGGTGAGAGAGCTTGGTTTCTGATTGGTGTGCTCCATAAGCTCTGGTGTATACTTCCTTCATAATGACAATAGTCTTTTCTCCATAAATGCACCTGAGAAGGACTCCTTTGAGGCCTTGTTTGTAGAGAACCTTTTCATGGTTTACCCCATTGTACAAGACAAAGTTGACTGCCCATCTTCGGACACGTTCCCTTCTATCCCTATCTGCTGGGAGTTCCCCCTTCCAAATGAAACATACAATGGGAATCATACAGTCAGTAGTGTGACCATAAGGCTAAAAACCAGTGCTAATTTCATTTATTTCCTCTGTATTTCTCTGAATAAATGGCAATACCATCCGACGGTGGGAAAAGGTAATAACTGTTTCATCTCAGTCTGGATCAGCCAAGGTCGTGGATGCATTTTCCAAAGCGTTATCTTGGTCATTTTGTGACCAGGGAACATAGCTAAATGTTGGTTCTGATGGGAATTCTTCCATTAGTTCTTGAACATGGTTCATAAAGGGGGCCAATACTTCTTTCTTAATGGCATAATCACCATTTACATATTTGATTACTAGATCGGAATCATCCTTTATCTTTAGGTGTTTGGATTGCACATGAAGTGTCAGTTCCATGCCCGCAATGAGGGCCTGATATTCTACTTGATTATCTATACACCCTTCCAAAAGCAGGAAAGAGTAAGGTAAGATGACCTTTTTGGGGGATATGAGTATAATTCCTTGCCCCACTTTGTTGATCTTGGGATCCTCTATCCTTTTACTTTTCGGGATTCTGGAAGCACCATCAAAGTACATTTATCATGTCTGGGGGTCCTCTTGGATGGAGAACACTTCTTCATCTAGAATTTCTACATCCAATGGTGTTGTTTCTTCCAAGGTGTGATCGGTTAGGAAGTCCACTAGCACCTTACCTTTGATGGACTTCTGGGGTACATATCATATGTTAAATTATTGTAAGATGACCACCCATAATGATAGGCATCCATTTAACATGGTATGATTTAGGATATTTTTGAGAAGGTTGCAGTGGGAGACCAGGTGGACCTCATGGTGCTACAGGTAATGCCTGAGTTTCTAAACCACGAAGATTAGGGCTAGGAAGTTCTTTTCAATTTTTAAATACCATGTTTCAACATAAATCATTGTTTCACTGAGGTAATAGAGGATGTTATCACTACCAACATCATTCTTCTATGTGAGGAAGGAACCTAATGACTTATCTAAGGCAGTTACATAAAAAATGAGTGGTCTACCCTCAATTGGAGGCATCAACATCGGTGGTCTCAAGAGATATCTTTTGAGATCATTGAACGCTTCTTGGAAATCATTATCCCACTCATACGTAACCCATTTCTTCATTAACCTGGTGAAAGTTAAACATTTACTCGCCAAGTTGGCTATGAAGTGCCGAATGTAGGTGAGGTGACCCTAGAGACCTCTCAACTTGGTGAGGTTACAAGGTGGGGGTATGAAAAAGGTCGATTTTTTCTTCTCAGGGTTGACTTTGATGTTGCAATGGAATATGGTGAAGCCAAGGAATTTTATAGAGGTAACTCCAAAGGTTCACTTTAGGGGATTCATCTTTAAACTGTGATGCCACAATTTGTTGAAGACAGTTTCAAGATCATCCAGGTAGTTTGAGAGATGTTGTAATTTAACCACCAGATCATCGACATAACACCCAATGAATTTTCCTAAGAAGGGCTTGAAGAAGTGATTAATGGAACACTGATATGTGACGCCGACATTTTTTAGACAAAATGGCATCTCTTTATAATAGAACACTCCCTAAGGGGACCTAAAAGTAATAGATTCTTCATCCCCCTAGGACATCCGGATCTGGTTGTATCTAGAATAGCATTCCATGAAAAAGTGGGCTTCATATTAAGTGGTTGCATAAATCAAAAATTCTGTGATCGGGACCGGGAAATCACCTTTTGGAAAATACTGATTGAGGTCACTGATGTCAATGAAAATTCTAATCTATCTGTTTTTCTTTTTGATAAGGACTATGTTTTTCTAGCCAGATCATATACTGGACCTCCCGTATAAAGTTGGATCTGATCTTCTTGTCAACTACAACCTTTATTTTGGCAACATGCGTTGGGTGGGTCCTTCTGGTAGCCTGCTTGTAGCCCCGATGATCTTCTGGTAAGCTGAGATGATGAGTGGCGACCTTAGGATTGAGGCTTAGAATTTCTATGTAATTATAGGAGAACACATATTAATTATTCTTTATAAAGGAGTTATATGCATCCTACTCCTTGACAGGCATAGCCACACTGATTAGAGTGGGCCATGGTTCATCTTCGGTGCCCAGGTTTATCTCCTTAAGTTCATTGATTGTGGTGGAGACACCTTCTTCGAATGTTGGAGGGGAATCCCTAAGGACTTATTCTTCTTCTTCTTCATCATGTTCTTCCTCTTCTTTATCTTCTGATAGAGAGAGGATTCTCAAGATGAACTCTCCAATGTTGGAAGGGAAATATTATTTTACCATAGTGAGTAAGGTGAGGGCAGTTTGGGGTCCTGTGGACAGGTCGGGAGCATCTCTATTAGGGCTTTTCCTGAAATCTTGGGAGTCAACCTGCTCTTCTGTGTCTTTGGACTTGGTAACCATAATAGAGACCATGGAGAAAATTGAGTATTTATCCGGACTTGTACTTATGAATTCAACTTGGTTGATGGGTAATACAAACTCTTCCCCAAGTTGATAGAGGGAATCAGTGAGAGCCGTTTACAATTCATTCGAGGAAGTAATCCAATCAACATCGTCAGCCGAAGAATGTTTTTATTTCAACTCATAGAACCCTGTGTCGATATAATGTGACTCAAAAGACGCAAATGGTGATTTATCAGTGTGCAATGTCCCGTTTTTCCAATTAGTACAATATTTGATGCACTTATGGTATGATGATGGAATTGCAACATGTTGATGTAGACAAGTCCTTCACAACAGGACATTGAAGGCCGTAATTTGTCGCACTACCAAGAACTCAGAATCTGACATAAGGTCTCCAAATCGAGTTTTAATATTGATTCATTCTAGAGGCTTCTTCTCTCTTTTGTCATATCCAAACAGAGTTGTGGTGCAGGGTGTCAAGATGTCTTCATCGTAGCCCAATCGACGAAGCGTTCGAAATGGGAGGAAGTTGATTCCAGAGCCGTTGTTAATGAAAATTATCTCGATATCAATTCCATTTATCCTGCTGGACACATATAAGGGTTTGATGTGACCTTTCATGATGGTTTCTTTATCCCTGTCTGTGAAGGAGATGATAACGTGACATTATTTGGGATTGGTCTTTGTCTGATAGACTTTGGCTGCTGCTACTTCGGCCACGAACTCCTGGGGACTTAGTAAGGCATCGATGAGTGCCTCCCTAAGATTTCCAGACAGGCTTAATGGATCCAGAATTGATAGTTTTTCTGGTACTGAAGCCAACAGCTTTAGAATATCATATTTTTTGTTTTAAAGTTCAGTTCTTCCCGGCTCGGGGTTTCTCTTTCAAAAAAACTTTAGGGGATTGGGCTTTGGAAAAAGATGGTTCAACCTCTGTGACCAGGGCCGATGGTGCTGTGGTATTTTGTGTGTTTGGCCTAACTGTTCCACCTACATGCCTTGGGTGATTTGATATGTGTTCTTCCCCTAAAGGATATTCCAAGATAATTGGGCTTGGATTTCTTACGATGGGGGAGGAGGAGAATTCCAATTCTTGTTCTGTCTACCGGAGGGTCCTTCCGTGAGTTTCTGTGATGTTAATGGTTTGACTTATGGTGTGGTCGGGAATTTGACTTTTTCCACGATCGCGTCTTCTAAGAAACATCAGGCCTCTACGGACTCTTCCTATGGCTCTCTGGTTGGGCAAAGGGAATGTAGGTTCATGGCCATAGTCCCCATCTGAGAAGGGGTCCATCAAGTGAATGACATTAATGGAGTCAAAGATCAGTTCTTGATATGGAAATGTTTATATCTGACTATTCCCTTCTAATGGTACCGTTTAGCGGGACGGTTCCCATTGTACCATTTGGCGGGCTGGTGCTCATTGTACCAAGTTTTTTGGTATGAAATCTGCCAGCATTAACACCAAATTCAGCATTGGTGTTAGCTCATCTCACTCCTGGAAAACTAACCTATACCAATGGTTTGGAACCGTTGGTATAGTCCTATACCAATGGTTTTGAAAACTGTTGGTATAAGTAATATGAAAATCTATACCAACGGTTCCATAAAACCATTGGTATATGTATTTCCAAAAAAACATTCACTGGGATTTGATCCCAGGACCTCTAGTTTCTCATTGAACGACCTAACCACTAACCTAACATGACTTTTGTGAACATAATTTCATAAATATATATATGTATTATCATAATTATTTTAAATTTTGATTTATAGAATATTCTGGTTAAGAGGATCCAATAAAAAATCAAAGGACCTATACCAACGGTTTTGACAAATGTTGGTATAGGTTCCTGGAATCTGGAGAGTGATGTTGATATTCTGGGAACTTTTCCGAACGGTTTGGCCAAACCATTGGTAAAGCCTACCGTTTCCCAACGGTTTTGCCAAACCGTTGGAAAAAGTGGCCATAAATTGAACCTTTCCCAATGGTTTGTCCAAACCGTTGGGAAAGCCTACCCTTTCCCAACAGTTTGGGAAAACCGTTGGGAAAAGTGGCCACAAAGTGGGATTTCCCAACGGTTTGGAAAAACTATTGGGAAAGGGGGTATATAAGTGTTGGGAAAGGTCACATTTCCAGTAGTGTCTTCTTTCTCCTGCTTCTTCCCTTTTGGCCTTTAGAGGGATGTGGGGCCGAGGAGGACGGATGTGTTGTATCAGGAAATTTTGGGGGCATAGTTGGTTGTTTCAATTGCACCTAGAAGAGACCATGGACTCAGTTGAATGTCTTATGGGTCATCCAATTGTTAATTTTTATATCCTTCTTACTGATAATTGTTTTCCATTCCTCTTCCTCTCTCGAGTTTGAGGTGGAAACATACGGCACTTGTGCTGGTGGCAGGTCCAACTTGACTTGTCCAAAATCCACCATCTTTTGTAGAAGATCCTTGAAAATGAAGTATTATTGGATTTTGTGTCCTAGTATTCAGTGATAGGGGAAATAATTTGGACGGTCAATGAGACCCACTTCATCGGCTCGCTTTGGATATGGTATCCATAGAAAGTTTCAATTCATAGTAGCTATGAAGTAGCCACGAACCTGGTCATCTTAGAACGAGTAGAATTTATATCTTCATTCTTCTAAATAATTTTTTTTGGAACCTCGTCACTAATCTTGCTGAGGTGGTGGCGGCTATTGGCTTCTAGGGGGTCCTCCACGGTTCAATGGGGGCCTTTAAACTGGAGCTAGTGTCGGGGGTGGCTTAAGCATGATAGAAGCCACTTTAGCTTTTACCGTCCTTTTCCCTGGGGATGATGGAGCCACTCGGGACTTAAGATTGGTCCATTTCAAGGAGTCTTCTATCCTTTGAGAAATGGTAGAGAAATATTAGAACCCATTTGTGTACTTCACTGGGACGAGCGGTGTTTTCAATTCATCCCGAAGGATATTGATGCACTTGGAGAACATTTCATCTTGGAGAAGTGACTGGTTCAGGGAATAATTCAGGCCTTTCCATATGGCAATGAAGTATGAGACTCTTTCGTTCTCTCATTGATTGCAGTTCATGAGATCACTGACCATAATATTAGGCAGTGTTGAACTGAACTGGAAGAGAAACTATCGCAAGAGATCCTCCTAGCTTAAGATTGAATTGGATGGAAGGCTAGCATACCATACGAAAACTGATCCCTGTTGGGTTCGTACGATGTACCTAAGTTTTACTACTTCTTTCTGCTCTAGAGTTCCCATCATGGGGTCAAAATAAGAGGTGTAGTGCATTAGATTCTATTCAGGGTCCCTCAATCCATTGAATACTGGGAATATAGGGTTTCTGAAATTCGGAGGTGGCATAACGTTTCTCACCCAATTGGGGTAGGGTTTGCGCTATGGTTGTATCGGATCACGCTACCCCTACATGGATTATAGTTAGGCTGTTAATTGATCGAAGGTGTTAATGATCCATTTATGCATATGATTTTAGGCTTGAGTTTGGGCTAGTGCTGTAGTGGACAAAACTAGGCGTGCCGGTGCTCCTGGAATTTGGGGTGGATATCTAGCCAGGGGTATCCTTTGTGGGTTTCCCTGAATATATTCTGGCTATCTTCCCAGTAGGGGGAAGTCCTGATGTCCTTACAGGGACAGGTTTAAGAAGGTTGATGGTCCCGATTTCGGATTTGACGGGCCTCTGATCTTGGCTTCATTCACTAGGATGAGTTCCTATGGTAAGGGAACCTCTTCTAGGAGCACCTGCTGACATTCCGCAGGGGGAACACATCCGATGAGGTAACTCCCTTGACGTAGCTCAGCATTAATTCACATGAGCTCTTTCATTTATTACTCTTTCTTGGAAAAACTTTCCTCGAGGGTGAGGGACACATTCATAGAGTGAGGAGGAGGTGAGTCATAGATGAACTTGGATTTATTCTTATCCTTGGTGGGGTTTCGTGAGGGAGGTAGTGTCAGATTAACTAAGGGGGTGCCCAAATTTAGGACCGCTCTCTAGTTATGGGTATTCAAACCATTAGGCTCAGTGTGGGATGTATCTAAGAGGTAAACATCTTCCCTTTATTCCTCTTTCTATATGGAATTTCTTGTGAGATCCGTGGGGTTGGCATTTAACACGTTCACTCAGGCATATCGCATTGGGGGTGGTGTACCCAGTGACGAATGGTAGGAAGGAATTCAGAATCCTTTTTTGGACTTTCTCCTTCCATTATATGGTATTATTCGGGTTTCTTGGTGATTATTGACCTGAAGAGAGATCTGATCCGACCTCATAATGCGCCTTTGTCTTGGAGGGTGCAGACCACAAGAAGTGGTGGAACGGGTGACTCATCTTTCCATCGTTCTTCCTAGATGGGAGAAGAAAAATGTCTGTGGTGTGGGGAATTGAGGTAAAAATGACCTATCCCTATGGGCTGTTATTGTTCCCATTATCCATTGATGCACTACAACCTAGATTTCTTGGTCTTATAGGGGCACTTTGATTTAAAAATGCCCCCAGCCTTATGGGCTGGGGTTGTTCCCGCATCATGTTAGTATCCACCTCTATTACTGCTTTTCAACTTCACGTACTCCCACACGAGTGTGAGTCGAGTATGGAATTGGGAATGAATAGAGTCTATGGTCTTTTGAAGACATGAACACTACTTGCTGGTTGGATTCCCTTAAGCGGGAAGCCTGTTGGATGTTCTTGGTTGCTTGACTCAGATGTTTTTTGATGGATTGATCTCTTCGGTCCTTACGCTTTTGAGACTTACTCTGGGCTAATTTTTGTCGAGTATCCCATATTTCATGAGTAGGAGTTTAATTTGATTGTTACCTCTGGGTGATGACATTGCAGGATGTTATTTCCAATGAGGTTTGCTGAACAGGACATGAGGTGAAGTGTAAAGCTCCATGTTCTCCCCTCCCTGAATGTGAACTCTAGTCAGGGCATCGAAAATGAGGTGAAAAAATTTATGTAGCACATGTAGGTAAGCCAATTCAAGGTTTTTTTTCACCTTTATGATCATGGCTGTCGTGCAGATGGGTGGGATTCCAGCTCGATTAGATGGAGAAGTTCCCCTAACTTGTCAACATGGTCTGCATACCCTTTGTAGGGTAGGAACCTTTCCTTCAACTAATGAATATTCATCCATATATTGAGTTGAATTTCATGTATAAATTCCCCAGACAACTCTCTTGTTATGTCGAAGTGAGAAGTGGCCGTAGGCCAATACATCACCAGTATATTATCCTTAGCTATCTATCTTCTCACAAGAAACATATCCTTCTGTTGTTTTTCTAGGGTCTCCTCTACTTGATATGACGAAATTGACTACTTCTTAATAATTTTGTTCCATGCAACCAGGTTGGTGGGAGCCTTATTGATTTTTGTATGGTGTAGAGGTGGCTCAAAAGATGAGAGTGGCCTTGGTCCATCTTCTGGTTGATAAAGAATACCAGTCGTCATAGACGGAGTGCCTGATGTGTCTGACTCCATCTTTCCAAGCGCCTCATCATAGGAGGGATTTCTCACATTTTTTTCAGAAAGGGGATGACCTTCTTTCCAGTATGAATTTTGGTTATGGAGAGGGCATTCATAATTAGTGTTGTAATGGATAGGGATACTATTTCAACTTGATGCCCGACTACGGGAAATGTATTTATGGCGTATACCTTGGGGAGGACCTTCAGGGCAGGCTACAATGAGATTAGGACCTTCTTGTTGCTCGATGTTACTATGGGGAGGACCTTCACAACAACTACCATTGTGAGGAGGGCCTTCTCAATGACTATCATTATGGAGAGGACTACTGTCATGAATTAATACATAGATTCAAGGAGAATTTCTATAGTGTATATCATGGGGAGGGCCTTCAGGATGTACTACAATGAGAGGAGGACCTTCTCATTGATTGATGTTACTATGTATAGAACCCTCACATCAACTTCCATTGGGGGGAGGGCCTTTGTAATGACTGTCATTATGGAGAGGACTACCATCATGACTTGATGTCTGGCTGTAGGGATAATTTTTGCAGTGCACATCCTAGGGAGGGCCTTCATGATGTACTACAATGAGAGGAGGACCTTCAAATTATTTTATGTTACTATGGGGAGGAACTTCACATTAACTTTCATTTCGGGGAGTGCCTTCATAATGACTGTCATTATGAAGAGGACTACCATTATGATTTGATGTATGACTATAGGGAGAAGCATATCTATAGCGTATACCTTGGTGAGGACCATCATGACCTTATTGCTGTCTAATATTCAGGTCAAGGGGAGGGATACCCTGAAGCACATTAGGAGATAGGCTCTTGTGATCGATCATTCCTGGCCCATAGAGTGAGCCCCCATGGGTGCTTTGGGAAGGACCTTCAGAGTTGCTGGTAGCGATATTGCGGGGAGGATCTTCGTAAGTGCTACTGCCACTTCCATAATTGGGTAATGGACTAATAGGGTCTTGAGCCTTTATTGATATATGTTTGAGAGCATAAAGAACCCAAGCTTCCAGTAGAGTAGGATCATGTATGTGCTCTTCATTTTCCATTTTAATTTAGTGAGTTTCATTTTTGAGCACTCTCTTGAAGGAAACCAGGGCCGTCTGTTATTGGTAACAACCTTCATATATGGTTCCCTATCTTGTTGATTCCCATTATGTCACCGGGATAAAACCGATGAACATGTTGAATTTTGGTAGGGATATATTTCTACCTTGGAGCGTCCATGACATTGGACCAGTGTCCCCCAGTTGGAACAAGTATTTTTTCCTGATCCAGTTGTCCGTGTATCACAAGATATTACCGTCGACCATCCTAAACTAGAGCAAGGATGCATAACTGCTCTCGAGTGACTAAATCATTTTGTGAGTGATTCATTCCATTCGAGGAAACCAGTTCATGGGCCCAATTTCTTTCCTTTGCCACCAATGCAATAATGTCTTGGCATGTTTGGAAAATATGGTATGGGATCAATATATGATCTTCTATCATTTCTAGGATTTTCTAAGATGCATCTTTGGTTGGAACAGGTATGAAGGACCATTCCGATATCAGAGCAGCAGTTTGTACCTGCTCCAGTTATCCATGAGTTTCTAGTAGAAACTGGAATTTCTCCTATGCTGGGACAAAGGAACGAGTTTGCCACTGGTTTTCTTCTCTGGTTTCCACTATATTTGACTGGTGGAATCCATATTCACAAGAAGGGATTTTAATCTGCTCTCTTTCCATCGTATTTGTCTCATGGGATTTGTATACATCCGTAGGAATTTTACTACGCTCATATTTGATTTTTTCCACCCTATTTGGATGGTGGGCTTGATATGCATCCACAAGTATTTGTGCCTACATATAGCTGGTTGCTGTACTATTTGGATAGTAGGCTTAAAAAGCGCCAGTAAGTATTTGTGCCTGTGTGTAGCTGGTTTCCGCCCTATTTGGTTGATGGGATTGTTGTGCATTGGTATATATCTACATCTTCTTGTAGTTTTCTTCTCTGTCTGCATGACGGGATCGACGAGCACTAGCAGGAACATGCATGTGCTCATATTGTGCCACTCTATTTCTGCGGTGGGATTGATTGGAGGGGGAATAGTCGTATGTATTCATATCGAATGCCACCATATTAGTATGGTGGAGTTTCTCCTCAAGAACTAGAGTGACAACATGTTACTGGTTATATATTTCCTTCCCATTGGCGAGAAGCCTGAGGGGACCAGGTCTCCTGAACTTTAGTAGATTCCCTTAGCATAAGGTTCTCTTTGGTATGAGGAGGTCTGGTCGTCCGATGTTGGCGGTGATGCTCTCTGGTGGGGGCCCATGAGTAGGACCCCTGTGCAGTTGAGATGAAGTTGTCAGCATAGACTTTATCTATCTCCCTAAGATAAGGGAGGTACTCGTTGTCAAGTTCTGGGGACAAGCTCCCGAAACGATTTGAGATGAACACCGGGTGCTGGGGTGATGTATGTGGCTGAAGAGGCGGCTAGAGACTCTTTGCATACTAGAGGGCCTATTTCATGACCTCCACCATGAGGAGAGTACCATTTCGGTGGTACTATTTGATCAGCGTGTTGGATACCCATCGTTGAAGAGGCTGGGTAGGTAAGGGGGTCCTGCTCTTTGTTGGGACCTCAACCGCCTATGGAATCACTGATGCACATGTCTGCATTGGTCGTTGGGATGTCATTTGGATCGAAGATTGCTCTGCGGGAACCTGAAACATACATATATGATATACAGACCACAAAACCTCATCAAAGTAGAATTATTTTAAACAAACACATATTTGGCGATTCATCTTGGCCCCCTTTCCCTCTTTTATTGTTGTGGGGTGAAGGGGCTTGGGTTGGGGTAAGACTACCAACTTGGGTAAGGATTCACATCGAGTTCACCAATTTTGTTCCACCACTAAGGTGACACATTTCACACGTACTGGGGTGAAAAAAATGGTTCGATGTGAAATATCCTTTTGTATATTATCATTGGGGTAGAACCACCACCTTGGTTAAGGATTCACGTCAGGTTCACCATTTTGTTCCGCCTATGAGGTGGCATGTTTCGCATGTGTAGGGGAAAAAAAGGTCTGACGTGCAATATCCTTTTGTCTATTATCATTAGGGTAGAACCGCCACCTTGGTTAAAGATTCACGTCGGGTTCACCATTTTTTTTTCAACTCCGAGGTGGCGCGTTTCGCGTGTACAGGGGAGAACAAAATAGTCCAAAGTGTAATATTATTTTATCTATTATCATTGGGGTATAACCGCCACCTTAGTTAAGGATTCACGTCAGGTTCACCATTTTTGTTCCACCTCCAAGGTGGCACATTTCGTGCTTACAGGGGTGAACAAAATGGTCTGACATGAAATATTCTTTTTTATATTATCATTGAGGTAGAACCACCACCTTGGTTAAGGATTCATGATAGGTTCACCATTTATGTTCCGCCTCTGAGGTGTCGTGTTTCGTGCGTACAGGGACGAAAAAATGGTCTAACATGCAATATCACTGTGTCTATTATCATTGGGGTAGAACCACCACCTAGGTCAAGGATTCATGTAGGGTTCACCATTTTTGTTCCACCTATGAGGTGGAATATTTCAAGTGATGAATAAATGATCCGATGAGAATCATCACCCGTCTCTTTTTCCAGAGACAGTTCCTTGTCAAACTCACCATTTCTTTTATTTTGACCCATTCTGCATCATTATCCTTTAATGGAAGGTTAGATTAATCCCATGGGGACTGGGAAATTTTCCCCTCTATATTGTGAGGGAGACACCATAGTCAAATGGTCTTAACGGGTGATTGCATGGGGTTAAGTATGGGTGCAATCAATCCTTCTAGGATATAACTTCCTCTGATGTTCTCCAACGAGTTTATTCGTGGATCCAGAAACACCCAATGACCCTGTTATCCATGATTCGTGGACCTGCTTTCCAAAGGTAGACATTTGTTGGATGATGATTTGGCCAATGACACTTAAGGACTCCATTGGTCGAGAGGATGGGAAGTCGGGATCACCGTACCCTTTTTTGGGGGAGGTATTTTTTCTGTTCTGGGACTCTCTTATAGATTTAAGTCATGTTCATATGTTTTTGAATCCTTGGTTCATTTCCAAAGAGTGTGTCCACGGGCTACCCTTGGTTGGTAGGATCGTCATAAGCATACATATATTTTATGCTACAGAGGTAATGCTGACTTGAGCCATACAATAAGGAGCTTTGGAGTTTATCACCATCCAAGGGGGATGAAAGGTGACTTGATATTGGGATCAGACCCATAATATGGGTTTTCTACATATCCTCAAGAGATGATATTATTGGGTGGAATTTTTTGGATGGGCACCCTTTTGATCTCAGGCCATCAAACATGCATCCTACGTATCCTGGTTTGATCAGGAGTTAGAGTTCTCATAGTTCAGATTGTGTGGGGATTACACGTGGAAGCTACCCATTTGAGGGGGCATGGTTGGGTGGACCCTTTTGAATGGGAACCCTTTTGAGATCGGGCCTTAGAGTAGTTATCCTATGTATCCTGGTTTGATTAGGAATCAGAGTTCTCATATTTCAGATTGTGTGGATATTGAAATCATCACAAATCTCTGAGCCCATGTGAGTCAGGCTTAGTGTGAGAAATAAGAGGATGCGAAAGATTCAACAAAGCACATGATTCCTCTCCTACTGGTGGGAGAGGGTGAGCCTACCGGGGATGAGGTCGGGGCGATGGTGGGAGAGGGCGCAGAGTTATGAACCTTTTAATGTGAAATGAAATTAAAGGTCATGCAGCTTGGCCTTGGAAGATTGGGGACTTACCTCAGTGGGAGTGCCCCGGAATGTGTTTTGGGAAGGAGAGGAGTTTTGTCCTCAATAGAAGGGGATGCAAACATAACCCCTTTGACTGATAACTATTCCTCATTGAATGGAAAAGTAGGTGATCACCCTTAATCCCTAGAACGGTGAGGTTTACGTTGGCATCCCAAAGTTGGACTCTGGGTTACCATGGGAATATAGACCCATAGACATTCCCAAAGCCCGAACCATTGTGGGGAGAGACTTCGTGACTTCGCTTACCATGGGTATGTAGACTCAAAGCGGCACGATGATGCACCCAATGGTCTGATCATATGGGTTCGGTGGCTTTGTAGAAGGATTTGGCTTGATGGTGGGTGACTGGTTCGTGGAGGGATCATGGAGGACTAGACGGTATCGAAGGGTTGAGATTGGAACCGAAGGAAATAATACCCAAAACACCCCATTCTGCCTACTAATTTCTTGTGTGGGATGGGGGAGGTTCTGCATACGGCAGGGGTATGTAGGCAGAGGGGGCATCGGCGTACCGATACGGTACGCGGGCATGGGTATGGTCCACTGTGCACCATGGTGGTACGCGGTCCTAGACGTGGTCCGTCACACCGCTTTGGGTTCCACCCGTGTACTGGTGTAATATGCGATGCCAAGTTAAATCTGCGTAGCAATACACTAAGCAGAACACCTTTTTAAAGGAGGGTCCGAGGGATTATCATTCACGGGGAGTTCATCTGCAAGAATTATGTGGTTCGTGGTTTCACCGATTAGGTCCACGATTCAATTTTTATCAATCAATTACCCCACTTTATAGTTCATGGATGGATGTACCTGCGGGGAGTGGGGTTCGTTATTCAGGCTTCACTGATGATTCAAAACCGAATCCATAATCTTTTCCGAGTTCTTTCTTCCAATCTATGGGTTCTCTTAAATATTTTTTCCTCCTTCCCTCTCAATTCCTTCTGTGCTCCTTTTATAGAGCATTTGGGAAATCATATCTATTGGGCATGCAACACCGTTTGTGGAGGCCCATGAAGAGATATCCTGACCCTTAGAAGACTCGATCAACCGGGGTATGCAGAGGCTGTGGTTCATGATCATGTTTCACGGAACCCTGTTGGTTTTCTTTGTCCGTGAACTATTGAGTTTGCGAGACGGTACGTGGATCGCCTTCGTGTGCATGAGTCCTTCAGTGACACAGTTTGTAGTCTACTAGGTTCGCTGTCCATCATTCCGTGGGCTAGCGCCTCACGGATCATTCTGCATACAGGTGGTTCGCGATCTAGGTGGTCCACGAACCCTTCCTGTTGATGGTATGTGGGGCACTTAAAATCCTTGGAAAACATGAGTTCTTTCAAGTTTCTTCTAAAATCTGCAACTCAATTTGAGTCCATTCACCTTGCTAGACTTGCAGGAGTACTTGTTTCCTTCTACAAAGTGATTGTGGGGGAATTTTCTTCCCTTGAAAGAATTTTTAAGACCCTACAGTGTGTACACACACAAACAACCCCCCCACACATTACATAAAAACATTATATAAATGTATTTATTTACATTATAAACATATATATATAAAGACATTATATAGATACTTTAAATAATTATTTATACATATAAAAAAGTATACATATATAAATATTGACATATGTAATATAATTGTAATTATAAATATATTTATTCAAATATATAAAATTTATATATGGTTTTATAAATACCATACATTTATATTACGATTTATATTATAAATATATTATATTAAATAATTTTTTATTGTATATTTGTGTATAAATAAATTTATATTATATTATGTATACAAATAAATAAAATATAGACAAAATTAAATATAAAAATAAATATATTTATATTATATATATTATATTATAAATATTTTATTATATATAAACTTATATATATTATATAATTATTTTATATATACTTCAGTATACCATATTAATTATAAATTGATTTAGTATATATATATCATTTAATTATATTATATATTTCCAATTATATGATTGCATTTAATTTTATTTATATATATACATAAATATATTTGAATAATTTTATGTACATTTACATATATTTATTTGTATAAATTTTATTTCATAAAATATTAATTATATATAAAATAAAAGCATTAACATATTATATAAATAAATATATATAAATATAATTTATTTAAAAAATAAATCATATAAAATCCCAAGCTTCTAGTTTTATAATTTATATTACAATAATAATAAATATATTTTAAAATAACACATTTATGATTTTATATTATATATATTTAATATTATATGATATATAATTTATACAAATAAATATATATAAATGTACACAATATTATACAACTATATTTATTGAAATATATATATATATATATATATATTAATTTACATAATATTAAACAATTATATTTATTAAAATACATATATATTAATGTGCATAATGATAAATATATGTTTTGAAATACATTATATAAATATTTGTATAAATTTTATTTAATATAATAATAAATTATATATTTGTATAAATTGTATTTCATATAACATCATATAAATATTTGTATAAATCTCATTTCATCTATAATATTTGTCTAAATTGTATTTCATGTAACATTAATTATATATAATATAATACAATTTATACAAATAAATATATATTAATTTACATAATAATAAATATCTGTATTGAAATACATTATATAAATATATTTTTAATGAAATAATATAAATATATTAAATAAATACTTATATATATATTATATAAATAAACATGTACAAAATAAATAAATATGTATTTTAGTATACAAATAATTTAAATAAATATATTTATAAATATATAAATATATGTGTATATACATAACATGAATTGAATTATAAAATATATACTCAAATGTATGTAAATACACATATACAATGTATAGTTTATATAAATGTATAAATTTAATATAATATAAATTTATTATAATATAAATGTATTATAATATAAATACATAAATTTATAATATAAAAATGTATATATTAATTTAAATATTTATATATGTATTTAAATTTTATTGAAATAATATTTTTTTTTTCATTAGTTTCGTAATATATATAAATACAATGATATGTAATATTATTAGCTTAATCGGATTTTTCTAGTGGTAAAGGCGCTGCAGGATGTTATTGGATGTTGGGGTTTCGAATATCGGTAGCTACAAAATTTTACCCGGGCATGGGTTCCTCAGTGAACAGGAGAATCAAAGTGAGTGGTTGTGCATGTGGAGAACCAGAGGGGGGGGGGGGGGGTCATAGGTTGTGTGTGGAACGAAGGGGGTGTTGTGGTGGGAGACGATAGAGAACTGGAGGGGGGTCGGTCGCGTCTGAACTGGATGTGGGAGGGTTGGGGTCAGGTGTGGACGTGGTGGAGAACCAGAGGGTGTAGGGCAGGCCGCGTG
The DNA here is from genome assembly GCA_963277665.1 of Viscum album. Taxonomy (NCBI): domain Eukaryota; kingdom Viridiplantae; phylum Streptophyta; class Magnoliopsida; order Santalales; family Viscaceae; genus Viscum; species Viscum album. The sequence continues at coordinate 75,802,645 of OY728145.1, forward strand.
TGAGGGGTGGGGGTGTGTACTAGATTTTAATATATATCTAAATAATATATATATATATATATATATATTATTTAGAGGTGGTTCTTACAAACCTCCTCTAATACGATTCATTTAGAGGGGGTTAACCCCCCCCTCTAAATGTGTATTAAATAGAGGCGGTTTTCATAAACTGCCTCTACTATGGTTGATGGAACTCAACCATCGATGGTCAGACCCTGCAGTTAGTTTGATATAAAATTAGAGGCCGTTAAAACCCCTTATAAACTGTGATTCTAAGGTAAAATTAGAGGGTGTTTTAACAGCCTCTAAATGAAACGCTGTTAAATTTTACACCATTTTACCAGTGGTTCCTTAGAACCACCTTTAACAAGAGTAGGAGGGCACATTAGCAGTGGTTCCTTATAACCACCGCTAATGTGTTTATAAGGGGTTATAAACCCTTCTAATCATGATTTTTTTATATTGGACCCACACCCTCGTCCTCCAGGGGGTTCCAATATGTATATATATGACCCATGTCCTGTCCCAGTAAGAGGGTTCCACTCAGAAGATGAATAGAGGACCCTTTCCCTATCCCAGTAGGAGGGTTCCACTCCATAGATAGATAGAGGACTCACACCATAGTCCACCAAGGGGTTCCACTTTGAAGATAGAGGATCCATACCATTACACAACTGGAGGGTTCCACTTAATAGGTAGAGGACCCATGCCCTATCCCAGGAGGAGGGTTCTGATCTATAGATAGAGGACCCATGCCCCGTCCTAGTAGTAGAGTTCCACTCTGGTTATCCATCCCAATCACTGCCATCATCAAGAATTACCTAAGGAAGTTCCATGCTCTGAACATCTCACATAATATCTTTAAAGTTGATACTAAATACAATATCACATTCTATGTAGAAAATAACTCAGGATAGACTACTTGTGGGATAAAATTCGAGTCTAAACGAATGAGATTCAAGAAGTAAAAGATTTTTTAAAAAGAAGTACACGACATGTAAGGGGGTCTACACGACATGTAACCCCACTCATTTACCTGGCCATCTCCTCTCCAGTACAAAACTTTCCCGCCATGTATCCGTATATGAAATGTAGAGGGACTACATGACGTGTCTCATCCACTTGGGGCAAGTCGTGTTCTATTGGTTGTTCCTGTGTACACAGGCCATGTGCTAGTACACTAGGTGTGTCTAACCATGTCTGTGCCTGTGTACTTATAGAGTACACACCAGGTCTCTCACATGGAGTCACACGCTGTATGGGGGTCCCACATGGCATGTGATATTTAACTCACCCAAAAACTCTAGCCTCCGTAGTAGGGTAACTGCATGGAATGTTTTCATTAGACTACACACCCTATAGTGTGGTTGTTCACAAAATGTTAGATATGCTCTGCGGATCCTAGATCCACCTCTCCCACTACCAAATCGTGCCTAATGTTCACCCGAAATTGAAGGGGAAGGAATTTTTTTGTCGATTATGGACCTTAAATGTATGGAAATCAGATTTCCATTGGTCCGTACAAATCCCACACGTGCCTCGCACACCTCCGATGCCACTTCCAACTCCACTTCGGATCTTGGATCCATGAATTCATCATTGATACCCACAATCCACTTTGATTCATCCTTAAATATCCATTCTAGTCATTGTGTATACATACACTGTGAATTCGACAATCTGATCATGCTCAGACCAGCCCGACCATAGTCGAATCGTGATCTTGTGGTCTAATGATGAAGAACATGAAGAATAAATGATATTAAAGCACAAGAACAATGGTTATATATCTATTGTATGAGCATTGTTGGCCAATGATCATATAACCAGAGATTGTAAAGGGTTATTTCATGACAAAATCAATATATTTGATAAATAAATTAATTCGATACATGATCTCATGCAAAGTATTTAATTAAATAAATATAAAAGAAATAAGATTTTTATTATGCTCAATCTTTTAATAATAAGGACGTAATACATAAATGATGAATCCTACCTTGATTTGGATATGTCATTGATGAAGAACATAACTCCCAATGATGAGGAAGATCCATTTTGTTTGTTGCAACTTGATTCATCTTGATCTGATTATTGTTCAATCACCTGATCTCAATATTCCAATAAAGAACTGTGGATTATCCTCTCAGTGGTCCCAGGGTTATGTGGCTAACCCTGGTGATTCTTCATAATAGTGTATTTATAGAGGAAACTAGTTAGTTCATTTAACAAATTAAATAAATAAATAAATCAATTAATCTATATAACGTACCCTCGAATGACCGCTTTATCTGAACATCCCTAACCGACCAACTTTAGGTCACGCCTAGAGTAAACCTCATCCTATGGATTCAACTGTGGTCTCTGATTTTTTTATTTGAGACTCTGTTTAAGAGATATCCCATTATTTATAAAAACATATGAACACATAATATAAAATATATTTAATGTTTTTATAAAATTAATTTTGGGAACACCGGGCCTCAGAATCACGTGCTATCTCAATGCCTAGCTCTGAAAATATTCCTTGATATATTCCAAAGTCTTACAGGAGAAAACATGGTCTCTATTTTATTCCCTCTTTCATGATTTTTTACTTTAAAAGTAGAAACTAAGAAAAAATATGGGGATACTGAGCCCGCATCTGACCCTCCCTCTCCTAGGATATCTTCTGCATGCTCCCATGATGCCACAAAACATGAAAAAAGGAATATTCCATCCATATAGGATCCTATAGTGTCAATCCTTGATCTCCACCAGGTGCTTTGTGAAGGTGGATCTATCCTTGATGTCCAGCTTTCCCCAGTCAAGAACGTGTTTGGGATCACGCATGTATCTCCTCAATTGTGACACATGGAAGACGTTGTGAACCTACTCCAACTATGGGGGTAAGGTGAGGTAGTAAGAAACCTCACTAACCCTTTGAAAAATCTCAAACATCCTAGTGAACCTTAGTGATATATTTCATCTCTTGCTGAATCTCTATAATCCTCATAATGGGGAGACTCACAGGAAAAAATGGTCTGCCTGTTCGAACTCCAAGGTCTTACAACATCAATATAAAAAATATTTTTTCCTTATCTATGATATCCTTATCCACTCATGGATCACTTAGTACTTCTTTGTCATTGCATACACCATCTCGGGCCCAACAAGAGGTGCCTCACCGGTATTAGTCCAAGATAAGGGTGACCGGTTGGGTCTCTCATATAGGTCATTGAAAGGTTCTATATCGATAGTAGAGTGATAGATATTATTATATGCAAACTCCATGAAGGGTAAGTGATCCTCCAAGATTTGAAAAAAGTATAACATGCAAGCCCTTAATATATCCTATAACACCTGGATAATGCACTCGGTCTTCACATATATAAGGGGGTGAAATGCTATATTCATCTTCATCTAGGTCATGAATTCCTCCTACATGCCTCTCCACAATCGTGACATAAATCATACATCACAGCCGGATAAAATTATCAAGGGAACCCCATAAATGAAGATGATCTCCTACACATACAACAACCCCAAACTCTCCACCAAACTCTACTCCCTGATTACAAGAAAGTGAACCATCTTATTTAGTCGGTAAACTATCACCCAAATGGAATAATGGACTCTCACTGTCTGTGGAATAATTTACACAAAGTCTATGGATATTCCATCCCATTTCTACTTCGAGATCTCAAGAGGCTGCAAAAAACCTACTGGAACTTGGTACTCAGCCTTCACCTAATAACATGTGAGGCACTGATAAACGAACTCAGCTACGCTCGGCCTCATTCCATCCCACCAAAACTACCATTGAAGGTATTTGTACATATTACCAATACCATGATGTAAAACCAAATTAGAGGTGTGAAACCCCCTCATCACCTCCTCTTTCATTAGGACAAGGACCACTACCCATCCATGGAGTAGGATGACGTGATTCCCTCCTTCATAAAATCCATCTGGTGAATATCATGAGGATATATAGTCATGTAAGATCTCATATATGATGTATACCAAGTGAGACCCCCTCATAGACTAGAGAATTGGAGGATCTGACACCATCTATTGAAAAAATATGCATCCTCCTCCTCAACTAGGGTCAGCTGTAAGGAGGACAACTGCTCCGACACATCCTCCACTAAGTGAGACAATGAAATCCTGATAAGTGAATCTGTCACCACATTTACCTTCCCAAAATTATGTACTATCTCAAAGTTATAGTCATAAAGTAAATCCAACCAACACCTTTTACCATATCTATGTCTCTCCATGTGAATACATACTTGGCACTCTAATGGTATGGGTAAACAAAAAAGTGCTCTCCTAGAAGATGGTGCCTCCACATACTTAAAGTGAATACTACCACTACCAACTCTAGGTCATGAGTCGCATAGTTATGATCATGGGGTCTCAAATATCTTGACCCATATGTGATAATTTCATACCTCTTCATCAACACGCAATTGAACCCTACTCCATATGAATCAAAATATAATACATACTCCACACCCTCCTTAAGTAGTCTCAAAATAAGAGCACTTTTCAAGATCGGTCTCAACCCCTCAAAGGATATCTAGAACTACTTCTTCTTGGTAAATGAATTCCCTTTCTATGTCAGAGTGGTAAAAGGGGATACAATCCTAGATAAGTATGCCATAAACATCCTATATTACCCCGTCAATCCAATAAAAATTCACACCATTGATACATTCTTAGGTGGATCCTAAGAAAACACTACATCGATCTCCAAAACTAGAAAATTAGGATACAACCATTCTTTATATATCCATGGTTTCTAAAAACCATGGCTATAGGCCAACATATAGCCATGATTATATGAAACTGTGGTGATAGGTTTTGTAGGAAAAACCAAAAAACACAACGAATTAGTGGGAAAGATATACTGTCACGGTTTAGTAAACCATAGAAATAGGTGGCTATCTATATGGTTTAAACCATGACCATATTGGCATATAACCATGGTTTATACCATGATGATAGGTGTCTATGACCACATTTCGAAACTTTGGCAATAGGTTTTTTATTTTTTAAATGATTTTTAATTTTAATTAGATATAATTAATTATATATTTATATGTATATATATAATAGTGATCAATATAGTGGTAATGTCTTGGATGAATATAGTAGAGGTCGCAGGATCTAACCTCACTAGGAGAATTTATTCTTTAAAGGCTATCACCACATTTTTAAAACGTGGCTATAGCCACTTATTTCCATCGTTCAAAACCGTGGCCATATCCTTCTATTACAATAGTTCAAAATTGTGTCCATAGCCTCTTATGGCCATAGTTTAAATCATGTAAATAGGTCAGAACCTATTTTAATGACCATAACACCAATAATTTAGAAAATTGTGGCCATAGTCTATGACTATAGTTTTGAACCCTATTGCCACAGTTTTCAACCATGCAAATATGATGATTTTTTAGTTGTTATTAATAGGGTCCACAACTAATCCATTATAATATATGATATGTACCATAATGTGAACATTTTGGATCCAAAATTGGAACTTGGAGAGATTTCTATAAATCTAGTGCTCCTGAAGTAAGTCTAAGACCATCCTCCGGTGCTCTGCATGATCCTCCTCCAACACAGAGTATATGAGTATACAGTCAATGAAGAAAACAAAAAATCCATCCAAGTATGGCTGGATGATCTGATTCATAAAATCCATTAACAAAGTGGGTGAATTCATCACACTAAATGGAATAACAAGGATCTCATAGTGTCTATAGTGACATCATAATGTTATCTTCGGAATATCAACATCGTGAAATCTCAATTGGTGGTATCCGAACTTGAGATAGATCTTCAAGAACCATATCATGCCTCATAATTGATCAAATAGGTCATCAATCCTTGTAAAAGGTAATTTTTTATTTATTTATGGCTTGGTTCAAGTGATGATAATCAATATAAAGCCATAGGTTCCCATTTTACTTTTTCACGAACAATATCGGAGATGACTAGGGGGACATACTGGGTCTAATAAAACCCTTCTCTCAAAGGTCCTATAACTATAACTATAGATCTTGGAGCTCTCTAAGGGATATCCAATATGATATAGAAGATATAAAAGCAGACCTGAGGTGCAAGTTGATACAAAACCCAATATAACACATTATAGGTAGTCCCAAAACGTCCTTAGGAAAAAATTCTATATAATACTATAGGAATAAAGGAATATAGATACATAAAGAGATCACTGTTCCAAGGGATAAACTCACCAATTTATGGGTTATAGGTTTCATCTTCTAATGATAGTACCCACTAGCTACTCCATGATATCTTTCTCACCCAAAAAAGAGAATCTCATCCCATCAGTTTGAAGGAATCTGAATATTCTATGGTGAAATTCAATCTAGGATTGAACCATGGTAAAAAAATATATACCCAAGATGATTTCATAAGGCCTCATCGTGATAACCAAAAGGTCCCATGAAAAAATATCTCTACCAAGTGATAGCTCACACTACCTATATATAAAAGATATTGAAGAAAAATTCCTTATAAGAACCTCAAGGGAAAGATGATGGGCCAAATTCTCAGCTGGGAGCTCCAGCTCTTAACAAGGAGTAAAGAGATGATATAATGACTCGCACCTATGTCTACTAGTAATAAATTAAGAGTAGAATAAACATATATCATATCTCTAATCATCTCGTGATATGGAAAATCATAAGCCTCCATAGCTTGTATCTTCCCAAAACTTTGACCACTAGATCCTCAAGCTTTACATGGGCTACCTAGTGGTGGTGGTGGAAGGAGATCATAATGTCATCCAACACCCAAATATCCTCCTCCTCGAGCCAGACCAGATTTTATATCAACTTATACTTCCCGGGAGTTGCCCTAACCTATATTAGGAGAACCATGATCACGATGATGCTTCTTATGTGGTGGTCCATCCATCATATGCCTGACCTCCTCATAACATCTGTTTAGGAAATAACATGCCATATGAACTTTCCTATCACATGCATAACATCGCTCTTCTACTGGCTGACTTGGTCCTCTAGGTGGTCCTTGAGCTGGATGACCATGAGTCTGAGTCTTATCATGATAAGATCTCTTACACCGATATCTTGTAGACTGGCGCCTTCTAGTTACTATAGACAACTCAAAATTTTGATTCAAACTTTTATCTCCAGCTGCAGGTGTCCCTATGATAAGAAAATATCCATAAACCGTTCCTTCAATTTCACTCTAGAATATGTGGGTATACACAAGGGTACCACAATAACATAGATATATCTTTGGATACCATGTTCAAACTTTCTCACCTAGAAGTATCCATATTGAATCGTGATGAGGGAGTACCACATAAGTTTTCTCTCATGAAATAATCATCAAATATAATATCTCCTTACTGAAGCTCCATAAGATCTCAAATCCATTGTAAGTAAAACAATGAGAGTTAATAATCATCACGAAATAACTACTAGAATTCAGTCGATGATATTTTCAACTCATCATGAATCTATGCGACTAGACTTCAGTAGTGCCTAGATATTGCATGGAAAAGATTGGATTCCTGTGAAACCACTTGATCATTCGGTGTACAGATAAGTTTGAAAACATGGATCACTGACTCAATCCAATCCTCTATTTCCTAAGGATCTGTCTCACCATGGAACCTCAGTGGACTATGGCAATGGAACTCACAAAGTGCACTAATCTTGTGCACATACTTAACCTACTCTGCTAGAATAATCTACTGCATGATAGGTAGGGTGATGCTACCTACCAACATGGAGGAAAGATCTGTTGTGATGACCCTTGAATTGAGGCCTCATCACCCATCGAATCATCATCACGATCCTGAATGTGTAACCTAGATGACTATATTTATGGAGGCATCCTAAAATATAATTCATGTACCAATGTTCCCTATAACCAAATTTATTGGTATGAAAAGTTGAAAAACAGGTTTTAAAAGTCATTATGTATGGATACATCAGCCACCACACCAACACTGGGTTCCATAGCCTAAAATCCATACTCGAGAAACTTTGAAATTGTTTTCCTAAGTCTCAACCAACTACTTGTAAGGGGAAAACTAAAAACATCATCCAAAGGAATGATCCACCTATAATACCAATCTTTAATGACCCAACCCATTAGAGATAGAATGGTTAGTGGAGAGCTGATCTACAACTACAAAAAGCCTTCTTCCATAGGCTAGGAGATGATTAAAAGATCCAAAAGGAATAACTAATAAGAGAGGAATTTTACTAATGTACTTGTATGCATGAACCCAAATGTATCCATGCTTAAATGTAGGGAAATAAATATAAAATACTATAAAATCTAGATTCACAACTATTCATGTAACAACCTCTAGGGAATACAAAATTTAGAAAATGTAATCTGAAAAGTAAATGGGAAAATTACATGCCCAACTAGAAAGATTCCCAAACCTAACAATAACTGGAAAAGTAAATTATAAGAGAGATCAACTCCAGATCTCCAAGCCCTAACCATCATACGTGTTCTAATACACCAGGGTATCCATATTCTACTCTGAAATAGGGATAGACCTATCCTTCATCTATATAAGACATGACACATGCAGATGAAGCCTATGCATGAGTGAGAATATACATACTAAGTAGGATTCCCCAAAATCTAGTTGGGGAGCAATGAGAGATAGAAAAGAAGTAGAAAACTCAACCCATTACAAGATAGAAATGAAAACCAATCAATAGGGATATATATATACTCAGAAAAAAAACCTAGATGATAGAGAAATGGGATCTTCATCTCACAGCCCAACCCAGGAAAAGAGTCTTCCAACAATTCCAAAGGGGTCCATCATTGAAGCCTAAAATCTCACATGTCTGTCCAAAGAGTAACCATGTGATTCCACACCTCACCACTGTGCCACACAGTAGAGGTGGAACACTTAATAAATAGAGTACCCATGTATTGTTATGATAGGAGGGTTATACTTAGTATATAGATAAATGACCCACACCCTAATCCATAGGGGTTGGGGGGGGGACCCATGTCCTGTCCTAGTAGGAGGGTTTAACTCTATAGATATATAAACGACCCAATCCCTTGTATTTTGGGGGGTGGGTCCAATTTGTTGATAGAGGACCCATTAACTATCCTAATAGGAGTTTTTAATCTAAATATGGATAAAGTAACAATTTCTTTTACCAACATAAGGGTTCTACTCTATAGATAGATAGAGGAACCATTCTCTAGTCTGTGAGGATGGTTCCACTCTATAGATAGAGGACCCATACCACAATATAGAAGAAGGGTTACACTATGTAGGTAGATGACCCATTCCTTGTCCCAAGAGGAGGGTTACACTATATAAATAGAGGACCCATTCCCTATCCTAGTAGGAGGGTTCCGCTATGGTGATCTAGTGAAATCACTATCGTCGTCGAGCATCACCTAAAGAGGGGTCATGCTTGGAAAATCTCACATAATATCTCAAAAGTTTCTATAAAGTAAACCATCAAATTCAAAATATAAAACAATCATTATATCCTACTCATGAGCCAAAACATGAGTCTAAACAAACAAGATACAAAAGGTAGAATATTCCTCAAAAGGATGTAAACAACGTGTAAGGGGTTCCAAATGGTGTGCGACCCCGCTCCTTTACAAAATCATGTCTTTTCCAGTACACAGATCGCTATCTATGTAGCCCTACATGGTGTGTAAGGGGACTACATAGTGTTTCTTTTCCTCTCGGGGTTGAGCCGTGTGCTCCTGTCTATGCCCGTGTACACTGACCATGTTCTAGTACATGGAATGTGCTTGGCCATGTCCCTATCTATGTACTCCCAGAGTACACGCCTTGTTTCCATCACAAAGTCACATATAATGTGGGGTTCCCACAATATGTGTAATATTTAAGTCACCTAAAAACCATAGCTGCTGTAGATATTTCACTACATGATGTGTGTTCATTAGAATACATGTCACATAGTTGGGTTTTTAAAACAAAGTTATATTTGCTCTACAGATCCCAGATCTGCTACTTCCACTATCGAATCATACCTAATGTTTGCCCAAAATTTAAGGGGAAAGTCTATTTTCACTAATTATGGACCTTTAGAGGTTTAAAATCATATTTTATTTAGTCTGATTAAATCCCACACACGCCTCGCATGCCCATCATTCCATTACCTACTTCATTTCATATACCGGATCTATGAAATCATCACCGCTACCTAAAATCCACTCTAATTCATCTTTAAATATATATTCTAGTCATTATGTATACATAAATCATGAATCTTAGGGTCTGATCGCACTTAGACTCACACAAAAATAGTCGAATTGTGACCCCGTCATCCAATGATGAAGAACAAAAAGAATATGTGGGAAAAAAGAACAAGAAAAAAGGTGATATCACTGATGGATGAGTGTTATTTTCCAATGATCATAGTACTAGGTATTATTAAGGGTGATTTAATGGAATAATCAATAGATCAAATTAATTAATTGATATGATACATGGGATCATTCGAAGGATTTAATTTAACATAGATCAAAGAAATAAGGTTTTGATCATGCTCAATATTATAATTATAATCATGGAATCCAAAAATAATTATTACTCCCTTGATTTGGATCAATACTTGGTGAAGAAAATAGAATCAAACAATGGGGAATATCCGTTGCATTCTTTACGCCTTAATTTTCCTTGATCTAGTTGTTGTTCGATTTCCCAATCTCAATCAGCCAATGAAGAATGGTGGATTCTCCTCTCAACGCTCCTAGGGTTATACAGATAACCCTAGAGATTCACCATAATATAATATATATATAGGGTAAAATGTTTTAGGTCATTTAATTAAGTACTTAATTAAATTAATAAATTATTCCATTGAACATACATGTAAACAACCACTTTATCTGAACATCTCATGCCAACCAACATTAGGTCACACCTAGGGTAAACCTCATGCTCCATATTCAAATGTGGTCTTTCTTGTTTTTATTTGAGACTCCATTTGTGTGATATACCATTATTTATGGATAAAAATGCATGTGTGATATAAATTATATTTAATATTTTTACAAAATTAATCCTGAGAACACCAGGCCTTAGAATTGGATGCTCTCTCAGCGCCTGACTCTGAAAATATTCCTTTATATATTTCAAATTATTACAAGGAAAAAACATGGTATGTATATGTACATCTTTCATTTTCGTGACAAGGGAGTGGATCACAAAGGTCAGTTTCTTGACGGAAGTGGTTGGTGACAACCAGAGATGGAAAGGTATTGGGGTGGTGTGCAAGCAATGACATGGAAGCCCCAATCTGGAGGGGATGGGGGTGGAAACATCAAGATGGAGGTAGATGATAGAGAACATGTATGGAGGGTTTAAGGGGTGGCATGAAATTGCATGGGAAACACCAAGGATGCCCAAATTGATGATGGGGATGGTGGAAGGTGTAGTGTTGGCTGCTAATGTGACCAGGGGACATTGGAAGGACTATATAATCTTAATGATTCTGGAAGGAGGGGCTATATGATGTGGTCATGTTCTTGAAGAACCGAAAAAGGAGTCTCTCTTTTAGACCTTTAGGTGGTTTATTTGGGTTCTTTGGACCACCAGTGGGCTTTCAATCCATTTCAATTTGTAATAAGGAGTCTTAGTGGGTGTTAGACAATCCTAGTGGGGTGGGATGAGGCTAAACCCATCAGTGAACCTGGGTTGTGTGTGTGATTGTTGTTTTTTATTCCCTCTAATCAATAATAAATACATAATATTAGATTCTTATTATATAATAGCTTTTAGGTGAAACATAATACACATTGAAAGAGAATATGATTGTGGTATAATGTTCATGTAAATGACATTTGTTTAGGAATTAACAAAACCTATATGTCAATGTACAACATATCATGGATAATGTTTTATATATAATGTTTATAATGTAGTGAGGATCTATTATTTTTGGATAATTTATAATGTATATTCGTACATAATGATGAATTCCTAACACTAGATATGTGAATGTCATATAAGGCGATAGAGGGATAATGTCATTTACACAGAGTGAGATAACACAACAAGGTAATGTCAATGATTGAGTCAAAATAAACTATATCTGTTTGTATGTGTGAACATGTATATATATATGTATATCTATATATATTATATGATAAATTTTCTCTATTATAGTTTTTAAGCACAAAACAACAAACATATTTAACATGTATTTTTTACTTATGAATACTTTTTGTTTTAAATTTTTAAATGTAACCTTTTCATTACAATTTTTTTCTATGAAATGTTTTATCATGTAATATATAAAATTTACCATAATTGAATAACATATTTTTATAATAATAATAATATATATATATATATATTATGTTTCTGTACTTCTGATAATTAAATTTAGAAGCATAAAAAAATCCTTCGTAAAATGTGTATTAGGATTTAAAATTATTTCAGTTTAATATAGAACATATGTTTTGTGTGAATTGAAATAAAGATTTTGATAAGAATAATTTTTAAACATGATATATGTTTATCTTTTTTAAATAGATATTAACACTATAAATTTATTAATTTAATATAAATGTACTCTTTATATAAATTCTTTTATATGATTTATATAGTATGTATTATAATTTGAAATTATATTTTTTAAAGCTGTACTTTATATAATTTAAGAATGTAAAAAATGATACATTATATGCACACATTCTATGTATGTATTTATTTATTTATAAATATGAATATTATTTAATTAAATATATTGAATATGAATTAAAAATGGATGGATTTAAATTATTTGGGAAAGAGTATACATGTGAGGTTAAATAGTTTATCAAGTTTGTTTTAGAGCATGGAAATAACCCTTATAAAATAATTTGTTCCTGTTGAACCTGTTATTATTCAATATGAATTTTTATAGATGAGTTGTAAGAACACTTGATTTGTCACATAATAGATAGAAGTTATAAATATCACACAAAACATAAGGAAGAACTGAACATAGCTAGTGATTGAGATAACACTATGGTTTATGAATCACTTGATATGAGAAACTATAAATAATGATGGGGATCATATTAAGTAAATTAAAATGTATTTGAATATTAAATTTGAGATTGCCCAATATTTTTTGAGAAGTTAAAAAGATGTGAAAAGCTGGCAATAGATAGATCGACACCTGCAATACCAAACTACATTCTCTTTTGAATGATATGTTACTGGAAGATAATAAGCTTCCTTATAAAAAATATAATTTCAAACAATGGTTGTTATCTTTAAAAGAATACTTGAATGTACAAATAACTTTATATTTTCTTCATAAATATTATGAATCACATAAATAATTCCTTATGTGTCACGTGACTCGAAATAAGAAAGATAAATCAAGTCCTTCAAAAGTTGAATTTTACTTTTCAATCATTCCAAGGTTTATATGAATTTATTAACGTGAGGATAAAATAATAAAATTTACATGTCATGTAAATATAAGATTTCAATATTAGAAACTTCATCATAAAGTAGACAATCCTCAGTGGAAGAAAATTAATCATGCATGTTCTGAATTTTGAAATGAGAATAGAAACCTTTTTATTGTTCTATATTTATAAAAAATAAATCCTTTTAGTGTATAATTTAGAACTCATAATACATATCTAGTTTTGTTGGTAAATTTTCACTTCCCACCATGGTTATCCATAAAGAATAATTTCATTATGTTGTCTCTACTTCTACCAATGCTAAAAAAACTTGGTAATGATATTGGTGTTTATTTGTATACTTTGATCGAAGATTTAAAATTGATGTGTGATTTAGGTGTGTTAGAAAAAATCCCTCATGGTGATGCTTTTGTGTTTTTGGGTTTTCATGTTTACTGACAATTATTATTAACAAAGTTCTAGTTCATTTGTTGTCAAAGAGAGTTAGTAAAATTGGTTTGGAATTATTTTACAGATTTATAGAGATTGTGTCAAAAAATCGAAAAGGAAGGAATTCCATATAGAAATTACACATAATACATAGGTACTTCTTGAAAATCATTTCATATAGAAATTATGAGGACCACATGAGTTTTTAATAGAAATGTTTACATAGTAGGTATGCGATCATGAAGGAAGTGTATGTAGAAATAGTTCATCAAGGTGCTAGGTGATATGCTATACAGTAGCCACATCATTTTTGATCATAAATTAGTGATTATTGGATGAATAAAAATAAAATTCATGGTATACAATACCGTGAATGATGAGCAGTATAATAAATAAATTTCCCAAAGGGGTGGACAATAATTTCATGATTAGTGGGTTTTTTGGGTTTCCTTTACTATACAAGGACCACCTAATCATTTCATAAAAAGTTTGAAAAATTATATCAATGGAACATAATTGAAAATTATACTAATTCAAAAGGGATTTCATGGGTAATAGTGATAGAAGAGTATAGGAGGTTACAAAGAATAGTGTAATTCGAGAGGTCACTTCACAAAGTGGAGTTCAAAGAGGGGTGTACACAGAGAATCTAGTAAATGAGGTGAGTACAGAGAAGTGATCCGCATGTAGAGTTACACATAAGGCAATATATAGAGGTTATCCATGAAGTAGGTTAGTTTAAGAAGAAGTTAACAAAGGAAATACCGCATAGGTAGTAAGGGGAGACTAGTGTTTTATGAAGACAATATGCAGAAGATAATTTCATGAAGAATAAAAATTAGTGATTGATTTTTTCAAGAATAAAAAAAATACAAGGTAAAGTTTATTTCATATTAGGGATGAAATTGGAGCTACATGTAACACCCATTTCTATGTGAACTAATTCAGAATTGATACAAATGATCATAAGAATATTCTGGAGAAATAGTTAATTTTCTTTTATTGAGAGGAAAATGAGTTCTCAAGTTTAAATGGACGTACACTAATAGGGATAGTGAGTTCACTCTAAAAATTATAAAAATATTACATTTTAGTTATTCATGTACACATGAACATTTTCATTGCATGTTCCTTGGGTTATATTAGTTAGGGTGAACCAAATAAAATTGTTGTGTCTCATGAAAGATATCATATCATTTTATATATTTTCACATAAAGAAGAGAGAAGAGAGTTTTTTATAATGAAGAAACAAGATAAAAATGGGAAAGTGTTTTACTATTTCATACATTTATTCACCACACTCCTAGGAAATTTAACCTATTAGGGCCAATAATTGGTATCAGAGTTAAAGGTTAAAGTCTGTGATATTCTCTCTTTGTAGAAGAAATGGGTACAATTAATCACATAGGGATTCTAATCATAGAAGGAAATAACTTTCAGCTATGAAATAATCAAATGTAGTAATATTTCCAATATTTAGGCATGGATTTGAATAAAATTTTTATCCATAAAAGTTTGGTTAGTATGAATAATGGGTGTAATGGCCTGAGATTTTGGAATATATTTTTTCCCTATAAATCAATAATACGATTAATAGATTTCTCCACATAAAACCCCAAACTAAAATAATTAGTTTCATATTTGATGAACATTATAAAAAAATAATAATATAAAAACATTTATAAAAAATTTATATTAACCAATTAGTATTTTTACATTTAGTGGATATAAAATTCATATGATTATTTATTCTCAATTTTCTACTTAAAGTATTAATAAATCAAATAGATAAATTTTATATGACTATTAAAATAATATATAATATTTAAATATAATAACTAATATATTACCATTATTTATCTTTTAAATTATCAGGAAAATAATATTGAGAACACACAATGTTTTAATAGGATTTTTTCAATAAAACCAGTTTTTATTTATATACTCTATTTTCATATTAAATAAAAATTTATAAATTTTAGAATATGAGTTTGATAAAATGAAGTCATTTTTTGTATTTAACATGTCAATATTTTCTTAGGATTAATTTGTGAGATCTTTATAAAATAATTTATATTTAGGTGAATAATAACAAAGACCTCTTTTTCTGATACTCTAATGTTTATTTATTTATCATGAATAATATATTACGTAAAAATGTATAAACATTTTAATTAGATGAATATATATATATATATTTAAGGAGTAAAATAATTAATTTAAAAATATTATGTTGAATTTATAAAAGACATGTCGAATGTTTTGGACACTTATGTAATATTTTACTCTAAAATATGTTTTTATTCTCTTATATTAAAAATTAATTTTTATCAATTAAAGTAAATGAATATAAAAAAATGAATTTAACATTTTAGATGAAAGTGTTCATTTTATTTAATAAGTGAAAATTCATTTTTAGGTATAAAATCAAGACTGATAGGATTAGATTTATTTACTATGATAATAGTAAAACCATTATTTTTAAAGAATTTTTTTATTATGATTGTGTAATTTTCATCTAATAAAATAAAATAATATATCTGGAATAATGAATTTAGAATTATTTTTAAACCTAAATATACATATATTATCATTCATTCAAATGGTAATAAAGACTAAATAGGATTAATAACACTTAATGGTAACAAACCATAATCTTTCTACAAATGATTTTTCTATATATTAAGAGTTTTAATTTAAAAGTTAATTTTCTATTATTTAGAAATTGAAATAGATTAGAAAATTATTAAAATTATTTCCATAACACACAAATTTAGTAACAGGTGTTATCTTATATTTTTTCAATAAAACATAAATTACTTAGTTAAAAACTGTTTACCAAAGTAAAAACCAAAATGGTAAATTGTAAAAAACAAGTTGTTAAAGGCTTAAAACATGTTTAAAACTATTGAAAAAATGAGCGGTAGTGGGTTTATCATCCTTATATCACCCCATAATTCATTATTTTCCACTTTTGGAGCCATAAAACTATTAATAGTTTTCTTCCATTATTGAACAATAACAATATTCACAAAGTGAACTTTTATATCACTTATAATAGGGTATCATTTACACCATTTCAATGATCCAATTTACCATAAAAATTTACTTAAACCCTATCATATTTTCCTATAATAGAATTACATTTTTTATCCTAATTACCCTAAGCACTAAAATCCTAGCATAATCCCTTAATTTCCAAGGATACATTCAAGAGAAAGTTCAAGGTGCCAATGTTAGTATTATTTAATCCTTAACTTTTCCATCTTAATCATTCTCTTCCAAAACTATCCTAAAAATAGTAATATAATGAACCCAATATCATTAATATATTGAATTTTTATTTTAAAAACCTTTATTTATTCATTCCCATCAACTTAGAAAAACAAAAGAACGTCGATTGTGCATACATGAAGACTACCACCCCATAAAGTGACGTTATTTGTTTTTCATCTTGGTTTTCATTATTTATACAAACCACTTAAAATAAAATTAAACAAATGAAAATTTAAAAATAATATCATTATTATTATGTTATAATGATTTTATACACTACTTTAACCATACTCACCTATCGAGTTATAGTTTGTTCTTATTTGTGTTGATTTAACCACTTACATGAATTACCATATACAAATATATCATGGATGACTATGAGAACATAAATATTAATATTATTATAATTTAGTAAGAAAATAATGATTGATTTATGTTTCTGAAAATTTTATTTTAGGTATTTTTCTTAATATTAAAATTTCATCTATGATTTTTAATATTACCAAAATAAGCCGTCACTGATTCCATTTTCACACAACCAAACTAAAACACTTATAGAATGAGATAATATATTTATATAAAAAATATAATTTATTTATTCCAATACCTTAAATAATTGAGTAATTATTAAATTTTTATCAAATAATAGATACCAAAATTGACATCATAAAGCATGTGTAAAATTATTAAAGTTACTAACACCCAAAGGTAAAAGTAATCTATAAATAAATTATATATTAATAATAAATAATCATAAATAAAGTATATAAATGAAAATATATATGAATAAGGTTATTTAATTTCATATTAAAATATTTATGTTTGTTGTACAGGAGGTTATATCATATTCGATTAAGCGGGGAAACAAGGTAAGGCTTTTTGTATCTCAATTTTTCTTTATTGAGATATAATGCATACTCACCACTTGTTTCCTTTATATGGTTTATGTATTATTCATTGATTAATTTATCATAATTTTCATTAAATATATGTGATTTAAAAATCCATATCAAATTTTATCTTTCTTGGGATTTTTCTTCAAAAGATACCAAAATTTTAAGGGTTATTTTTCTTTATTTTCAATTCCATGAGACAAGTTTGATATTATATACCATCATTTATTTTATATGGTGTATTAAACATCCTATTAACTTTTAGTATAATTAATATAATTAAAATCATAATATTTTAATTTCAATTTCATGGTAACCATATTATTTTATTTTTATTGATGTTACCATTATCATAAGGGTTTCTTATTGAATCTCGATTTCAAATTGGGATTGCTTTTAAAAGATAATACATATAGATAATTTTAATGATCTTTATTTATAAAACCCACCAATAATATTCCCCTAATTTAGTTATTTTTTGGGTTTTATATTCCTTATCACAATTTCATTTCCCCCATTTTCTCATTATCTACCCATTGTATGAAAACATAACATACCTATTATTTTCAATTGGGAATACTCCTCTTTAATAATCATATTCATCAGATTCTTTTATGAATTTACTTATCCATTCCTCAATAATTTACTAAGGTAATATTATACTACTTCTACCATTTTTAAGTCTTTTAAATAATTTTTTAACATTTTCTATATGGGTCATTTTCATCGAAGTATGAAAAGAACCACTTTTATTGTTTTATATGTGAACAAATCTTTGCAGATTTTTTTCTTTTTATATGAAACTTCCTATATATGTTTTAATTTTTTATATTTTTTTTATTATTTTGGTTTTATAATATATTTCAACTTAAATAAATGTTTTCAGTAAGATCAAGAGTGTTTCATATTTCTAAAGGGATTTCCATAATGCTCCAAGAAATTGTTTATCATCTATGTCAACATCCTTTGACATATGGTATGCTTGATCAAGGATATAATTAAAATAATATCATCCACTTTATTTATCAAGATGATTTATAATATGTTATTTTCTATTTTAGGAGTGATCCTTTGATGCCTTTTTCTTGCCTAACCATCTACTATGAAGAAACACAACGTTTCTCCCAATGCCTTTCCTTTATGAATAATATATTTTCTATTTATTTGATTGAAGGGTGTTCACCTAGATTCCATACATAAATTACTTAGGAAAATTATTTACTTAAATATATACCATCTATCTATATGGTGTAAATAACATATTCTTCATTATCTTGATTGAAGGGTATTTACCTAGAATGTAACATAATATCTTTGGACACCCATTTATTTTCTATGGGTATATCATTTTATGATTATTGATGGAATCAATAATTTTGTCCTTACATGATTCCATTTGAACATTCCATGTGTATTTTTGATATGATTAATGATTGATTTCAAGTTATACTCCTATGTAAAAATGATTATGGTTGGGGTCCTATATTACCCTCCAATGCATTGGTTAAGGATTTTTATCTTAGGAGATAATTATGTGTAGACATAATTGGATTTTTTTTCACAATATAAAACGGTGGAAATACTTATATTTATTGAAAATATAAAATGTTATACATACTTATAATTTTTCTCAACATAAAAAGGTGGATATACTTGGATTTTTTTCACAATGTTTTCCTACACTTAGGTTGGTGCCACTGTATTATGAAATTTCTTATGAATATTATATGTTATCATGGATAAGGTTCACTTACTCATTTTTACAAACTCTATTGATTCATTTATTATGTTATTACATGCCATATTCCATAAATCATGTTTTATAATATCTGTTTTATTGTGTATTATTTCCTTATGGACTTTGATTTTATTGATTTTATTATATTATGAACACTTAAGATCATTGAAAATTATCTATTATATTTAACCTTACTGATTATTTGTGATCACCCCTTTATTATGTTTCCATTTACTTAGGTAACGTAGATAAGTAAAATTTCTAATAAGTCTAGAAGTGAGTCTATTGTGGCTCAATTATAGAGAAATTTTCACGAGTATCGAAAAATAAGTTTCCTATATTACTGATTCTCAAGGACCATAAACCTTCCGTTTATGGGATTGTGTGTTTATTTTTGAGATTTAAAGTTTTAATTATGTAAATATAGTGAAATAATGATAGGTTTGTATCACTTTTTATTGGATCTAGTGTATAAATAAAGTGGTTTTGACACCAAATATGAGAGTGTGGGTGTGAGTTGATATAATTGATATGAGAGGAGAGTTTAGTTATATTTGAGAATTAGTTTAGTTATTTTGGAGATTATTATAATATAAATTTAGTGAAAACCCTTGGGATATGACTAAGGGGTATATCTAACTATATGATAAATTCCTAAAATTTTAGTAAAGTAGAGATTATGTGGTTTTACATGAAATAAAATCCTTATATAGAAACTATTAGTGGTTACTGTCTTTGGAACATATGTACCTAGGTTTAGAAACACTAGAAGGGGTGTATTGGGTATTACCTCAATCTTTACCCAATACATGCTAAATAGAATTAACTGTACATTTGGTTTGACACTCCTAAGGGATATGGTTTAGTCAATAAAATTATCTTTAGAAGACAATATGAAGTATTTTTTATGTTAGGGAATTAGGTTAGTGAGTATGAGGGAATCAAACCTAAAGAAACCTTGATTGAAGCAAGAGTGATTTAGGTTGAACTGAAAACTATTGTAATGGTTCTAAATAGTAAAAAATTTCAAGGATGAGTTCCTCATAACATAATTTATGATAATTATTTTATGATGTTAATTATTAATAACTCACGTTAACCTTTTTGGTTTTATTAATAACTGAATCCTGAATGAAAAAAGTTATTAATGGATTCCATAGACAATAAATATATTTTCCCAATGATTAACCTAATAATATAAGAGTTGAAGTGGGAAATATTCTGATTATTCTAAACAATATCTCAATAATTATGAATAAAAACATGAACTTAGTTGAGTTTTAAAACACACCAAATAAGTGAAGAATGGAATCTTATAAAAGTTTAGGAGACGAAATCGACAAAGAAAAGAAGATTCAATTTTATTCATTCCAAAAATATAGGAAGAGACACCCAAGGGATTATCTCAAATTTATAAGAAGATGTTTTATCTGTGGTAAAGGATGGAATAAATCAATAAATTCCTAAGGAAAAATAAAGTGTTCTATTAACATATAAAAGTTATGATTTTTTCTTTTTTTAAAGTTTAGGAACATTATTATCTTAATATTGATAAATTTTAGGACAAGATTCATATTTTTGGTTCTATGAAGGATGTATTATGAAATAAGTTAATAGAGAATGGTTACGAAGTTAGTTGGATCATTAAAGTGTCTATATATATGGTTTAAAGGAGCATGATATAGTGGTATTTATCAATGATATTTTGATGTATTAAAATTTTATAAGGATTATATAAAACATATATGGATTGTTCTTCAGTAGTATTTTATTAAATATTTTGGAAATATATTTTACATGGTATCAAAAAAATATAAAAGTGTTTTTATATGAAGTAAATATTTTTAGAGATAATTATTGAAGAGAACATGATTGAGGATGAATAAATTTCAGGGTTAATATGTGGTTTATAGTGATACAGTGGTGGATAAATGAGATAAAAAATTTATTTATTTATAGAAAGTAAGTTAGACAATATTAGTAACCTTGGTATTGATAGTTGATTTGATAAAAAAGTGGTTCATGAGATTTTTGGTGAAGTTACTGAAATTTCAGATTATGGTAAATATTTTATTGAATGTGATTTTATAACCTGGTGGTTGACACCATTTGAGGGTTAAATATAGATTTAATGACTGGAATCATATATGATTTTTCTACGGTTTTATGTCTCATAAAATCAGGTTATCTTGGAATATAGGATTTGGATTTACACATTCTCAGGTATATGAATAATTAATGATGATAAAGATATGTATATTCATCTGGCCTTAGATAGTTATTAATATTTTCATTAGAATTTATATCTTGATTGAACATTATGTTAACAATATCCTTAAGTATCTTTATTAGTAATATATAATTAAAATTATAAGGATGTAATTTATTTAAGGGGGTAGAATGTAACGACCAAATATTTTGGAATATATGTTTTTCTCTAAATTAAAACTACATTAAATAGCTTAATCCATATGATGTAATAAGTTAAATGTAATTTTTATATAAAAAATTAATACTACTAGGGTTAAAGTTAATTACTGCAATAATGGTGCCGCTTCGGTAGCGGTGCATTGGTGCAAGGTCAAGGGCCATAACAACAATGTTCGGTGTGGTATGGGGTTCGATTCCTGGGAGCCCTATCTTGGGGCACTTTACACCTCCCATGCTCCACTAACATTTCTAGGTCACCCAGTGTCTCACTGGGTGGACAGAAGGGTGTATACCACCTAGTTGACGGATTGCTGCGTTGAACCATCATTGATCGGACTGTTACCCATTGAAACTCTATGTCATCTCAGGTGGCAATGAATCCTTCCCGGCTAGGGCTTCTCCGGAAGACCTCTTCGTGGGGAGGGGGGTTCCTGGGTGTGGATGGTTCAAAAAGGCCACTCTCAGGGATTACCCTTTAAAAGAGTGAAATTACTACAATAATGGTAATATTTTTGTTTTCAAATAATTAATTTATTATAATTGTGTAATTTTTATCTAATCAAATAAATTAATCCATTATAAAAAATTAATTTAAAATGATTTTTAAATTTATATTAAAATATATTAACACTCATTCAATTGGTAATCAATACTAAATATTATTAAGAACACTTAACGGTAAAAACAACATTTTTTCTACAAAACAAATTTTCTATATATTAAAAGTTAAATTTGCCTTATTTGTAAATTTAATTAAATTATATGGGGATTAAATTTAGGTTCATAACACCTCTGGTATGATGGTTTATATTATATATTTTTTTAAAAAACTTAAATTATTTAGGTAAAAACTTGTAAAAAAGTAAAAAAACCAAAATTGAAAAATGTATAAATAATGTGTTAAAAGGATTAAAACAAGATTAAAACATGTATTAAAATGTGATTTAGAGGATTTATTGACCATATAAAACCTCATAATTCATTATTTACCACTTTTGGAGCCATTGAACCTTGAATAGTGTTAATCTATTATTGAAAAATAATGAGTATTCACAAAAGTTCCCTTTTCTTCACCTGTAAGAGGGGATCACTTCCACCCTTTGAATGACCCATATTCCCTTTGAAATTTACTTGAAATCCTACCATATTTTCCTCTCCTAAAACTCCCAAAAAATACTAAATTTCATGTTCACTAGAATTTATCTCAAGCCCTTCATTTACAAGGATACATTCAAGAGGAATTTCAAGGTCCCAACATGAGTATTACACAATCCTTAACTTTTTATTCTTAATATTTCTATTAAAAACCGAACCTAACCATAATAATATAATTACCTATGTTTCATTATTATAGTGAATTGTTATTATATTAATGGAAAACCATTATTTATTCCTTCCCTTATAATTAAAAAAACCAATAAATGTCTATTGTTCGTACATGCGGAATACCGCCTACACAAAGCAACATTTTTAATTTTTATTCCTGATTTTCTTTATTTATCAAAACCACTTAAAATATGATTCAAAAACTCAAAAAATATAAATAATATTATTGTGATTATTTTATAATTATTTTATACAATTCCTTAACCATACTCACCCATCGAGTTATAGTGTGTTCTTTTCCGTGTCTGTTTATCGACCTATATGAATGAAACTTTAAAACTATGTCATGGATGAAAATGGGAAAATAAATACTAATATTATTATAAGTTAGTAATAAAATTATGATTGTTATATGGTTTTTAAATGTTTTTATTATGTATTTTACTTCTTAAAATATTATCTTTGATCGCTAAAATTATCTAAATAAGCACAAACCGATTCCATTACCCCATAACATAACTAAAACACTTATGGAATGATATAAGATATTTATAAATAAATATAAGTTATATATTACACTAACATAAATAATCTAGGAATGATGAAATATGAATCAAATAATGGATACTGAAATCTATATTATAAAGCATGCACGAAACAATTATTATGACTAACAAATGATGGTAAAAATAAGTTATAAATAACCAATATATTCCTAGAAAATGATAAAAAATAAAGTACATAATATTTAATGCATATGAATAAGTTTCTAAAAATGAATATTAAGATAGTTATTGTTATTTATATGATGTTATATTATATTCTATTAAGCGGATAAACAAGGTAAGAGTTTTTATATCTCAATTTTTCTTTAATGGGATATGATGCTTACTCACCCCTTATTTTCTTTTTGTGGTTTATATATTTGAAATAGATTTATTTTATCATTATTTTCTTGAAATATTCAGGGTTTAAAAATCCATCTTAAATTTTTTATTTCATGGACTTTTGATTCAAAAGATACCAAAGTTATAAGGGCACTAGTCCAGAAAGTGGGTTTTTACATTGATTTTTCTTGATTTTTCACGTCACTAAGTACATGATGTTATTGTAAGAAATGTTATAAATACTTTTTTCATGTAGGTTAAAGAAGGATGATGTAAATGAATATTTTATTGTTTTTTCATGTCAGTTATTATATAACTGACATGAAAAACCTATGTAAATGGGATTTTCACATCATTTATTTAATAATTGATGTGAAAAATGAGGAGATTAAGTATTTTTCACATTGTTTTTAAAATAACTGACACAAAAAACCTATCTAAATGTGGTTTTACATTGATTATTACATGAACTTTATGAAAAGACATCAAGATCAATGGTCTTTCACATCAGTTATTTTATAACCGACATGAAAGACCCATTAAAAATGGGGTTTAACATCAGTTATGGGAGAACTGACATGAAAAAACTATCTAAATGATCTTATATGTCAGTTTTGACATAAATTAAGGGAAAAATGATCTTGATTAAGGGTATTTCATGTTGGTTATCCCATAACCAAGATGAAAAACTATTTTTTAATAATTTTATTTTAAGCCCTCCTATCCACTACAGAAAAAAAGAGATAAATGCATAAAACTAGCATAAACCAACTATCAGAAGTAGCAGTAAAAAAACTAAAAAACCCATTTATAATTTAAAATTTCAAAATTAAAATATATAATACAAAAAATAAAAATAAAATCTAACAACTATAAAATGGTTTTCTCATAAAAATTCATTTATAATTACAAATTTAAAAATTAAAAAATATCATACAAACTGACTAAAATCCCACCACACCTGTAAAATGATTTTCCCATTCAATTTTCAAGTGTATAAACTTGTTTGTACTATAAGTTTTCATGTTATAAAAATCTAAAAATTAAAAGTAAATCATTTAACATGTATTATGAATAAAATAAATGAAATATTAAAGAAGAGTTTATAAAGAAATCTAACCTGGTGGTATTTAATAGCTATTCTAATTGATATTATTTTATATATAAATTTTAAAACATTATATTCAAATTCTTTTTAACCTTCTTGTTTATGAAAATGAAATTTAAATGAGTTTGTCAATTCAAAATAACATTATTATGTAATATATCTAGAAATTACTAATTATAAAGGAAAATTCACCTTTGATTTTACACATTTGATCTTGGGGATCTTATTTCTTGTGGTATTTTGAAAGAAATTTCTTGCCCTCTTTTAAAATAATATGAATGAAATAAATTTATAAGTCATTATAATATAAAAAAGTACTATAAAATTTTAAATTACATGTCAAATGAATTCTTAAAAATGTGCCTCACTTCTCCATGGATAGAACATAACCAGTAAAGTGCATTCTCCATTAAAAAAAACACCTAACATACAATGGACACTAACATAATTTTTTTTTAATGTTAGTGGTTATTATGTTAAAATATATATAACACTTGGAGGAGTGGGAGGTGCTGGTGGAGGTGGAGTAGTGGGAGATATAGTTAGAAACTACCTTTTCATGTCACGAACCAACCCGGGTCGACCCTAAACTGGTCACCTGAGCCGGCCTGCGACATGGCCTCAAGCCTATCTCCCCTTACACCGGAGGCTGCCAACAAGCGGCGAGGGTGTAAGGTAAGTCATAGGGGAGACTATACCCTCTTATCAAAGTGAAGAAAAGGGAAAAAATACAACAATAGTGGAAGCGGTGTAAATAATAAGAAAGTAGCAGAAAACATTTTTCATTTATAAGGGTTGAACAAAATCGGTGAACGTCAGTTTATACAGAAGATGCATGCATGAAATATTAATGATACAATGGAAGCAGTAAAAAATGAAAAATACTTACACATAAATGCAAGAAGTAAATAAACAAAATACTCAAGTCCAAGGAAGATCTCCATAAGAATCCCGAGCCTTATACTGGTCCTTTGCTCCTAACTCCAAGTACAAGAAACAACAATGACAAGGTCCTGCAACCAAATAGAATCTACTCGGGTACCCCAGTATAATGGCATCCTGAGTAGAGTGTGAGATATAAATCTTAGTAGGCTGGAACCACCGGGGTATAGCCCACTACAGACAATGAAATATAATTAAACAGTGTGCTGGTATTTCCAAACAATAACGATATAATACAGACAATAAATGCCCGTCTAGGTTCCAAAAAGGACACCTAACGGCAATACCTAACTCAGCCCATAGCCAGAATAAGAACCTGCTTAAAACAACACAAGTACATTTGGTTCAAGCATAAAAACACTTTTTACCATTTTTCTCACTTACTATATTTATTCACTCATCATTTCAACTCAGATTGGAAATCCATTCATCCTTAACTTTCTTTATTTGATCACATTTCACTCGGGTTTTAACCACATCTCTCATTCTTTTCATAAATCATTATTATCATTCATTTGGTGTTGAACGTCATGTCAAGCACCCCAATTCTCATTTGGTGTAGATCTCCATGTCTAACACCCCGAATCACATTTGGTGTAGATCTCCATGTCAAACACCTAGATAATTATTCGGTGTAGATCGCCATGTCTAACACCCTATAGCACAAGCTTGGATAACCATTGGGGAGGAATGCCATGTACAAACCCAACTTTTAAATCGGTATAAAATGCCATGTCTAGGACCCAAAATCTCATTCATTTATTACCATTTATCAACTAATCAATCAATCGACACAGTTCCCATTCCATAAATAATTCACATTTAATCATCCAATTCCATTCTCAACTTTTCCTAATTAATTTTCATAATTAATTATCTTCAATCAAAATTCTGGAACATGCATGAGAAATAGAAGGTAAAAAAAGTGTATGGCATCAACATGCCTCAATGATAGGTAATTAATGACATTAAATGTTACAAGGTAACAAACATGTTCAATCAAGGAATTCAATTCAAACTATCACGTTACATTTATAACTTAAATAACATGGTAAAATGGGCGTTTAGGCGGGGCACACCCAAGGGGGTGGCCAAGAGGCAAAGTGAGCACCCAGGATGGGATTCACTGTAAACGAAGGCCACAATGGGAATGAGTGAACCACCCAAGAATTTGAATAAGGGATAATGAGGCATCGCTGAAAGGTTCCAAAAAGCGGAATAAGACGTGGCATGAAATATGCACCGAAGTAAAGGGAAGAGGGTAAACACCCTACACTAAAAGTTATAATTAAATGTTAAGCCATGAACTTAGGAGGTGTCTTGGCTCATTTATTATTTTTCAAGAAGCAACGTCATTTGAGGTAATGAGTAAGGTACATATACAAGCATGTCATTTATCAAGTATAATGTCAAGCATAAAGAGTTATAATACATTTAGGTAGACAATCATAAAAATCTAATACTACATTTTTATCTTGAAGGCAGCTCACCTCCATTGGAGGAGTTTTATTAGAAAACATGTCCTTACTTTTTTAAACAATTCATTTAGTGATATTTAACATTTATTTTATAACTCATTCAACACTTAAAAAAATTAAGAAGACAAGCAATAAGGAAGGAAATCATGGAACGCTATCACTACATTTATAGATTGAAGGTAGCACGACTCAAAAGATGAGTTTTATTATAAAACCATGACCTTTATTATGAAAAAAAATTTATTACATCTACCACTTATAATATAAAATTAATTTATGGACTTGACTGCATTAATTAAAACAAAAATCAATTTAAAGACTTAGATCCATTAATTAAAATGTAATAAAAATGCAGTGAGCAATAAATTAATGCATTCTTTAAATTAAATGGGCAAAAGAAAGGGATCTTACCTCAAGTGGAACTAGGCAGTCTTCTCCGACTCTTAACGCTTTCTAACTATGAGAAGCTGCTCCCCCACTGAGTATACGGACTTTGACACATGTGAAAGGACGCCTATCCCCTATGCACACACCTTAATGGCCATGAGAATGCGTAAGGGAATCCTTACACATATGCTTATGTGCATACACTAGCCTCCACTCACCTATTCACACGCGGTGAGTTTCCCTTGAATTAGCAAATCGAAACCGACAAGCAGGGACCAACGCTCTACAAGATAAACATTAAGAACTCTAAACAACCTAAGAACAACATATAACATGGGAAATTCTACAACATTACCTCGGTTGGAGATGGCGAACCAAATCACCCTAAAACCACATAACGGAGTTCAATGCACTACAAACAACATGCCACAGACTCATACAAACTAAAAGCCTTACATTAAACAGGTGAAAACCAAGCAACAACAAAAAAACCTTACCTCGAAGCAAAGTCGGTAGATCGAAACCACCGAAACCACCTCGCCTGTGAGTGCAGTTGATGGAACACACATCAAAGAGTCCCAAGGAATCCTTCACATGCCCTAAAACAAAAATAATGACAAATATTCGGGTTACCACAAAAACCCTAAATTCGGAAAAACCAAACGAGCACTGAAAATGGGACGAATCATCAAAGTGAGGATAAAGGTCGCATCTAAAGACCTTAACATGGCGGATCGAACCTTGAAGGTGAAGAAAACTAGATGAAATCATCTGCGAAAGGAGGAGGTCATGTGTCGGGCCATCGCGCACTACAACGGTTCGTCCGGAACAGCTTTGCGCGGTTGCTGTGGGGTCAGCCGAGGGAGGAGGAGAGGGAGAGGGGGCCACCACACTGGTGGTCTGGATGATGCAAGGTCGGCCAAGGGATGAGGATAGGGAGAGGGGTCCATGCTCGGTTTGCAAGCAGAGGGGCTCACGCACCCCCTTACGGGAGAAGAAAGGGGGGGGGGGGGGTCTCGCCCCCCTCTTTTGTTTTCTAAAAATAATAATAATAAATATATAAAATAAAATAAATAAAACATAATATACTACAATTAATAATTTCAATTACCTTATTATTATTATTCAATTAACATACCTTTAATATCATCTTACCCAAAATTAAAAAGGTTTCTTTATTAAATTATGAAACTCCCCATTTAATATTCATTTGACCAATTAATTAAAATAATGATTCCACGTAAAATTATGAAGCTCCATAATAAATTTAAAATGCTTCGCTAACAAACCAAAACTCCCCATTAATTAAACATTTCAACTAACATTTAATTATTTCAACACATTAATTAATTTGTAATTAATTAATGCAAGACAATTAATTAACTTGAAAAATAAGTAATTAAGTCCTAACACATTAATAAATTCACAAAAGATTAAATATATACATTACACATATTTAATTAAATCCTTTTGAATTTAATTTAATTAAATAATAATCCAAATTTTAAATCTGGATAAACCGCATGTCTTGACTCGCACCGTCTGACAAACCGTGTGCAGCCCGCGCGCCTGCTACCGGATACCCGGGGTATCCTGCATGGATGACCCGCACGGTTGAACCTACCATGTGCAGTCTGATATCACCACTTAAAACGGTTCCAAATATCAAGACCTTGTTCCGATGGTCGGTTTTTAAAACCAAACCATTGATAAAAGAAAAATTTCAAAAACCTTTGTATTTTATCTGGTTCAAAACACGGGATGTGACAACCTTCCCACCTTAGAACTTCTCGTCCCCAAGAACCCTTCGAGAACAACTTAACCCTCACCCATCCTATGTGATTCAGGAAGTGTTGCACAAAGGGTCACGTTGCATCTCCAAATGTCTAAAACACGATCGAACATTGGTTAGGAAAGCGACACATAAGCAATTAAAATCTGATCCAACACTCATTTCCCTATCGAAACACCATGATGAAACTTACTTGAGATTGCTTAACCTGCTGGAAAAGAGCACTACATGATTCTCAAGCCCAAAACAAAGGTCAAGGAAAACATGACCACACTTCCGAACAAAGGTGTCAATTTAAGATAGGGGGTTTGACTAGGGACAATGACATGCAAGAGGTTCTGCTCCAAAGGGACTCAAGGAGAAATCCAATCTACCCTTATAAGAGGGTCTTAAATAGAGGAAGTCAATATAGGTTCCATTTTCCAGACCTTTATATTTAATCACATTTAATCTGTAATCATCAAAATATTTAATTAAAACCTTAAAGTGCCATTTTTTTCAAACAAAAAAAACCAGGTACTTGATTTTAACTAACTCCCCAAGGAAAAAACATGAATGTTTTATAAAACATTAAGGTGTCCTACAAGGGTCCCACTAAGAAAAATTGGTTTCATTATCATGCAACCCAATAGCAATTTTCAAAAAAATAATATTAAAATTAAAGCACCCAAATGGTTCATCACATAAAAACATTCCCCAACCAACCTACTTGGGTCCAATTGAATATTATATGATAATAATTTTGATTATAGATCAAAATTAAAAATCTTTCACATTTATAAGCATTTCATATGGCATCACCATCACATTTAATATGGGTTTCCATTTCCCAACTCATGAAGCACCCATACACTTCATGGGTTGAAGGTTCAACTACACGGTTTACCATTTTCCCAAGCTATAAGGCACTCATACACATTACAACTTGAAAAATGGTTATTTCATAATCACAACTAATAAATTCAGTGAAATCAATTAATCATTTTTCGACAAGCTACCATGTCTTTACAAGCAGCTTACACAGAGCAACATGATGAAACTATTAAAAACATTCTATAACACAGAAGCATGACATATTATCACTCAAGCATGTTAGACATACCACTAAAACATGTTATCTAAAAGGGAATAGTAAATAAGTATAATACATGGAATATTAAAGGCACAAAATACATATCAACCAGCATACTACTAATGCAACTACATGGTATGATATATATGCATGACATGTGAATCTCTAAGTGCCTATTATGATGCATGCAATGCTTCATCTTTGCCATAACAGGTTAAGGGTTAAATAATATAATGTTCATAAAACATAAGCAGTGGAAATTACACCAATAACTTAAGGTGAAATCATATCAACTGTAATATCGAAAAGCATGAACAACAATCCCATCCCTGGTCACTTAGTCATTTCCTATACGCGGGGTGATCAGTACCAAGCACAGCTATTAACCCAAGTGCCGACACATTACTAGTATCATGTCTAAAAATCCAAAAAATAGCAGGAAAAATAAAAAGGAGGGTCCTCTGATACCATTTTTTCACGAACCAACCTGGGTCGACCCTAAACTGGTCACTCGAGCCGACCCTCGACATGGCCTCAAGCGCGTCTCCCCTTACGCCAGAGGCTACCGACAAGTGGCGAGGGTGTAAGGTAAGTCAGGGGGAGACTATACCCTCTTATCAAAGTAAAGAAAAGGGAAAAAAATACAAAAATAGCGGAAACAATGTAAATAATAAGAAAGCAGAGGAAAACATTTTTCATTTATAAGGTTTGAACAAAATCGGTGAACATCGGTTTATATAGAAGATGCATGCATGACATGCTAATGATACAATGGAAGCAGTAAACAACGCAAAATACTTACACATCAATGAAAGAAGTAAATAAAAAAAATAATCAAGATCGAGGAAGATCTCCATAAGAATCCCGAGCCTTATCTTGGTCCTTTTCTCCTAACTCCGAGTACAAGAAACAACAATGACAAGGTCCTGCAACCAAATAGAATCTACTCGGGTACCCCAGTACAATGACATCCCGAGTAGGGTGTGAGATATAAATCTCAGTAGGCCAGAACCACCGGGTTCTAGCCCACTCTAGATAATGAAATATAATTAAACAATGTGCTGGTATTTCCAAACAATAATGATACAATACAAACAATAAATGCCTGTCCATGTTCTAAAAAGGACACTTGACGACAATACATACCTCAGCCCATATTCGGAATAAGAACCCACTTAAAACAAGACAAGTACATTTGGTTCAAGCATAAAAACACTTTTTACCATTTTTCTCACTTACTATATTTATTCACTCATTAGTTCAACTCATATTGGAAATCCATTCATTCTTACCTTTCTTTATTTGATCACATTTCACTCGGGTTTTAACCACATCTCTCATTCTTTTCATAAATCATTATTATCATTCGTTTGGTGTTGAACGCCATGTCAATCACCCCAATTATCATTTGGTGTAGATCTCCATGTATAACACCCCGAATCACATTTGGTTTAGATCTCCATGTATAACACCAAGATAATTATTCGGTGTAGATCGCCATGTCTAATAACCTATATCACAAGCTTGGATAACCATTGGGGAGGAACGCCATGTCCAAACCAAGATTTTAAATCAGTCCAGAATGCCATGCCTAGGACCCAAAATCTCATTCATTTATTACCATTTATTAACTAATCAATCAATCAACACAGTTCCCATTTCATAATTAATTCACATTTAATCATCCAAATCCGTTCTCAACTTTTCCTAATTAATTATCATAATTAATTATCTTCAATCAACATTCTTTAACTTTCCTAAGAAATAGAAGTTAAAAAAAAGTGTATGGCATCAACATGCCTCAATGATAGGTAATTAATGACATTAAATGGTACAAGATAACAAATTTTTTCAAGCAAGGCATTCAATTCAAACTATCACTATAACGAACCATACTTTACATACATTGTTATTACTTCAGAATTGAAGCACTCTTATTACAACATATAACCAAACCAAGAAAGGACCGTATAGGTATAGTGTCTTTAGAAACTGGGAAACATAAACAACTGGTTCATAAAGCATCTACTTTGCCTCCCATTTATTTCATTATATCTAGAGTCCCTTTTTGGAATATTCCACTTAATAACCTTCTTCCTGACCTGGGGAAACAAAACATACAAAAGGGTGAGCTCAAATGCTCAGTAAGGGTAAACAAAAGAAATATCAATCACATCATATACATAAGAACATAACTTTTGGAAATCTTAACCTGCAAAAGAGATCATAATTTCATAACATGGGATAAGTCTTAGTAGTGAAATGTAATCCCAATAATCATAACTTAAAACATGAAACTTTGTGGAATACACAAATAATCATGGAGAATCATTTCTTATTAGTCAAGACTCATTTCCAAGACTATCTTAGTGGACAAAGTCCATTTCTGAACGGAGTTTACTCCTCGTTTCAGTCCTGTTTCACTGAACCGGTATAACCTACCGTTCCAGCCATGTCTATCTCATGAGCTATAAAATCTTTACCCAATGCATTGGAGGGAGATATAGGTCCCACCCATCTCATAATGATACCATTCTTATGTGTACCACAAAATCATAAATCATACATCATTGCATAACCGATGTAGTAAAAATGGGATTCTTAAACAACATGACATCATAAAAAAATTCATATAAGATAAAGGAATTCATAAAAATATTTCCATCACAACATAATCAAATCCATGTAATAATAGGGATAGAAACAGAACCCTATATTATCTTAGATGGAAAATAATTTTGATAAAACACTTGAACTCCATTCTTGAGGAAAATATCCTTTCTACTTCAAAAACATTTTTCCTTTCTTAACATGTCATACAATTTTAAACTAAAAGAAGTTCATTAAAAATAAACTTGAAAACTTGTAAAGGAAGATTCTTGGAAATATTGTTTTAAAAATCCATTCATGCAGTATAAGTTAAAAAAAACATTCTTCTCGTACTTTTGTCGGAAAAGTCAAAAAGTACCTCGTACGAAAACGACAAAAGATTCCTTTCATATCCTTTACTAAAAACTCACCGAAGGGTAAAATTGGATTTAAACAATTGTATGTGGATGGAAATAATATTACATATTGAGGAAACATGGATGTGGATGATAAAATACACCCTAGTAAATGCCAAAGTATAAAAAATCTCGGATAAAAATGAGATTGTGATATTTCCCTTACCTTAGGTCCGATATGCTTTGTATGTGTCCGAACCTCCTGTATAATGATTTAAATAATGTTATTGACTTATTACAGAATCATAATTATTTTTATGATATCATATTTGGTCATATTCTTAGCTTCTTAGTATTAATATTTCATTGCTACTTGTTATTTGGGTGTTTATAACTTTTTGTTCATATGCGTGTTTTGTCGAATAAATTCTTATTCTTCTCTTTAGGTTATAGATACCTCATTTCCAGAATGGTATTAGTGTAATATATATCATATTCACTCATTTAATTCATTTATATAATCATTATGAAATGAAGATCATGTAGAACGAGTCGCATCACATCGTGGAGACGGTATTCCGTACGTACGCATGAGTGATGATATCGTTCCTATGATCGTGGAATTGTATTGGAGTGTATGTATACTATTTCAGAATCAGTATAACTTTATAATAGTCATATATAGTCATTATTTACACCATTATACCCATCCAAGTAAGGTGGTGGTGAAAAATAGATTACACCACGGCGTGGAGACAGTATTCCGTACGTACGCACGCGCGATGATTTCTTTTTCCGTAGGATGGATAGATGGTGAAATAGGGTTGTTTCATACTTATAATAAAATATCAGTATATGAGTGATACTGATGTTATTACTTCATAATGAAACAACTAAAGAATAAGAAGTGGAAGAAGAATTAAAGATGAAAGAATCGGTAACGGACATTACCTCTTCTTTGAAGTACTTCTTTGAGACCTTCTTTTAGGGCACTAAAATTGGTCTTTGAAGAAGAACAGGACCTCTAGGATGTCTCTAGGGAAGTGGAG
The DNA here is from genome assembly GCA_963277665.1 of Viscum album. Lineage (NCBI taxonomy): Eukaryota > Viridiplantae > Streptophyta > Magnoliopsida > Santalales > Viscaceae > Viscum > Viscum album. The sequence continues at coordinate 75,837,838 of OY728145.1, forward strand.
AGGAGAACGTGGCATGGTTTGGCCGAGCTTGAAGGTTCAAAGTGGTGTGAGGAAGAGAGGGAGGAGGTGCCCTTTTATAAGGTAGGAGAGGGGCACCTTTGGAATAACAAAAAATATTATTTTATTATAAAGTCAAGTTCGGTTTTAAATAGCTCCAAATTGATTTATTTCGAAGCTAAGGTGGGGATGGGTCTAAATAATCTCATAAAATAGAATTTAGACAAGTTTAGGTTCCTATTTTAACATTATCATTTAGATTTAACATTAAGTTAAATAATTTTACTTTTACCGTGTCTTCTTGTGTTCTTATAATATAAGGTTAATAAAATTACTATAAGAAGCCAAGAAAACCCCAAGTTGTTTATTATTAATATATATAACCTTATCTAATTCATTTGGACTAACCTTAGATTTTTAGTAATAAACTAACAATTACTAATATAATATTTTTTTTAAAAACTATTTTATGTCAATTTTGACACTATTTAGTAATTAATTTTTGTGAAACTCATAACAGAATGATTAGTTCGAAAAAAGTTAATTAAATCAATAATAACATGTCATAGTAATCTGAAAAATTATTTTAATTCATAAAAAGTCTCAAATTATATTTATTTGGGTATTTATAACATCAATTATGTCAATATTTCATTAATAAGATAATTACTACATCATCGTTGTGTCATAAATAAATTAAATTATTTATTGTCTAAAAATTACAAATAAAATACCATTATGTAGGAAATAGTTTTATATTTATAATGAATATTTATAGTAGAATTTATCTTATGTATAAATCCATATTAAAAATGATTTAGTTATTAAACTTTGATTTTAACTATTTTAACCCTTCTTTAAATAAATTAATAATAAATGTCCTAATCTAATCCAAGTGGGCCTAAATGGTCATATTTTATTCCTAAGTTTGTTTTTGGTCGAATTAAACTTGTCCAATAGAATTCGGACATGTGTTAGGGTAATAATAATATCATTTTTACCCTTAATTACCCTATTTACTTTTAACCGTGGTAAAAAAAGTAAAAAGTTACTATTCACCAAAAAATTATTTTTATCTCATTGAACCAAATTTTACTTACTGAAATCAACCGTGTCTCTCGGATTTTCGAAATTCCACTCACAGAAGCGGTAAAATTAAGTTTTATGAAAAATTCAGTTTTTTAACTACCACTTAGTGGTTTCACTATTCATCAAAAATTGAAAGTTTTCAGAAAAATACCAAAATTTCACCCTAGGCTAATTTTGAAATTATGAATCCAAAAATGAAGTCCATTTTAAAAAATAAAATTTATAAAATTTCAAAAAGTGGTTCTTACTATTCATAACGACTAGTTTTAATAATATTTTAATAGTATATCGTTGTTTAGTGAAACTCGGTATTGCGTACGACGCAAGCTATCGAGGAAGCTCGCGATTTCGTGTAAAGTAAGACAAGCACATGTTGTGTGTAGAAAAAGATTCCTTTGATGATTTATACAACATAAAAGTCTCGGGTGTTACATTCTACCCCCCTTAAAATGAATTTCGCCCTCGAAATTCATCACTTTGTAACAAACAGATGAGGATACCTCTCCTTCATCATATCCTCAAGCTCCCATGTAGCTTCTTCTAATTGGTGGTTACTCCATAAAACTTTCACCAATCGAGTGGTCTTGTTTCGTAGGACTTTTTCGCTACGATCCAGAATCTCTATCGGCTGTTCTTCATAAGAAAGATCTTGCTCTAGCGGTACAACTTCTGAGCTGGGTACATGTGAAGGATCAGGTATGTACTTTCTCAGGAGAGATACATGGAACACATCGTGAACTTGAGAGAGATTCGGTGGAAGCGCCAGTCGGTAAGCTACCTTCCCAACACGATCCAGTATTTCGAAAGGACCGTTATATCTAGGGCTCAAATTCCCCTTCTTTCCAAATCTCATAACCCTCTTCCATGGAGATATTTGTAAGAACACTTTATCACCCACTTCAAACTCTAGGTCTTTTCTTCGGTTGTCGGAATAGCTTTTCTGTCGACTCTGAGCTGCTCTTATGTGTTGTTGAATAGATCTGACCTTTTCTGCCATTTCATCAACGAGATCGGGTCCTAATAGCTTTCTTTCCCCAACTTCATCCCAGCAAGTTGGAGTCCTGCATTTCTTTCCATAGAGAGCTTCATAAGGAGCCATCTGAATACTGGAGTGAAAGCTATTATTATAAGAAAATTCCACCAAAGGTAGGTGTTGATCCCAACCACCTTTGAAATCCATAGATCAAGCTCTCAACATATCTTCTATAGTTTGAATTATTCTCTCAGACTGACCGTCTGTCTGAGCATGATAAGCAGTGTTGAAACTCAACTCTGTATCCAGAGTTTGCTGAAGACTTTGCCAGAAGTTCGAGGTAAACCTCGGATCCCGATCAGATATAATAGAAAGTGGTACTCCATGCAATCTTACCACTTCCTTTACATATATCCTGGGAAGCTAATCCAGAGAGAAAACCTATCTAATAGCAATGAAGTGTGCAGACTTTGTAAGACGATCAACTATGACCCAGATAACATTATTGCCTTTGGATGTTTTAGGAAGTCCTGTGACAAAGTCCATAGTGATGTTTTCCCATTTCCATTCGGGTATGGGTAATGGTGGTAACATCCCCTTATACTTCGGTCTCTCAGCTTTAACTTGTTGACAAACCAAGCATCGAGAGACATATTCAGCAACATCTCTTTTCATGCCATCCCACCAGAAGTATTCTTTCAGGTCCCTATACATCTTCGTGCTTCCAGGATGAATAGAGAATGAAGAACTATGAGCCTCATCCAGCAACTCCTTCTTTAATTCGGGGATGGGAGGAACACAAACCCGATTCCTGAACTTTATTATCCCATCACAATCAAGGTTGAATTCAGGAACATTTCTCACCTTCTTTTTTAACTCGACATCTTCTTTTTGTGTCTCTTTAATCTTCACATGTATAGATTCTTTAACATTCATTTGATAAAGATAAGATTTTTCCCCTTTCATTATAATTCCAAGATCCATCCTTTGTAAATCCATAAATATTGGATCTTTTGTGATCCTCATCATGGATAAACTAGCATGGTCTTGTCGACTTAATGCATCTACCACCTTGTTTTCTTTCCCAGGGTTGTAAAGGATTGAGCAGTCGTATTCCTTAATCAGCTCCAACCATCTTCTTTGGCGCATATTCAGCTCCTTTTGTGTGAAAATATACTTTAAAATTTTATGATCAGTATAAATGTCACACCTTTCTCCATAAAGGTAATGCCTCCAAATCTTTAATGCAAATATTACCGCAGCTAACTCCAAATCATGAGTTGGGTAATTTTTCTCATTTATTTTCAACTGTCGTGAGGCATAAGCTATCACCATATCATTTTGCATAAGAACACACCCCAATCCCTTCTTGGATGCATCACTGTAGATCACAAACCTTTCTCCACTACAAGGCAGTGTGATCACAGGTTCCCTAGATAACCTTCTTTTCAACTCCTTGAAATTCTCTTCACATTCCTCTGTCCAAACAAACTTAACTCCTTTCCGAGTCAACTTGGTGAGTGGATTAGATAATCGTGAAAAATCTTTCACAAAACATCGATAATATCCCGACAAAACAAGAAAACTTCGAATCTCGGTTACTATTGTTGGTCTCGACCATCTTTCGATAACCTCTGTTTTTACTGGATCCACAGATATCCCCTCTTTTGAGATTATGTGACCCAAAAATGCAACTTTTTGAAGCCAAAATTCACACTTGGTAAATTTAGCATAAATCTTCTCCTTTCTCAGGGTCTTCAATATAATTCTCAAGTGATCTTCAGGTTCTTCCTTGATCATTGAATAGACAAGAATATCATCTATAAAGACTACCACAAACTGATCAAGATAGTCTCTAAAGACTCTATTCATGAGATCCATGAAGATAGCAGGGGCATTAGTAAGACCAAATGGAATCACTATAAATTCAAAGTGTCCATACCTTGTAAAAAAAGCCATCTTTGGTATATCCTCCCTTTTGACCCTTAATTGATGATACCCTGAATGAAGATCAATCTTGGAAAAGTATTGAGCTCCGCGTAGTTGGTCAAATAGGTCATCAATGCGCGGGAGAGGATATTTTTTCTTGATAGTGATCTTGTAAAGTTCTCGATAATCAATGCAGAGTCTCATTGATCCATCTTTCTTCTTAACAAACAGAACAGGTGCTCCCCAAGGTGACGCACTAGGGCGTATGAACCCCTTATCAAGATTCTCTTGGAGTTGCTTCTTCAATTCCTGCAACTCAATTAGGTCCATTCTATAAGGTGTCTTTGAAATAGTCAAAGCACCCAGTACGAGTTCAATTGAAAATTCAACTTCACGATTCGGTGGAAGACCCGGTAATTCATATGGAAAGACATCATAAAACTCCCGTACAATGGGAATATTCTTAATTGTGAGTTTCTCACCAACCATTTGAGATAAATAACCTTCATTTAGTGGAATCAAGACCCATAAGATGGAAGGAATTTCCACTGGAAGGTTATGTTCATCCTTGCATCGATAGACGATCATAGATTGATCTAGAATATGAAATGTTACTTCCCTTCTTTGGTAATTGATATGAGCTCCATGTAGAAAAATACAATCCATGCCAAGAATCACATCAAATTCCACTATAGGAAGGATCACAAGATTTACAGGAAGCACTTTCCCAAAAACTTCAATCGGAGAAGAATTATAAACTTTTGATGTGACTGTTGTGCCATTAGGTGTTGTCACAGCTAACTCAACATCTAATTGTTGAGGTAATACGGTGATACCCTTAGAAAATTCTTCATAAATAAAGGAGTGGGTTGATCCAGAATCAAATAAAACATTTGATACTTTAGAGTGGATGGTAAGTGTACCTTTCACCACATCGTTATCATACTCCACATCGCTGATAGAAATTGCATGTGACTTTCCTTTGTCTTTAGCCTTAAGAGTTTTTTGACGGCGACCATCATCATCAAACCTTGTATTAGGGAATTTATTGGCATAATTTCCCATCTCCTTGCACTTGAAACATTGATGTGTAATAGGTTCATTCTGTGCCTCCCTTCCTTTGTTTGCATCATTAGACATCTTCTTCCCATCGTCGCGGCATTCAAATTCCCGATGACCTTCCTTTCCACATTTGAATCATTTTCTTGTCCCTTTAAGACAACTCCCTCCATGTCTCTTTCCAAACTTTGAGCATAAGGGAAAGCTCATCTTATTGTCAGCGTGCTCTTTATATTTTCCTTTGAATTACATTTTCCTCTTCTTATCAAACCCATATTACTGATGGGTTACTCCAATATCCATCTCAACTTTGAGAGCACATCGAACAATTTCCTCGTAGCTATTGAAGTCCCTTATGGCTAAGGCCCTTAGAAGACTTGGTTTTAAGCCACTAAAGAATCGATCGATCTTACTCTCAGGTTGGATAATAATACCAAAAGCGTACCTTGCAAGTCTTGTAAAATTTTCTTCATAGGTACCAACAGATTCATCGTCCTTTTGCTTCAGTTCAAGAAACTCTTTCTCCATCTTTGTTCGGAGAATACGACGGAAGTACTTATTGAAAAATAAGTTCTTGAACTCGTCCCATTCCATGGACTCAATTTCATCCCTTTGCCTCGTATTCTTAATAATATTCCACCATTGATCAACATCACCTTCCAAACGATACACTGCTAAGATGACTTTATCATGCTCAGAACATTGAAGAACTGAAAATATCTTTTCAGTAGTACTAATCCATTGTTCAGCAACTAATGGATCAGTAGACCCACTGAATGAAGGTGGACGCTGTCTCATGAAGGATTCAACAGAATGTTGCTCTTTCCTTTGCTCGTTTGGAAGTCCTGCATGATTCATAGCTTGAGAAAGTTGTGTGAGCATGGCTACAAGATTTTTCATTCCAGCTCCCATAACGTTTGGTTTCTCAGGGGGACAATCATTGCATTGCCCGTCGCATTCTGCATTAACACGGTTCCTTCGGGTTCCAGCCATTGACTAAAACCAAGAAGAATAGTGTGAGCAACACTAATTATAATAGGAAAACCACATAATCAAGAATAAAATTTCACACTTAAGATCTTATCCTAGTTTATTCATGGACATTTCTAAAACACTAAGATTGTGTTCTATGCTTAGACTTATCCTTAGGGTTCTTACTAAGGCTTTCACATCCTAGTTTCCAAAGGTTGACTATACCTTTCATCTGATACCAAGTATAACGACCCATACTTTACATACATTGTTATTACTTCAGAATTGAAGCACACTTATTACAACATATAACCAAACCAAGAAAGGACCGTATAGGTATAATGTCTTTAGAAACTGGGAAAAATAAACAACTGGTTCATAAAGCATCTACTTTGCCTCCCATTTATTTCATCATATCTAGAGTCCCTTTTTGGAATATTCTACTTAATAACCTTCTTCTTGACCTGGGGAAACAAAACATACAAAAGGGTGAGCTCAAATTCTCAGTAAGGGTAAACAAAAGAAATATCAATCACATCATATACATAAGCACATAACTTTTGGAAATCTTAACCTGCAAAAGAGATCATAATTTCATAACATGGGATAAGTATTAGTAGTGAAATGTAATCCCAATAATAATAACTTAAAACATGAAACTTTGTGGCATACACACATAATCATCGAGAATCATTTCTTATTAGTCAAGACTCATTTCCAAGACTATCTTAGTGGACAAAGTCTATTTCTGAACCAAGTTCACTCCTCGTTTCAGTCCTGTTTCACTGAACCGGTATAACCTACCGTTCCAACCATGTCTATCTCAAGAGATATAAAATCTTTACCCAATGCATTGGAGGGAGATATAGGTTCCACAAATCTCATAATGATACCATTCTTATGTGTGCCACAAAATCATAAATCATACATCATTGCATAACCCATGTAGTAAAAATGAGATTCTTAAACAACATGACATCATAAAACAATTCATATAAGATAAAGGAATTCATAAAAATATTTCCATCACAACATAATAAAATCCATGTAATAATAGGGATAGAAACAGAACCCTATATTATCTTATATGGAAAATAATTTTGATAAAACACTTGAACACCATTCTTGAGGAAAATATCCTTTCTACTTCAAAAACATTTTTCCTTTCTTAACATGTCATTCAATTTCAAACTAAAAGAAGTTGATTAAAAATAAACTTGAAAACTTGTAAAGTAATATTCTTGGAAATATTGTTTTTAAAATCCATTCATGCCGTATAAGTTAAAAAAAACATTCTTCTCGTACTTTTGTCGGAAAAGTCAAAAAGTACCTCGTACGAAAAACGACAAAAGATTCCTTTCATATCCTTTACTAAAAACTCACCGAAGGGTAAAATTGGATTTAAACAATTTTATGTGGATGGAAATAATATTACATATCGAGGAAACATGTATGTGGATGATAAAATACACCCCAATAAGTGCCAAAGTATAAACAATATCGGATAAAAATGAGATTGTGATATTTCCCTTACCTTAGATCCGATATGCTTTGTACATGTCCGAACCTCCTGTATAATGATTTAAATAATCTTATTGCCTTATTCCAGAATCATACTTATTTTTATGATATCATATTTGGTCATATTCTTAGCTTCTTAGTAATAATATTTCATTGCTACTTGTTATTCGGGTGTTTATAACTTTTTGTTCATATGCGTGTTTTGTCGAATAAATTCTTATTCTTCTCTTTAGGTTATAGATACCTCATTTCCAGAATGGTATTAGTGTAATATATATCATATTCACTCATTTAATTCATTTATATAATCATTATGAAATGAAGATCATGTAGAACGAGTCGCATCACATCATGGAGACGGTATTCCGTACGTACGCACGAGTGATGATATCGTTCCTATGATCGTGGAATTGTATTGGAGTGTATGTATACTATTTCAGAATCAGTATCAATTTATAATAGTCATATATAGTCATTATTTACACCATTATACCCATCCAATTAAGGTGGTGGTGAAAAATATATTACACCACGGCGTGGAGACGGTATTCCGTACGTACGCACGCGCGATGATTTCTTTTTCCGTAGGATGGATAGATGGTGAAATAGGGTTGTTTCATACTTATAATAACATATAAGTATATGAGTGATACTGATGTTATTACTTCATAATGAAACAAATAAAGAAGAAGAAGTGGAAGAAGAAATAAGATGAAAGAATCGGTAACAGACATTACCTTTTCTTTGAAGTGCTTCTTTGAGACCTTCTTTTAGGGCACTAAAATTGGTCTTTGAAGAAGACCAGGACCTCTAGTATGTCTCTAGGGAAGTGGAGAGGAGAAAGTGATAGGGTTTGGCCGAGCTTGAAGGCTCAAAGTGGTGTGAGGAAGAGAGGGAGGAGGTGCCCTTTTATAAGGGAGGAGAGGGGCACCTTTGGAATAACTAAAAATATTATTTTATTATAAAGTCAAGTTCGATTTTAAATAGATACAAATTAATTTATTTCTAAGCTAAGGTGGGGATGGGTCGAAATCCTCGCATCCAATAGAATTTAGACAAGTTTAGGTTCCTATTTTAACCTTATCATTTAGATTTAACATTAAGTTAAATAATTTTACTTTTACCGTGTCTTCTTGTGTTCTTATACTATAAGGTTAATAAACTTAATATAATCATCCAAAAGAACCCCAAGTTGTTTATTATTAATATATATAACCTTATCTAAGTAATTTGGTCAAACCTTATATTTTTAGGAATAAAATAACAATTACTAATATAATATTTGTTTTAAAAACTATTTTATGTCAATTTTGACACTATTTAGTAATTAATTTTTTTTGAAAATCATAACAGAATGATTAGTTCGAAGAAAGTTAATTAAATCAATACTAACATGTCATAGTAATCTAGAAAATTAGTGGAATTCATAAAACGTCTCAAATTATATTTATTTGGGTATTTATAACATCAATTATGTCAATATTTCATTAATAAGATAATTATTGTATCATCGTTGTGTCATAAATAAGTTAAATTATTTAATGTCTAAAAATTACAAATAAAATACCATTATGTAGGAAATCTTTTTAGATTTCTAATTAATTTTTATAGTAGAATTTATCTTATTTATAACCCCATATTAAAAATGATTTAGTTATTAAACTTTAATTTTAACTATTTTAACCCTTCTTTAAATAAATTAATAATAAATGTCCTAATCTAATCCAAGTGGTCATAAATGGTCATATTGTATTCCTAAGTTTTTTTTTGGTCGAATTACACTTGTCCAATAGAATTAGGACATGTGTTAGGATAATAATAATATCATTTTTACCCTTAATTACCCTATTTACTTTTAACCGTGGTAAAAAAAGTAAAAAGTTACTATTCACCAAAAAATTATTTTCATCTCATTGAACCACATTTTACTTACTGATATCAACAGTGTCTCTCAGATTTTCGAAATTCTACTCACAGAAGCGGTAAAATTAAGTTTTATGAAAAATTCAGTTTTTTAACTACCACTTAGTGGTTTCACTATTCATCAAAAATTGAAAGTTTTCAGAAAAATACCAAAATTTCACCCTAGGCTAATTTCGATACTATGAATCCAAAAATGAAGTCCATTTTGAAAAATAAAATTTATAAAATTTCAAAAAGTGGTTATTACTATTCATAACGGCTAGTTTTAATAATATTTTAATAGTATATCGTTGTTTAGTGAAACTCGGTATTGCGTACAACGCAAGCTATCAAGGAAGCTCGCGATTTCATGTAAAGCAAGACAATCAAGTGTTGTGTGTAGAAAAAGATTCCTTTGATGATTTATATAACATAAAAGTCTCGGGTGTTACAATCATGTTACATTTATAACTTAAAGAACATGGAAAAAGGGGCGTTTAGGTGGGGTACACCCAAGGGGGTGACAATGGGGAAAAGCGAGAACCCAGGATGTGCTTCACCATAAATGAAGGCCACAATGGGCATGAGAGATCCACCCAAGAATTTCAATAAGAGATAATGAGGCATTGCCGAAAGGTTGTGACAATCGGCATAAGACATGGCATGACATAAGCACCGAAGTAAAGGGAAGATGGTAAACACCCTACATTAAAAGTTCTAATTACATGTTAAGAAATGAACTTATAAGGTGTCTGGGATCATTTATTATTTTTCAAGAAGCAACGTCATTTGAGGTAACCAGTAAGGTACATGTACAAGCATGTCATTTATCAAGTATAATGTCATGTATAAAGAGTCATAATACATTTAGGTAGGCAAGCATAAAAACCTACTACTACATTTTTATCTTGAAGACAGCTCACCTCCATTGGAGGAGTTTTGTTAGAAAACATGTCGTTACTTTTTCAAACAATTCATTTAGTGATATTTAAAATTTATTTTAAAACTCATTCAACACTTAACAAAATTAAGAAGCCAATCAATAAGGAAGGAAATCATGGAACACTATCAAAACATTTTTAGATTGAAGGCAGCACACCTCAGAAGAGGGGTTTTATTATAAAACCATGACCTTTATTATGAAAAAACCATTTATTTTATCTACCACTTCTAATCTACTATTAATTTAAGGAATTAATTGCATTAATTAAAACAACAATTAATTTTAAGACTTAGCTTCCTTAATTAAAATGTAATAAAAATGCAGTGAGAAATAAATTAATGCATTCTTTAAATTAAATGGGTAAAAGAAAGGGATCCTACCTCAAGTGGAACTAGGCTGTCCACTCCGAATCTTAATGCTTTCTAACTATGAGAAGCTGCTCCCCCACTGAGTATACGCACTTTCACACACGTTCAAGGACACCTATCCCCTATGCACACACTCGAATGACCACGGGCATGCGTAAGGAAATCCTTACACATATGATTATGTGCATACACTGGCCTCCACTCACCTATGCACACGCGATGAGTTGCCCTTGAATTGGAAACTCGAAACCGACAAGAAGGGACCAATTCTCTACAAGATAAACATTAGGAACTCTAAACAACCAAAGAAAAACATATAACATGGGTGAAACCAAACAACAAGTCTATAACATTACCTCGGTTGGCGGCGACGAACCAAATCACCCCAAAACCACACGACGGAGTTCAACGCACTACAAAAAATATTCCACAGACTCATAAAAACCAAAATCCATAAATTAAATAGGTGAAAACCAAGTAACAATAATAAAACCTTGCCCCAAAGAAAAGTCTCTAGACCTAAACCACCTGAACCACCTCACCTATGACTGTGGTTGATGGAACACACATCAAGGAGTCCTAAGGAATCCTTCGCATGCCCTAAAACCAAAAGAATTCCAAAAATTCGGCTTACCAAAAAACCCCTAAATTCGGCCAAACCAAACAGGCACCGAAAATGGGAGGAATCGTCAAAGCGAGGATGAAGTATGCATCTAAAGACCTTAACGCGGCGGATAGAATCCTGAAGGTGAAGAAAATTGGACAAAATCATCCACGAAAGGAGGAGGTCACTCATCGGGCCGTCGCGCACTACAGCGGTTCAGCCGGAACTGCTTTCGCGATTGCTTTGGGGTTGGCCGAGGGAGGAGGAGATGGATAGGGGGCTACCGTACTGGTGGTCTGGATGCTATGGGCTCGGCCAGGGGAGGAGGAGAGGGAGAGGGGGCTGTGCTCAGTTTGCGGGTGGAGGGGCCCGTGCACCCCCTTACGGGAGGAGAAAGGGGTGTGGGGGGGGGGGGGGTCTCACACCCCTCTTTTGTTTTCTAAAAATAATAATAATAAATATATAAAATAAAATAAATAAAACACAGTATACTATAATTAATAATTTCAATTATATTATTATTATTATTCAATAAACATACCTTTAATATCATATTACCCAAAATTAAAAAGGCTTCTTTACTAAATTATGAAACTCCCCATTTAAGATTTATTTGACCAATTAATTAAAATAATTATTCCACGTAAAATTATGAAGCTCTCTAATAAATTTAAATTGCTTCGCTGACCAACCTAAACTCCCCATTAATTAAACATTTCAATAAACATTTAATTATTTCAATGTATTAATTAATTTTCAGTTAATTAATGCAAGGAAATTAATTAACATAGAAAATAATTAATTAAGTCCTGACGCATTAATAAATTCACAAAAGATTAAATATATACATTACACATATTTAATTAAATAATTTTGAATTTTATTTAATTAAATAATAATCCAAATTTTAAATCTGGATAAACCGCACGTCTTGACTCACACCGTCTGAAAAACAGTGCGCAACCTGCACGCCTGCTACCGGATACCCATGGTATCCCGCATGGCTGACCAGCATGGTTAAAACTACCGCGCATAGTCCGATATCACTACTTAAAATGGTTCCAAATCTCGAGACCTCGTTCCGAAGCTCAATTTTTAAAATCGACCCATTGATAAAAGAAAAAGTTCAAAAACATTCATATTTTATCTGGTTCAAAACACGGGATGTGACATTTCATGTCTGAAAACATCAATTGTACCAAATTTATGATTCTATCCTCCAAATTTACACGAATATCCTAAACATCATCCTCCAAAGGTTCTATTTTTTTATAAACACCTTCCATTGAAGAACCTTCAAAACATGGAAATTCTTTTTTCACCAATACATCCTCTGGGTGTCCTCATACACAACCCAGGTGTTTGAGATTTCCCAATATTGTAGATAAAATATCCTACCGACCCTCAGCAAAAAAATATTCCCTATGTGCTATGCTCCTTAAGATAATACTATATGAAATATTTGAAAAAATTGGTAACTAATCACAATATATATATAATTTAATTAACTTAAATAAATAAACATCTTACAATCCTCTATGCTATATCCCTCAAATATTCTATAAGATATTTTCCTTTTTTGATCATCCGAGACCTCTTCAATTTTTCATGTTTAGCTAGGGGTATGGGGGAAACCTCTGCATAGCCTGAAGACTCAGCTCTTAGTTTTTGAAGATTTCATCCATCATTTGTTCTTCTAATAACCTATACCCTCCCCAAGATAAAGTATGAGGGTATATTTTTCTAGATTGGATCAACTGATAATATCTCCCCAATTTTTATAAATTAAGAATAAATAAATCATAAATAAATCATTCATAAGATCATTAATAAAAAAAAATTTGAAAGGTAATATTGAACATACCAAAAAAGCTTCTTTTCATCTACTTTCAAAATATTTCCTCCATGTATATTAATATATAAAGGGAAATATATCTCATGGATTGTGATGTTTCCTATTTCCCAAAATGATATCTGATGTGAGGGTTGATTTGAAACCCCTCCATCTCCTAATAGGAAATGATAATAATTTCCTCTCTAATACTCCAATATTAGGTATATCACATTTCATCTGATAAGAGGGGAAGGGGGGAATATATTACTATAAATATTTCAATATAATTAAAATAATAACAAACGACCTTAGCAAAACAGTCTTTAAAAAGTGGGATAATATAAAATATTCAACACTTCTCAAATCATCAACAAAAATAATGAATTTTCTTTTAGAATAAACTGATATAAAATTATTGAATTGTTTTGAACTTAGACCTCTTGAAATATTATAATCATCAAAGTCTTCCAGTATCCTCAAGTACTGGATACGGGAAAATGATAATTTTGGTAAACATGTGCTGCCACGTTTACCAACCCTTGGAACTCTTATTTGGACTTATGGGAATAGATGAATCATAAAAATAAGGATGAGGCTCATCAAGAGGATAATGTGTACATTCCTCCCCAAAGGTATGAGTATGATCATTTCCAGAATTATGTGGCGGATCAGTTGATTGATCTATAATTATCCATAAACCAAAGAAACAAACAATTCATACAACAATATAATAATTCAACTATTACAATACTAATGTAAATAAATATGAAAAATTATCGAACAAAAAAGTAAACTATATTAAACTTAACACATTTTTATTCATATTTGTTATAGATAACTAAAATTATAATAATAATAATGAGATACGAAATGTAATATAAATGAATGTAAACAAATATGAAAATGGTGTTTGAATATTAAAAATGTAAAACCTAATAAATCATTTTTACACCAAAAATAATATTTCTTCAACATAATATTATAATTGTTTTATGTTTTTATTTAACATATTAGATTTAAAATAATCTTTTTTCAAGAAAATCAATTAATATATAAGTTATGGAAGGGTAAACATGGTAAACTAAATAAAACTAAACAAATATAAACAAACAACTTAACTTATTAGTTACAATACGTGTTTTAATAAAGAAAATTAAATTAAAATATCTAAAATTTTAAGAAATTTCAAAAAGTAAATGAGAAAAAAAATATGTTATCTGTGATATTAGTAATATATAAAGGATTTTTTTCCAAAATTCATTCATTACGATCATTTCTTATGTCACAAACCATGTCTACAACATGCTCATCAATATTATCTATTAATCATTCCATGAAAGTAGGGATCTCACATAAATAAGAATATTCATTAAGTTTATCATCACCAATATACTACTTTTTTCCTTTTAAAAAAATATACCACTTTATATCAGATTGATCAAGAACATAGAAAATTTGTTTTCCATGTGTTTCCATTATAAACAGATCAGCTGTGTATTCCTATATATTCTGATTAACAAGCGTCATTCTAAATTAATCATGTTTGAAACTATTTTTACTGATAAAAAATTTCTAGTTAAATACTTAAGATTGAAATTTAATGTAATCAACCTCTCATATTTCTTCAACGACTGCATAATATACACTTAATTTTGAAATTGGGTTTTTGTGTTTAGTAATAAAAAAATGCATTGATTCTGCAAACACCAATACATTTCTATTTTGAACTGCACTTATACCGTCTTGATCTTTTATATGAAATTTATATCCATTAATGTCATACCAAGACCATATTATCAAATTTAAAATTGGACTACCCACTAACAATCTCAATGTTTCTGATGCATCTGATCTACCAAGCAAAATTCTCTTTAAACCGTGGGAAAAAAGTTTTGTTATGGTCATTCAAAATCCATATATTTTATTCATTGGATAACATTGTTTCAACAAATTAATATGAAATGTTATATATGGTTTATCATCATATATTTTATTGAAGATGTATACATTTACCTTATTTATTTTATCACCTGTCAAAGATTTCACATTCAATCCACATATCCCATTTCCCCATAATTAACTCATTCATAGTGAGATAGAGGAAAACCAATGTGCTCTACTGTAGACAAGTATCTTGTAAAAAACTCCAAAACCTCCTCATAAATATACTTAATAACAATGGATACTTTATGCCGATATGAATTCTTAACATTCCCATTCAACATATTCATATACCTTTCAAAAGGATACATCCAACATAGATATACAAGTTTGAAAATATTTATTTCTCGCACCAAATGAACCATTAAATACACCATGATATCAAAAAAATATAGAGGAAAATTCATTTCCAAATGAAAAAGTATAGAAATAGATTCATTCTAAAAATTGTTCAAATCATTCAGATCAACCTCCTTATTACAAATTGAATTAGAAAAATAACACACCTTTATGATAGTTATTCTGATAGAGATGGACAATATTCCATGAAAATCAACTAGTAGGAGTTGTTTCATCATTATGCGAAAATCATGATATTTCATTCCTATCAACTTCAAATCCTTTACATACACATTTTTTTAAATTTAATAATAACCCTATGAAAGTTGAATATCAAGAATACATTAAAAAAAACTAATTTTCTCCCTCTTGGATAATTTAGGAAAAGATAGGGGTAGGAATTTTCACCTTCCATATGGGGTGAGAGCTAGATCCAAAATACTGATTTGGGGATAAAGTTTTTGAAGAAATATAAAATTATTGTGAGCCATTGAATGCCTTTTATAATATTATATAAGATTGATACATAGACAAAAAATTCTGATGACTCATGTATAATATTTTTCTCCCATGATTCAGTTGATAATAAGAAGTCCTTTGTTCAAAAATTGGACATGCTTTATACCCATTAAAATTGTATCTATAAAAATTTAGATATGATGAGAATTCATTTATATTGAACATAATCATTGCATATAGTTTAAAATATTACATTATATTATAATCATACACCATAATACTATCCCACCATAAGAGTTTCAAATTATCAATTAATGGTGACAAGAAGACATCAATATTATTTTTGGGTTGTTTTGGTCGAGAGATCATTAAAATCAACACGACATACTTTCACTTCATAATTTAGGAGATAAGTTATAAATTATCAATAAAACATTACATTAACTAAGTGTTCTACTAAGGATTTGGTATGAATTCATTCATTACGTGCACAGTCCAAGTCTGAGATTTGTAACTTAATTTCCGAATGTAGGAAACCATTAATCCATTTTCTTATACTATGGAAAATATGTTGGATGCTATAAATTTTCATCACATATCTGCTCATATGAATTCCAACTTAACCTTTTAGAATCACATTATTTTGAAAATTAATATTTCAAATGAGGAATTATAGGAAGATACCAACATTTATTGGCATGAGTCTCTATAACTATTAAATATGTATGTAATGTTTCTTTAAACTTATACCATGATATCCCACATTTAGGATACCTTGAAAAAAATTCATATTCATTTTTATATAGAGAAGAATCGTTTAGGAAGGCATGTATTTTTTTACCCTAATCCCATCGGGCATAGTAATTTATTTTCTTTATAATGTGAATCAGAAAGATCATTGTCTTTAAGAATATTATATTTTAACAATTGTAAAAAATCTGTAACACTCTTGTCACTCCAACCATGTTTCTCCTTCAAGTTAATCAATCACACTAGTGATAAAACCATAAATTTCATACAACCTGGATACAATGATTTTTCATCATCACCATATAGACACGCAATTTCCAGTTCTTTCTCAATTGTCTCTACTTCAACATCATGAATCATTTATTCAATTTCATTAGAGTTATCATCTTGAAAAGCATTATCATCAATATATATAAAATTGTTCAAAGTTTCACTATGTCAAATCCAAGGACTAAAAATCAAATTAAAACCATTAAAAATTAAATGATCTTTGATCTTATATTTTTAAACCTCTTCATATTTAAACATTTCTGGAATGGATAGAAAACATGTTTTTTTTGAAACAATCCATTTAGAAATTTCCAAAAAAGCATCTACACCTTCCTCATATTCATCAGCTTTTTAAAGTGTTGTAATCCAACTTTGACTCATTATTATATATAAAAAATATCAACAATAAATATAAAAAAAAATATCTTTTCAAAATAATATAACAATGATAAAAGTGAGTTAGAGGGGGAAATAGTAGATTATTTCAAGGATAATAAAGTTTGTAAAGTTAAAGATAGTAATTTTTTTTAACCACATTAAATAAAAAAGGGTGTTAAATATGATAATATATTTCCAATAACTTGGAGGGATATAATAAATTCACTCATAAAATAATGAATAACGTTACATTTTTGTAGAACATAAATGAGAAAATAATTATAATCCAAACATATCACATTGAACATGGGATGAATAAATTGAATAAAAAAGGATTTCCAAAAATTTGATCATAGTACATACTAAAAAATAAGTTGGGTTGTTTCATTAGAGTATATATCAATTGGAGAATAGAAAATATTAATGAGTGTTGACGTAGATGTAAATTAAATTATAATAGATTTATAAAATTACATTGAAAAATAAGAAGAGATATTTAAATTTTTTATTAACCTTTATTACATAGATTTTAATTTATAAAATATTGAGATTAGAAATGACGTTTAAAATTATAGAAAACAAATAAGGTAAAAATTATAAGGAAAATAGAAAAACTTTGATGAGAAAATTCATTCATGCAGAAGGAATTAAACAACAGATTCCTTTTAAACATTTATAATGTAAAAATAAATGAATATAAACTTATGAAATTATAAAAATATATAAAATGATATCCATAAAACAATATATAGAATATAGACATGGAGGAGAATGACTCTCATTTGAAAAAATAAGATTAAAAAGGGTCAACATACATGAAATAATTAAATTTAGTTCTTAAACATGGGGATTCTAAATGCTAAGATATGATATAAAAATAAAAATGTAATGATTACTATAGGTTTCAGGCACAACTGAAGTGCGTTAGTGGGTGTAACCAACTTTAATTTTATCATTAACAACGATCAATCTGAGATCCATCATGATAATACAATGCCAAATATTCAGAATAGAATGAAGAATGAAAAAGAAATAGGGGAGTTTCAGAACCATAAATCGGATCATCATATGTTGGTTATAATTAATTTAATTAATTGACAAGAATTACCTTGATGTAAATTTTTCTTTTTTGATGTTTCCAGTCATGATCAAATGTGATCTGTTGTTACGTCATAGAATCCAAGTGTATGATTCCTCTAGCAGTGATCCACACATGCTCCACGTATCTCTGGATGTCGCTGAAGGGATCTCCGGGTACTAGAACGGAAGATCCTTCGCTTGTGATGTCTTCCTTCGATCACCTTGATTCGGTGGAGGTGGATCTCTCTCTCGTAGCTTGAGAACGTTCTTTGTGTAAAAAGAATTATCTCTTGGCTTGAGAGGTTTTCCGAATCTGTTGTGCACAACCATAAAAAATGGCTAAGATAATGAGAATTATATAATTGGAATTTTAATTACATAGAATAATAAAATGAATTAACTACCATAAAGCATATATTCATTTCATTTAATTCTTAGTAATACCCCATGTCTAATAATAACAGTTGAATATTATTATTACTTGACATGTGCCCAAATAATTATTCAAAATATTATTTTATTAAATAAATAATATTATTTCTCATAAATTCCAAAAAAAAATACCTGGCATGTATATTTAATATACACGGTGTGTACTTTTATTTTTCCATTTTTATTTATTTTCTCTACCACATTTATTAGACCTTGAATAATGGCTATTTATTTCTAAAATAAATATCACTTCATTACTCGCTAATAAATATATTATTTCACCCACAATATATTCTCTCGAATAACTAGTGTCGAAATAAATATTATCAGGCATCCTTAAATAATTATTAAACCACAATCGGGAGTAATCTTTATTTAACTTGTTAAATTAATATTTAACTGAGATACTTGGACACACTTAGTGTGTGAACCTCTAGGCCTCTTTTTCAGTGGCATAAGGAGGAGACTACCTAAAGTCCAAGGTTAGTGTCTAGCAACATGCCAAGACACCCATAGAGAAAGAAGTTAATGCCACAATTGTAGCGACCCATACTTTACATACATTGTTATTACTTCAGAATTGAATCACACTTATTACAACATATAACAAAACCAGGAAAGGACCGTATAGGTATAGTGTCTTTAGAAACTGGGAAACATAAACAACTGGTTCATAAAGCATCTACACTGTCTCCCATTTATTTCATTATATATATAGTCCCTTTTTACATATCTTACTTAATAACCTTCTTCCTAACCTGGGGAAAGAAAACATATGAAATGTTGAGCTCAAATGATCATTAAGGGTAAACAAAATAAATATCAATCACATCATATTCATAAGAACATAACATTTTGGAAATCTTAACCCGCAAAAGAGATCATAATATCATAACATGGGATAAATCATAGTAGTGAAATGTAATCCCAATAATCACAACTTAAAACATGAAACTTTGTGGTGTACACACATAATCATAGAGAATAACTTCTTGTAAGTCAAGACTCATTTCCAAGACTATCTTAGTGGACAAAGTCCATTTCTGAACCGAGTTCAGTCCTCGTTTCAGTCCTGTTTCACTGAATCAGTTTAACCTTCCGTTCCAGCAATGTCTATGTCATTAGATATAAAATCTTTACCCAATGCATTGGAGGGAGATATAGGTCCCACCCATCTCATAATTATACCATTCTTATGTGTGCCAAAAAATCATAAACCATACATCATAGCATAACCCATGTAATAAAAATGGGAATCTTAAACATTGTGACATCATAAAACATTTCATATAAGATAAAGGAATTCATAAAAATATTTCCATCACAACATAATCAAATCAATGTAATAATAGGGATAGAAACAGAACCCTATATTATCTTAGATGGAAAATAATTTTGATAAAACCCTTGAACTCCATTCTTGAGGAAAATATCCTTTCTACTTCAAAAACATTTTTCCTTTCTTAACATGTCAAACAATTTTAAACTAAAATAAGTTGATTAAAAATAAAATTGAAAACTTGTAAGGGAAGCTTCTTGGAATTAATGTTTTAAAAATCCATTCATGCCGTATAAGTTAAAAAAACATTCTTCTTGTACTTTTGTCGGAAAAGTAAAAAAAAGTACCTCGTATGAAAAACGACGGAAGATTCCTTTCATATCTTTTACTAAAAACTCACCGAAGGGTAAAATTGGATATAAAATATTGTAGAAGGATATAAATATTACATATTGAGGAAACATGGATGTGGATGATAAAATACACCCCAGTAAATTCCAAAGTATAAACAATCTCGGATAAAAATGAGATTGTGATATTTCCCCTTACCTTAGGTCCGATTTGCTTCGTAAGTGTCTGAACCTACTGTATAATGATTTAAATAATGTTATTGACTTATTCCAGAATCATACTCATTGTTATGATATCATATATGGTTCACCTACAACTTTATATTACCCGTTCTTTTGTAAATTCCATGTTAAAGAGCGTTTTGGGTAAAATCATTTCATTTTTCGTCCGTGTTTTGACTTGTAATTATTCATATGATTAAATAGATCATGATTACTTAATTCCATAATATAAAACATGATTTATATATAATATATATTTAGAATATAAATATATATAATAGATCGGTAAATGGAAAGAAATACACCGTTCATGGAGACGGTAGGCCGTACGTACGCATGAACGCTGTTTTCGTTTCCTTATTGAGTTGAATGGAATTAAGTAGATGAAATACAAATATATACACATAAATACAGTATCATTATTATGTCATATATTTCATGATTACTTATTATATATACTTTATAATCATTAATGAATGGTTAACGTGGAGAATGAATCTCATCGCGTCGTGGAGACGGTAGTCCGTACGTACGCACGAGCGATCATATCATTCTCATGATCGTGGAATTCTATTGGAGTGTATGTATACTATTTCATAATCAATATCACTTTACAATAATCATATATATTCATTATTTACACCATTATACCCATCCACGTAAGGTGGTGGTGGAAAATAGATTACACCACGGCGTGGAGACGGTATTCGGTACGTACGCACGCGCGGTGATTTCATTTTCCGTAGGATGGATAGATGGTGAAATAGGGTTATTTAATAATTATAATAACATATCAGTATATGAGTGATACTTATGTTATTACTTCATAATTAAACAACTAAATAAGAAGAAGTGGAAGAAGAAATAAAGTTGAAAGAATTGGTAACGGACATTACCTCTTCTTTGAAACGCATCTTTGAGATCTCCTTTTAGGGCACTAAAAATGGTCTTTGAAGAAGACCAGGACCTCTAGGATGTTTCTAGGGAAGTGGAGAGGACAAATTGGCAGGGGTTGGCCGAGCTTGAAGGCTCAAAGTGGTGTGAGGAAGAGGGGGAGGAGGTTCCCTTTTATAAGGGAGGAGAGGGGCTCCTTTGGAAAAACTAAAAATATTATTTTATTATAAATTCATGTTAGGTTTTAAATAGCTCCAAATTGATTTATTTAGAAGCTAAGGTGGGGATGGGTCGAAATAATCTCATACAATAGAATTTGGACAAGTTTAGGTTCCTATTTTAACCTTATCATTTAGATTTAACATTAAGTTAAATAATTTTACTTTTACCGTGTCTTCTTGTGTTCTTATACTATAAGGTTAATAAACTTACTATAAGCAGCCAAAAGAACCCCAAGTTGTTTATTATTAATATATATAAACTTATCTAAGTCATTTGGAAAAACCATATATTTTTAGTAATAAAATAACAATTAATAATATAATATTTGTTTTAAAAACTATTTTATGTCAATTTTGACACTATTTAGTAATTGATTTTTGTGAAAATCATAAGAGAATGATTAGTTCGAAAAAGGTTAATTAAATCAATACTAACATTTCCTATTAACCTATAAAATTAGTGGAATTCATAAAAAGTCTCAAATTACATTTATTTTGGTATTTATAACATCAATTATGTTCATATTTCATTAATAAGATAATTACTGCATCATCTTTGTGTTATAAATAAATTAAATTATTTAATGTCTAAAAATTACAAATAAAATACCATTATGTAAGAAATATTTTTAGATTTCTAATGAATATTTATAGTCGAATTTATATTATGTATAACATTATATTAAAAATTATTTACTTATTAAACTTTGATTTTAACTATTTTAACCCTTCTTTAAATAAATTAATAATAAATGTTCAAATCTAATCCAAGTGGGCCTAAATCTTCATATTTTATTCCTAAGTTTGTTTTTGGTCGAATTAAACTTATAGAATAGAATTAGGACATGTGTTAGGGTAATAATAATATCATTTTACCCTTAATTACCCTATTTACTTTTAACCGTGGTAAATAAAAGTAAAAAGTTACTATTCACCAAAATTTATTTTCATCTCATTGAACCAAATTTTACTTACTGACATCAACCGTGTCTCTCAGATTTTTGAAATTCCACTCACAGAAGTGGTAAAATTAAGTTTTATGAAAAATTCAGTTTTTTTAACTACCACTTAGTGGTTTTACTATTCATCAAAAATTGAATGTTTTCAGAAAAATACCAAAATTTTACCCTAGGCTAATTTCGATATTCCAAATCCAAAAATGAAGTCCATTTTGAAAAATAAAATCTATATAATTTAAAAAAGTGGTCATTACTATTCATAACGGCTAGTTTTAATAATATTTTAATAACATGTCATTGTTTAGTGAAACTCGGTATTGTGTACGACACAAGCTATCGAGGAAGGTCACGATTGAGTGTAAAGCAAGCCAAGATAGTGTTGTGTGTAGTAAAAGATTCCTTTTATGATTTATAAAAACAAAAATATTTCTCATAAAAGTCTCGGGTGTTACATTCTACCCCCCTTAAAATGAATTTCTCCCTCGAAATTCGTCACTTTGTAACAAACAGATGAGGATACCTCTCCCTCATCATATCATCAAGCTCCCATGTAGCTTCTTCTAATTGGTGATTCTTCCATAAAACTTTCACCAATCGAGTGGTCTTGTTTTGTAGGACTTTTTCGCTATGATCCAGAATCTCTATCGGCTGTTCTTCACAAGAAAGATCTTGCTCCAGCGGTACAACTTCTGAGCTGAGTACATGAGAAGGACCAGGTATGTACTTTCTCAGGAGAGATAATGGAACATATCGTGAACTTGAGAGAGATTCGGTGGAAGAGGCAATCGGTAAGCTACCTTCCCAACACGATCCAATATTTCGAAAGGACCAATATATCCAGGGCTCAACTTCCCCTTCTTTCCAAATCTCATGACCCTATTCCCGGGAGATATTCATAAGAACACTTTATCACCCACTTCAAACTCTAGGTCTTTTCTTCAGTTGTCGGAATAACTTTTCTGTCGACTCTGAGCTGCTCTTATGTGTTGTTGAATAGATCTGACCTTTTCTGCCATTTTATCAACGAGATCGGGTCCTAATAGCTTTCTTTCCCCAACTTCATCCCAGCAAGTTGGAGTCCTACATTTCTTTCCATAGAGAGCTTCATAAGGAGCCATCTGAATACTGGAGTAAAAGATATTTTATAAGAAAATTCCACCAAAGGTAGGTATTTATCCCAACCACCTTTGAAATCCATAGAGCAAGCTCTCAACATATCTTATAGAGTTTGAATCGTCCTCTTAGACTGACCGTCTGTCTAAGGATGATAAGCAGTGCTGAAACTCAACTCTGTATCCAGAGTATGCTGAAGACTTCGCCAGAACTTTGAGGTAAAACTTAGATCCCGATCAGATATAATAGAAAGTGGTACTCCATGCAATATTACCACTTCCTTCACATATATCCTGGCAAACTGATCCAGATAGAAATCCTCTCTAATAGCGATGAAGTGTGCAGACTTTGTAAGACGATCAACTATGACCCAGATAACATTATTGCCTTTGGATGTTTTAAGAAATCTGGTGACAAAGTCCATAGTGATGTTTTCCCATTTCCATTCAGGTATGGGTAATGGTTGTAACATCCCCTTAGACTTTTGTCTCTCAGCTTTAACTTGCTGAAAAACCAAGCATCAAGAGACATATTCAGCAACATCTCTTTTCATGCCATCCCACCAGAAGTACTCTTTCAGGTCCCTATACATCTTCGTGCTTCCAGGATGAATGGAGAATGAAGAACTATGAGCCTCATCCAACAGCTCCTTCTTTAATTCAGGGTTGGGAGGAACACAAACCCAATTCCTGAACTTTATTATCCCATCACAATCAAGGTTGAATTCAGGAACATTTCTCACCTTCTTTTGTAACTTGACATCTTCTTTCTGTGCCTCTTTAATCTTCAAATGTATAGATGGTTGAACATTCATTTGAGAAAGATACGATTTTCCCCTTTCATTATAATTCCAAGATCCATCCTTTGTAAATCCATAAATATTGGATCTTTTGTGATCCTCATCATGGATAAACTGGCATGGTCTTGTCGACTTAATGCATCTGCCACCTTGTTTGCTTTCCCAGGGTGGTAATGGATTGAGCAGTCGTAATCATTAATCTGCTCCAACCATCTTCTTTGGCGCATATTCAACTCATTTTGTGTGAAAATATACTTTAAACTTTTATGATCAGTATAAATGTCACACCTTTCTCCATAAAGATAATGCCTCCAAATCTTTAATGCAAAGATTACCACAGCTAACTCCAAATCATGAGTTGGGTAATTTTTCTCATGTATTTTCAATTTTCGTGAGGCATAAGCTATCACCATATCATTTTTCATAAGAACACACCCCAATCCCTTCTTGGATGCATCACTGTAGATCACAAACCTTTCTCCACTACAAGGCAGTGTGAGCACAGGTGCACTGGATAACCTTCTTTTCAACTTCTTGAAATTCTCTTCACATTCCTCCATCCAAACAAACTTAACTCCCTTCTGAGTCAACTTGGTGAGTGGATTAGATAATCGTGAAAAATATTTCACAAAATGTCGATAATATCCATCAAAACCAAGAAAACTTTGGATATCAGTTATTGTTGTTGGTCTCGAACATCTTTTGATAACCTATGTTTTTGTTGGATCCACATATATCCCATCTTTTGAGATTATGTGACCCAAAAATGAAACTTTTTGAAGCCAAAATTCACACTTGGTAAATTTGGCATAAAGCTTCTCCTTTCTCAGGGTCTTCAATATAATTCTCATGTGATCTTCATGTTCTTCCTTACTATTTGAATAGACAAGAATATCATCTATAAAGACTACCAAAAACTGATCAAGATAGTCTCTAAATACTCTATTCATCAGATCCATGAAGATAGCAGGGGAATTAGTAAGACCAAATGGCATCACTATAAATTCATAGTGTCTATACCTTGTACAGAAAGCCGTTTTCGGTATATCCTCCCTTTTGACCTTTAATTGATGATACCCTGAATGAAGATCAATCTTGGAAAAGTATTGAGCTCCGCGTAGTTGGTCAAATAGGTCATCAATGCGTGGGAGAGGATATTTTTTCTTGATAGTGATCTTGTTAAGTTCTCGATAATCAATGCAGAGTCTCATTGATCCATCTTTCTTCTTAAAAAACAGAACATGTGCTCCCCAATGTGACACACTAGGGCATATGAACCCCTTATCAAGATTATCTTGGAGTTGCTTCTTCAATTCCTGCAACTCAATTGGGGCCATTCTATAAGGTGTCTTTGAAATAGGCAAAGCACCCGGTATGAGTTCTATTGAAAACTCAACTTCAAGATTTGGTGGAAGACCTGGTAATTCCTCTGGAAATACATCATAAAACTCCCGTACAATGGGAATATTCTTAATCGTGAGTTTCTCACCAACCATTTGAGATAAATAACCTTCATTTAGTGGAATCAAGACCCATAAGATGGAAGAAATTTCCACTGGAAGGTTATGTTCATCCTTGCATTGATAGACGATCATAGATTGATCTGGAATATGAAATGTGACTTCCCTTCTTTGGAAATTGATATGAGATCCATATAAAGAAATCCAATCCATGCCAAGAATCACATCAAATTCTACTATAGGAAGGATCACAAGATTTGCAGGAAGCACTTTACCACAAACTTCGATCGGAGAAGAATTATAAACTTTTGATGTGACTGTTGTGCCATTAGGGGTTGTCACAGCTAACTCAACATCTAATTGTTGAGGTAATATGGTGATATCCTTAGAAAATTTTTCAGAAATAAAAGAGTGGGTGGATCCAGAATCAAATAAAACATTTCCTACTTTAGATTGGATGGTAAGTGTACCTTTCACCACATCGTTATCATACTCCACATCACTGATAGAAATTGCATGTGACTTTCCTTTGTCATTAGCCTTAAGAATTTTTTGACGTCGACCATCATCATCAACCCTTGGATTTGGGCATTGATTGGAATAATGCCCCATCTCCTTGAACTAGAAACATTGAAGTGTAGTAGGTTCATTTTGTGTATCCCTTCCTTTGTTTGCATCATTAGACATATTCTTCCCATCATTGGGGTATTCAAATGCCCTATGACCTTCCTTTCCACATTTGAAACATTTACTTATCCCTTTAAGACAACTCCCTCCATGTTTCTTTCCACACTTTGAGCATAAGGGAAAGCTCATCTTTTTTTCATTGTGCTCTTTATATTTTCCTTTGAATTCCATTTTCCTCTTCTTATCAAACCCATATGACTGATGGGTTACTCCAATCTTCATCTCAACTTTGAGAGAACATCGAACGATTTCCTCATAGCTATTGAAGTCCCTTATGGATAACGCCCTTCTAAGACTTGGTTTTAAGCCACTAAAGAATCGATCGATCTTACTCTCAGGTTGGATAATAATACCAGAAGCATACCTTGCAAGTCTTGTAAAATTTGCTTCATAGGAACCAACAGATTCATCATCCTTTTACTTCAGTTCAAGAAACTCTTTCTCCATCTTTGTTTGGAGAATACGAGGGAAGTACTTATTGAAAAATAAGTTCTTTAACTCTTCCCATTCCATGGACTCAATTTAATCCCTTTGCATCGTATTCTTAATAAGGTTCCACCATTGATCAACATCACCTTCCAAACAATACACTGCTAAGATGACTTTATCATGTTCAGAACATTGAAGAAATGAAAATATCTTTTCAATAGTACTAATCAATTGTTCAGAAACTAATGGATCAGTAGACCCGCTGAATGAAGGTGGACGCTGCCTCATGAAGGATTCAACAGAATGTTGCTCATTCCTTTGCTCGTTTGGAAGTCCTGCATGATTCATAGATTGAGAAAGTTGTGTGAGCATGGCTACAAGATTTTGCATTCCATCTCCCATAACGTTTGGTTGCTCAGGGGGACAATCATTGCATTTCCCGTCGTATTCCGCATTAACACGGTTCCTTCAGGTTCCATACATTGACTAAAACCAAGAAGAATAGTGTGAGCAACACTAATTATAATAGGAAAACCACATAATCAAGAATAAAATTTCACACTTAAGGTCTTATCCTAGGTTATTCATGGCCATTTCTAAAACACTAAGATTGTGTTCTATGCTTAGAATTATCCTTAAGATTATTACTAAGGCTTTCACATCCTAGTTTCCAAAGGTTGACTATACCTTTCCTCTGATACCAACTGTAGTGACCCATACTTTACATATATTGTTATTACTTTAGAATTTAATCACACTTATTACAACATATAACAAAACTAGGAAAGGACCGTATAGGTATAGTGTCTTTAGAAACTGGGAAACATAAACAACTGGTTCATAAAGCATCTACACTGTCTCCCATTTATTTCATCATATCTATTGTCCCTTTTGACATATCTTACTTAATAACCTTCTTCCTGACCTGGGGAAAGAAAACATACAAAAGAGTGATCTCAAATGCTCTATAAGGGTAAACAAAAGAAATACCAATCACATCATATTCATAAGAACATAACATTTTGGAAATCTTAACTTTCAAAAGAGATCATAATATCATAACATGGGATAAATCATAGTAGTGAAATGTAATCCCAATAATCACAACTTAAAACACGAAAATTTTTGGCGTAAACACATAATCATAGAGAATCATTTCTTGTTAGTCAAGACTCATTGCCAAGACTATCTTAGTGGACAAAGTCCATTTCTGAACCGAGTTCATTCCTCGTTTTAGTCCTGTTTCACTGAATCGGTTTAACCTTCCGTTACAGCCATGTATATCTCATGAGATATAAAATTTTTACCCAATGCATTGGAGGGAGATATAGGTCCCACCCATCTCATAATGATACCATTCTTATGTGTGCCACAAAATCATAAACCATACATCATAGCATAACCCATGTAATAAAAATGGGAATCTTAAACATCGTGACATCATAAAACAATTCATATAAGATAAAGGAATTCATAAAAATATTTCCATCACAACATAATCAAATCAATGTAATAATAGGGATAGAAACAGAACCCGATATTATCTTAGATGGAAAATAATTTTGATAAAACTCTTGAACTCCATTCTTGAGGAAAATATCCTTTCTACTTCAAAAACATTTTTCCTTTCTTAACATGTCAAACAATTTTAAACTAAAAGAAGTTGATTAAAAATAAAATTGAAAACTTGTAAGGGAAGATTCTTGGAATTAATGTTTTAAAAATTCATTCATGCCGTATAAGTTAAAAAAACATTCTTCTTGTACTTTTGTCGGAAAAGTCAAAAAAAGTACCTCGTACGAAAAAGGACGAAACATTCCTTTCATATCTTTTACTAAAAACTCACCGAAGGTTAAAATTGGATATAAACTATTGTATAAGGATATAAATATTACATATTTAGGAAACATGTATGTGGATGATAAAATACACCCCTGTAAATTCCAAAGTATAAACAATCTCAGATAAAAATGAGATTGTGATATTTCCCCTTACCTTAGGTCCGATTTACTTCGTAAGTGTACAAACCTCCTGTATAATGATTTAAATAATGTCATTGACTTATTACAGAATCATACTCATTGTTATGATATCATATATGGTTCACTTATGACTTTATATTACCCGTTCTTTTGTAAATTCCATGTTAAAGAGCGTTTTGGGTAAAAGCGTTTCATTTTTCGTCAGTGTTTTGACTTGTAATTATTCATATGATTACTTAGACCATGATTACTAAATTCAAGAATATAAAAAATGATTTATATATAATATATATTTAGAATATACATATATATAATAGATCAGTAAATGGAAAGAAATACACCGTTCACGGAGACGGTAGGC
Source organism: Viscum album (assembly GCA_963277665.1). Taxonomy (NCBI): domain Eukaryota; kingdom Viridiplantae; phylum Streptophyta; class Magnoliopsida; order Santalales; family Viscaceae; genus Viscum; species Viscum album. Next base: position 75,867,434 of record OY728145.1, read on the forward strand.
CGTACGTACGCATGAACGCTGTTTTCGTTTCCTTATTGAGTAGAATGGAATTAAGTAGATGAAATACATATATACAAACATAAATACAATATCATTATTATGTCATATATTTCATGATTACTTATTATATATACTTTATAATCATTAATGAATGGTTAACGTGGAGAATGAATCTCATCGCGTCGTGGAGACGGTAGTCCGTACGTACGCACGAGCGATGATATCATTATCATGATTGTGGAATTGTATTGGAGTGTATGTATACTATTTCAGAATCAATATCAATTTAAAATAATCATATATATTCATTATTTACACCATTATACCTATCCAAGTAAGGCGGTGGTGGAAAATAGATTACACCACGGCGTGGAGACGGTATTCCGTATGTACGCACGCGCGGTGATTTCATTTTACGTAGGATGGATAGATGGTGAAATAGGGTTGTTTCATACTTATAATAACATATCAGTATATGAGTGTTACTGATGTTATTACTTCATAATGAAACAACTAAAGAATAAGAAGTGGAAGAAGAAATAAAGTTGAAAGAATTGGTAACAGACATTACCTCTTCTTTGAAACGCCTCTTTGAGATCTCCTTTTAGGGCACTAAAATTGGTCTTTGAAGAAGACCAGGACCTCTAGGATGTTTCTAGGGAAGTGGAGAGGAGAAATTGGTAGGGGTTGGCCGATCTTGAAGTCTCAAAGTGGTGTGAGGAAGAGGGGGAGGAGGTGCCCTTTTATATGGGAGGAGAGGGACTCCTTTGGAAAAACTAAAAATATTATTTTATTATAAAGTCAAATTCGGTTTTAAATAGCTCCAAATTGATTTATTTCGAAGCTAAGGTGGGGATGGGTCGAAAGCTTCTCATAAATTATAATTTAGAAAAGTTTAGGTTCCTATTTTAACCTTATCATTTAGATTTAACATTAAGTTAAATAATTTTACTTTTACCGTGTCTTCTTGTGTTCTTATACTATAAGGTTAATAAACTTACTATAAGCAGCCAAAAGAACCCCAAGTTGTTTATTATTAATATATATAACCTTATCTAATTCATTTGGCCGAACCTTATATTTTTAGGAATAAAATAAAAATTAATAATATAATATTTGTTTTAAAAACTATTTTATGTCAATTTTGACACTATTTAGTAATTGATTTTTGTGAAAATCATAACAGAATGATTAGTTAGAAAAAAGTTAATTAAATCAATACTAACATGTCACATTAACCTATAAAATTAGTGGAATTCATGAAAAGTCTCATATTACATTTATATTTGTATTTATAACATCAATTATGTCAATAGTTTATTAATAAGATAATTACTGCATCATAATTGTGTTATAAATAAATTAAATTATTTAATGTCTAAAAATTACAAATAAAATACCATTATTTATGAAATATTTTTACCTTTCTAATTAATATTTATAGTCGAATTTATCTTATGTATAACCTTATATTAAAAATTATTTACTTATTAAACTTTGATTTTAACTATTTTAACCCTTCTTTAAATAAATTAATAATAAATGTCCTAATCTAATCCAAGTGGGCCTAAATGGTAATATTTTATTCATAAGTTTGTGTTTGGTCGAATTAAACTTATCCAATAGAATTAGGACATGTGTTAGGGTAATAATAATATCATTTTTATCCTTAATTACACTATTTACTTTTAACCGTGGTAAATAAAAGTAAAAAGTTACTATTCACCAAAAATTATTTTCATCTCATTGAACCACATTTTACTTACTTACATCAATCGTGTCTCTCAGATTTTTGAAATTCCACTCACAGAAGCGTTAAAATTAAGTTTTATGAAAAATTCCGTTTTTTTAACTACCACTTAGTGGTTTCACTATTCATCAAAAATTGAAAGTTCTCAGAAAAATACCAAAATTTCACCCTAGGCTAATTTCGATATTCCAAATCCAAAAATGAAGTCCATTTTGAAAAATAAAATTTATAAAATTTCAAAAAGGGGTTATTACTATTCATAACGGCTAGTTTTAATAATATTTTAATAGCATATCATTGTTTAGTGAAACTCGGTATTGCGTACGACGCAAGCTATCGAGGAAGGTCGCGATTGTGTGTAAAGAAAGCCAAGCTAGTGTTGTGTGTAGTGAAATATTCCTTTTATGATTTATAAAAACAAAAATATTTCTCATAAAAGTCTCGGGTGTTACATTCTACCCCCCTTAAAATGAATTTCGCCCTCGAAATTTGTCACTTTGTAACAAACAGATGAGGATACCTCTCCCTCATAATATCCTCAAGCTCCCATGTAGCTTCTTATAATTGGTGGTTCTTCTATAAAACTTTCACCTATCAAGTGGTCTTGTTTCGTAGGACTTTTTCAATACGATCCAGAATCTCTATCGGCTGTTCTTCATAAGAAAGATCTTGCTCCAGCGGTACAACTTCTGAGCTGAGTACATGTGAAGGATCAGGTATGTACTTTCTCAGGAGAGATAATGTAACGCATCGTAAACTTGAGAGAGATTCGGTGGAAGCGCCAATTGGTAATCTACCTTCCCAACACGATCTAGTATTTTGAAAGGACCGATATATCTAGGGACCAACTTCCCCTTCTTTCCAAATCTCATGACCCACTTCCCGGGAGATATTAGTAAGAACACTTTATCACCCACTTCAAACTCTAGGTCTTTTCTTCGGTTGTCGACATAACTTTTCTGTCGACTCTGAGATGCTCTTATGTGTTGTTGAATAGATCTGACTTTTTCTTCCATTTCATCAACGAGATCGGGTCCTAATAGCTTTCTTTCCCCAACTTCATCCCAGCAAGTTGGAGTCCTGCATTTCTTTCCATAGAGAGCTTCATAAGGAGCCATCTGAATACTGGAGTGAAATATATTATTATAAGAAAATTCCACCAAAGGTAGGTATTGATCCCAACCACCTTTGAAATCCATAGAGAAATCTCTCAACATATCTTCTAGAGTTTGAATCGTCCTCTCAGACTGACCGTCTGTCTGAGGATGATAAACAGTGCTGAAACTCAACTCTGTATCCAGAGTATGCTGAAGACTTCGCCAGAACTTTGAGGTAAACCTCGGATCCCGATCAGATATAATAGAAAGTGGTACTCCATGAAATCTTACCACTTCCTTCACATATATTCTGGAAACCTGATCCAGAGAGAAATCATCTCTAATAGCGATGAAGTGTGCAGACTTTGTAAGACAATAAACTATGACCCAGATAGCATTATTACCTTTGGATGTTTTAGGAAATCCGGTGACAAAGCCCATAGTGATGTTTTCCCATTTCAATTCGGGTATGGTTAATGTTTGTAACATCTCCTTAGACTTATGTCTCTCAGCTTTAACTTGCTGACAAACCAAGCATCAAGAGACATATTCAGCAACATCTCTTTTCATGCCATCCCACCAGAAGTACTCTTTTATGTACCTATACATCTTCATACTTCCAGGTTGAATGGAGAATGAAGAACTATGAGCCTCATCCAGAAGCTCCTTCTTTAATTTGGGTATGGGAGGAACACAAACCCGATTCCTGAACTTTATTATCCCATCACAATCAAGGTTGAATTCAGGAACATTTCTCACCTTCTTTTGTAACTTGACATCTTCTTTCTGTGCCTCTTTAATCTTCAAATGTATAGATGGTTGAACATTCATTTAAGAAAGATACGATTTTCCCCTTTCATTATAATTCCAAGATCCATCCTTTGTAAATCCATAAATATTGGATCTTTTGTGATCCTCATCATGGATAAACTGGCATGGTCTTGTCGACTTAATGCATCTGCCACCTTGTTTTCTTTCCCAGGGTGGTAATGGATTGAGCAGTCGTAATCCTTAATCAGCTCCAACCATCTTCTTTGGCGCATATTCAGCTCCTTTTGTGTGAAAATATACTTTAAACTTTTATGATCAGTATAAATGTCACACCTTTCTCCATAAAGATAATGCCTCCAAATATTTAATGCAAAGATTACCGCAGCTAACTCCAAATCATGAGTTGGGTAATTTAGCTAATGTATTTTCAATTTTCGTGAGGCATAAGCTATCACCATATCATTTTTCATTAGAACACACCCCAATCCCTTCTTGGATGCATCACTGTAGATCACAAACCTTTCTCCACTACAAGGAAGTGTGAGCACATGTGAACTGGATAACCTTCTTTTCAACTCCTTGAAATTATCTTCACATTCCTCCGTCCACACAAACTTAACTCCTTTCCGAGTCAAATTAGTGAGTGGATTAGATAATCGTGAAAAATATTTCACAAAACGTCGATAATATCCAGCCAAACCAAGAAAACTTCAGATCTCAGTTACTGTTGTAGGTCTCGACCATCTTTTGATAACCTCTTTTTTTGCTGGATCAACAGATATCCCCTCTTTTGAGATTATGTGACCCAAAAATGAAACTTTTTGAATCCAAAATTCACACTTGGTAAATTTGGCATAAATCTTCTCCTTTCTCAGGGTCTTCAATATAATTCTCAAGTGATCTTCATGTTCTTACTTTCTCTTTGAATAGACAAGAATATCGTCTATAAAGACTACCACAAACTGATCAAGATAGTCTCTAAAGACTCTATTCATCAGATCCATGAAGATAGTAGGGGAATTAGTAAGACCAAATGGCATCACTATAAATTCATAGTGTCCATACCTTGTACGGAATTCCTTCTTCGGTATATCCTCCCTTTTGACCCTTAATTGATGATACCCTGAACGAACATCAATCTTGGAAAAGTATTGAGCTCCGCGTAGTTGGTCAAATAGGTCATCAATGCGCGGGAGAGGATATTTGTTCTTGATAGTGATCTTGTTAAGTTCTCTATAATCAATGCAGAGTCTCATTGATCCATATTTCTCCTTAAAAAATAGAACAGGTGCTCCCCAAGGTGACACACTAGGGCATATGAACCCCTTATCAATATTCTCTTGGATTTTCTTCTTCAATTCCTGCAACTCAATTGGGGCCATTCTATAAGGTGTCTTTGAAATAGGCAAAGCACCCGGTACGAGTTCTATTGAAAACTAAACTTCACAATTTGGTGGAAGACCCGGTAATTCCTCTGAAAATACATCATCAAACTCTCGTACAATGGGAATATTCTTAATTGTGAGTTTCTCACCAACCATTTGAGATAAATAACCTTCATTTAGTGGAATCGGGACCCATAAGATGGAAGAAATTTCCACTGGAAGGTTATGTTCATCATTGCATTGATAGACGATCATAGATTGATCTGGAATATGAAATGTGACTTCCATTCTTTGGCAATTGATATGAGATCCATATAAAGAAAGCCAATCCATGCCAAGAATCACATAAAATTATATTATAGGAAGGATCACAAGATTTGCAGGAAGTACTTTCCCACATACTTTGATCGGAGAAGAATTATAAAATTTTGATGCGACTGTTATGCCATTAGGGGTTGTCATAGATAACTCAACATCTAATTGTTGAGGTAATACAGTGATATCCTTAGAAAATTCTTCAGAAATAAAAGAGTGGGTGGATCAAGAATCAAATAAAACATTTTCTACTTTAGAGTGGATGGTAAGTGTACCTTTCACCACATCATTATCGTACTCCACATCACTGATAGAAATTGCAAGTGAATTTCCTTTGTCTTTAGCCTTAAGAGTTTGTTGACGTCAGCCATCATCATAAACCCTTGGATTTGGGCATTGATTGGCATAATGCCCCATCTCCTTGCACTTGAAACATTGAAGTGTAGTAGGTTCATTCCTTGTATCCCTTCCTTTGTTTACATCATTAGACATATTTTTCCCATCATTGCGGCATTCAAATGCCCTATGACCTTCCTTTCCACATTTGAAACATTTACTTGTCCCTTTAAGACAACTCCCTCCATGTTTCTTTCCACACTTTGAGCATAAGGGAAAGCTCATCTTATTTTCAGTGTCCTCTTTAGATTTTCCTTTGAATTCCATTTTCATCTTCTTATCAAACCCATATGACTGATGGGTTATTCCAATCTCCATCTCAACTTTGAGAGCACATCGAACAATTTCCTCATAGCTATTGAAGTCTCTTATGGCTAACGCCCTTTGAATACTTGGTTTTAAGCCACTAAAGAATCGATCGATCTTACTCTCAGGATGGATAATAATACCAGAAGCGTACCTTCCAAGTCTTGTAAAATTTGCTTCATAGGTACCAACGGATTCATCATCCTTTTACTTCAGTTCAAGAAAATATTTCTCCATATTTGTTTGGAGAATACGAGGGAAGTACTTATTGAAAAATAAGTTCTTGAACTCGTCCCATTCTGTGGACTCAATTTCATCCCTTTGCCTCGTATTCTTAATAAGATTCCACCATTGATCAACATCACCTTCCAAACAATACAATACAAAGATGACTTTATCATGTTCATAACATTGATGAACTGAAAATATCTTTTCAGTAGTACTAATCCATTGTTCAGCAACTAATGGATCAGTAGACCTGTTGAATGAAGGTGGACGCTGTCTCATGAAGGATTCAACAGAATGTTGCTCCTTCCCTTTCTTGTTTGGAAGTCCTGCATGATTCATAGCATGATAAAGTTGTGTGAACATGGCTACAATATTTTGCATTCCAGCTCCCATAACGTTTGGTTGCTCAGGGGGACAATCATTGCATTGCCCGTCGCATTCCGCATTAACACGATTCCTTCAGGTTCCAGCCATTGACTAAAACCAAGAAGAATAGTGTGAGCAACACTAATTATAATAGGAAAACCACATAATCAAGACAAAAATTTCACACTTAAGGTCTTATCCTAGGTTATTCATGGCCATTTCTAAAACACTAAGATTGTGTTCTATTCTTAGACTTATCCTTAAGATTCTTACTAAGGCTTTCACATCCTAGTTTCCAAAGGTTGACTATACCTTTCCTCGGATACCAACTGTAGCGACCCATACTTTACATACATTTTTATTACTTTAGAATTGAAGCACACTTATTACAACATATAACAAAACCAGGAAAGGACCGTATAAGTATAGTGTCTTTAGAAAATGGGAAACATAAACAACTGGTTCATAAAGCGTCTACACTGTCTCCCATTTATTTCATCATATCTATAGTCCCTTTTGACATATCTTAATTAATAACCTTCTTCCTGACCAAGGGAAAGAAAACATACAAAAGGGTGAGCTCAAATGCTCTGTAAGGGTAAACAAAAGAAATATCAATCACATCATATTCATAAGAACATAACATTTTGGAAATCTTAACCTGTAAAAGAGATCATAATATCATAACATGGGATAAATCATAGTAGTGAAATGTAATACCAATAATCACAACTAAAAACATGAAACTTTTTGGAGTACACACATAATCATAGAGAATCATTTCTTGTTAGTCAAGACTCATTGCCAAGACTATCTTAGTGGACAAAGTCCATTTCTGAACCGAGTTCATTCCTCGTTTCAGTCCTGTTTCACTGAACCGGTTTAACCTGCCGTTCCAGCCATGTCTATCTCATGAGATATAAAATCTTTACCCAATGCATTGGAGGGTGATATAGGTCCCACCCATCTCATAATGATACCATTCTTATGTGTGCCACAAAATCATAAACCATACATCATAGCATAACCCATGTAATAAAAATGGGAATCTTAAACATTGTGACATCATAAAACAATTCATATAAGATAAAGGAATTCATAAAAATATTTCCATCACAACATAATCAAATCTATGTAATAATAGGGATAGAAACATAACCCTATATTATCTTAGATGTAAAATAATTTTGATAAAACTCTTGAACTCCATTATTGAGGAAAATATCCTTTCTACTTCAAAAACATTTTTCCTTTCTTAACATGTCAAACAATTTTAAACTAAAAGAAGTTGATTAAAAATAAACTTCAAAACTTGTAAGGTAATCTTCTTGGAATTAATGTTTTAAAAATCCATTCATTCCGTATAAGTTAAAAAAAACATTCTTCTCGTACTTTTGTCGGAAAAGTCAAAAAAAGTACCTCATACGAAAAACGATGAAAGATTCCTTTCATATCTTTTACTAAAAACTCACCAAAGGGTAAAATTGGATATAAACTATTTTAGAAGGATTTAAATATTACATATTGAGGAAACATGGATGTGGATGACAAAATACACCCCAGTAAATTCCAAAGTATAAACAATCTCTGATAAAAATGAGATTGTGATATTTCCCCTTACCTTAGGTCCGATTTGTTTTGTAAGTGTCCGAACCTCCTGTATAATGATTTAAATAATGTCATTGACTTATTCCAGAATCATACTCTTTGTTATGATATCATATATGGTTCACTTACGACTTTATATTACCCGTTCTTTTGTAAATTCCATGTTAAAGAGCGTTTTGGGTAAAATCGTTTCATTTGTCGTCCGTGTTTTGACTTGTAATTATTCATATGATTACTTATATCATGATTACTTAATTACAGAATATAAAAAATTATTTATATATAATATATATTTAGAATATACATATATATAATAGATCAGTAAAAGGAAAGAAATACACTGTTCATGGAGACGGTAGGCCGTACGTACGCATGAACGGTGTTTTCGTTTCCTTATTGAGTTGAATGGAATTAAGTAGATGAAATAAACATATATACACATAAATCCAGTATCATTATTATGTCATATATTTCATGATTACTTATTATATATACTTTATAGTCATTCATGAATGGTTAACGTGGAGAATGAATCTCATCGCGTTTTGGAGACGGTAGTCCGTACGTACGCACGAGCGATGATATCGTTCTCATGATCGTGGAATTGTGTTGGAGTGTATGTATACTATTTCGGAATCAATATCACTTTACAATAATCATATATATTCATTCTTTACACCATTATACCCATCCATGTAAGGTGGTGGTGGAAAATAGATTACACCACGGCGTGGAGATGGTATTCCGTACGTACGCACACGCGGTGATTTCATTTTCCGCAGGATGGATAGATGGTGAAATAGGGTTGTTTCATAATTATAATAACATATCAGTATATGAGTGATACTTATGTTATTACTTCATAATGAAACAACTAAATAATAAGTGGAAGAAGAAATAAAGTTGAAAGAATTGGTAACGGACATTACCTCTTCTTTGAAACGCCTCTTTGAGATATCCTTTTAGGGCACTAAAATTGGTCTTTGAAGAATACCAGGACCTCTAGGATGTTTATAGGGAAGTGGAGAGGAGAAATTGGCAGGGTTTGGCCGAGCTTGAACGCTCAAAGTGGTGTGAGGAAGAGGGGGAGGAGGTTCCCTTTTATAAGGGAGGAGAGGGGCTCCTTTGGAAAAACTAAAAATATTATTTTATTATAAAGTCATGTTCGGTTTTAAATAGATCCAAATTGATTTATTTCAAAGATAAGGTGGGGATGGGTCTAAATTCTCTCATCCAATAGAATTTATACAAGTTTAGGTTCTTATTTCAACCTTATCATTTATATTTAACATTAAGTTAAATAATTTTACTTTTACCGTGTCTTCTTGTGTTCTTATACTATAAGGTTAATAAACTTACTATAAGCAGCCAAACGAACCCCAAGTTGTTTATTATTAATATATATAACCTTATCTAAGTCATTTGGGAGAACCTTATATTTTTAGGAATAAAATAACAATTAATAATATAATATTTTTTTAAAAAACTATTTTATGTCAATTTTGACACTATTTAGTAATTGATTTTTGTGAAAATCATAACAGAATGATTAGTTTGAATAAAGTTAATTAAATCAATACTAACATTTTATATTAACATATAAAATTAGTGGAATTAATAAAAGTCTCAAATTAAATTTATTTTGGTATTTATAACATCAATTATGTCAATATTTCATTAATAAGACAATTACTTGATCATCTTTGTGTTATAAATAAATTAAATTATTTAATGTCTAAAAATTACAAATAAAATACCATTATGTAGGAAATATTTTTATATTTCTAATGAATATTTATAGTCGAATTTATCTTATTTATAACCTTATATTAAAAATTATTTACGTATTAAACTTTGATTTAAACTATTTTAACCCTTCTTTAAATAAATTAATAATAAATGTCCTAATCTAATCCAAGTGGGCCTAAATGGTCATATTTTATTCCTAAGTTAGTTTTTGGTCGAATTACACTTATCCAATAGAATTAGGACATGTGTTAGGGTAATAATAATATCATTTTTACCCTTAATTACCCTATTTACTTTTAACCGTGGTAAATAAAAGTAAAACGTTACTATTTACCAAAAATTATTTTCATCTCATTGAACCACATTTTACTTACTGACATCAACCGTGTCTCTCGGATTTTTGAAATTCCACTCACAGAAGCGGAAAAATTAAGTTTTATGAAAAATTCAGTTTTTTTAACTACCACTTAGTGGTTTCACTATTCATCAAAAATTGAAAGTTTTCAGAAAAATACCAAAATTTCACCCTAGGCTAATTTCGATATTCTGAATCCAAAAATGAAGTCCATTTTGAAAAATAAAATTTATAAAATTTCAAAAAGTGGTTATTACTATTCATAACAGCTAGTTTTAATAATATTTTAATAGCATGTCATTGTTTAGTGATACTCGGTATTGCGTACGGCGCAAGCTATCGAGGAAGGTCGCGATTGCGTGTAAAGAAATCCAAGCTAGTGTTTTGTGTAGTGAAATATTCCTTTTATGATTTATAAAAACAAAAATATTTTTCATAAAAGTCTTGGGTGTTACAATAATTATGTGTCACCTCCTACAAACGCTTACCGTGTAATATAATCCCTTTGTCTCGATATATCAAATCAAGCGGGTTGCATGCTGGTGCCATCAACCCATGTGCTCGATTATTCTTTCTTTGGATTCCTAGAATTGAACTTTCTCATCCCTTACCATGGACATGGATTTATTTAGGCTATATCAATTCCCTCAAAGGGCCTGTGATATCTACTTCTGTTATGGAACAGAAGGGATAAATCTTTTCTCACATTATCTATTAATGCATTATCACTCGTGATGCACCCAACATATCCTATCTCACTGTGAATAGTGTGTCATCATAGTTTTAATCAATACATCTAAGTGCATGAGTTGTAATACCCATTAATAATAATATTAAAGTCTAAGGACCAATACACACATCCGCAGATTAGAACATCCAATGACACTATGAAATGTGGACTTCCTACTGCCGGGTCTCGTTCTCATAATATCCTCTTGGATATTACCAAGGGTGCACACCATGAGAAGGTGCCTCAAAGTTTTATGAGTCGTCACCCCTAATGGCCTGTATTATTTGTGTCCCTCAAATAACATCATCCGACCATAGAACATATATATATTCAAGAACAGTGTTATGGCACTTCCGGGTTCTCCTCATAGCAGAGATCCGCTATGAACCATTGATGTAACAACTATCCTTAGGACATTATCACATGCATTTTCACGTAGAATAATAGTCAAGATGTGATAAGGTATTTATTTAATGAATAAAGTACAAAGTAGTTGTTTCTAGGCCACTAACTCCAAAAGACTCCCACTTGGACTAGATCCAACTGCTAACAACCTTTAACCCACTAACTCTCACATGATATTCATGCTTCTGTTGAGATAATCCTTTAGTCACAGGGTCTTCCACGTTTTCTTTTTCAGACACTCTGCTCACAGCAACTTCACCCCTTTTATAGAAATCCCTCAAGAGGTGATACTTACAGAGTATGTTCTTTGTCTTTTGATGTGACCTTGGTTCTTTTGCAGGAGCCACCACTACAATATTATAGGTACCACATAAAGATCTTGGAAAAAGTCCCAAATCCATACGACTTCTTTGGCTGCATCAGAAGCCTCTATATATTCAGACTCCACTGTAGAATCGGGAACAAATGGTTGCTTTGAACTCTTCCAGCTCACAACTCCTCCATTGAGACAGAAAACATATCCAGATTGCGATTTAAGATCGTTCTGATCTATCTGAAAACCAGCATCAGCATACCCTCTGATGACAATCTCCTCGTCTCCTCCATACAACAGGAACATATCCTTAGTTCTTCTCAGATTCCTAAGGATATTCTTAACAACAGTCCAATTCTATTCTCCTTGATTTGCTTGATATCTTTCTACCATGCTCAGTGCATAGGCAACATCAATTATGGTACATAACATGACATACATGATGGATCCTATAGTGAAAGCGTATAGGATATTACTCATTCTATCTTTCTCTTGTTGTGTCTGAGGACTCATTTTCATATAAATATGTATGCCATGTGACACTGTAACCAATCACCTCTTGGATTGTTCTATGCTAATTCTATTTAGTATCTGGTCAATGTATGTACCCTGAATTAGTCCAAGAAGCCTCTTGGATCTATCATGAATGATATTGATACCTAGAATATAGGATGCTTCACCCAATTCCTTCATGGAGAAACACATGTTCAACCAGTCCTTAACTGACTGTAAGACTGGTACATCGTTTCTAATGAGCAATATGTCATCAACATATACTACTAGGATAACGATCACATTCTCATTAAACAGCTTATAAACACATGTCTCACATTCATTCTTAATGAAACCATATTATTTTATGGCTTCAGAAAATAAAATGTTCTATGACCTGGATACTTTCTTTAATCCATAAATGGATTTCTACAACCTGCAAACCCGTTTGGATTCACCTGGTGTCACAAACCCTTTTCATTGTGTCATATAGACATCTTCCTGAAGGTTCCCATTAAGGAATGATATTTTGACATCCATTTTCCAAATATCATAGTCATGTCAAGCTACTATGGAAAGTATGCTTCTTATGGATTTAAACATGGAAACTGGTGAGAAGGTTTCATCATACTCAATTCTTTGACACTGTTTGAATCCTTTAGCCACTACCCTTGCTTTATAGGTTCTAACTTGACCTTCCATGTCTAGTTTTATCTTGAATACCCATTTTCATCCAACATGATTTATATCAATTGGATCATCGATCAGAACCCAGAAATGGTTTTGATACATGGAATCCATCTTAGAATTCATAGCTTCTAGACCTCTTGTAGCTTCTGATCTTTCTACTGCCTCCTTATAGAAGAGAGGTTCATAATTGTCCAACAATAATGACTCACCATCCTCATTGACTAGGAAACCAAATCTATCTGGTTTCCTTACCTCTATTTAGATCCTAAAAAATAATTGTGTTTCTAGAACCTCTTCCATGGGGACCTGTGTAACTTGTTCCTGTACCAACTCATGTGTATCTTGAGCATCAACTTCTTCGAAGTCAATCTTTCTCCCACTATACTTTTTGAGGATGTTATCTCTCTCAAGAAAGATGGATTTTATGGTGATAATCACTTTATTGTCTGAAGGGTTATATAGGTAATATCCTTTCGTTTCCTTAGGATATCCTATAAAGATACACTTCGTGCCCCATGGTGCTAGTTTGTTTCTTGATAAGGCCTTAAAAAATGCCTCGCATCCCCATACATGTGTGTGTGAAAAAATGGGTCTATTTTCATTCCATAATTCAGAGGGAATTCCATTTTTCACCTTAGTTGGTACTCAGTTTAATGTGTATGCTTCATTCTGTAATGCATATCCCCAAAAGGATAATAGAAGATCTGCATCACTCATCATTGACCTCACCATGTCCAACAAGGTGCAATTCCTCCTTTCACTAACACCATTCCACTATGGTGTGTAATGAGGATTGAGCTGAGATAGAATCCCATACTCCCATAGAATATCGATGAACTCTTGGTTCAAATATTCTCCACCTCGATCCGATCGAAGCTTCTTTATCTTCTTAACAAGCTGATTCTCTACTTCATTCTTGAATTCCTTAAATTTTTCTAAGGACTCTGAGTTATACCTCATTAAGTAGACATATCCATATCTACTCAAATTATCAGTAAAAGTAATGAAGTAAGAATATCCACCTCTATATTCTTCTGGAAATAGTCCACACACATATGTGTGCACCAATCCTAGAAGCTCTATGGATCTTTCACCCTATCCACCAAAAGGCAGCTTGGTCATTTACCTTGTAAACAAGTGTGACATCTATAAAGTGGTTTTAGCTCAATAAATTCTAAATAACCATCTTGTTAGAGCTTTGTCAAGCGCTTGTCATTTATATGACTGAGACAGTGATGCCACAACTGGGTGATGTATGAGTCTTGTGAGTTTGTTTCGTTATCGATTTCCAAAACTTGGTATTAGTAATTTAATACATACTAACCATTATTTAAATGTTCCATACCATAACATACATTGTTCTTATAAAATAATCAACCCTTATTTCCAAACGTGAAAATAAATCCATCCATATCCAAACATGATACAAAAATTATGTTTTTGGTAACACTAGGCACATAATAACTGTTATGTAAAACCAAAATCATCCTAGTTGGCAATGAGAGGTGGTAATATCCAATGGATAATGCAGCTAGCCTCGTTCCATTAGCATCTCGAAGATCCACCTCTCCACTGGAAATCTTTCTAAATCTACTTGGTTCCTACATTTGAATACAGATGTAATCCCTACAAGCTATATCTAATACCCAATGTGTAGAAATGGAAAGATTTCACTCGATAACGAATGCACCTTTAGCGTCCCTATGATTTTGGGTGTAGTTAATCTTCTTGTGGCCTTTCTTTCCATATGAAAAACATACCACCCCCCGTTCCTTGCCCTGACTCAAGATCTTCCCCTTCTTTGAGGGACGACACTCGGGGGCTTTGGACCGTTTATAATTATTTGGCCCTTCTGCCTTATCCTTAATTTTCTTATTCACCATAAGGACTATGGGGTTTTCATGCCCCATGTACTTATCTACCTAGAGAATTAAGGTCATATGTTTCGATAGAATCTTCTCATTGTTTCTCATGTTGTAGTTGACAATAAAGCTAGAGAAGGTCTTGGGCAGTGGTGATAGGGAGAGATGTGTACACAACTCATATGAGAACTTAATACCTATGATTTCTAGGTGTTCAATGTAGCCAATAAGCTTGACTACATGAGGCCCAAATGGCATAGAAACTCCAATCTTAGTTGTAAACAAATATTTGGAGATCTCATATCTCTCTTGTCTCGCCTTCTCTTGATAGAGATTCTTAAGTCGAGACATCATGCTATACACATCCATGTTTTCATGTTGCTTTAAGAGATCATTAGACACAACCGATAACATAAAACACTGTACATATGTGGAATCATCCATATGTTTCATATAGAGAGATATTTCCTCATCACATGCCTCTTTTCCAGGTGAAACTGGAATAGGCTCTTCTAACACATACAATTTCCTCTTGTGGTGAAGTATGACGCGTAAACTACTCTACCACTCTTGGAAATTGGTGCCGGTGATAAGGTTTTCCTTCTCGAGTATGGTTCTTAATGACATGTTTGAAGTCATTTCTCTTTTTGTTTCTACAAATGAAGATGATAAAAGGTTTATTACTTTATTATGATAAAACTGAGACAAGTAAATAAATTAATACTTATTAGTCTCCCACTATTTTATCAAAATCCAATAGCTCTCACCATTGAATTCATAATATTCTGTTTCCTGAATATTCTAGTGGAAAGGATCCATATTTCCCTTTGCATTACCCCAACTAGGTTTGTTCAAGAAACATGAAGAGTTTTAGGTAGGCATTCCAAATTCCAACTACATTAACTCGCAGATCCTTGATCCGCTGAGTGGACTCTCCAATCTTGAAATCCTTTTATTTTGGATTTCCCCAAACTTTGCCTCTTGGTCACACCAAGTTCTTCTGTGGAATCCAACCCTTGATGAGAACCAAGTCAAGTCAACCCAAAACCTTGAATTATAATTCCCTAGTAATTGAAATCATCCCAACTAGGGTTGGTCAAGAACTTTGAACTATGGTTCGATTCTAACCAAGATTATGGAAGGCTATACCGAATTAATATTTCTTTGAGGTATTTTATCCTTATACGTAAATTTCCATTTTATTATATTTAATTACATTCTTGTTAATATAAATTGGGATATAATTAAGTGATTAACCATGTCTAAGATAATATTTTATGCATAAGCCGGTCTTATTTTAGTTTCATCTTTCATGCTTTTTTAATTCATTAATTGTGTGATCATGAAAACACACCCAAAATAAATAAACCATGCAAATGACAGAAATAAAATAAATGTTATGATCATGAGCTTGTTCTATTAGTTAGTTTATCTATTGGTTGATAAAATAACTCATGAACTAAGGTAGAAACACCTTGAACCTATTGGGTTCGTTTTTACATCTTTCCACCTATCCACATTTGTATCTCCTTGGATTGGTTTCACCTTGGATCCTAAGTTGAGCCACCTCTACCATCTTGGGAGCTCCATCCATTACATATGATTTTATCTCACACACAAGTGAGGGGTAAAAATTTTTTTACATAAAAGAAACCTTGGGCGCACATGACCTATATATTAATGAGGAGAAGGCTCACATGCCAACAAATTTAATTTAAATAAATAAATTAAAAGAAACCATTCACATACAAAGGTCTTGGTCTAACTCATGATCATCCATGTATGAAATGATATTTACACATAAATAAAGCTAGCATTCAATTATGTAATCATTCTTGTTTAAGATAAATCACGCTCGAATCAATTAATTATCATTAATTAATCAATCCTTTTATCTTAAACCCTTTTCTAAATTTCCTTGATATTCTCATCCATCATAATTTTAAACAAATTCATTTAAAATTATCTTTGTACGTAACTTGTACCTAGGAGGGAAATCGGTGAATTATCGTTCATAACTACCCAATGAGTAGAAATTAACATTACACAAATGTTAAATTAAACACACATATATAAAACACATATCACCTGTTATGCCTCAGCTTTATGCCTGCACTATGGTACACGTCTCAAGGGTTTTTATAATATATTAATAAATTTTAATAAATCTGCGTAATTTGGATGAGTACACGACATGTAGTTCCGACTACAGGATGTGTACTTTTGTTCAACATCCATCTGAAGGATATGACTAGGGACATGGCATGTAGATGTACTTCAAAAAATTTCATAGTACACGGCGTGTTCTATGGGACACACACTGTGTAGTATCCGCGTTACATGGTTTCCAGCTGAGCAACCCATGTACGGGGTACACGGTCCAACCCTAACCTGAAGGGACTATACATCGTGTTCAGTGGACCACACAGTGTGTAATCCAGAAACCATGTTCCACCTACTCTTGGTCAACAAACGGTGACATTTATGATTTATAAATACTCCAACACACAACCTGATTTGATGGACCAATCCGATGCATTGAACCTAGACTACACGGTGTGTACTTCCGAATACACACAGTGTATTCTGGTGTTGTACAATAAGGAACATTTGAAACCTCCATATGAGATTCTATATTTTATTTTAATCAAAATTAAAAGAAAATTTTGTTTCTTTAAGGTGAACGAGAAATGAGAGAGGAGGAACAGATCTCAAGATTCATATTTTAAAGAAAGATTAACTTTAATTGAAACAACTATGTTATTAAATGCCTAAATCCCCAACAAAAAACTTAATAATTATAAACAAAGATATGACCCCTCTGATACCACTTTTAGGTTCTAGGCATAGTGGAAGCATGTTGGTGGGTGTACCCAACTTTAATTTTAGCTTTAACAATGATCAATCTGAGATCAGTCACGATAATAAAATGCCATATCTTTAGAATAGAATGTAGAACAAAAATGAAACAGGGGAGTACTGAAACCATAAATAAGATCATCATATGTTGTTTTTAATTAATTTAATTAATTGAAAAGAATTACCTTGATGAAATTATTTCTTCGTTGATGTTTTCGGTCACTATCCAATGCGATCCATCATTGCGTCATAGAATCCAAGTGTAGGATTCCTCTAACGGTGATCCACAAGTGCTCCATGTATCTTTGGATGCAACTGAAGGGATCTCCGGGTGCTAGTGCGTAAAAACCTTCTCTTGCGATGTCCGCCTTTGATCACCTTGATCTGATGAAGGTGGATCTCTCTCTCGTAGCTTGAGAGAGTTCTTGGTGGAAAAATAATTCTCTCTTGTCCTGAGAGCTTTTCCAAATCCGTTGTGCACAACCACAAAAAATCTATAGGCTAATGAGAATTATATAATTGGGATTTTAATTACATAGAATAATAAAATGAATTAATTACTTGAAATCATTTATTCATTTCATTTAATTATTAGTAATACCCCATGTCTAATAATAACAGTTGACTATTATTATTACTTGACATGCACCCAATGAATTATACCTAATATTATTTAATTAAATAAATAATATTATTTCTCATAAATTCCTAGAAAAAAATACACTGTGTGTATATTTAATATACATGGCGTGTACTTTTATTTTTACAATTTTCTTTATTTCCTCCCCCACATTTATTAAAACTTGAATAATGGCTATTTATTTTTAAAATAAATATCATTGCATTACTCGCTAATAAATATATTATTTCACCCATAATATATTATCTCGAATAACTAGTGTCAAAATAAATGCGATAAGGCATCCTTAAATAATTATTAAACCAAAATCAGGAATAATCATTATTTAACTTGTTAAATTAATATTTAACTCAGATACTTGAACACACTTAGTGTGTGACCCTCTAGGCCTCTTTCTTAGTGGCATTAGGCAGAGCCTTCCTAAAGTCCAAGTTTAACATCTAGAAACACACCAAGGAACCCATAGAGAAAGAAGTTAACACCGCAATTATGTTTCACCTACTATGAACACTTACCATGTAATATAATCCCTTTGCCTCGATATCTCGAATCAAGCGGGTTGCATGATAGTGCCATCAACCCTTGTGCTCGATTATTATTTCTTTGAATTACCGAAATTTAACTTGCCCATTTCTTACCATGGACATGGATTTATTTAGTCTATATCAATTCCATCAAAGGGCCTGATATATCTAATTCCATTATAGAACATAAGGGACAAATCCTTTCGCACATTATCTATTAATGTTGTATCACTCGTGAATCACCCAACATATCCTACCTCGCTACGAATAGTGTGTCATCATAGTTTTCATCAATAAATATAAGTACTCAGGTTGTAATACCTATTAATAATAATCTTAAAGTCTAAGTACCAATACACTCGTCCGCAAATAGGAACATCCAATGACACTATGAAAGGCGGACTTCCTACTGGCGGGTCTTGTTCTCATAATATACTCCTAGATATTACCAAGGGAACACACCAAGAGAAAGTGCCTCAAATTTTTATGAGTCCTCACCCCTAATGACCTGTATTATTTGTTTCCCCCAAATAACATCATCCGTCCATAAAACATATATATATTCAAGAACAGTGTTATGGCACTTATGGGTTCTCATCATAGTAGGGATCCGCTATGACCCTTTAATGCAACAACTATACTTAGGAAATTATCACATGAATTGTCACGCAGAAGAATAATCAATATGTGATAAGGTATTTATTTAATGAATAAAGTACAGAGTAGTTGGTTCTAGGCCACCAACTCCAACAATTACATGTATAAATTGAAATATGACACGAGTTTGTTCAATAAATACCATTATTTTCATCTTAAACACCTATTTACTCTAGTTTCATTTATGATTAAATAATAAATAGTATGGAGAAACCATATTAATATCATTTGAGAAATATTCTCCATGTTGATAAGAACAAAAAAAGGTTTATAAATTTTTTCTTATATGGGAAAAATTGAAATGAATTGTTAAAAGTCCCATGAAAACTCCTCTATTAATGATTCTCCTATACTATATTTCTATGAAACCAAATCTAAATAGGGATAACATCGAACATGATGTTATTTTTTTTATGTGGAAGAAATGTTATTGTAAGGAAAACTATATTGAATTGAATTATAATCATGAAAAATATTCAACTTCGTGGATATTAATCATTTTATCCAATATTTATATTTTTTATTTGGATATTAGATACTTTTTTTTGTGACCAACCTTAGTATACAAACAATTTATCCATGTATGTTCAGAAACCAATGAAAAAGTAAGGTGTTTTATCCCTGTAGTTGAAGAAGGAATATTCTTGTGTTATTAGTGAGAAAAAAATAACATCCTTTTATCTATGTTGATTGATTCTAGTTGAACTAATTTTTACTTTAAAGAAGTATCAAAACATTATTCATAGGTTTCCATTGAACATAGTGAGACATTATTTGATTTTGGGATGAATATTATTTATTATGTCTCACACTAAACTAATAGTTTAGTAATTCTTGAATCAAAAATAATAAAGGATAAATATAAAATATAAGAATCAATAATATTCAGTTGTGAAAAGTTAAATATTATTCAAGTAAATCCATAAAAAAAATTTCAATAAGGGTGTGTAGATTCATCAAGAGTTAAAACTATTAAGTTTTCAACATGACTTCATATTGGGTATAAAATGACCAAGAAACCTGAAACATTAAAGGTGATCAAGAAAAAAATCTTTTATAACTAAAAAATACACATTTTTTCTTTTTTTAAGACCAATATAAAGGTAAATCCATGTTCTTAATTTGATTCCTTTACAAAATGTATTGAATGTAAAATTAATGAAAATAATATACATTCCAAAAGATATTTTAACCTTCAGGAGACCTAATTGGAGAGGAGAAAATATATATTTGAATAAATAATAAGGATGATGATGAAACCGAGGGTGTATAAATATGGTAATGAAATAACGGATTCCATCGAATCGAACAAACATGGGATAGAGATTTTGTTGAAAGGAATGATCGAAAAGAGAGAAAAGACAATGTCTGAGTTTTACTAGAGAGACAAGAAGATATATCTTTGATGCACAACAATGAGGCTGACAAAACCGAAGGGTGTATGAATATCTCAATGAAATATTGAAGTCCTATATATCAAATAAATGACAGAGTTAGGGATTCCTCATAAGATAAATAAGATCTTCTATCGTGAGAATCGAAGACCTCAAAATGATTCCATTGAAAATTCCTAATTTTTTAAAAGTTATATAACATCGATTATTAAATAAACAATGTGATAAATATATCAAGATTTGTTTTTCACATGGGTTATTTAATAAATGACATGAAATACAAATTTTCACTTTATTTATTTAAAATCGATGTAAAAAATCCATGAAAATTTGTTTTTCATATTGGTTCTTATATAATCGACGTGAAAATCATGATGTTATAAATGATTTCTGTAATAGTGGGGTTATTTTTCTCTATTTTCAATTCTTTGTGACATGTTTTATTTCTAAATCATCGTTTATTTTATATGTTGTATTCAATGTTTTTAGAGATAGACTGTATAAATAGATTAGAGGGGGATGAATTGAGTTCTTGAAATTTTCTTCGCTAGGAAAACCACCCTATTTTAAATGAAACTAAATTATGATATTTTCTTTAACATATAAATTAGAGGAAAATAAATCCAAACATAAAATAATTAAGAATAGACATTTATAGTGGTTTGAGGAATATAAATCCCCTAGTTCACTTCACAAACTCTCAACTCCAAGATCTTGGTGATTTTTACTAGACTGGTCATTTTCCTAGGGACTGCCAATTATTTTTTCAAGTACTATGTGACTTAGTGAAACCAGTAAACACTTGGTAAAATAGCACATGAGTTTTCAACTAGCATCCAAAAGGATTTACAAATTACATCCTTTAAATTTATTTAACCAGGAAACTTTTACAATGAGAGATATGATAAACAAAGTGTTTACAGGTGCAACTCACAATTTTAAAATACAACTGAAAGTATGAATAAATCTCTTGGATAAATAATAACAATAGATAATAGCTCAATTAGAATCATTTGAACATATAAAATATGATAAAAAATGCATAAATGTTTATTTTTATGCTTCTTCTTCTTCTCTATTAAAAACAGAACAATGCATTGGAGATTTAAGAGAATTATTAGAATTGTGAAGGTGCTTCTATTCTTCTTAAAATTTTATAAAAAAAATATTTTTTGAAAAATCACGCGGGAATTATATTTTAATCATGAAACCATATTTCATTAAATCCATGGATTCCAATTTAAAAACGCCCATTATTTTCAAAGAAATATCTTAGAAACAATAAAGAAAAATAAATTATCCTTTTAATTGTTTTTTTTCTTAGTACATTATTCTTATAATAAAAATTTTAAACATACATAGGTAATAAAATAATTAAATATTTCCCAAAAACATTAAAATGTCACTCAATTGCTTTAACAATAATAAATATAGGTTGCAACATGATGCAGCTGAATGCAGATAACCACATAGTTGATCTTCATATTTGAATTCACATATATGATTTAATCCATGTATCTGAATTCATGAAGTCCTTCTTCATGTAGATAATTTTATTCACAAACTAATTTTTCCACATATATGAATATCACCACGTATCCAAATTTACCCATATAGAATTTTTCACTCATATAGAAAAAATTTGACTTAGCCGATTAAAACCACATAGTCAATTGCTATATATAACCAATTTACATATCCATTAGATATACATATCCAATTGATTATGTAGACAAGTGATTAATTTAATTGAATTCCACATAGGCAATTTACATAGTAAAAATATGACATAACTATTTCTCCATGTAGCTAAATGCCTTACTTAGCCAATTTATTTGGACTTAGGAAAATTTCATCCAACATGTACAGAATAGCATACTTTATACTTTTAACATCCAAAACACTTAAAAAAAATATACAACCTAATGAAAAAACTTTTAAACAAAAAATCAATAAATTATAAAGGGTATTTGAGATAATAAAAACATAGAGTACATGGGATATTGTGGAATAAAAAAATTAGTCTGACAATATCTCCCTTTTTGATGATAAAAAACTCATAAGATATTAAATATGAAATTCATAAGGTTAAATTGGATTAAGAAAAACTATAATATATATATATATATCTTTTATAATGTAGTGTTTATCCACCTTAGTAAGACACTTCTACCCTTTATACTAATTGAGGAATGCCCCCTTTGAATAACCTTATGGTAAATTTTTTTTATTTCTCTTTACACCTCTCCCCCTTTTTTAACATTAAAAAGGAAGGGTATTGATGGGATAAAACACCGCAAATGTAGTACTCATTGTAATGAACTATTGAATATTATACTGAAACTGAATATAAAATAATGGTAAAAGTTGAATTCAGTCAATAAAATAAGGAGACTAAAAAAATTAACTTAAAATAATCTCTTGTAAAAACATTAAAATAGAATAAAGTAGTATTTCATTGATTGTCCATATATGAAAACATATATCCACTAAATATCCACAAAAAAAAATACAATATTTCAGTTAGAAGACTTGGGTTTTTGAACATAGTCAAACTAAGAAGGTGGTTTGGTTGGATATATTTTGAAGGTAGGATCATTTTAGAAGGTTAGTGGAGTCTTCATTTCTGATAGAAACAATTACTTTCCTATATTTTTAGGGGCTATAATTTTTGATCTGACAGAAGACTTGACTTTTAGGCCCTGGAAAGGACCACTGAGAATGATTTCAGGATGAACTTGATCCGTATCAAAAAAAAAAGATCTGGAATCCAAAAAAGGTACTTTCTTGAGAGGATCAGAGGATGATATTCCTTCCTTAGAATGCTTAATATCTAAGACTACATCAATCGCGGCTTTCCCTTTCTGATAAATTCTCAAGGAATCAAAAGAATCATCTGTTCTCTGTGTAGAGACTATAGATATCTGGAGGTGTAGGTTCTAGATTCCTCCCACCTCTTATATTATACAAGGCATAAAAACACATTTTTATCCTTGAGATTATATAAAACATAAAATAATTAGGTATACTCATATATTCCTAACTATGAATTTTCCTAAGTGTTTCTAATCTATTTTTAAACATCCATTTAAAAAATTCAACATTCTTGGAGGTAAAAATTTGGGGGGAACCAAAGAATGGTGAAACTTTAAAGCTATTAAATAAAAATGATATTACTGAAACTAAATTATCTATGGTTCAGAAAATAGTTCATTTTATAACAATTAACCTTCCATTAAAGTATTGTAAAATTCAATACATAATTCTCTCTTTCTTTATTAAACTTTTAATTATTTCCTTAACAAAACTGATTGAAGAATCTGGAACTGGAGCACTAATAGTAGCAAGTGTAACAATAATAGAGATATGTTCCATAGAAGGAATAGGTGAAACTAAAATAAGGACATGCCTTGGTGGTCTGTAGACAACCAATTCCTTTCTTGTAGAAAAAATAGGGACTTCTTCATGTTTCCACTTGATTCCTTCTTTGAAGATTTAGAACAAAACCCTTGAACTTCTTAATAAATTTTGATTAATAAGATTAAAAAACTGCTGATGGTTTTTAGATATTGGGAAAAGAGGTCAAAAAAACTTTCCTTGAATATCTATAGAAATATCCAGGATTTTATTTAACTTTTTTCCATCATATTTCTCAAAATGACCCATAGTGTCATTCAAAGACACCGTTATTCCTACACCAAGATTCATAACGGCTTCTCTGGTGTCATGAAAATCACCCTCAAGACCCATCTTAAAATTTTCATCATTACTAGAGTTAACATTTCACACTTCAAGGAATGAATCTATGAGGATACATAACTCAATTTAGATAGAAAATGATGAACTCTACTAAAAAAATTGAAACAACTGAGGGTTCTGAGGTGGTAGTTTACATAGGACTAGAACTTATTAAGGAATTAAAACTAAATTAACACAAACCTTCCTAAAGAATGAAAGGTTTACTTAATTTCTATCATAAAATACTTTATTTCATAAAGGTATTCTTGATATATAACTGGTTGCATCTTTAGAATATTTTGAAGGGAGTCTCTTTGAGCTGAAACCACAACACCAAGTTCATGAAATTATGAATTGGTGGGAAATACATCCTTCAAAAATACTCACAAGAACATTCATCTCACCGAGATCTTTAAAACATAAACTATAACATAAAAAAATAAATATTCTAAAACAAAACCATCTAAATATCTCTAGCTCTCTAAGATATACTAGTTTTAACAAACATGTTTAGAACATTCCACTCAGTTTCTCATTCCATCACCGATGTATTTTCAAAAAAACCAAATAAAAATTTGAACACCAATATTTCTCATATAGAACCTATAGTAAACAAGGTCTAAATAAAATCGAACTCCTCCTCGTGGTAAAAATGAAGAAACTCATACAACTCAGAAGATGAAAATATTACAGCCTTACCATTGATGTTCAAAGAGATAACATCCTCTGTTTGATTAAAATGGAACTCAGTGTTCCTCATAAAAACATTTTTTTTCATAAAAAACATTCATTCATCAATGAAACTGAAGAAAATTCTTCAAAATCATATTTTTTGATTTTATCCATTCCATATTGATGGTCATCCCAACTAGGACTCTATGTGGCATGCTACCTTTAGTTTTCTTGGAAGAACTAAAACTTCCTTTATTACCACACTTTGACTTTTCCATGGTAGACATGTCAGTTGAAGTTCAAGATATAATCAATAGGTTAGGGGTGATGGTTTTTCTTCTAGTTTAATATACACATGTGAATGGATAATGGGTCGAGTGCTGAATAAAAATTAGGTCAGGAACCTAAATCCCAAACAACTTACATACCTGATTAGTTTTGGTTCGATTGTAACTAATAATAAATTAAAAAACTAAAAGAATTAAATTTATAATTTATAAAAACTATAAAATTTTAGAAATAAGTACATACAAAATTAAATTAATTTCCATAAAACATTAGACACAAATCATTAAAAAATAAAATTAAAAGAAAAATTTATCAAAATAAAATAAATTAGATTCACTTAAAATCAAATAAACCTAATTATATTTTAATAAAATAAAAACATTAACACATAAGAGGTTTATTGAAAATATCTACCAATTTATTTCTAGTAGAGATAAAATCAGAGCAATATCACCTTTTTAGAAATGATCTCTTAATAAATGTTTCCTTAAGTCTATATGTTTTAATCTTGATTGATTTATTGGATTCTTTGTAATGTTGATAGAACTAGTGTTATCACATTTGATTGATACTTGATAATAATTGAATCCAAAATCCATTAAGGTATGTTTTATCCATAATACTTGTACAAACAAACTTCCAGTAGCAATATATTATGCTTATGCTATAGATAATTCAATAGTGTTTTGTTTCCAACTAGACCAGGATACTAGGGATTTACCTAGAAATTGTTAGGTTCTTGAAGTACCCTTCCTATATAGTATATAACCACCAAATTTGGAATCTTAATATGAAGTTATATTAAAAAAAATGTTTTTGAAAAAATAAATGAGAGATAAATTGTTCCTTTTAAATACCTTAGAGTTATTTTAGAATCATTTAAATGAGATTCTTTAGGATTTACTTGAAATATAGCATAATTATGTACTAAAAACATAATATATGGTCTAATACCATTAAAATACAATAGTATCCCAATTATTACTCTAAAATAATGTCTTTAAATGGTTTTATAGCCTCATCAAAGTCAATATTTTCATTATAACTCATAGAATTTGTATGTACTTTACCACTTTCAAATAAAAAACTTTTAAGTTATTCAACTATTTATTTTATTTTATTTAAAAAATTTAAAAAATATTTTTGATAAATCTAAAATCTTAGAAAATAATTTAACTCACCAATCATGCTAATTGAAAATTTTCATGAATTTTAAAAATTTAAAACAAAAATTTTTGTTTATAGAACTAAAAATTACATCATCAATATATATTTGAAATAAAAAAATATCTGAGGATGAATTTTTATCAAATAAAGTAGGATCTACCTTAAATTTTTAAAAAAAATTGATAAAATAAAATAACATAACCATTTATACCAAGTTCTAAGTGCCTTTTAAGGCTATAAAGATCTTTGGTAAGTTTTAAAACTGAATTAGTGAATGAGAATTTTCAAAACTAGGAGGTTGTTCAACATAAAATTCAACCATATGAAAACCATTTAAAAAAGAATATTTTAAATCCATTATATATAATTTGAAACTCATATTTGATTCACAATCGAAGAGAATTATAATTTATTCTAGTCTTACTACAGGTGAAAATGTATCTTCATAATCTATACATTCTTCTCTATTATAAAATTTGGAAACTAGTCTAGCCTTATTCTAAGTGACCACACCATGATCATTCTGTTTATTCTTAGAAACTCATTTTGTTCCTATAATTGCATAGTCATCGGGTATATAAACTAATTACCAAACCTTTCTCCATTTTAACTATTTTAATTTCTATTATGTTGCTAAAATACAACTCTCTTCTACTAATTTTTCTTCTATAATCTTAGGTTCTAGTTGCAATAGAAAGGAAAAAAATTCTAAATACTTTCATAAACTCCTTCTAGTCCTAATCACATCATCTAATTTTCCTATAAATATTTCTAAGGGATGGTAATTAAGGGTTCTAGGAAGTATAGGAAGCACACTTTCTGATTCACTGCTATCTAATATTTTATTATTTGGTTGTCAAAAATCAAGTTCGAACGCTTATTTATTTTTTACTTTCAAAAAGAGATTTAGGTATCATGTTTTCAAAATAATCACATATTTTATCAACTGGATCCATTTAGTGATAAAAAAGATCACTTTTATCAAATTTCACATGAGTTGATTCTTCAAAAATATTTTACCTTTTATTAGAAACTCTATATGCCTTGGAAGTAGTATAATATCCAAGGAATATTACTTCATCAGACTTTAGATCAAATTTAAGATGATTATCTTTGGTGTTTAGAATATAAACCTTTCATCTAATAACTTTAAAGAATCTAATATTTTGATTTCTATTATACCATGTCTTATGGGGTATTTTCTTCAAAATAAGACTTATTATAACTCTATTTATGACATAACATTTTGTATTCAAATCTTTAGCCCAAAAAATTAGTAGGAAATTTACATTCACATAACATTGTTCTAGAAATTTATTGAAAAGTATTATTCCTCCTCTCAATAACACTATTTTGTTAGGGTTTCTTAAAGGCATAAAAAGTATGTTTGATGCCATGTTTTGAAAAATATTAATTAAAATCATGGTTCAAAAATTTTCTTTAATGGTCACTTTATAGAGGGATAATTTTGGCATCTTCCTATTTTTGATCAAACTTGAGAAATTATAAAAATAGGGAGGATTAACTTTTAACACTAAAAAATAAAACCCAAGTAAATCAAGATAAATCATAAACTAATACATAAAAAATATTTCCACATTAGGATTGCAACTCTATATGGCCCAAAAAATCCATATGAATTAGTTTTAGGGGCCTATATTTTTTTTAATTATTTTAAAATATGAATTGTGTTTCTTGACCATTTTTCATTCATAAAATATTTTATTTTTATTCAATTTATTTTAATGTAAATATGAATTTTAATTTGTTTCAGTTAAATTTCTCAAGGAATAGACAATAAAATGTCCCAATGTTGCATTCCAAATTCAAGATTCAACTGTTTCATCATTTTAATAGATCACTTTTTTGTTTACTCAATGAATTATTATCTATAGTATAGAAACTCCCCATTATTGGTGAGTTGAATTTAAGAATTTTAACATTAAAAACTGAACATAATTTTTTTTGATAAATCAAAAAAATAAACTTCATCACAAAGTTGAAAAATAATTGCCAAAGTATTCTTTAATCATTCAACATGAATATATTTTTTGATGAGGAAAGAGCATGTATTACCAACTGATCAAACTCCCTTAATTTTTCCTTTATTATTGACAAAAAAAGTGACATACCTTCATCAAATTTTGATAAGGAGTAGATATTAGATAAATCTACCCACATATTCCCCAATAATATGCTATAAATATACCATTTATCATTGATTCTATTGAACATTTTTCAATCCCTATACAAATCAAACATGAAATTTTTTTGGTACCCATATTTTCAAGGTTCTAGAAATGTTAGAAGCTAAAAATTTGGGAACCCAAATCCATAAAATCCAGAAGTAAAATTTTATTTTTTTGAAATAAAAGAATGTTTAACTCTAAAAAGTAGAGGGTTTTTAGACTAAAATAGTTAGAGAACCTAACTCCACACAATGAGAACAAGTAATTTTTGGGAGGTTATTTTCCTTAAATCTAGTCACAAAATATTTTTTTATATAATTTTGGTTTCTCACCTTGGATTCTTATCCCAAACTTATTATAAGAATTTTTTAATTTAAAAGGATTTAGTTTAAATGGTTTTCAAATTTTGTAAAAAAACTTAAAACATCACTGATGTTTTGACCTTTTTTCAATTTTTCAATTTTAATTCTATGTTCACATCAAGATGTTACATAATTTTCTATATTTGTTTTTAAATAATAAATTTGCTTATTTAATTGTTATTTTTCAATTACCGTACCATTATTGGATTTTTGAGTGTGTAATTTAACTTTTTAGTAATTCATACTTATCTTCTAGAATAGTACAATATTTATTTAATTATCATATGAGAAATTTTCATTTTTTGATTCAGACTCATGCTTAAAAGAATAATATTAAATTAACTCATTAGAGTGTGCTATAAAGCACATGATTGACTTCTGATTAGAATGATCAGTATCTGATTTTGAAGATGTAACTTTACTAGAATATTCTAAATCACTCTATGTAAATTTTATTTAATTTTTGGATTTCTTTTTGAAACCAACTTTATTGAAGTGATATTTCTTTAACTTTTTATTATCTTGTAGATTTATACACTCTCGTTTGATATGTCCAAGAATTTTGAATTCATAGAATCTAAATTCATTATAATTTCCATCATACTTTTTATATTTCTTTAAGGGATTATTAAAACCACTTATTTTGTAATATATTGTTTTAAACATCATAGAAATTTAATAAAATCACTGTCAAAAGTAGAACTATTGAATACAACATTATCAGATGTCTTACATATTTGAAAATTTTGGAATTTATTATCTTTTTTTGAAGTTTATACTTACAAAGAAAAATTCTCTTTATTTAGTAATCTATTCTCTCCATCTCCAGCTTTCATCTCTACCTCATATATCATTAATGTTACAATAAAATATTTTATTTTGAAATCCTTAACTTCTATAGAGTTTATAATAGAATCTACAATCCCACTCTATCTTGGTGGTGAGATTATTAGTATTTTAGAGCATGATATAGATTATAAATAAGATCTCTTAAATTAACAACATTATTTACAACTTTCATAAGTCTTCCATTTAACTGAATGATGATATCTTATTCTAAAATTCTAAAAGTATCAAAATTTAGATTGTTAGTATTATATGTGAGAGCTCACACATTGTTTGTACCTTCATAAGCAACCACTATAGTAGTCCAAATTTCCCAGGATATTTAGAGTTGAGATACAAGGTTGAACACAACTGGACCTTGTCCACATATTATCACATTCATTTCTTTAGAGTTTAAATTACAACTAGCTTTAGTGTCAAAATCCCATGTTTCTTGTTGAGTTACTAGAATTTCATAAAGCTTCACATATTTGAGATAAAATTTCATAACAAGTTTATATAAATAAATTATCATCCATTACTTCTAGAAACCATAATTATCACTATTCAAATTGAATACTGTAACCATTGAAATAACTTATCTTTTTTAGTCATTTAATCCATTTTCAAAAAGATATTTATAATTAAACCTTTGATAACTGAGAAATCAAGAGTCACAAACCTCTGAAACTAATTAATATTAGAAACATAATACACAAAGACTCAAGATAAGGGTGAATTGTGTTGTTAAAATTTTCTTCTCTTTGAAACCACCCTCTTTTAGATATGACTAACTTCTAATATTTTATTTGACATATACCTCAAAAAAAATCACAAAGAAAATAATTAGACAAATATATTTCTAGTGGTTTAGGGAATATAAATCCATTAATCTACTAAAACAATACTCAATTATAAGATATTATTGATTTTAACTAGACCTATCCTTTTCCCATGGATTTATAATCCTTTTTACATGGACTACATGACTAAGTGAAAGTAGTCGATACTTGGTAAAACAACACAAGATATTTCAACCGAGCTCCTAAAAGTATTTATAAACAACATCCATCAAGGTTATTTTACTAGGATATTTTAACAATGAGATATAAGATAAAAATAGTATTTACAGACATAGTTCACAATTTTAAAATACAACTTACAAAATGAATATATATCATGGATATATGATAAGAATATTTAAAATATCAAGGAGAATATTATGAGAAAAAATAATATAATAAATAATTAAAATATATAGATGAAAAATCTTTTTATTCTTCTCAAGTAAAACTAGAATAATGTAAATGAGATTTAAGTGAATTATTATAATTCTGTAGGTGATTCTGTTAATCTTAATATGTTCTTCATAACATTTATTTTTTGAAAAATTAGGAAAGACTTCTATTTTAATAACACATATCTCTTCTATATAATCCATAACTTCTAATTAAAAAACACCCATTATTTTATCAGAAATACCTTTCTAGTAGTAAATAACAATAAATTAACCTTTTACTTGTTTAATTTCTCAATACTTTATTATTATAATAATTGTTTTCCATATATAGGTAATCAAACAATTAAAGATTTAATGACAGTATTAAAATATCACTCAAGTTATTCAATAGTAATAAATACATGATGTAGCATGAGGTAGATGAATGCATATCACTACATAGATGATCTCTATATTTGAATTCACATATACAAATAGTTGAATTCATGTAGACCTTCTTCATGTACCCGATTTTTTTCACATAACCAATTTTTCTACATAGATTAATATCTCCACATAACCAAATTGACTCATGTAGGTTTTTTACTTACGTATCCAAAATTGACGTAGCTAGTTGAAATCATGTATCAGATATCACCATCTAGCAAATTTACATAACTTAGTTCTACACATAACCAATTTACATAGCCATTTGATCTATATATCCAATTACTCATGTATCTGAGTGATCGGTATAGGAAAATTCCATGTAGGTGATTTACAAATCCAAAATTCCACATATCCATTTCTCTATTTACCCAAATGCCTTACATAAATAATTTCTATAGAGATAGAAAATTTTCATCCAAAGTTTCCAAAATTGAAGACATAAGAATTTTAACACCTGAAACAATTAAAAGGTTGGTAAAACCTAATGAACACATTTATAGAAAAAAACACCAGTAAAATATAAAGGGTATTTGAAATCTTAAAAACATGAAGTACATGGGATATTTTGTAACAAAATTAGTAGTCCAACATTCAATACTATATTACCTTCAAGTATAATGAATATATTTTTTTCAATAATTATTTAATATCCATTTCTTGGTAACCCTATTATGTTCTTTTAATCCATTCATTACCATTATCATCCAAGTTTCTTATTCAATATCAATTTAAAATCGGGATTGTTTTTGAAAGATAATACATTTCGGGAATTTGAATTCTATTTTTTCTAAACCCCCACCATCTAACCTCTTTTGATTATTTTTTGGGTTTTATATGTCTTATATCTATTTCATTTCCCCCCACGGCTCATTATCTACTAATTGTATAGAAACTGACTATACCTCTTCTCTTCGGGCAGGAGTCCTCCAATTCCATGATCATATTCATTGGATGATTTTAAAAATGTCCTTATATATTCATTAATAATTGATTAATGTAATATTATATAATTTTATATTATATTAAAATTTTAAATAAAATTCTAACATCTTATTTGTGGGTCGTTTTCATCAATGCATGAAAATAATCTCTTTTTAACATTTTCCGTGTGAACACATCTTTGCACTATTTTTTTACGTTTTCTATTAAACTTCATATATATGATTTAATGCTTTATAAAAGAAAATATTATTATACAAGTTTTAAATGAAATTTATAAATAAATTAATGTTTTAAAAAATATCAAGAATGTTTCTTATTTCAAAATCATTTTTCCTAATGCTCCTAAATTTTTTTTCCATATTAGACAACATTCACTGACATATCTTATACTTGAAAAATTATATTATTCAAATGAAACTATCCACCTTATTTCTCCATATGGATTATAAAATTTTCTTTTCTATTAGATGAGTGATCCATAAATACCTTTGTATTTCCTAACTATTCACTATGAATAAGATTAACTTGTCTTTTAATTTGTTTCCTTTTTGAATACCATATTCTCTATTTATTTTATTGAAGGATGTTCAAATAGATACTATACATATATTTATTGGGGAAATTATTTAATTGACCATATATCCTTTATCTATATAGGGTAAATATCATATTATTTATAATATTTATTGAAGAGTATTTACCAAGAGAGTAACTGAATATCTTTGGATTCCAATTTATTTTACATCAGTATATAATATCATTATTATTAATGGAATTAAGGATTATTTTCTTATGTGATTCCATTTTAAAATTATATGAAAATTATTTCCTTTTCATTAGTTATTTATGATACGGTGAATGATTGATTTCAAGTGGAATTCATATGTAAGGATAATGATGAATGGGTTCTTATATTACCCTAAAATGAATTAGTTAAGGATTTATATGTCATGAGATAATGATTCTTGTACATAATCTTATTTTTTCACAACATAAAAGTGTGGAAATACTTGGAGTTGATCGCAATAATAAAGGGTGGTCATAATTAGATTTTTTCACAATATAAAATAGTGGACATGATTGGATTTGTTCATAATGGTTTCTTATATTTATATTTGTGAAAATATATTATGATTATTCTTATAAAAATTTTATTATCTCATGGTGTATGTTTATTATCCCATATTTTTTTGTATATTCAAGATAAACATACATAAATATTACTTTGATTTCTTGGTTAAATTAATATATCTCAAAAACAGTCAAACAACCTGATGACCAAAAGGTTTAGTGTATTAGAAAATAAGTACATAAAAATCATATTTAAAACAAATATATGAATTTATATATAATAGTGCTTCTATATACCCTCTTATAGAAATATCATAAGGTATAATAATCTTGATAACCTAGTGAATAGAAGCATAAGAAAATAGTGAGAAGACCACATTCTCAGTTAGGGAAATTTATTAACTAATCAAATATCTTAGATCATAAACATAATAGAATACATGTGTAAGGGATAAATATCAGTTAAAATGATCAAGGAATCATAAGTAAAAATCATAAAACTTGATTTATAATTATAGATCATGGAATTGAAACATAATACCCAATAAAGGTCATAAAAAACATGGATTTTGATTATATGATGAAAATAAAACCAAATGTGAAATCATAACATAAGAAAGCATAATGTCTTTAAAACAAGGTAAAAATTACAATAAATTGGAAATAATTCATAACATAAGAAAAATTAGTGGCATAATCATGATCATAGATACACATAACATAGTACAGAAGGATTTACCACCAGGTTCCCATAACATAGTGGATTAGGAATGACTACCTAATTCCTAAAGTGGATCAAGCATTCTTTACTAGATTCCCATAGTGGATAAAGCATTCCTTATTTGACTCGAGTAGTTAGCTCATGTGATATTATAACTAAAGCAATGAATTGGAGGGAGATATAGGACCCCACTCATAATTATCCATAAATATTAGGGCCACTTAAAATAAAATCATTCATCTTATCATAAACAACCCATGGAAATAAAATGGGTTTCATAAATTTTAGAAATAGTATCACATAAAAAACATAATCATTTGAAACAAAAAGCATGACCACCTAAAAAGAGTATTTAAAAAAAATGAAAATATAGGATGGTTTATGAACCATTACTTCAGTGGAGAATGATCCTTTGAAAATGGAATTGAAATCACAAAAAGGAATTTTCTTATAAAGGGTTTCATAATATCACCATAAAATAGATGAGTTTGAAGTCACATTCCAAAAAAAAATTTTAGATAGAGGGAAAACTTTTTAAAAAATTACTTGAAAAAACATTATAATAAATATACCTTTATAAGAAGTAAAACATACATAAAAAATGTAAATTTTAATCTAAGAATATAAAATCTTGGTAAGGAAAACCCTTTTAAATATTTAAAAATTATTTTATTGAAAATCCACACCGTTAAAAGGGAAAATGCATTTTTGTAAATTAATAAGGTGAATATATGGATTAATGGAGATAAAAACTATTTTAGTTTCCACTAAGTAATGGATAACATTATATGGAAGTAAAAACATGGATAAGGAGGAAAACATTTGATTAAATGTGATTGGAATTATTTACAAAAAAATTGTTTTTATGAAATAATATATTTTTTAAGGAAGAATAATTCAGAGTGAAAAATGCAATAATTATAAAATAATATGTAAATAAAAAATTAAATAATCATATGGTAGAATAATTCAATCTTAAAGGATCATAATTGAAGTGGATTGATTATGACTAAAAACAATATTTAAGTCAAGAAAACCCCTTAAATTTATTCTTTCTTTGTTGAATGTTCTCTAACATCCGATAAAACAATATTAACTATCTTAATACTTCATTTAAGAACCTTATTCATATAATTAAACTTTTATATACTTTATTTATCATTATTTATTAGTAATATATTATTTAGTCATCAATTATTTTTACCAACAGGTGTTAGTAACATGAATTATTTCGCATATGCTTTATGACATCGATTTTGATACCCATTTAATCATTCCTAGGGAATATAAGATACTATAATTGATGTATTATAGTTACATATAATGTTATAATACCATTATATGAGATTCCTGTTACGTTTGATGAAGATGAAATTAGTGATGAAAGAGTTTTAGGTTATTTTTCAATATCAATGGATTACCTGATAATGATCTTATTTTAGTTTTATCAATAAATAATAATATTAATAATATTTATTAATATTTTATATGATATATACTAATAAATCATATTTTTTAACCATCCATTAAGGTGGTAACGAAAAATGGAATGTACCATTCCATTGAGGTGGTAGTCCCCACATATGCATAGATGATGACTTTGTTTCCCATAACATGAGAGAAAGGAGTAATATGGTTTATTATTTTCAGAACCTAAAACATTTTAAAAATATAATAATTAAATATTAAATTACTTATTAGTAACATCCATGTTATTTATTGATGGAAAAAGAAACACATTATGTCATAGAGGCTGTAGTCCGCGCATACACATGATTGACGTTTTTTATTTTCTTAAGGGGAATGAGAGAGGGTGTTAATGTTTATTAACACAACATGATTTTTTTAGTATAATATTAATAATTGTTTAGTAAAATAATATTAGGAAAATAAATTTTTAAATGGAAGGATAAAAAGGAAAAATATGTTAGTGAAATTATTAAACTTACATTCAGAACATTGGGTTTCTTGTGGAGGATTCCTTAGAAAGGAAGAGCACGGGATAATATCTTAGAAGAATAATTTTATGAGAGTGAAATAGTATGATATGTAAAGTTAATAGGGATGAGTTTCTGGATAAAATTATATTTTTGGAGTGGTATTGAAGGGGTGGTGAGAGGCCCCTTTTATAAGTGTTAATAATAGCATTTTTGTAAACATTTTCACTTGATATAAAGGGGGAAAATGTTAAACATGTCAAGTGGATCCAAAAATATAAAATAATTGATTTCATGGTAATATAAGGTAAATAAAATTTCAACCATTTAATTATTATTTTTTTAAAACAATTTTAAAGGCTATTACCCCTTGAATTATAACCTTTTCCATTTAATATTTTACCATGGAAACTCGTTTTTACCTAATGTAACTTAATCATTACACCTAAAAATAACGTGGTACTTATTATATAATTTGGATCTAATGATTCTAAATTTAAAATCCATTTCTTCTGATTTAATTTCTAAAAGTGGTAAAAATTTATTTTAATATAATTATTATTTAATTTAGTATATCAAATTTTGAGAAAAATATTACTTGAGTTTTAAAATATCAAATATAATTTTGTAAAATATAATCAAAATAATTTCATTTATAAAAGAAATATTTTTTTCAATAATTTTTTTTCATAAATTTATAAGTTATACTTATATAATAATAATGACAAAAAAGTTACAATATTAATATATTTCACTATTCACCTAAAGATCAATTATTATTGGAAAATATAAAAAATTCATGTAAAGATAATTTTGGAATTATAAATCCAAAAATGAAGTTACTTTTATCTTATTTAGATTCTAAAATTTATAAATTTATTTTTTTTTAAAAAAAATAAAAAATATAAAAAATGCTTTTATTGATAAATTTCATTTCTAAATATTAAGTTTTCTTAATATTATTTCATATAATTTTCTAATATAAAACATGTTAATATATTATTTAATACATAATAATATTTTAAAACCTTTTAATTTAATCTATATGGATTAAATACAGAGTACTTAATGAAATGGTTCATTTAAAAAATAGAAAATAATAAATTTATACTAAATTTTATTTAACCAATACCATTAAAAAAATTTATATTATAAAATTTCATTTTTCTACACCATTAATATTTAAATAATTATTTGAATTTTATATCTACATCATTTCATATTTTAATATTTATGGTATTAATATTTATAGGTTGAGCATAAATATATATATTTATAATATTTTTATATCATATTTTTATTTCATTATAAGTTATATTATTTTAAATTTCTTACATAACAATACAAGACTTCAGTATACCTATTGGATATATGGTTAATAAAAATATCTGTAATGACCATAATTATAATGACTATATTTACAATGACCATAGTTATAATGAACATATTTCATATATATTTTTGGATCCTTATATCCCATTTATTTATGTGTTTTAGGTGTTAGAGGTAGTGAGAGGGGGATTAGAGGAGGATTAAAGGGATTTAAGTTGAAATTTAAACTAGAGAGTATGATTTCAACAATTAAGTTTATAGTATTCCATGGAGCCCTTGAGGCTGCAACTTGGATAAGAAGTTGCGACATATACTCTCAAGGGAAGGTTTTTGTGGTTCTATAAATTTTAGTACCCCTATATCATGGGGGTAGACTACAACATATAATCCTATGATGTACGCTTCAGGGGATCTTCTTTCCTTGAGGCCGCTACACCATGGAGCTAAGTTGTAGCGTAACCTCTTTATCGGTGAATATATTTATACAACATGGTTGTCCCTTTATGTTGTGGTCCTATTCTAGATTTATAGGATATGCAACATAGACAACGCTATGTTTCTTGGATATGGCTTTGACCAGAAGTTTTGTGGTGTGGTATCTTTCCTTACATTGTTGTTTTATCCTATGTTGTCACCTTTACACCAGGGATTTGGGAGCTGCACCATGGTTTTCTAATTTTTAGTTTGATTATAAATTTATGAAATTTCTTTGAACTTATATTAATCCCGAATTTTCATCCCAAACCCTAGGTGTCGAGGTGATTTTTTAATGCCTTTGAATTATCCTTTGATCAAATTCAACCCATGTTTTCTAAAGATCTATTTGTGTTGATCTAAAGTGAGTTTATACTATTTTACTACAAGGATATGGATGCTGATCTCCTCAATTATCATGGATTTATTTTTATGTTTTTGGTGAGTTTGTGGAACAACTTCCTTGGAGGGATGTAGATTCATTGTGGGATAGGCGACCAAAGATCTACATTGTTGTTTAGTTCTCATTCGAAGAATGTTAAAAGAATTAAGTTATGGGATTATTTAGCTATCCTATTTTATAAGAAATTATAAATTTATCATTCTTTAACTCTTTTCCTAACTGTAATTAATAAGAAACTTAATTAATGAAAAGAACTAGTTTTGGTTATAACTATCACATGTGTTTTTACCATGATGATGATTTGTTTCTTGTTTGTATAGACAATGTGATATCTATATTTATGATGTGATTTAACATGTTTATTGTTATGGAAATTGGATACAGAACATTAAATTTTAATTATTTTAACTAATAAAAGAAATATTGATGTTTAATTTGAAACTATTATTTCTTATAATTTGATGGAAATCAGATTTATGTTTGAGGAATATTAAATTTAAAATATTCTTTCTTATAGAATGATGAAAATGTAAGTTATAATTAGAAATATGTTTCAATATATTATATTTGTTGATAGATGAGTCCATAGGTTCCCTATTTTTGTAACCTATGAAAAATGAACCAATTAATTCAATATATAAATCAAATGGTTGTTTGAAAAAGATAATTGTTTGGAACCAAAATACCTTGTATGCTTATGAAGGTTGGATTCCTTGATTTTAGGGTCTAGATTTTCTGTTGAACATTTTTTTTATTGTTACATTGTGCGATTTATCTAGATGAGGATAATTTTTGTGTGACATGATGTAATCATAGAATAGATTATGGTTTGGAGAGAGTGGGAAGGGAGGCCTAGGATATATTAGTAGTTAATGATTATGATTGTGGGATACATGGTGATATGCATGTTGGTGTTGAGGATGGAACCAGAGATTATGAAATGGATTGAACATGGGTTAAAACATTGTTTTTTGTATTTAAATCTAGGATTCTTTCTTGATAATGAATATATTTTTAGGCAGTATGGTTGAGTTATTTGTTTTTTCATTCCATTCCCCACTACTTGAAGTAAATGGTTGTGGATGGTTTATGCATATTTTATGGTAGTGTAGGATGAGTCCAAGAGAACATGGAATTATAGAATGATAATTAATGTTTAACAACTTAACCCTTGGGGTTGGTGGCTTAAAGTAATGTCAAATAATGATAAATCTTAAGGAACATTGAAAGATTATGGTTTATGCATGGAGTACAGGTAATTAATGTAAATGTAAATGGTTAATATAATTAATGAATTAATTGTATGTATGTTGATATGCTTGCATTCTTATAGGATATCTAGTCATTAGTAGTGGAATATGGGTGTCCAATAGATGATAACTGTAGTTAAGGTTAAGGATAGGTAGTTTCTTATAGTGTAGTTTTGAGCTATATGTATACTCTATATGTTATGTTATTTCACATGTTACCACAACTATATCAGTAGGGAGGCCAACACCAGTGGAATCTAGAGGGTGTTTTCACCAACATCCAACAATGTGAGAAATGGATTGCTGACTAACCCATCATTCCCCTCTCTCTTATCCCGATAGTATTATGTGCTGGTATGCATCGTGGTTACCTTTCCCATACAAACACACACACACACATATATTTATATCTAGTTGTATATTTATTTAATGGATTTTAGTTATTTTCACACACATGCATCTCTAGATATAGTGCCCTAAGGATTATTATAGGTGTGGTGTGTATGGGATGTGATGGATTTTGTTATAATACATGATCTATGGGCTGTGGTGGACCCTAGAAACTACTAAGTTACTATATAGGTATGTGGATGTTGATGATGAGGTTATGTGATGCATGAGGTGAATGATATGATGTGATACACATGATGAATGATATATTATATTTTAGGAAGGACTATTATTTAGAGAGATATAGCTCAAGATGTGTGGTGTTGGGCTTGAGTGGAAAACTTGTGGGGAAGTTTTGGTGGGGTACCTTCATTTTGATATTATGTTGGATATTATATCACTACTTGTATATGATACTTTGTGAAATATTCATTGTGTGGTTGGGAACTTAGCATACCTATTTTGGTGATGAGTTTGCTTCACTCTTTGTTCATTATAATTTAGTATGATTTCATTATCTTTTTGTATGAGAGGCTTCAAAGAGGATCCAACTGAGTATACCTATTATTATCAACCTATATATATATATAAAAGATTTTCAAAGTTCTTAGGATATGGTTGAATACAAGGATATACATTACTAACTCATAGTTTTCATGGGATGTTTGGGATTTGAGGTCACTACCGTGGGGTTTCATTTGATACATGTATTTTTTTATAGTTGTTTCATTATGGTTGATATAAATTTAATGTACTTAGATATCTTTACTCTTTTTATGACAAGGATTTGTCTTTTGGTTTTATCCTATCTCTTGTTCATAATGTTCTTATTATATTGTAATACCTCCCATTGTTATGTATGATATACCCTTAGTGCTTGTTTATAACCCATGTCCCATTAGAGGTTGGCTTTGGGCATAATTATCTCCCTTCCCTCAATGCCAGCCCAGGAAAGTTACCTTTGGGGGAGGGGGTCATGAAAGAGTGGTATCAATGGTTCAGGTTGAGGAATAATATGAAGTTTTAAGGTAAGCACTGGTAAGGATTTCTTGGGTTGGAAGGGTAATAGTGTCGTATATGATTAGTATGTGATGTAAACAATTGAGACCATCTAGGACATGGGTAATTAGACCCCCTATTATTTGATTTGATGAAATTTATGTTTATCGGCCCAACTATAATAGTGATATTGTTTATGGGGTAGAGACTTAGGAAATTATTATGTATCATTCTTTTTTGCTCCTATGTTTGAATGGGTATACCGTGGGATTAGGATGGGTCTTAAATAAAAAATCATAATTAATTAATATTAAATATTTCATATTCTAGGTTTAGGAGTCCCTAACCATTTGTCTCTTTTCAAGTAAGCCTCATGGTAGACAACCTCATTTGGTTTGTACTGAAGATGTTTAACAGGATGTTCTAGCATATTTTTTTTGAGTTTAGATCAATGAAAATAAAAATTACAGGAGTAAACTTAAAGAGTTTAAATGACAGAGCCTAAAAAATTATGAGTGATCTATTTTAGAACTAGTGATAGAGGATTGATTGTATAAGGTGGAGATAACCTTCAGTTCGATCAATTCTTGGAAATATCACTAGGATTCATTGGTGGTGATGATGCCTCGTGGGGTCTCTAGGAAGTGGTGTTTCTTGTTTCTCAAGGATCATAATAATATGGCTGTTTCATGGGAAATGTTTCAAGACTAGTTTTGAGATGAATTTATTTTTTTGACCATGAAGGTGGATAGTCTCTAAGAGATTATTACCATTTGATAGGGGAGTTATAGTGTGTGATGGTTTGGGATATATTTCAAGACCCTTATCTGACATGCTTCAAACTTATTTCTTGATAAGGAGGATAGGGAGATGAATTTCAAGGAGTACTTACATCCTTTGATCTAGCACCATGTCACTATATTTATACTTTTAATGTACCAAAAGGTGTTTTAAGAGCATAGTTTGTTGATAGGATGATGTCCAAGACTAGATCATCATGGGATGTGAGTCTTTAGTATTCCCCATGTAGCATAATAGTGGAATGTGGTTCATAGTTTCCTAGACATAAGGGTTTTTAGATGGCTTGGGGTTGGTCCCATCCATTTTTATCTCATTTCTCCAGGGGTGGAAGATCTCAGGCACCTACCAAAGGATATGATGTGTATTTTTATTATGGAGGCCATATTCATGAATAGTGAGAGTGTTAAACCTTTCTCAGTATACAATGTGTGGATGGTGTTCCACTTTAGGTTTTTTTCTATTGCATTAGTTTCATATGAGGAAGTGTAGTAGAGTTATCTAGACTTTGATCAACAAAGGGGAAAAATGGTAGGAAGAATGTATCCCTATGATTCTCCTCATAGATAGAGTGTAGAGAGTGGATGTGGAGGCCATTTTTACTAGGTCTATAGAGGCTATAGATAAGGTATTAGTCATATTATTTCTTTAGAGTTTCCAGCATCATTTTGGGTCAAATGTCATTCAAGGGAAAATTTTCTTGATTTCTACTTGGGTGGATTCTTTATTTGATTCATGACCTACAAACTTCTTCATATCAACTTTCTTATCACATAATTTGGGAATTGAGATGGATAGGATTCTAGTGCCTTTGGAATTGACTGCGTCAGTTGGATGTTGAACTTATCAGTTTGAAGTATGTAGAGACTCCGATCTAGTGTTGGGATAACAAATCTCTTGGGGACACTTCTTGTGTTTGTGGGTATAGCTATATGAAATTATCCTCAACATGGACTATTCAGTGTAAGATATCACTAATTTATTCAACATTAATATTGTGTCCTATTATGCTAATAAATATTATTCTATATTTTTTGGAAAGTGAGACCCTCAAATGGGTTAGAGGCATGTTCTAAACTTTTATTCTTAGATAGATGAAATGATGCTGATATTTTCAGAGGTTAAGTCAACAGTGTTTCCAAGGGTTGTGGAATAGTTCCTTAATGTATTTCCTATGGAGGTTATGGCATTACCAGTTGATAGAAGATTGAGTTTGGGATAGATCTATAGCTAAGAAATCCTCTGATCTTGATGTCTGTATATAGGATGTCACCTTCTGAGTTAAAGGTGCTAAGATTTCAGCTCAATGATCTCATGTAGTGGAGGTTCGTACACAAATTCCCTATGACTATGAATCCTATTATATCCTTGACTAGAAAATATCACATATTCTTGTGGAATGTCCAGTGTTAGACAAATTTCAAGTACACAAAGGAAAATTTGGTCAGCTATTCAGTTATCAATTTACTAGAAGAGGGAGTTTAGCTTAGGCCTTCTATTATGCTTCACATCAATGATTGGGTAGTGTCCTGATGCGATAGAGAATGGT
This sequence comes from Viscum album, assembly GCA_963277665.1. Classification (NCBI taxonomy): domain Eukaryota; kingdom Viridiplantae; phylum Streptophyta; class Magnoliopsida; order Santalales; family Viscaceae; genus Viscum; species Viscum album. The sequence continues at coordinate 75,911,102 of OY728145.1, forward strand.
TTTTTATTATGATTCTTGATAGTCATGACCCCATAAACATAACAATTCCACCCACGATCTTGAGTTGATAGTGGTTTTTTTTCCTTGAAGTTATGGAAATAATAGTATTGGTGCTGAAATATGTGCCCTGGGATAAGTCAAGTAAGGCTGTAGTCAGTTGAGATGAAATCCAAGCTCAAATGGACCAAATATCAACAAAGCGGCCTACCTTGAAAAGCACTTTCACATAGCCCTAGGTCCTCACGAACCCATGAGGCATTGATGGGAGGCACTGCAAGTTTGATGATCCCTACAATTGCCACAAACAAAGTTAATGGAAGGCTCTATGAGTCCGATGATCCCCATGCCTCTTTGTGGAGATCATTGTTTCTTCATGGTGTACTTCCAAGCATTACAAGAACCCTTTGCTTATAAATAACTGACTCACCCTCCATGATAATTTTTACCCCAACCTTTTTCGTTCATAGATTCCTTTTCTTGAATCCCCCAAGCATCGAAAACTTGAGAGTAATTTGAATTCCCCAAAGAAATAGAGCATCACAAAACCCCCTTTCCCTTGTTCCAATTTTTCCTTTTCTATTGTAGGGATTCCCTTCACAAAGTCCTATGCCCTTCGTGAAGGAGGAAGGCCCTTTGGGGTACTTGAGGCTTTGCGATGCATTAATCCTAAAAAAATCAATCTTTTTATAATTTATATCTCTATACCAAATCATGGTCACCCTTCTTCGTAGAGCTCCAATATTCATGACGCAGATAAATTATTTAAAGCACTTGAGATTCATGAATCACCTATTAGTGAGGCCCCCTATTTCACGAGACCCTTTTTTGTGTATCCCACCAGGCTTGTACGTAGTGTTTTCTTGGCCCCTCATGTGATGTTCTTTATTGTTTTTCTCTACCTAGTGATTCTTCACATAGGTATGCTAACAAATGTTGCTTATTTTCATAGCTATGCTAATGTGGACCCCTCGAGTGACCACTCCTCCTCCCCATTGTATTTTGGAATTGATGATGCCTTCCCTTCCCCAAGTATGGGTGGGCATCAGTTATGTAAGTCCAAGGGTTAAGGAATGAGTCCTCCTCGTCTAAGTTAAAAGATATTAAACTTCCAAGACCCATCTTGCTCAACACACGATATTAAACTGTAGTCTCGCCCAATGCAATACACATGGGGTTTCACACGTCAGGACTTCTCTATACCCACTCATCTCTATGGGAGTGAGATATTTATCACCCTAGTGACAGGGAATGACATCCTCCTCACGTGTAATGAGATCCTTTTTAGGAATCCCTCCTAGAGTAAGCCCCAATATCCATCTCCCTAGGCCACTGGCCATGCATAAGCCCCACATCATCTATCATGGTTTCTCCTTTCATGTCATGATCATCAGATCTACTACTACCACTGGTTTCTCACAGTGATCATGAGTCATGCGGGCTTAGAGTTTAACAGTGACCATAAAAATTCATTTTGGTCCACTAACCTTGCATATTCCTCACACCCCAAACATACGAACTACATGGGTTTTGATCTCTGTCCTCTATACAGAGTAGGTAGGAAGCCTCCTCTAGGTTCAATCCCAACCAAAGGTAAAATTCAGTTCTCCCTCCTAGGGATGTACCCTCTTTGGGATTCTAACCATGCATAATCCCCAACATGTGTATGCCCCAATGGCATCCTAAAGTAAATGAAATTTTATCCCTCTCTCCTAAATAAGTTACATAGGATTCCTCCATGAGGTTCAAGGACATTATCCATTCCCATCCCGGACTTAACCTTGATTCACTATATCTTGGGAGGATCATAACCTCACCCAAGGCTACACTTCCTTTGGGACCCTATCCACGTGCTATATTCTCATGAGCCTCCTCCTTAGGTTTCTCACTACCCCAATCTTAAACTACATGGAATTTTATTCCCAACCACTAGGATACATAGGAAGCCTCCCTAAGGTTCACGCCCATCACCCTCCATACTCTATTTATTCCATAAAAATTTCCTCCATTTACATCCTAATTCTTAACCAATATTCCATATCTTGGTTAGATAATTATATACACATAATCAATACTCCTAGAATCACCTGGGAAGATAACCATGCATAAGCCACACACATTCCATTTCCATCCAACCAAGAGTGATCCTCTTGATACGGGAAGCTATCCATGTGTAAGCCCCAACCACCCCTCCAAAATACATGACTTTTGAACCTTGACTCCTAAATAGGGTATGCAAGAAGTCTCCCCATGGTTCTATCCCAACTAGAGGGAAAATTTGGTGCCCACTCTTAGGGGTTTACCTCCCTGATCCTCCTTTAGTTGTGTCTAGATAAGCCTTCATAGTGTGAAAAATTTCCCTTTATGGGACACATAACTTAGGTTCGTTGCCAGAGGCATTCCCACCCTTCCAATAGAAAACTACAATGCCTCCCTCATAGGGACTTACCCCTTCACGGTATTAAATCTTCCCTTTATGGGACACATCATTCCATGGTCCGTCCTCATAGGGCATTCAAATTCATTGATCCGATAAACTTTCCAGGTGATCCCTCCTAGGGATGTACCTATATGATCCACCACAACAAGTGTTATTATCAGTTTGTTCCATCTCCTCAATACGTTAAACTCGTGATCCTATATCTCCAAAAAACATTAAATCACAGCCAACCTCATGAAAAACATGGAATTCTTGAAGAAAACCTCAAAAAATCCACCCCTCCAGTAGCACCACTAGTGAAAATAATTGATCAGTCATCAGAGGTCATGGATTAGTTATCTTGGACACTCAGCTCCACATGAACTGACATCCTTATCAGGAAAGGAGTTCTTGGTCCTCCAACCATCCTCACCAGTAGAGCACCCACTACTCTAAGGGTTTTTTAGGCAAGGACCATCTTAGTCTATCTGATCAAGTAGACAAAAAGTATGGATTTGTAATATAGGAAGATTATAAAGGTTAAGAAATGTATACTCATTCTATTGGTTTTCCATTTTTAGAATACCAGGATATCCCCCGTCATATATGATTGGGGGATCCGAAGGTTCCATAGAGGCCACCCTGGATTCTCTATCACTTTTGTACCCTGCAACTACTATTTTTCCTGATACAGGTACTAGTTCTTCGTTCTCTATGCCTATTTCCATGCCTTCATCCCCATGAGAAGGGGTCTCCTGTGCAAGGTTATCCTATATGAAGTAAATTTCATTCAAGGAAACTAGATAAATGTGAATGAGATAATAGAATAAGGGAATGTGTTAGATCTTACTTCAAGATCTTTAGTAAATCCTCCCAAAGAAGATTGATCCAAGGTTGAGACCTCACATTACTCCAAATGGATCCTTCTTTCAGCATCTTTCCCCAAAGATCTATTTGATTCCTTAGGTAGGGGATAACACACAACCATATTAGTAGCTAACAGTTGTGGTGGATATTTCAGATTTAGTAATACTTTAACTGATCTGTCATTAGATACAGAGTGCCTTGAGAGTGTACCGGGTTCTCTATCTTAGACACATACCTCTCCCACTCTGGCTAGGATTCCAAAAATACATCTTTGTCTTGACCAATTCCTATAAGATCCATCCCTAACTATTTGAGGTGATCCCACATTTCATAAGGATTGAGAAATTTCTTGTTGATGTCCTAGGTATCCCAAGATTTTGGGTAGAAGGTATCCTCAGGTATATCCATGAAATGCATCCACTTATCGGGACCTTGGGTAGGTATTCTGCGAAACCCTCTGGGTGGTTCCCCTTCATCCCGAGTCTACTTGGATGGGACCACTAGGCTTGCTACTATTTATCTTCCTCCACTTCTGGTTGGTGCAAGCTTGAGAACTACTGTCTTTATTTCTACAGATCGACCACTATGATGTTAATCAACCCTAATACCATGAAGTACTATCATCACTATTTATCACTAGCCCTGAGGTGAAGGGGGCACTCCATCATTAGACCATATGGTCCATTGTTTCAGTGTTTCTTCTGGGAAGGCCTCCTCCTATCTCTTTGAATATGACTCAACTAACCAATAGGTGGCGGTGGGTGGAGGAAACACATTCTGCATATTCCCTTATTCCCATGTAAACATAAGCCAAAACTATCTCATCATGCATGAGTGGTCTTAATGATGTAACCTCATGTATACCTTGAAGGTTAGTCTTTGTAGACATCTGAATGGCCTCATAAACTAGTATAAGGTGTAAGGTTCATATATTGGATTGCAATCCACCAATGCCACTAGTACTTCACCTCGAAATAATAAAAGATATGACCGATGCTCTTCAGTTTCCCTACCATCTTCAGTGAAAACCCCTATTGGAAAAATAAATAAATGGAAGTTTAACTAGTCTTCCCTCCAGATCTTTTTTAATAACATTCTCAAATTCAACTTTAATAGGAAACTTCCTAAAACATTGAAAATTACCTATTGAAAGTTCATCTCAGGAGGGGAAATGAGATTCAGGTATTCATATCCCCCCTTATGTGCCGCCACCTATCTGTACAGGAAGTGGAGTGGTCCACACACACCCATTTTCTTCTTCCCCTCAATGATATTCCAAATAACCTTATACAACGTTTCCAACACCAGAACTCTGAGGTTGATGTGCCACACCATTTTCATAATTGTCTCCATGATGAACATTCTCGGCCTCACACTCATGTGATCATATCTCACCGATATCATCTACCTACAAATGAGCGCCGATATAAACCCATCCAACCTAACTATCAGTTTATGCTCAGTGTTGATGTTTTAACCCCACAACTACCATTGGGTTTCCTTTAGGATTATCCAATAAAAACCTTCCTTACCTCACTGATCCCCTCTTGGGTAGGTATGGGTATTTATAGGTAGTTTCATGGGAAGCTTCTCTTCCTCAGTAGGCATATCCAAGGGAAAGTTTAGGAAATGACTGAACCACTGCATAAAGTGGACATCCCTTGTCGTATGATTTTCTTTTTCTATTCTTATCACCAGATCTAGAAGCATATTTTCTAGTTATGGTATATTATTTGGATCCTCTCATGCATTCTCCATGGGGAGGAATTCATCATACATCACCCATAGAATGGGTATCCCCAAAATATGGTGGAGGCCTCAGAGGCTAATGCCGACCTCCATATGATGAATATGAAAAGTGGTGGTCCTTGATGACCATCTAATAAGAAGGTCATGAATGATGTCCTTTAGTTGGTAAATGTGGAATTAGGAAGCCCATTCCACTTCATAAATTCCTACTAGCCTCATCTATATTCTAAATTATGCATAGGATGCAATGCCCATTAGTCCCAGGCCCATTCCTGCATGAAGTTTCCACCTTGATGTAGGTCCCAATAATTATTCCATCCTTTTTTTGAGTTCCCTATACCACCTTGAATATAATATGATATTGTGGTGGAGATACCTCTATCTATAATTCTTTACCATAAATGTTGTTGACATGGTTTTAAAGGTATTCTGCAGTGATAGGTGAATGATCCCTCTAGGTATGGCCGTCAGCCGCCCTGTACCACTGGTACTGACCTGGTGTGCCTCTGAACCAGTAAGCTAGTTTTTCCCTGCTTGACTCTAGGATAGAGACATCATCCCTAGGACCGAATCCATACAAAGGAAGTCTCTCACAAAGAGGATAGTCTTTCTGCATTTCTATCAGTAGATCTTGCAGTGACTCATGATCAGAATGAATTTGAACATACTACCTAATTAGGATAATGTTTATCAGATATTCCCTTTTGGAAGTATCCACAAGGACCTACCAATAATCTTGTCGGGAATCCATTAGATTTGAGATTTTTTTAATTTTATTGAGACTATTCATGAGGATCGATCACAAACATTGGTCGTGGATTATTAGATTGCAGAGCTATAGTGGACTCTGCATGTATCACAGAGCAACAGAGGATCACAATACCCTGGTTTACTAAAATAATTCTCAGAGAAATAGTCTAGTGAACCCAGTTAGAAAAGATGAATTCACATGGAATATTAGTTCACGAAATTAGATCTCATGCACAATCATTCTCGGAGACCCAATATGGGTAATGTGCCCCTCACACCATATTTATAGGATATAGCCAACCGAGATTTGTGGAGGACTTCACGCTCTCGAGCTTTGCGGCGGCCTTTTCCCAGTGTGCACCGCACAACCTTTATCGCGATCTAACTTCATGACCTCCCAATTTTCTGTGAATTAACCTAAAAACATGACTCCCCTTTTACTATCATCTCTCATTATAAGGAGGCAATTTTTCAGTGCCGAAATACGTTCCCCGAGATATGTCAAGGAAGGCCACATCCTGTTGAGATGAAATCTAAGATCAAATGACCCAATTATCAATAAAGGGGTCTGCCTTGAGAAGCAATTTCATGCAGCCCATGGTACTCTAGAACATGTGAGTCTTTGATGGGAGGAAACATGATTCCAACAAGCCATGCGAACACCACAAAGGAAGTTAACATACGACTCTCTGAGTCCGATGATCCCCGCACCTCATCATGGAGATTATTTTTTATTCACAGTGCATCTATGAGAATTTAGAGACCCCTTTTACTATAAATAGCAAGATCACCCCTTCATAGGCATTGTTACCCTAACCTTTCACCTTCTGATATCCTTTTTCACGAATCCCCCAAGAACCACGAACTCGAGAAAAAAATGACTTTCCTAAGGTACTGGAGCATCATAAAACCCCATTTCCCTTCTTCCAATTTACTCCTTTCTATTATATTGATCCCCTTTATGAATTCCTATGCCTTTATCAAAGGAGAAATATCCTTCAAGGTACCTGAGGCTTCGTGAAGCATTAAGCATTCATGAAGAACTCATTTTAGAACTCATGTCTCTATGCCAAAGCAGGGTCACCCGACTTCATGGAGGTACTATCATCATGAATACCCTGACCTCTGTGAAACACCTTGGATTTACAAATCACCTCTCAGCGATTCACCCAGATTCATGAGACCCTTTTTAGTATGGACCTCTAGGCTTGTACATAGTGATTTCTTGGTCCCTATTGTGGTGTTCATTATTGTGTTTCTCTACCTAGTGCTTCTTCACATAGGTACGCTAAGATATATTGCTTCTTCTCATAGCTATGCTAACATGAACCCAGCTAGTAAACACTCCTCCGCGTCATATCATTCTAGAATTGCTGATGCTTTACCTTCCCTATGTTTTGGTGGGTATCTATTATATAAGTCCAGCAGTTGAATGATTAATGCTTCATGAAGGAAATGGCATCCTCCTCATATGGAAATCTATACTCCCTTAAGAAATCTCTATTCCCACTCATCTCCATGGGAGTGGGATCTTCCTCGCCCTCCTATAAGGGAATGACATCCTCCTCATATGAAATGAAATCCTCTTCAGGCATCCCTCCTCGAGTAATATCCAATATTCATCTCCCTGGGACACTATCCATAAATAATCCCCAAATTATATCTCATGGTCATTCCTTTTGAATCATGATCTCCAGGTCTACTAATGCCTCTTGTTTCTCACAATAAGCATGAATCATGTGGGATTAGAGTATAATAGTGACCATGAAACTTCATCTCGGGATGCTAACCATACATAATCCATTTTCCTATCACTTTCAAACTAAATGGGTTTTGATCCCTATCCTCTATACAAGGTATTTAGGAAGCCTCCCTGAGTTTCAATCCTAACCAAAGGTAAACTTTAGTGCTTCTTCCTAGGTATGTTCCCTCTTTGGGTTGCTAATAACGCATAAGCCCAATATGTCAAAGGTAAAATATCCATGTATAAGCCCTGGTGCCATACTGGACTATATGGAATTCGATCCATGTATCCTAATTAGGGTACATAGGAAGCCTCCCTGAGGTTCGATCCCATTATCCATTCCAATCCTAGTCTTTCCCTTGAGTCACTATATATTCAGAGTTTCATTCCCTCACCCAAGGCTACACTTCCTTTGGGTCCCTATCCCTATGATTTAGTCTAATGGGTCACCTTCTTAGGTGTCTCACCACCCCACTCCTGAACTATGTGGACTTTGATTCCCAACCACTAGGATATGTATGAAGACTCCCTGAGGTTCAAGCTCATCAGCCTCCACACTCCATCCATTCCATTAACATTTCCTCCATTTCCATCCTGATTCATACCTGATCCACTACATCTTGGTGAGATCATTCCATCCATGTAATTACTGATCCTATTATCACCCAATAATCTAACCATGCATAATCCCACACATTCCATGTCATCAAACCAAGGGTGCTCCTCTTATGATGGTTAGCTATCCATGTGAAATCCCCAAACCATCCCTCTGATCTATGTGGGTTTTAATCCCTATCTCTTAAATAGGGTATGTAGGAAGACTACCTGAGGTTTAATACCAACCAAAGGAAAACTTCAGTGCCCCCACCTAGAGGTTCAACTCTATGATCCTCCCTCAGTGATATATATATTATCCTTCCGAGTATAGAATATTTACCTTTATGGGATACATCACCCAAGTTCATCATTAGAGGTATTCCCACCTAGCCAATGGTAAACCTCAATACCTACCTCATAGGGATGTAACCCTTCATGGTGTGAAATCTTCCCTTTATGGGTCACACCATTCCAGGGTACGTGCTCATTGGGTGTTCTGATCCATCCATCTGATATACTTTCTAGGTGCACCCTCTTAGGGATATACCTATCTGATCCACATCACAAGTGTTCTAATTAGCCTGTTACGTATATTCAAGACATTAAACTCGTGATCCTCCATCTCTTTAAAATTTTAAGTTCATGGACTATCTCATGTTAAACATGTGATGCCTGAGGAAAACCTTAGAAGAAATAATACTGGAATAAGATACACCATGATCGATGTGGGAATCCTTGAGTCTCCTCACCCTTGAGAAGCCCTCTTATAAGAAAGAAGACATGTGCTCCAATGTTCCAGCGTCTAGACATGCCACTGATTACCAATGAGACTACTTTGTTAATCAAAGGTTGCTACCCTGGAAAGACCCCTTGGAATGTCGAGTTATAAGTAGCATAATTAACTAACATTCATGAAGAGATGTCACAGGGAATGAGTTTTAGGAACAATGTCTTAATCTATAAGGGAGACCTGGACTAGGTGACATGTTATAATGAAGAATCTATGGAAGGAGGAACTGGAATCCCATCATCCTATTTTGACCAAGGAGAATACATCTCTGAATAAGTGATGAATTCCACCCACCTTTGGAATGTGGGAATGCAGGGAAACAATAAAACCCATCCGTTCAAGTGAACGATGACACGGGCATGCCACAATGTAATGTTTTAAAAATAAATACCTCATAAACAAATGCATTTTTGTTTTCCTATATCATAAGGTTATTTAGTATGTATTCTCCTAATGAAATATAAAAATAAAATAAGTGATGGTGGATGAAAGTATTGAAATATTATTGCATAGATATTTCCTATACACCTAGATATGCTAATGTTTTAATAGGTTCACTGAGCAAGAAGTCACGCAGTAATGCTATGTGTGAATTTGGATATTCTCGAATAGATATGGAAAGATCTCTATGATTTTTATCGATATGAGAGATGTCGGTATTATAGGATTCTATTTTTAGATGATGGTAAAATTGTAAATTGTGAAAAAGGTGGAGGATTCCCAGTTGGGGGATTCAGAGGTGGAGTTATAGAGAGACCGAGTTGTTAGTGGTGACACTCTTGTAGGTTGTTTTAAGGATGATCAACATTGAGTGTTATTATAGGGAAAGTTTTTTGTTTTTTTGGTGATGTGTGTGGTGTCTCTCCATGAGTTACATAACTCATTCTTAACATTACATTCTAGCATGAAAAATATGTACCATGATTTTAGAGGTCAGTTTTGGTGTCCTAGGTTGAAGTGTTTAGTCACTGAGTTTGTGTTCAAATATTTAGTCTTCTAGAAGGTGAAGTATGAACACCGTGTTTCTGGTGATCTTCTCTAGACATTTGATGTTTCTAAGTGATATTGTGAGGATATTTTAGTATACCTAATCTGTATTACCTCAATATTATGGAGGATTTGATTCTAAATTGGAGGTAGTGGACCATTTGAAAAAATCATCTATCTTCCTATAATTCAAGGAGTCGTGATCAATATATGTTTTATAGAGTAGATACCCAGAGAAATTATTGAGGATCCATGTATAACTAAGGATTATTATCTCTAATCATGTTTCTTGTTTCACTTATATGGTGTGAAGAGGTCTCCAACAAGGTTTTTTCTCTCAGTTATTCCTTAGTACTTCTTTTCATCTGCATAATTACGACAATTCAGAGTGGATTTCCTAACTCTTGAAGGCATGTTGTGTGTTAGTGTCTTGGATTTAATAGGTTCATAGATGAGGCTCCAACCTTTGGTTGTGTTTTTTATAATAATAGGTTATAATATACCACTAGTATGAATCCATTTGAATCCTATCATTAAAAACCATTCTATTCTCTATTTTAGTAGACTGGGTTCAGAGTGTCAGCAATTCTTGGACAAAAAATAGTTAAAAGAATGACATAGATTCTTTAGGTGATTTCTTATAGGATAAAGGATTTAAATGATCTTTATAAGTCATACTATGACCATAGGAGGATACCTCTATAGTTCTATGTTGGAGATCATGTGTTATTGAAGGTGAATCCTCATCATGGGAAGTGATGGTTTGGTTTTGGTAGTATGATATCTCCCCAGTTTGTTTAGCCTTTTGAGGCATTGGCTCAGGTTGGAGCCATTTCATTTTGGATATAACTTTCCCTGTAGATGATAAAAATTTCTAATGTCTTTCATGTGTCTTAGCTTCACTACTGTCATCATGATGACTTTCACATCCTCGATTGGGGTGAGACCAATGTTGATGATGACGTTACCATAGAGGAGTATCCTATAGAGATCCAGAACCACCAGAAGAAGGTCACAAATGAAGAAATGATTTTTCATGTATTTTTTTTGTTTTTTCACATCAGTTATTAGGTGACGTTATTAAAGGTGATGTTGTAAATGATTTTTTTAACATTAGTTAATTAAAATATATGTTATAAATAAATCTATATTGGGGGTTTTCATGTCGGTTATCTAATAACCAACGTTAATGTTTTTTTAGTTTTTTAAGAATTTCATTTTGATTCCACCTATCCACATTAGAAGAATAAAACTAGTTGAAAAGGAAACATAAAAACAAAAAAAAAACATCTAACAAAGGACCCTTACAATTTAACTTTCATATTTACAATTTGTATTATAACTAAAATAAAAATAAATCAAACTTCTAAAATGATTTTTACATTCAATTTTTAAGTTTCTTAACTCCTATTCACTATATGTATACAGGTCGTCAAAAAGATACAAATATTAAATGAAACATTTAACTTGTATTTTCAATAAAATAAATGAAATAATAAAGATATATTTATAAATAAATATTAACTTATAGAATTTCATAACTATACTAGTTGAAATTATTTCATACATAAATATTAAAACAAAATATCAAAATTCTTTTACACCTTAGTATTGATTAAAATACTATTCCATAAATTTTAATTCAGAATAACATTTTTAAGTAATACATCAAAAAGTTAGTAATTGAAAATTAAAATTCAATTTATCTTATAGAAATTTGATAATGACACTCTTATTTATTGTTATATATCTAAAGAAACTCCATCCCCTATTTGAAAATAATATGAATAAAATAAATATTAGTCATTATAATATGAAAACGTATTAAAATATTCAAATGTATGAGTTCAATGAATTCTTAAAATTTTCTCTCACTTCACCATCAATAGAGCATAACTAGTACAATGTCTTATCTCTTGAAAAAAGAACCCAACTTCCAATGGCCACTAATATTTAAGAAAATTTAATTTGAGTTTTTGTTATTTTAAGACATATATAACACTTTTTGAGAAATATATTTCATAATATCAAAGATATGGAATCATTAAGAACTGAATAATTGAATTCTTGTGTAATATTTTAGCAATATAAACTATTATTTATGCATTATTTATTATCTTATCTATAGTTGAAATAAATTTGGTTCTATAAATCCATATATATCTATCTTTAAATTCTTTTTATAAATTTTATAAAGATACCTAATAAAAAACAAACATAATTACAAATTTTCAATAAATTAAATGAATGGAAAAATTTTGTTAATCGAATTTAATGATTTTTTTTCATCATCACTATTAAAAAACTGGCCTTTAACAATTCTAGAAATGACCTTTATCATTGCTAGAAAAGTGCTGACAATTTGAGTGATGTTAAAATCCTAGGACTTTTATTAGTGCTAAAAAGTGCTGATAAAGGGGTCATTTATGAGCGCTAAAAAAATAATGGATAAAATACCCATTTATCAGCACTTTAATTTAGCACCACAAAAGGAAACCTTTATCAAAACTTAAAAAAGCAATGATAATGGACTTTTATCAGCACTTTCAGAAGAATTGATAAATGGCCATACTGCAGTATGCTGTTACAACACACTGCAGCACCATTTTAGTGTGCTGTAATAGAACACTGCATCACCAGAAACACACAAAAACACATTATATATCAGAAAAAATAAAGTCCCAATATATAATTTAAATGAAATTAAATTTAAAACACAAATACTAGAGAAAAATATATTATATACATTTCAAACATTGTTTTATACAATTACATAAATAAAAATTATTACATACATTGAAACACAATTTTAATTGGTAATGCTACCATGATTTCCATTGACTTTATTTGTCGAACTGCCAAAATTTCACGAGTAGTTTCACACAAAACACCTCAAATCAAATTAAATAATCCACCAATATAAGACAAAAATTATTATGAGTAATACTAAAAGGAAATAAATTAAACATAAATATGAAATAATACATTAATTCTATAGACAATGATTTTGCGGTGCAAATATCAAGATTACCTCTACAATTGAGTAGTGGAGGTAACTTGAAAGAAAGTGATAAATGTAAACACTACATGAGTGAAGGGTTTTTTTAAGAGAAAAATTATGTGGAAGTTTTGGTGCAGAAAGTGATAAAAGATAGACAAAACACCCAAACTCGAACAAAAGAATCCACCTGTATAAGAAAAAAATTATTATGTGAGTAATATTAAAAAGAAATAAATTAAACATATATATAAAATAATACATTAATTATATGGACAATGATTTTACTGTTAAAACATCAAGATTACCTATGTAGTTGAGAAGAGGCAGTGTCGTTTCTCTTCCTACAAATGCAGTGAAGGTAAATTTAAAGAAAGAGATAAATGCACCACTGTAGGGGTGAAAAGGTTTTAAAAGAGAAGGACCATGAAATTTGGACAGAGTATCCCAACTCGAACAAAAGAGTGAACCTATATAAGAAAATAATTATTATGAAAGTAATACTAAAAAGAAATAAATTAAACATACATATAAAACAATACATTAATTCTATGGACAATGACTTTACTTTGCAAACAACAAGATTACCTTTATAATTGAGGAAATTCAGCATTGTTTATCTTCCTGCAAAGGTAGTGGAGGTTACTTGAAAGAAAGTGATAAATGAAATACTATAGGGATAAAAAGGTTTTAAGGGAGAAAGAGAATTAAATTTATAAAAAGAACCCCAAACTCAAACCAAAGAATACACTTGTATAAGAAAAAAATTATTATGTGAGTAATACTAAAAAGAAATAAATAAAACATACCATGAAACAATACATTAATTCCATGGACAATGATTTTATTGTGAAAACATAAAGATTACCTATGTAATTGAGCAGAGGAAACGTCTTTTCTATTCTTTCAATGGTAGTGGAGATAACTTGGAAGAAAGTGATAAATCCACCACTATAGGGGTGAAAAGGTTTTAAGAGAGAAGGAGTATGAAAGATAGAAATTTCACCCCCAACTCGAATAGAAGAATCCACCTGTATAAGAAAACAATTATTATGTGAGTAACACTATAAATAAATAAATTAAACATAAATATGAAATAATACATTAATTCTATGGACAATGATTTTACTATGAAAACATCAAGATTACCTCTGTTATTGAGCAGAGAAAACGATGTTTCTCTTCTTGCAAAGGAATGAGACATGGAAAAAATATTCTAAAATAAACAAACATTACATGGAATAATGAAAATTAAATCAACATTCCATTATATAATTTTTTAGTAAAATAGAGAAAGTATATCATAAAATTAACTTTTCATCTATCCAAAGGGTTTCCATCATTATAGTTTATTCTTCTAAGAGATTTGTAACATCATCATGTGTAGAATACATTGTATGAATGTGTAGTCAAATATTTAATTCAGATTATTTTAATTCATTAGAGAACATATAATATTATGAGTAAAAACATAATGTATTAAAAAACACTTTTAACTTCTCATTTAAGTCTCTTTTTTTAAATGTTTCAAGGATTTGGTTCCTCTTTAGAGAATCCAAATACCCTCTTTTTGGTCCCCTCTAAAGTACAAGACATTTTCTATAGTGGGACCAACATAAAATGATTATGATGTCCCAATAAAGGGCCATCCTCGATTAAATTTTCATTCAACTCAAACATTTTTTTAGTCGCTAGCCGGACAATCGACCAATTCTTGTTTGTTGGATCAGAGGCATAAAATAATTTCACTACTTGTGATGCCATTATAAATAGCTCATTTCCTCCTGTACTTAAATTAACCTTCAAGAAGCCCATTTCATCAACTTTCACTCCATTGATATTTTTAACCCACTTGTAATGGAAAAGTGGCACTTGAAATGTTGTATAATCCAACTCATATATCTGTTCGATAATGAAAAAACATGACATATTTTCATAAATTGGACTTCTATCCTTTGAACCAGATATGCACATCACTTCAGCCACAAGCTTAACACTACTATTTTGCATCATAAAAAATTTATCATGTTCTTTTTTATAGAATGTATAACCATTTATTACAAACCCAGTGTAAGATATAACATTTTCATTTGATCCTATGGCTAGCCATTGAAGTCATTCTGCAATTGAATTCATATTTTTAGATAACTCCTTATAAATTTTATCTATGAACCATCCTATAAACTATTGATTATGTGTATATGATATCCATATTTCCTCCCTTAATGGATTCAAATCTCTAATAATTTATTTAAGGGATTCAATTTGTGGATCAATATCTTCACTATTATATAATATATAAATATGTGCTTGATCTCGCTCTGTCAAGGTAATTGTAACAACATCTCTTCTAGAAATCCCTTCACCCATAAGGCGTCTTCTATGATGAGACTTTGGGAGACTGATTATTTCAACATCTGATTGGTAATCGGTATATAATTCATTAGCTTCTTCAATAATATATCGTTTTACAATACAACCTTTTGGATGACTTTGATTCTTGAAAAACTCTTTAAAAATATTCATTTATCATTCAATGGGATAAATCCATCTATAATGGAAAGGACCATATAGTTAAACCTCTCTAACAAAGTAAACCATCTGGTAGACCATTAAATAAAATAATTATGGTGATAAGAACATTTCTAATTCAAATAATATGATTGAAATCTCTTTATTCATGATGGGAAATTTCACTGGGTCTACAACTTTACTGAATATGGATTTGAAAAAAAGGAGATTATGGTTAATGTATGCCATAAATTTTGAGGAAGAATGTTATGGAAATCAACAAGCATTAAATATTTCATTAAAACATGACATTCATGTGATTTTAGTCCTTGTAACTTCAAATTAGTCATTGACATGAAATTATTGATATTTGATGAATACCATTGTGAAACTTTTACACATGTAAGGGAAATACAAAATTGCAATTTTTCCAGTCTGGATAGAGTGTAAGCTACCGGAGGAAGAAAAGTATTCATGTTACCCTTCACTAGTACAAACTCTTCCCTTATCCCCATTTCAATCAATTCCAACCTGGCCTTAATGCCATATTTCATTTTTCCAGGAACTTTTAGTAACATGCCAATAACACTATCAAATAATTTTTTTTCTACATGTATGACATAAAGAAAATGTTTAAAATTCAAACAATTAAAATATAGTAATTCAAAGAAAACTGATCTCTTCTTCCAACTTGATTTTGTAATGTTTTTTGAAAATGGTTTACTGAAAACAATATCAAATTTTTTACTTTTTTTGTACAGTTGATCACCTGTTGTTGGAGACGGTGTTGCACCTTGTTTGATATTATCATCAAATGCTATTGTCTAGGATATGTAGTGACCATATCCTTTTACATATAACATTACATGTTTGTAAGAATAATTATACATCAGAGTACAAGCCAAGGATCATTAAGTCTAGTGACTTGGAAGATTAGGTACATAAAACATAAAACATGGGTCTAAAAAAACTTCTTTATGTAATCTACATAAATATATCCTAACTTACTTTAAGCCCTTACATCTTCATAGGGTACCCTGGGTAACACATGAATAAAGGGATGAGATTGAAAATCCCAGTAAGGGAAAGAACATAAGGATACATTTTAAGCACATGAGTTAGGAGGCATGATGTAATGATATCCAAAGCATGGAACATATGAAATCATATCATATAAGCATGGGATCATATAAACCAGGAATAATATAAATGTGGAAGAATAATAAAACATGTATTTAGTATGGGTCAATTCTAACCAACAATATTGTTTCCAATTTTAGTATGGGTCAAGGCTAACCGCCAATCCCGATTCCCATTTTAGTACGGGTCAAGGCTAAACGCTAATCACATTTCACATCGCATCTCACGAGACTTAAATTTACCAAATGCATTAGATTTATATCTGGGCGCACCCATATCAACATTTTCATGAATATTATTTCCACATAAATAATCATACATAATCAACCATACATAAACATAAGGGTACCCATGGAAAGAATTGGGTACCACAATCATGACATAAAGCATAACCAATGGGAATATCATAAAAGATTCCATGAAATAAAGGGATTAGAACATACATGGGCATTCATAAGGTAAAATATTCATATAACATGGTAAGTGATTTCAAACAGAAGTGACAACATATAAGAAATTTATTTGAGAAACAATAGCATTAAAACATTTTTATACAATTTTAAAGAAAATACAATAGAGCCTTTAAAATAGAAAAGAGGAAAATATTTTATATAAAACCAGAATTTAACCAAGATGATTTATATAATAAAAAGGATGATTTTATAAATAAAATGGTGTCTTAAAATATAGGATATAGTGCACATAAAATTGGGTAAAAAATTCGAGATGTTCCCTTAAAACAGGTTTTCTTATCTGAAAGTTATAAGGAGGGAATCTTTTTAAAACATGTATATCCCCCAAAGAGAGTGATGAACAGGTATTCATAAACAAATTTTTTAAAACTAAGAATAATTTTTAAGATTTACATAAACATATAAGGTAACTCATTTTTGATATAAATAAAGATAAGGCTACCCGAAAGAACAAAGAAGGGTCGGGTAGAATTCGTTATGGTTTATCAGCATGGTGTCGGGTGAACCTAAGACGGATTAAAGAGAGATAAAAGGGGTATATAATTACTTATAAATAATTAGGGAAGTATGAGGGAGGTGCAAAATCATACCCCATCATTAGGGTTTATAAATAAAAAGGCATAGCATAGAGAACAATCTTGATTAAGAGAGAAATGGAGATGATCCATTACCTTGAATCTGGCGGTGTTATCCACTTGTTATTAATGACCTGAATACAAAAATCAGGTTTATTAATTAATAAATCCATAATCTATATTATATTTAATTGAGTGATTATAACCATTTTTTTATTCAAGACCTTTTTGTTTTCTTATAAGGTTCAATTTCATTTTTCAGGCTTGTTTTCTTACTTGGTTTTAATGACCGGTTTTCTTATATTCATGTTTGGATAAACATGTAAGATGAAAGTGGTTTTCCATAATTGAATTTGTATGTTATTAGTGAACATAAAAGAGATTAAATGGTTATAAAAATTCATTTGGTTATTGGGAGTGAAGATGAGTTATTATATAAAATCTTAGTGGTAACCGTTTTGGTTAATCGGCGGGTTTGATTACAATGAACATGTTTTGATTTATAACATAATACCATTAGTAAAAAACCGATTACAGAAACATAAAAAAGATATATCACATATATGAAAATCTGGTTCAACCATAACACAAATGTTTTCATGACTATAATTAAAGATGACAAAAGAAATTGATAAACTGTTGTCCTTGAATGTGTTAAATTTACACATCTCAAATCGTGTTTTCATTTCTTTCAAATAAAAGATGGAGAAAGAAGAGATGACAATGAAATATATCCATAGAATAAAACAATTCTAGTAAATGTATGTTACTTGAGTTATCATACTCTTTGGGTGAAGGTAGTATAGGAAATAAACAAGAAAAGAAAAGAACTTAAAAGAAATAAAAGAATTTGAAATAGGAATTTACCTCTTTAGTTTATCTCCTTTGAGAACCTCTTAAAGGGAGAGGTTTTGGTATTTTTAAGATTATAGGAGCTGTTGGACATGGGGGAGGATCTTGGGGAGTGATTTGGGAAGAATATTGGCAAGGAACAAGGATTGAGAGTAGTAAAGAGAAGAGGGAGTAAGGGGGTTTTTATTGTAGAGGACAGGAGGGTTTTCATAATTTTTAAACATTAGTTTATTAATTTTCCTCAAGACCAGAAATAGTGATGATTCCATGAAAAAGAATATTAATAAATGAATGTGATTTATAACCAATTGGTATTACATCAACATATAATCATCAATGACCCAACAAATCCATTATTTAGCATTTATCGTAAATTGTCGTTTTTTAGTATTCATAAAAAATTCAAGTATTTTATAAAAATCCCAAAAATTCACCCTAACCATTTTTTGATGTGTATAATACAAAAATGAAATCCAATTTTCAGAAATAATTTTTTAAATATGATTATTTTAATATTTAATTAAACTCATAATTTATTATTAAAAAACCATTTTTAAAACATTCATTTACTTATTCTAAAATATAGGTACATCATAATTTCACTAGAATATTATATGTATACTATCATAGGTAAGGTTACTATTCATTAGGGTATATAACTATTCATAATGGTACATTACTATTCATAAGGGCAATTTACTATTCATTAAATATTTTTTTTATCGGACTCCAAATAACTTACTGATCGCAACCGTGTCCGTTAGATTTTCAAAATTCAAATCACAGAAGTGAAAAAATTATGTTTAAAGGTCACATAACACTTAGTAGTTCATTATGTTGTGATTTCATGTGATTATATTTTATAAGAGAGTGATTTCCATTTATAAAACATTGGGTCATTATATTCTTCCTCCCTTAAGAAATTTCGCCCTTGAAATTTTCTTTTACATTCTAAGACATAAACAGTTGTGGGTACTTTTCCTTCATTTCCTCCTCTAATTATCATGTTTCCTCTTCTTACTTGTGGTTCCACCACAGTACTTTGACTAGGTGAGTAGTCTTGTTATGTAGAACTTTATCTCTACGATCCAAGATCTTCACTAGCTTCTCCTCATAGGAAGGATCATCCTCCAACTGTACCACCTCTAAAGAGAGTACTTGTGAAGGGTCTAGTATGTACTTTCTTTAAGAGGGATACATGAAAGACAGCAAGTACTTTAGACATGGTAGGTGGAAAATCCATTTGATAGGCCACAACTCTAACTCGATAAAGGATCTTGAAGAGGCCAATGTACCTGGGACTTAACTTCCCTTTCTTCCCAAATCTCATGACCTTCTTCCATAGAGATATGCATAGAAATATTATGTCTCCTACTTTAAACTCAAGGTCTCACTGACGATTGTCTGCATAAATTTTCTATCGACTTTGGGATGTCTTGATATGCTACTGAATGGTTATCACCTTCTCCACCATTGGTTCGACTATTTTATGTCCTAAGAGCTTACGCTCACCGACTTCATCCCAACACGTTAGGGTTCTGAACCTTTTACCATAAAGGGCTTAATATGGTGACATTCAGATGCTCGAGTAAAAACTGTTGTTGTAGGAGAATTCAACCAGTAGAAGATGTTGGTCCCATCCTCTTTTGAATTCCATAGAACACGCTCTCAACATATCTTCTAGTGTCTGAATATTTCGCTCAGATTGGCCATCAGTTTGGGGATAATAGGCCGTAATGAAGTTCAATTCAGTGCTTAGAGCATGTTGGATAATTTTCCAGAACTTTGAGGTGAATCTTGGATCACGATCAGATACAATAGATAGTGGTACTCTATGCAGCCTTAATCCCTTTTTTATGTAAATCTGTGCTAGTTGATCCAATGAGAAGTCCTCTAAAATCGCGATAAAGTGAGTTATCTTCATAAGAAGACCCACAATGACCCATATATCATTATTTCACCTGGATGTCCTTGAAATTCCAGTGACAAAGTCTATGGTAATGTTCTCACACTTCCATGTTGGTATAGGTAGTGGTTGCATCATCCCCTTAGATTTTTTCCTCTCAGCCTTCACTTTTTGACATACCAGGCTCTTTGATGTATATTTAGAAATCTACCTTTTCATATTGTCCCACCAAAATTTTTTTTGGAGATCTCGATACATATTTGTGCTCCCTAGGTTGATAGAGAAGGTCGAGATATGTGCATCATTCAGAAGATCCTTCTTTATCTCTAGATCAGATGGTACAAAAAATCATGATCCAAATCTTAAAACTCCTTCCACATCCACCGTGAACTTTTTGGATTTCCCATTTTTAACAACTTCCACCCTTTTTAGAATTTCCACACCCTTTCTTTGAGCATCCTTAATTTTCTACATGAGAGAAGGTTGAGAAATCATTTGAGAAAGAGTTGATGATGTTCCTCTCTTAATTATTCCCATGTCCATCCTCTACAAATCTAAGAATATTGGATCCTTTTCAATTATCATCATTGATAAAGATGTTGGATACTTTCTACTTAGAGAATGCACCACCTTTTTTTCCTTACCAGGATGTTAGTGGATTGAGCAGTCTTAATCCTTGATGATATCTATCCATATTTGTTGGTTAATATTGAGCTATTTTTGTGTGAATATATATTTGAGATTCTTCTCGTTAGTATATATCTCACACTTCTCCCCATAGAGATAATGCAACTATATTTTCAACACAAAGATCACACCTTCCAACTCCATATCATGCGTAGAATAGTTTTTCTCATGGATTGTCAGTTTCCTTGAGTAATAGGCTATCAATTTATCATTTTCATCATAAAATATCCTAATCCCTTCTTTTAAGCATCACTGTACATGAAAAAAAGTTATCCACTCTCTGGGAGTGTGAGTACTGGCGTAGTGATAAGGATCTTTCAAATCTGTGAAACAGTCTTCACATTCCTGAGTCCAGACAAACATTACCCCCTTCCATGTCAACTTGGTCATTGGGTTTGGCAATCGTGAAAAGTTCTTCAAAAATTGTCAATAATAGCCAGCTAGACCCAAAAAGCTGTGGATCTCCGTTACAGATGTTGGCCTGGGCCACACTTCAATTTCCTTCATCTTGGAAGGGTCCATAGATATACATTTGCTGGTGATAACATGCCCAAAGAATGATACTTCCTCTATACAGAACTCATATTTACTGTACTTTTCATACAAATTATCCCTTCACAAAGTCTTTAACATAGTATTCAAATTCTCCTCATGTTCCTCCTTACTCTTGGAGTATATCAGAATATCATTAATAAATACTACCACAAATTTGTCGAGGTAATATCTGTAGAATCTACTCATTAAATCTATGAAAATTGATGGAGAATTAGTGAGTCCAAAGGGAATCACTATGAACTCATATTTTCCATACCTCATTCTAAAGACAGTCTTGGTAATATCTTCTTTCCTAACCTTTAATTGGTGATATCCCGACCGAATGTACACCTTAGAGAAATAACTGGCCACAGAAAGCTGATTGAACAAGTAATCTATCCATGGCAGGGGATACTTGTTCTTTATCGTGATTTTATTGAGCTCATGATAATCAATGTAGAGGCACATTGATCCATATTTCTTCTTGACGAAGAGGACTGGTACACCCCAAGGTGAATCACTCAAGCAAAAAAAACCATTCTCTAGATTCTCATGTAACTGCTTATTCAGCTCTTCCATCTCTACAATGGCCATTATATAAGGTGTCTTTGATATAAGTAGATATCCAAGAATAAGTTCAATTGAGAACTAAACCTCACGATTAGAAGAAATGCCAAGAAACTCTTTAGGTAATATATCAGTTTCATCCCTCACAATGAGCACGACTTTAATAATGATTCTATCCTTTGTATAAATAATATTAGCTAGATATTCATGATCATAAGGCGATAATATCCACACTAGAGATGATGATTCTAAAAGAGATTCATCTTTCTACTTACACTTGTAAATAATTAGAGGATGCTTGATGATTTAAAAAGTGATCTCCCTTTATCGACAGTTGATGTTGGATTTGTATAAATATATCCAATCCATTCCCAAGATAGCATTGAAATCCACTAAAGGAAGTATGAAGAGATTTGTTGGGAGGATCAGTCCACAAACTTTAACTAGGGAGGATTTATAAAACATGGATGCAACTATTTCACCCTTTTCTGTTCTCACATATAACTTTTCCTAGAAATTTTGAGGTGGTGTTTGAATAGTTCTACTTAACTTTCACAATATGAAATAATACATAGAACTAGAATCAAATAGTACATTCACTATTATTGAATGAATAACTAGAGTACCCGTCACCACATCATTGTCCAGATCCACCTTAGCTGTAGTGATAGCGTAATCCCTTCTTTGTTTCCTTGGAGTTTGTTATTGATTGCCTCTGACAACCCTCATATTAGGGAAATTTCTTGAATAATTCCCATGCCCCTTGAAGTTGTAACACTGCAATAAAGGTTGAGTGTTGATCTAAACCTTCCTTTCTTCTTCCACATTTGAAGGATTCTTCATATCTCATTGACAGTTTTTAGTAAGATGACCAAAATTTCCACATTTGAAGAAATTCTTGATTCTCTTCAGACAGTTCCCAGGGTTCTTCCCACAACTTTTACGAGGGGAAAAGTCTGGCATCTTTCAATTGTGGGATTTGTTTTTCGAACCACCCATATTGTTATCCATTTTTCTCTTCTTGTCACTGGGCCCATGAGACCACTGAGAGTCTCCAATATCCATTTCAACCTTGAGTGAACAACCTAAAATCTCATCATAACTGTTGAAGTCTCAAATCACCAATGGTTTTTGTAGACTCGGATTTAGTCCTCTAAATAATAGATCCACCTTGAATTTTCTATTCATTAAAAAGATAGAGGCGTGCCTTGAAAGTCTTGTAAAGTTTGATTCATATGCCTTGATGGAATCATCCTCATTCTTCTTGAGTATGAGGAACTCTCTTTCCATCTTGAGACGGAGGGTTCGAGGAAAATATTTATTGAAAAACATCCTCTTGAATTCCTACCAATCCATGGAATAAATTTCATCTTGGGACTATTTATTCCTGATCAGTGTCCACCATTGATCAGCTTCCCCATTAAAACAATAGACCGCCAGTACAACTCTCTCTTCTTCCGAGTACTCGATGATGGAGAATATATTTTCAATGGAGTTAATCCACTATTCCACGATGAGGGGATCATAAGATCTACTAAACATGGCAGGACTTTTCTACATGATTAATTCTATAGAAAATTTCTCTTTCCTTGGGGTAGGAGGGCATTCCATATGATTCAAGTTAATATTCAAAACTTGAGCCAACTGAGCAAGTACTGTCATGAAGTTTTATGCACTTGCTCCAATCATATCAGGCATATCATTAGAGATATCTTTAAATTTCCCATCACATTGATTATTAAAACACGTCCTTCTATTTTCCACCATTAACTAAGAAAAGAATGTATAATTAGAGGGATTGAATACTTAGCTATTGAGAATAAAAGGAAACTTTGAACATAAAAGGATAAACTTGTAAAGGAGAAGTATATCCTATATTGTGATTCCTTAGTTTTAAATCTAGGTTATCCTTGATCTATTTCTTAACATATATTCTTATGGGTTTTTGGTCCCTTAATAATGGTTTGTACTAAGATCATGAATCTAGCAAAGCATATCCCCCAGGAGTGTCGTAACCAAGAGTACAGCAAGGCCCATTGTCATGCACCAGTTCCCAAGAGTACAGCAAGGCCCATTGTCTAGCTCAAAGAGATTTTTTTGGGTTTTACCCCTAGATACATCTGTGACAGAGCCACCTCTACCTTCTCGTATCCAGATAGGGATGTATTTTTTTTGATAAACCACTTAATCAATACTCAACAAAATTTAGAAATGCTTTCTTATACTTAGTATCACCCTTAAGGTTCTCACTAAGGTGTTCTATTTCTAATCTACAAAAATAACTAGAACATCATATGATACCAAATATAGCGACCCTAGGATTTTATATATAACAATACATGTTTTCAAGCATAATTATACACCAGAGTACCAGCCAAGGATATTAAAATCTAGTGTATTGGAATACTAGGTACCTAAAACATAAAACATGGGGTTAAAAAAACACTTCTTTATTTAATCTCCACAAAAGGATCCTAAATTCTTTTGATTCCTTACATCTACATAGGGTACCCTGGGGACACATGAATAAAGGAATGATATAAAAATCTTTATTAAGGGAATGAACATAAGGATACATCTTAATCACATGATTTTGGAGGCATGAAATAATGAAATCCAAAGCACGGAACATATGAAATAATATCATATAAGCACGGTATCATATAAACATAAAATCATATAAATGTGGAAGAATCATAAAACACATATTTAGTACGGGTCAAGGATAATCGCCAATCCTGTTTCCCATTTTAGTACGGGTCAAGGCTAACCGCCAATCCCAATTCCCATTTTAGTATGGGTCAAGTCTAACTGTCAATCCCATTTCACATCACATCTCATGATACTTAACTTTACCCAATGAATTGGAGTGATATATGGGAGAACAAATCTAAAACTTTTCATGAATATTATTTCCACATAAATAATCATACATAATCTACCATATATAAACATAAGGGTACCCATGGAAGGAATTGGGTACCACAATCATGACATAAAGCATAACCAATGAGCATATCATGAAAGTGTCCTTAAAATAAAGGTATTAGAACATTTGTGGAAATTAATAAGGTAAAATAGGCACATAACATGGTAAGTTATGTCAAACATAAGTGACAACATATAAGAAAT
Source organism: Viscum album (assembly GCA_963277665.1). Classification (NCBI taxonomy): domain Eukaryota; kingdom Viridiplantae; phylum Streptophyta; class Magnoliopsida; order Santalales; family Viscaceae; genus Viscum; species Viscum album. Next base: position 75,936,377 of record OY728145.1, read on the forward strand.
TTATTTGAGAAACATTAGCATTAAAACATTTTTGTACGGTTTTAAGGAAAATACTATAGAGCCTTTAAAATAGAAAGAAGGAAATTATTTTATATAAAACAAGAATTGAACCAAGATGGTTTTCATCATAAAAAGACTGATTTTATATATACAATGGTTTCTTAAAACAGAGGATAGAGTTCACTTGAAATTGGGTAAAAAATTCGGGAATTTCCCTTAAAGTAGGTTTTCTTATCAGAAAGTTCTAAGGAGGGAATATTTTAAATACATGTATATCACCAAAAGAGAGTTATGAAAGGGTATTCATAAATAAATTTTGTACAAATAAAAATAATTTATAAGATTTAAATAAACATATAAGGTAACTCATTTTTGATATAAATAAAGATAAGGCCACCCAAAAGAACAAAGAAGGTTCATGTAGAATTCGTTACAGTTTATCGGCATGGTGTCAGGTGTACCTAAGAGGGATTGATGAGAGATAAAATGGTTTTGTAATCACTTATAAATCATTAGGTAAGTATGGGGGAGGTGCGAAAACATAACCCATAATTTTGTTTTACACATAAAAAGGCATAACGTAGAGGAAAATCTTGATTAAGAGAGAAATGGAGATGATCCCTTACCTTAAATCTGGCGGTGTTCTCCACTTGTTATTAATGAACTGAATAAAAAAATTTGGTTTATTAATTAATAAATATAGAACGTATTATATATTTAATCAATTTATTATATCTCTTTTTTGTTCATTCAATACATTTTTGATTGGTTATAAGGTTCAATTTCATTGTTCAGGCTTGTTTGCTTACTTGGTTTTAATGACTGGGTTGCTTATATTCATGCTTGGATAAACATGTAAGATGAAACTGGTTGTCTAGAATTGAAGTTTCATGTTATTAGTGTACATCCATGGGATTAAATGGTTATAAAATTTCATTTTTTATTGGGAGTGAATATGAGTTATTATATAAAATCTTAGTGGTAATCGTTTTAGTTAATCAGTGGGTTTGATTACAATGAACATGTTTTGATTTATAACACAATACCATTAGTAAAAAAAGGATTACATAACCATAAAAAGGATATATTACATATATAATATTTTTGTTTAACCATAACACAAATGTTTTTATTACCATAGTTAAATATGACAAAATAAATTGATAAACCGTTGTCCTTGAATGTATTAAATTTACAGATCCCAAACGGTGTTTTCATTTCATTAAAATAAAAGATGGGGAAAGGAGAGATTATAATGAAATATCCCATTATCATAAAAACATTCCAGTACATGTATGTTACTGGTGTTATTATACTATTTGGGTTAAGGGAGGTGAGGAAATAAACAAGAAAAGAAAAGAACTTAAAAGAAATAAAAGAATTTGAAAGAGGAATTTACCTCTTGAGTTTATCTCCTTTGAGAACCTCTTAAAGGGAGAGGTTTTGGTATTTTGAAGAGTCTAGGGGAAGTTGAACATAAGGGAGGATATTGGGGAGAGATTTGGGAATAATATTTTCAAGTAAAAAGGATTGAGAGTAGCAAATAGAAGAGGGAGTAAGGGGGATTTTTATAGTGGAGGAGAGGAGGGTTTTCTGAATTTTTTATTCATTAGTTTATTAATTTTCCTCAAGACCAGAAATTGTGATGATTCCAGGACCAATAATAGTAATAAATTCATGTGATTTCAAATCAATTGTTATTACATCATTATATCATCATCAATGACTCAATAAATCCCTTATTTTTCATTTATCTTAAATTGTCGTTTTTTTAATTTTCATAAAAAAATCAAGTATTTTTGAAAAATTCCAAAAATTTACCCTAACCATTTTTCAATGTGTAGAATCAAAAAATGATATCCATTTTTCAAAAATAATTATCTAAATATGATTATTTTAATATTTAATTAAACTCATAATTTATTATTAAAAAACCAATTTTAAACATTCATTTACTTATTCTAAAATATAGGTACATCATACTTTCACTTGAATATTATATTTATAATGTCATAGGTAAGGTTACTACTCATTAGGGTATATAAATATTTATAAGGGTATGTTAATATTCATAAGGGTAGGTTATTATTCACTAAAAATTAAGTTTTTCTTATCAAACTACAAATAACGTACTAATCACAACTGTGTATGTTAGATTTTCGAAATTCAAATCACAGAAGTGAAAAACTTATTTTTAAAGGTCACATAGATCTTATTAGTTCATTATTTTGTGCTTTCATGTGATTATATTTTATAAGAGAGGAATGTACACTTATAAAACATTGGGTCATTACAGGATCAATATTTATGTCGTTGAGGTAAAAATTTTCGATGTCCTAAAAACACATCCTTTGAGGAATGTTTCAACCGAACTGATTATGTAAGCTTTTCACAAATGGGACACCCCAACATGCCTTTAATTATATAGCCTAATAAATTTCCACAATAGGGGAAGTTATTTATCATTCCATGTAACAAGGCCCTCAATGAGAATTCTTCACTTCTATGAGCATAATACATTATAACACCTATATCCCACATCAATTTTAGATCTTCGATCAATTTACCCAAATAGAACTCAATATCATTACCAGGTTACTTTGGTCCAAATATGACAATATAATGTATGTGCGCTTCATCTATAAACATAAAAAAAGATATAATTTACTAACATAAAGGGCCATGTACTGTGAATACTAGTCTGTAAGCGAAAAAAATTTATTCCATCTGTAGAGAACACATGACAAAAGTTTCTCGGATCATCTCCAAACTCAGGAAACTCGTAATCAATTTTCTTCCACTAAGGAGAATCTGATGGATGACATAGGTTCCCATTTTTAATGATTATATCTTCATTCCATATTAATTTTAATACAGTTTATTAATATCTATAGAGTCTTCTAAACCATGGAATGATAGGAAAGTACCATATAGACTTCGAAGTACTTGATTCATTTTTATTGTATTAATCTACGCCACACTTAGGGAATTTGATGTGAAATTAATGGTCCTTACGAAACAATATGAAATCATTTGGACAAACATATATTTTTTTATAGATCATTCCCATTGAACATAACATTAGTTTAACATCATATGTCTCGAAAGGTAGTTCATTTTATTATGGTAAAATATCTTTCAGAAGACCAAGTAGTTCTGTAAAGCTGGTGTTACTCCATTCGTTGCCAGCATTCAAATTATATAACTTCAATAAAACTGAAAATGTTGTGTATTTATTATAACTGATATAAAGTGGTTTCTTGGAAAAACTATTTAACTCCTCAAACAACTTTGGACAATGAATAAGGTCATCTTTAATTGTTATTTTCATTTATTCCATGTGATCTCTATAGTCTTTTACAATGGTATTTATATCAAATGTTTCATAAACCATAGTATCATCCCAATTTATGTCCACATTAAGTTTTTCTCCATCTTTAGTAAAAATTTTATAGCTTTGATCTATTACATGACAAATAAAATGTTCTTTTAACTCTTCCAGACTAATTTGTCTTGAATAACAATAATGTAAACATGAACATAGGATTTTAAAAGGGTCGTCTGCATGATCTCTTACAAACTTTATGAACTCTTTAAATCCATATTCATATTCGTTGGTCAAAAAATTAGCATTCATCCATTTTTAGTTTATATCCATCCTATTTGGTTCATAAAAGATTAATTTTATACCATATATAAATAAATACACATAATATATTCATTATAAAAAGTTAAAGTTATAGAAAATTATAATAAGGGAAATATGGATCATTTCTATTAGAATATCTGAGCGCCTATATATTAAAAATCCAATAATAAGGGATGTTTGAATTTGAAAAAATAGAGGGAGATAAAGGTAGATAATAAATGATATTATCACTAAAATTTATATGCGTAAACTGGATGATGAATAGTGTTACGACCCTAGCCTGAATTACCCAAAAAACACCAGGTTATATAATCTTATGACCTCTAAAACACCTTAAATTCACTAAAGGATGGTTTAAAATTTGGGTGTTAAAAACGATAAATGTTAGCCCCCCACAAATAAAAACAATTAGTACCAGAGGATGAACAAAATTCTTGCATGACCCTTGGGGTCAATGGACATGTAGATCCAAAAATCATCATTACTCGATATAAGAATACCTATTAGATTAAAGACTATGGAAATAAATGATGAAATAGATATATATACATACATACATGTCATGCCAACATAAAAACTCACTCACTTATAGTCTATAATAAATATCAAATAGATAAAAACCTGCTATTCAAACATAACATGAACTAATGGCACTATAATGATTCAAAAAGTGAAGACTTGATGTGTTAAAACCTCATGTGCTTAACTGGGGATGGCCACTTTTAATCCAATCGATAAAAAAACTAAGTACCATAGTGAATTCTAAGAGTAAATAGATCATATGATACATATAACCAATAAAGGAACATACATATATCTACTAACTTGGTTTCAAAAAAATATCATCTGAAGCCGCATGTCCACTAATGTGTCTATGAATGGTGTAAAAATATATATAATAATTAGGGAACCACCAATGTTCCTCAAATAAGAAGTCAATAAACAAGAATTTACATGAAAATTTATACACATTCATATACATATATGAAAAAAATTATTTAGTGAGAAGATATAAAACATAGCAGTAAAACAATAATGAATAAATCCAAGGTTCAGTGTAAGATATAAACAATAGATCATACATCAGTAGTCAGTGCAAAAAAAGGACCACAAATCACTCCCTAAATAATGGATCATAAATAAATAGTAAATAATAGGCCATAAAAATTGACCATAAAAAAATCATAGAAGAAGAAATCAAAAACGAAACAAAAAATACACAATGAAACTCTGAAGGCCTACCTTGCTAGGTTAAAGAAAACCCGAGACCCTCTTCAGATGTCAGAAGAGATGTTTAGAGGTAGTCGAGTGGTGTGATTAGACCTTAGATTCATTGAGGAGGAGCGATTTGACCTTAGATTCATCGAGGAGGAGCACCGACAACGTGTGGCTTCTACAGAAAGCTTCTGTATCACAACAGGTTCGCAAATGGTTAGAGTTTTTAAATAGCTCAGGACACTTTTATCCATGATTACCAATAAACACTAATAAATATCCCTTTTATCAGTTCTTATTTAGCACTGATAAAACCAATATTTATCAGGTCTAAACTTATAGAGATGATAAATGTTTATTTACCAGCGGTTTATTTAGCACTGATAAATCCTCATCTTTATCATCTCTAAAAAGGTGATGATAAAGATTATTTAACCATCATTTATTACTGAAGCGCTGTTAAAGGATTTATAATTATAATTATAAATAAAAAATTATAAATATTTGTAAATACTGAATAAATAAATATAAATATAAATATAAATATAGTAAATATATTCCCTTTTAAATAAATTTATTAAAATTTTATAATTATTTATTTACAATTATAGAAATTTTATTAAAAAATATTATTTATATAATTATATATATATATATATATTAAATAAATAAATAAAAATATAAATATAGTAAATATATTTATTATTTAAGTAAATTTATTATAAATTTAATAATGATTTAAATATACATAAATAATTATTTATAATTATATAAATAATTTTAAAATAATATATATTTATTTATAATTATAAATATATAATTATATAAATATAGTGAATGTACATTTATAGATATATTTATTTATAAATATATTTACTTATAATTTTTTTTACAAATACATTTTTAACATTATTAATGAATATCTAATTTTGAGTGCATGAATATATATATATATATGATTGAAATTGAATAAATTAAGAATATATGCACGCTTTAACAATATTAAAAAAATGGATAAGTTTTGTGTGTGTGCATATTATATATAAAAATGCCTTAATTATACATATACGTGAAATTAATATAACACACATTTGATCTATATTAAATTGAAAAATCAAACGAAAATTGATTATATGTATAGTACTATGAAATTAGTGGATTTTTTTAATTCATATAAATTTTTATTATATACCATTATTCAATAAATATATGAAAATTTAATGTAAAGTACAAAAATATTTTTTAATAAATAATCATATTTGTATACAATAATATATATCTATATATTTAATGTATACAATTTAATAACATTAATTATCATAATTATCTAATTAATAAAATGTTTACAATTTAATAATGTATAATCAATCAATTCATTTTTATCAATAATTATTTAATTAATAAAATTTGCAATATTTTTTTTAATAAAAAAATTTTCTATTTATTTAATTATTTTATTTTATCATTTCTAAAAATGCATTGATGAAAGAAATATTTATCAATTCCTAACATAAAGCGTACCCTTTATCAACATTAAAAATAAATAACTGATAAATAATACCCTTTATCAATGCTAAAAATAAAGCGCTAATAAAGGATACCCTTTATCAATGTTAAAATTAAAGTGCTGATAAATATTTCCTTTATCATTGCTAAAATAAAAGTGTTGATAAAAGTTTAAATTTATCAGTTTTTTATTTAGCATTGATAAATATCCCATTTATCAGCATTTTCTTCTAGCACTGATAAATAACAACACTACTAAAGCCCGGTTTTGTAGTAGTGTGTGTTGATGCCTAACCAATCTCCAGCTATGATCTCTATGATATCACTTTTCAAGAGCCCTATAGTCATTGAATTCCCATAAAAAGTAGCTTCAATTTGAATATCATATACATCCAATAAAAAATTTGAGTATGTTAGTTATCTATCAAGACTGGTAGAATATGCATCTGAAGTCATAAAACTTTGTATTTTTTGTTTCCCATATAGTACTTATTTACCTTTAAAGGATTCCTTTTAAAAATTAGATAAATATATAAACTTTAAAACAATAAAACAAATTTAATAGAAAAATTAAATAAAAGAAAAAATATATAAATACCTCTATGGTAGTATTTCTAGCAAGTTTAGTTGGCCAAACTAAAAAATGGTCGATACTTTTTCCAACTATACTCACCTCATCTGTAGGACATGGTATTTTTGCTGATCTATATATAGTATCTTGTATAGTGACCCTATGATGCTATATCCCTACCTGTTGATGATGAATGGTCTTCCCAATTTAAAATATCATCCCATATGTAACTATATGATGAGGATCATCAACATATAACTCAGAAAAACTAGGAAGCTGTAGATGAGGGGGTATAGGGGTAGGATAAGGAGTGGGGTCTATAAGAGGATATGTATTAGTAGGACAAGTATGAGGAGTGTGATTTTTTAGCAAAGGTGCAGGAGTCAGATCGGCATTCCAAAATTTTATTTGCATGTCTACAAACATTAGTTGTACCAAAATCTATGATCCTCTCCTCTATCATCACATGAATATCCTAAAATTCATTTTCCAAAGATTTTATTGTTTTAAAAAACATCCACCATTGAAGAAGCTTCCAAACATCTAAATACTTTTTTTTACTGATACACACATCAGACATCCTCTTACATGACCCGGGTGTTCGGGATTACCTAATGTTGTAGCTAAAATAAATTTTCTACCCTCAGCTATAAAGACACCATGTGTGCTATTCTCCTCAAGAGAATATTGTATGGAATATTTGAAAAAATCTGTAATGAATCACAATATATAAATATTTTATTTAACTTAAATAATTAAATAAAGTAGAAATCTTACAATCCTCTTAGTTACAACCCTTGACTCTTCGGTAAGTTATTGTCTAATTTTTTCTAATCTGAGTCCTCTTCTTTTTTTTCATGTCTAGCGGGGGGGGGGGGGGGGGGGGGTCTCCACAGACCCTACAGACTCAACTCTCATATTTTTAGGTTTTCCTACTATCATTTGTTCTTAAAATAATATATACCCTCCTCCAGATAATGTGTGAGGGTATACATTTATAGATTTGAACTCCTAACAAGATATTATTGATTGCTGTAAATTAAAAATTAAGAATAAAGAAATTATTAACATGATCATTAATAAAAAATAACTTCTAAATGGGAACATTTCACTTACCCAAAATGCTTCTCATCATCTACTTTCAACAAATTTCTTCTTTGTATCTTCATATATAAATGGATATATATCACATGGATATGATTTTTTCTATCCCTGAAAATGAAATGTGATGTGAGGGATGATTTAAAATCCCTCCATCTCCTAGAATACAATGATAAATATTTCTTCCAGACTCGTCTAGTATCAGGTATATCATTTTTCATATGATAATAAGGGGGAAAAATATTAATATAAAAATTTCAAGATAAGTAAAATAATAAAACACAATATACCAAAATGGTCTTCCACAAGTGTTATAATTTCACTTTGTTTACACTTCGCCAATCCTCAAAAAATACTAATTTTTATTTTATCCTACACTACTATAAAAGTATTGAATTGTTTTGAATTTAGAACTCTTGGAATGTCATTATCATCAAAGTCAACTGTCATCCTCTGGTCCTGGCTATGGGAAACTGATAATTTTGGTAAACATGTGGTGCCACGTTTACCAACCCTCGAACTCTTTTTTCCCCTTTGGAAGTAGATGCCTCATGTAAAGAAGGATTAAGAGGATCATCAATAAGAGAATGTTTACATTCCTTCCCAGAGTTATGTGTATGATCATCTCTAGATGTATGTGATGGATAAAATGATTGATATGTCATTATCCTACAAATCAAAGAAACAACAATTAGTACAAAAATATTAAAACACAACTACTACATACAAGTGTAAATAAAAAATGAACAATTATTGAACAAAAAGTAATTTAAACTAAACTTAACACATTTTTTTTCATATTTTTTTATATTTAACTAAAATTTTAACAATATTAATGAAATATGAAATAACATAAATGAATGAATACAAATCCAAAAATCACGTGATGATAGTAAAAATTATCTTACCTGATAAATCATTTTTACACCCAAAATAATTTATTTCTAATATACTATTATTAAATATTTGTTTATTTAACACATTAAATTTAAAATAATTTTTTTTAACAAAATAATTTAATATATAATTTACATAAGGGTAAACATGGTAAACAAAACAAAACAAATCTAATATAAACAAAAAATTTAACTTATTAGTTATAATATATATTTTAATAAAGAAAATAAAATTAAAATTTCTAACAATTTATGAAATTTTAAAAATTAAACCAGAAATAAACATATGTTACCTATAATATTAAGAATGTACTAAAGGATTATTTTCCCAAAGTTTTTCATAATGATCATTTCATATGGAACAAACCATGTATATGACATGATCAACAATATTATTTGTTAATCATTCCATGGAAGTAGGGATCTCACATAAATAAGAATATTCGTCAATTTTATCATCATAAACATAATATTTTGTCTATTTAAAACAATATACCACTTCATATTGGATTTATCAAGAACATAGTAAATTATTTTTTCACGTGTTTCCATTATAAAGATTAACTGTGTATTCTAATTTATCTAGATAAACTAGTTTCATTCCAAATTCATCATGTCTGACACTATTGTTAGTGATAAACCATTTTCAATGAAACAATATAACATGAAATTTAATGTAATAAACCTCCCATATTTATTAAATTAATCCATAATATGTAGATGATGTGGAGATTGGGTTTTTTCCTTTGGCACTCCAAAAATGCATTTATTTTGTGAACACTAATACACTACTATTCTAAACCACACTTCTATTGTCCTGATTTTTCATATGAAATGTATATCCATTAATATCATCCCTATACCTTTTTATCAAATTTAAATCTAGACCACCCACTAACCATATCAATGATTCTGATGCATCTGATCTACCAATCATGATCTCTTTAAACAATGGAATTAGTTTTTATGCTCTTTCAAAATCTATATATCATTCTTTATTGGATAAAATTATTTCAAAACATTAATATGAAATGTTATATATGTGTTGGCGCCAAAATGGGAGAAGAAGACGAAGAAATGAAAAGCCTCAATGGGCTGCCTCACGAAGACCATTCGTGGAGTCCCAATCACACAACGCCCGCCGCAGAGCAAGGAGGTGGTAACGCTCCACAAGAACCTTTGACGTTCGCGATCCTGCCATGGATCAAGGAGGTGGTAACGCTCCGTGAGTACCTTTGATGTTCATGAGCCCACCGTGGAGTAATGAGGTGGGATGCTCCGCAACCACATTTTATGTTCGCAAGCCCACCGCGGAGCAAACAAATCCCTCTTCATGCCGAGCGGGTGATGCTTCGCGGCACCTCTTTCCTATAAATACCAGACTCCCCCATGTCCCAAAGGGTACAAGATCTAACCTTTCAACTTCCTAGCTTCTGAATCATGAAGCGCCTTTTGCTCTGTGAACCTTGTGCTGTGCAAGGTACTTCTGCTCTCTGAAGTGCCTCCCCTTTTCCATGTTTTAACCCCTATTTCGAGAGGTATGCCTTTGGTAGAGCCTAAGGGACTATGCAAAGGAAGAGTATCCCCAAGGGGAGCTAGGTCATTGCAGATCATTTATGCTTTGTGAAACACCCTTCATTTTCACGTGATACACAAGCTTAGGCGGGGTCATTGTACTTCGCAAAGTAGATTTCTCCATGATACCTTGCTTCGCACGACACCATTTCTCCGTAAGGCAGTGCTCCACAAATTCCTTCCCACTTCTCTAGGAACCTCTTATATGCACCTCTACCCTATTCTTAGGCTGAGGCGCCCCACTTCGTGAAGCACACACTTTCGCAAGTACCCTCCGCCACGTAGAGCAACATAGCTTCACAAGGCCCCTACCTATAAACCCCTCTACTTTGAAATTCATTTTCTTATGCGACCCTCCAGGTTTTCATGATGTGATTTCAAAGTCCCTTGGACAATACTACCAGTCGTGTTGCTTCACCTCATGCTTCTTCACATAGGCATGCTAACAGCTATTGATTCTTCTCATAGCCATGCTAACGTGGACCCCCAATGGTTCACTCTATAAGACCCCCTCGTCATGACATTTCCTATCCCCTCTCTTCACCAAGGTGAAAAGGGTACCGATTATGTAAGTACTAGGGGTGTGGAGTGAACCCACCTCGTTCGAGCTACAAGATGTTAAACTACCAAGAACCATTGTCCTCATCACATGGCATTAAACTATGACCTCACCCCGTGCCTCACATGTGGGGTTCCCCCACCTTGGACATTCTCCACGCCCACTGGCCTCCACGACGATGAGATATCCCCTCATAGGTGATGATATCCTCCTTTTCGGAGTGGCATTTTTCCACGGAGAAAGGGAAACCATATCGGTGTATACCCCTAGGTTTTCTTATAGGAGGCAGCATCCCTGATCCTCTTTTCTTCTTCGGTCCCAAGGACCAGGGGAGGGGGGAATGGAAACTGGACCCCTCCTTTCTTTGGGTCAAAATCCCTCTCCCGCTGGGCTTTTTCACCGTCGGGCCTCTATCATAGAGTAAGTCCCAACCTCTTCAGGCTGCTAACCATGAATAAGCCCCTATCTCCTCTTTGGGCAGCGATTATGTGTAAGCCCCGCTCCATTTCCCATGGACGCACTTTTCACGACGTGATCGTCAGACCTTTGCTGCCTCTTGTTTCTCACACTGAGCATGACTCACATGGTCTTAGAGTAAGCATCGACCATGAAATCCTATCTGGGTAGCCTAGAGTGTAAGCCCCACCATCCCGAACTACGAGGACTTTGATCCTTTCTAAGGAAAGGTACGTAGGAAGCCTCCCTAAGGTTCAAGCCCAACAACCATTGGACCCCAGGTCCTCCTTCACGTCAGTTCACCGACCCCATCCCGAACTACGAGGACTTTGATCCTTTCTAAGGCAAGGTATGTCGGAAGCCTCCCTGAGGTTCAATCCCAAAAACCATTAGACCCCAGGTCCTTCTTCACGTCGGTTCACCAACACTTTGGGTAGCCTAGGGTGTAAGCCCCACCATCCCAAACTACAAGGAATTTGATCCTTGCTAAGGCAAGGTACGTAGGAATCTTCCCTAAGGTTCAATCCCAACAACCATTGGACCCCAGGTCCTCCTTCACGTTGGTTCACCAACACTCTTGGTAGCCTAAAGTGTAAGCCCACCATCCCAAACTATGAGGAATTTGATCCTTGCTAAGGCAAGGTATGTAGGAAGCATCCCTGAGGTTCAAGCCCAACAACCATTGGACCCTAGGTGCTTCTTCACATTGGGTCACCAACACTCTGGGTAGGCTAGATTGTAATCCACACCATCCCAAACTACGATGACTTTTATCCTTGCTAAGGCAAGGTACGTAGGAAGCCTCCCTGAGATTCAAGCCCACCACCCATTGGACCACAAGTCCTCTTTCACGTCGGTTCACCGACCCAGATGAACTACGTGGACTTTGATTCCTTACCATAGGGATATGTAAAAATCCTCTTCAAGGATCAAGCCCAAAACCATCATCATCATCATGGTGGTTCCATCGCATTCTCCATCAACCTCATACCCCCATCATCCATCTTGATTCTTACCAGGTCTGCCACATCCCGGTGGGATCATACCACCTCATAACCCATTCCCCTCAATAGTAACCGGGAAGTCAACCACGCGTTGGCCCTAATATCATTGTTCCCTCTAACGGTTTCACCCATCTAATCCACTATAGTCAGTTTTCTGATCGGTTCGATCCTTCTTCACTGGACGTTAAACTTGCGGCATACCCTATGTTAAACATGGGAAGCTGAGGAAAACCTCAGATACATTCCCATGGCATATGATTCCCTGCATTCTATGTGAGATTCATCAGGCTTAAGTGCCCTCAAGAATCCCTATAATAAGGTACAAAAGATAGACGTGCCAATTTCCCAATGCCCAGACATGCCAGTGATGCCCAACGCGACTACTCCCCTGACTGAGGGTTTCTGCCCTGATCAGACCCTTTGGAATGTCCTGGAAGAAGCAGTGTAATTAACTGGTGTCCATGAAGATATGTCGCTAGGAAGAGTTTCAAGAACAACATATTAAATATATAAGGGAGACTCGGACTAGGTGACGAGTTCTGAGGAGGAATCCATGGAAGGAAGAACCAACATCCCATTATCCTGTTTTGATCAAGGAGCAAACTTACCTGAATAAGGAACATATGACACCCAACTTTGGAAAGCGGTAATGCGAGGCAATAGACAGTGCCTCCGTCCCCCAAAAAGAGACAGACACACGCGCCCCATCAAAATCATCGGAAACATAAATGGTGAACCCGACATGAATGTATTCTCCTCAACATAGAGACTAGTAGTGTTCGAGGAATCAATGGATTGACATGTCACCAGATCCAATTATCCAGCGTTGGGTCCCACTAAGAAAATAATGGGCCTGACATGAAACTCACCAGAAGTTGGGGCAGTAGAACGTTGGACATCCCGTTCTGCGACGTTGTCAGCGAGGATCCCTCTTACTGGCCATGAAAGACGGGATGGCGCTGGGGCATTGTTCGTCGATTTATTTTTTCTTTTCAGTACTAACAAGTTAATCTCCCGGCTCTCAGGAATCAAGTTGCTGCTCCAGGGATGTGATCACCACCTTCCCATCAACGCAGGGTAGGGGAAATTCCCACACGGCCATTCCACGTGGCTTTACCTATTCCACGACGACCTCTGCATCTACGACCATGGGGTGCCCACTCCCCCTCTCCCCATATGAGGTCATTCAACAGAGGGTAATCAACAACCTCATGCATCGCTACGATTAGGGCATAATCTTGACCTGGGATATGGCCCACCTGGATCTGGAGGCGTCTGCGCCTCACTGCCAGTGCCGTCCACGAGGGCCATGTAGGGAGCTGCTTCTCCCCACGCCGACATACAACCGTTTCGGGAGCCTCTCCTCAGAACGCTTTGACGACTCACTGCCTTATGATGACGAGGTAGGTGAAATTTGACCCAACACGGTCAGAGTCCCATTCTAGGGGCTCCCAGCAAGGGCTCCCACCCGGACACGCCAGCGCCGCCGCCCGGTTTTTCTGGATGAGGAGTAGGTAAACCACATACCTTCACCACCGGCTCCGGTTCTTCCGACCCGATGCCAGCATTGGGTGCAAGCAGAGGACACCCGCCAAGGGGTGTCAATGTCGACAGCTACTATGGTCCGATCCACTACCGACACATATCCTCAGTTCCCTGCATACACTGAGTAGGGGAACTTATACTACCAGCTAGGATTGAGGCCCCAACCACCCGACGGGCAGGATGGCTCAACTCTCTTGGTTGCTGACATGAGCAGTGGTCCCCGAGAGCTAACCCACAACGATGTAACCCAGTACGGAGGTCCTCCCCGTACCACTACCACAATGAGCATGGGCCTTCTCTGGTTTGAGGATTATTATGGAGGTCAGCCTCGGTCCACCCCCAATTCGAATGAGGGTCTTCCCCGTGGTAGTGATAATCGGCACGGAAGCCTCTCCCGTGCCCATTACATTGGGTATGGAGTCATTCCTCCTGCCCCTAACTGCCAGTGTAGGGACATTGCCCATCCAGACTCTCTTCAATGTGGGGATCCTCCCGATGATCTCTCAGTAGCTGGTGGAGGTCCTCCTCGCCTCATCAACTAGAGGGGTGAAAGCCAGCCTCGCTCCACACACACCCAGCGCGGGGTCCTACCTGTGTGCAGGTAGACCGGTACGAGGACCCTCCTCATACTGAGGTCACAAGGGAAAACATGTGTGAAGGTCCTCCCCATGCTTTTTCCAGTTCCAGCAGAGGGCTTTCTCACTCCAGTGCTACCCATGGAGGTCCTCCCCATGTCCCCTTTGACATTTGTCCTGGTGCTCCTTGCACCATGGCTTTCTCAGGTGGAAACCCTCTCCACCCCAGCACCAGTGTGACCGAAGGACCACATTTTAGAAATCTGCCCTGTCCTGAAGAGCCATATAGGGGAAGGATGGTGGGTCATCACCACCATAAGAAGTCTCCTGAGAAGGTCCGGGTAGAGATCAAACTAGACTGCTTCTCAGACTCCGAGGCGGAGTACGACTCAGCGTAGGAACCCTCCTCTCGCCCATCTGAGTCAAGGGCCGGGGCGGGGATGATGTGTATTAGCCTGGTGATCCCGGAATGCGAGGTCCATCGGATTCTTGCCTCCCTCTGCAGGTATATCCAAGAGGATGAAATCTGGCGACCCCACAGGTTACTATCATGCAATAACCACCACCATCAACAGAAGCACTCTCTACCTTGACAAGATATCATGGAGAACTATTCTGGGGACCAATGGTAGGATAGCAGCATTTAGGACTATCTCTAGTAGCCCTTGACCCTGATCCAGGAACTGCGGCCGTTAGCCCATCGTATCACGACGTAGCGGCCAGGTCGCTATAATCTTCGGAGGACATCCCAAGATTCGGTGGCCAGTCAGCCCGGTCGTTGTACTCTCCACCGACCAGCCTTCCGTCCCAGTGGTCTTCCTCAGTACCGCTGCTAGTTCCTTAGCCACCCCTAGTTGAAAAGTGGATAAATCAAGGTCCAGACCCTGAATCTGATCTGAGGAGCTTCTGGAACATCCTCGCAGCGTACCACTTCCCTAAGAAGTTCTGGCCTGTGGCAACACAAAATTTCTGCATATCGGAATGCCTCACCCCGGAGGAAGTTGAGTGTTTCTGCCACTCCATCTGGGCAATGAATTTTAGTATTATTCATCGGTGAGTGGTTTATCCCAGGATCCAAACACATTTCTAAGACATCAGTGAGAAATGTCTTCTGGTCAATTTGGCCGCACTCCCTGCGGCCCAGCACCCCGAGTCACCAGGTCACCGTGAGGCCCTCCAACAACAATGCATTCAGAGTATCAAGGTACTCAGTAAAATTATCAAGGAGGCTACCTCCATGTGTAAATATGTGGCTGAAGGTAGTATGCTTCCCTCCTCTTCAGTCCTATATTGCGGCATCCTGAATCACTTGGCGATATCGAGGATATGCCTCCTGGAAGGGTCCTGATCAACATGGCTGACATAGTGGATGAGGAGGATGAGTTGGAGCTTCTTGATGGAGACTTACCCCCCGAGGGCATTCCACCAATGTTGGACCCATCGGGGAGGGTCACTCATCAGTAGAGGAACTTACTTGGTCTCTCTACGCCCACTGAGGCATTGGTACTCAGTCAGAATTTTGGTAAGGGTAAAGAGCATGTCGGAGCTGCCAAGAACTTCGACCCATCCATCTCAGTGTAGAAGACAGAGGAAGACCCTGAGAAGGCCACATTGCGCCAAAAATGGCTGATAAGAAGATTTTAGTCGATGAACTCTTGGATGAACATGATACAGAGCGATGACCTGACTATGAAAATCCTAGACTAGTACAGCAGGGGCAGGAACAACTTCCCCTCAACGAACTGCCTCTAGGCGACCCCGACCGTCCTGCCCCAGCAGACAGGGTTGAGGTCGGATCTTATGGTAAGAGGGCATGGTATGCCTTTACAAACCCTTTCCGAATGGCGTAACAATCCAAAGGACCCAACTCAGGCTCCTCCAGCCACCCTGAAGGTCGTGCCGCCCTGAAGGTCGTGCCTCCAGCCGCTCCATGAGCCGCTGGGCCTGTTTACCGTGTTGAAGAACCTGAAAATGAACTCGTGTTTTGGGATCCTCATCAAGATAAGGATCCCTTCCCAGATGATCCTATGGAAGTGATCATAGTTTCCCTTGAGGCATTGGAAACACGGAAGGTGGAAATACCACCTGATGGTAATCCATACCCGGCGTGGGTGGATGATATGCCGGCGCCTCTAGATTTTGGGAATCACACCTTCTTCCCCTTTAATGAGATAGGGGACCCACTACATCACCTGGCCCACTTCAACTCAAGGTGTTTTTCCATGTTAAGGACATTATCTCAGTAGGAGGCTTCCCGGATCCGCTGTTTTGTTCAGACATTGGTGGGGCTGGCATTTTTCTAGTACAACCAACTTCCCGTCGGATCCGTAACCAGCTGGGAGGACCTTTTCAGGAAATTCCTCTACCAGTTAAGCTCTACCTCATGGAAAAGGAGCATCATAGACCTCTTCAAGTGAAAACAAAGTCCTGATGAGCATGTCGCAGACTTTATCACCCAGTGGAAGGGGATCACATATTCCTTTGACTTGCTGGTGACTCAGGATAAATTACTGATGATGTGTGTAGGAAATGTAAAGACAGAGCTGGTTCCCTCTCTGATAACCCAAAACTACCCCGGAGGATTCCGAGACTTCTTCGATAAGGCCCAATGCCTGGAAGAAGCCCTACAATAGGCCAACCAAGCACGCATGTTCCCCCTATAATTCTAGAAAGGAGGGATGTCAGAGCCGAGTCCACTACGGTGGTCTAAATAGAAGCCCCTAGGCAACTAGAATTAATACCAGTGGAACCATCCCCACAGCCTCATAGAGTCCCTCCACCTCAGGTGCAGACTCTGGCTCAGTAGCATCCGCCTCAAAATCGGCAGGTGCCCCTTTAGAATACGCCGCCACCACCCAGGAGGCACAACCAGGCTCCACCTCCTTGAAAAGCCCCTCAAAATCCTCGTCAAGGCCAGGCTCCAAGACCCCCATTTCCAGACAGGAGAAACCATACCTACTCATTCAACGAGAATCAGGTCCCCGACTACTTCTGAAGTGACTTGGAATAGAGGATTGTGGGTTTTCCTGAGTGCAGGAGGCCAGAGGAGGTGAACCTCACTAATTGCCCCAACTACTGACCCTATCATCAGATCCTGGGGAACACCCTCAAGCAGTGCTATGTATTTAAATACTGTCTTCAAGACCAAGTCGATAACAACATAGTCAGGCTGGGCCCAGCTCCCGCATAAGTGGCATGCGTCATCGTAAGGCCAGACAACAGTAGCGACAACAAAGGTGAGTGACAACAAGTTTCTAACTATGATTCCCAGAAGTATGAAGACTAGATGGCTCAAAAAATATTTTATCATTACCATGGTATCATTCAAACACGCCTGAATCAGCTGGAGTCTTCAGAAATTGCGACCAATACTTTTGCATCATCTTCTCAGCCGGCCTCTTCCCAGAAGAGCAAGCATCAGCGACACAAGAGAAAGCAACGCGCCCCACCAATGCCATCGTTTTCCCGCACTCTCAGTGACTTCATACCCCATGAGATGGGGATTCCCCCCCAAAATCCCCATAGTGATGGATGATTCTTCAAGTGATAGTTAAGGGTACTCTTCGGTTAACACCGCAGAGTTGGTAAATCCCTATATGACTCCCGATGAGGGGGAGTGCTAGGAGAACCTCCCCAATGTCCCTAGTCGACGCCAAAGTTAGTGGATCTACGACTATATGGGCCTTCAAGGCACATAAGTTGGCATCCCCATCTAGGATTTTCATGCCACTGAGACCAGAAAACATGCCCATCACAGAGCTCAGCACACGCTGCCTTTTCATCCGGTGTTGTCTGGCCCGCCTCCACCACCGTTTGTGCTACTGGATCAGGCAGAGCTACTTCAACTATGACACGACTAGCCTAGACCTACTACAGGCCGATATCAGTCATACGAACCTCATCTGGTAGTTACTCTTCAGGATTCTACTGGTGAACAGCGGGACATGCCCATCACCAGTCAGCTGCTCGCACAGCCGGCAGGGCCCACTGTGCCTCCTAACACAGAGTGGCCTCCTGGAAGCAAAATTTCACGCTTGGAATAGAAATATGATGTCCTCAAGCACCTTGTTGGAATTCTAGCAAGGCTTTCCATCCTCGAGGCCCTTTTACTGTCATCAGATATGCGCGAGACCCTCACTAAGGCTTTAAGAATCCCCCTCCAATTTGAGATGGAGATAGCAGCTGCAGAAGCCTTTCATGCTGAAGCATTCGAGAACACCGAATGTCAGGCCATCATTTAGTTTTCTGGAGAAGATTAAGGCTCTCCCATACAAGGGTGCATCCACCCACTGTACATCACCAACCAATTTAATGGCGTGGAGGTTCGCCGTTGTCTTGTTGACACCGGCTCCAGGATTAAACTTATCCTAACGCGGACACTGCGAAAGCTGGGGTTATCTGAAGATGACTTGACTCCATCCGACTTAAGGATCTAGGGATACGATAGGACAGAGCAGAAACCAGTTGATAAGATCTGCTTGAAGACCCAGTTTGGTGGTCTAGCATTCTGCACTGAGTTTATGGTTGTCTCCCAGGACACCGCGTACAATGAATTGATGGACAGGCCATGGATCCACCTATACATGGTGGCCCCCTCATCATATCACCAATGACTCAAGTACTCCCTTAATGGTCGAGTAGGCATACTCCAAGGTGATGCATCTCCTTTAACCTCTTGTGAATCCTGCTACCTAGATGATGACTATTACAAGAGCAAGGATAAGTAGATTCAGACCAGTGAGGCTGAACCCATTGTGGTTGAAACTGACCCCTGGTCAGGTCTGGATGATGCCTACGTCTTCCCGATCCATCAATTGGAGGCCACAACCCCCTACATGGGGTAGTTTTTTGTTGTATCTGGTACAAAGGGGAAGCATATTACCATGTCCAAGCAACGACGGAAAATCACCTCATACTCCTACACAAACCAGGCTCAGGTGATCCTAGAGCCTCCTACTCCCGTAAGGTATCAGGATGTCTACCCCATGGGAACAACAGTACATCATACGTGTCTATTTCACCAGGCTGGAATTAACCAGCTCAAGCCAACACGACACTATTGCTTTGATATCATCAAGTGTGGCCCCTTGGGATGAAGATCAGATGGGATTAGATCGAATGCCTTCATTACTATGGTTTCAGCAGCACGTGAATCTCCTGATATGTTTTCCACCGCTACCTAGGCTGGTAACAACCTCCCGTAGAGATCTGTCGACCCAGAAGAATCTTCCCCTGCCAGGGATCCCTCCTCTGCAAGTGGAGAAGAGGATTTCAAGGATGCTCCCACCATCTTCGAAAAATGCATTTCTAACATGGTTGATGAACTAGTACAGGTGAACCTTTGTAGCAAGGAATATCCTATACCCACATTGATTAGTTCTTCCATGTACCTCAAAGAGAAGAAGCGGTACGTGGACTTCCTTAAACAGCACTGTGAAGTGTTCTCTTGGACCTATGACGAGATGCCAGGACTAGATACTCAGGTAGTCTTCCAATGCCTTGGTCTCCTGACAAATAATCGTGGGTTCAAGAAGCCTCCCAGGAAGATGTACCCTTCTCATGGTGCCATGGTTGAGGCCGAAGTTGACAAGATCATCAGAGCCGACTTCTTCAAGGAGGTCCAATACCCCAAGTTGATAGCCAACATTGTGTTAGTTAGGAATAAGAACATACAAATCAGAGTCTGCATCGACTTCCAAGATCTCAACCATCACTGTTCGAAGGATGACTTTCCCCTTTTAGTGATATAATTGTTTATCGACACTATGGCTGGGTTCCATGCCCTCTCCTTTATGGATGGTTACTCCAAATATAATTAGATCTGGACGGCCCCCAAGGATGAAGAGTCCACCACTTTCAATGTGCCCCAAGGTACTTTCTGTTACCAGGTTATGACCTTCGGCCTGAAGAATGCAGGTTCCACCTATCAGTGGGCCATGCACCGCATATTCAAGACAATATTCGAGACATTAGTGGAATGCTATGTGGAAAATCCGGTGGTCAAATCTTTCCAGCTCTACGACCATATCAAGGACCTTGAGAAAGTGTTAGACTTCCTCCGTTCCCACCACCTGAAGATGAAACCGTTGAAGTGTGCCTTCAGAGTCACCTCTGGGAAGTTTCATGCCTCTTTTTTCAGGTACTGAGGCATTTAGATCAACCTAGAGAAGATAAAGTCCATTATCCAGGTGCCTCCCCTGAGCAATATTTGAGAGCTTCAAGGTTTCCAAGGCCATTTAGCCTACATACGCTAATTCATTATGAATTTGGAAGGTAAGTGTAAGCCCTTTTCCTAGCCCATGAAGAAAGGATCCACCTATGAATGGGATGAAGAGTTCCAGAATGCGTTCGAGGAAATCAAGCAGTATATGCTCCAGACTCCAGACTTGATGCCACCCATCACCGAAAAACCACTGATCCTGTACGTGACTGCCCTGGAACGGTCTCATGGCACCCTTCTCTCCCAGAATAATAACAAGGGGACAAAAAACAACCTCTAATATATCAGTCTTATGATCATCAATACAGAGACCAGATACCCCCTCATTCAAAAGATCTACCTTGAACTGGTATTCATAGTACAGAAGTTGCGACATTACCAGTAGCACCATGAGGTACAGTTGGTATCTCAGGTAGACCGGCTGAAGTACATTTTAAACCACCCCATGTTGACCGACCGTCTAGAACGGTGGGCGGTAATCCTCCAGAAGTTCGACATCAGGTTTTTCCCTCAGAAATCTATCAAGGGACATGCATTGAAAGACTTCCTTGCTACCCATCCAACCTCCATGGACCAGTCCCTGGACCTAGATTTTCCCGACGAGGAAATCCTCTCGGTAGATCATGCCATCCCATGTTGGAAAATTCAATTTGATGGTGCCTTCTGAAGCACCACCGACAGGAGACTCAATGATCCCGTACTCAATAGAGCAGGCCTGGGTATTGTCTTCATTACCCCGGCGCAATCCATTCTGCTGTACTCATTCCTGTTATCATAAGGCTACACCAACAATGAGGTGGAGTATCAGGCCCTCATTACTGGCCTTGAGTTGGCCCTCAAGATCGATGTGCCCCACTTTCATATGAATGGGGATTCCGAACTAGTCATCAAGCAAATAAACGGTGGCTATATCATCTGAAAGCCAGAGGTCATACCATTATTGGAGTGCACTCTCCAGCTAATGGCCCAGTTCCCATCTCGACTGGAAGTTATTCATGTCCCTCTATCTCAGAATGGTCAAGCAGGTTCCTTGGAAGTCCTGACTGCATCACTTGCAGAACCCGAGCAGGATGATATGATTATAAATGTGGAACACGAGAGATTCATTGCTCCTATCACCCCAGATGATGATGAAGACCTATGAGTAAGCCATCTTACCACCGATTCCTCTACATCAAGACCCCCGGGTTCCTTAGATGTAGTGGTTGAAGTGATTCCCAATTGGAGAGCCCCCTTTGTCGAGTATCTCCAAAATGGTTACCTCCCAGCTGATCGGGCTAAGCGCGAGCGAATCCGATGCCGCGCACTATAATTTACCCTCCAAAGTGGTCTCAGTATTGAGAAGATCCTTTAAAATCCTGGGTTTGATGGTGTTATCCTCCATTGAATCAAAGGAGTCAAGATTTATCAGGTCATGCCGGAGGTGCATGACGGTTCCTACGGCACCCACTAGACCGGGCTGAAGCTGTCCCATCAAATCCGGATACTGGGATTCTTACAACCCTCCATGATCCATGACTGCATCGAGGTCACAAAGAGATGTCACATGTTCCAAATTCATGATAAATTCTTGCATCAGCTACCATAACCTCTCCATTCCACCAAGTACTCTTGCCTATTCCCGATATGGGGACTTGAAGTCATGGGACCATATTCACCGACGACAACTCGCCAGTGTAGGTTCATCCTGACTGCTACAGATTTCTTTTCCAAGTGGGAAAAAGCAGTTCTGCTCAAAGAGGTCAAGGATCGTTCTATCATTGACTTCGTGAGATCCAATATCATATACTGGTTTGAAGTCCCTCACTCATTCCTCACCGATAACGACACCAACTTCCGAGCAACCAAGCTGAAGAAATTGTATGCTAAGTACAACATATGTTCGAACCATACCTATCGCTATCACATGCAGGAAAATGGACAGATCGAGGCATTCAACAAAACCCTCTCTAAAATCTTGTAGAAAATGGTTGGTTAGAACAAGAAGAGTTGGCCGGACAAGCTCCCCAACGCCCTCTAGTCTTATTGGACAACAACTCATAGTTCCACCCAGGTGACCCCATATTCCGTGGTGTATGGAGATGAGGCCATCTTGCCCATTGAGATCCAGCTACCTTCATTACGCACAATGGTCTTTGACCAGCAGGTGCCGGATAAGGTAGACGAAATTCAACTAGCTGAATTGTAATCACTTGAAGAGAACAAGCTTTGTGCCCTGTACAATCTGGAAAGGAATCAGAATAAGATAGACAGGGCCTTCAACAAGAAGGTTCTCCTCGGCTCTTTCTTGCAAGGCGACTTGGTATTGGCCCTTCAGACGCCAATGATCCCAGGTAGGAAATTACCCAAGTTGGATCCCAAATGGGAAAGACCTTACATAATCCATAGGGTTTACCACAATGGAGTATTCTCCCTAGGGACCATGGATGGAGAGAATATTACTCCTCGCACCAATGCCAAATTCCTCAAGAAATACTTTGCCTGATTCTGTAGGTCCGAAACGACCCTAAACTGTCTGGTCCTACATGAACCTAAACTGGATGATGGTCTGGCATGACCCTAAACTATTTGGTCCAGCATGACATTAAACTATTCAGTCCTACATGACTTTAAAATGTGCATCATCCCGCAAGACGTTAAAATGCACCCTTGGAACTACGTGTCGCTTGATTCCCGTCCACATCAGATATGTAGGAACACTCAAGAATTTTATCTTGAGCCCAGCCCCAACTCTTCTCTTTGACTTTCACCCCTGGGCGTAGTTCTCTCGGAGGATCCTTGCATGAAATGGTGTTGGATTCTTTAGCCCCACTCATGCTAGGATTATAACGGTCTCACCACGTGCCCACTCCCTGTTCTTCTATCCTCCCACGTCCTCACCACATGATGTTAAACTACATGTCCTTCAAGTACTACGTACGTCTTGATTCCAATCCTTATGGGATATGTAGGAACGCCCGAAAATTATGTTTATTATCCCAACCCAAATTCCAGAATCTCCCCTTGGGTCAGGACATATGGTGCAGTGTAGGTTTTTGCCTCAATCCACATCGAGCTCATCTTTATTCCGTCGTATGTCCCACTCCCCAGAGGTGTCCGAATCTTTCACTGCTCTTCTCGACTTTAAAATGTATGGGTACAACTATGATTCACATACTAATTTATTGGGACTCCATAATCCTTTCCATCCAGAAGGGTCCCCAAATGATAGGGATTCTAGGCCCAAGGGATCTCCTACCACTTTGGGCCAACGCCCTCGAAGATGTCGAACAACAAGATGATACAAGTCCCGTGTTTTGAATATGGTCAGCAGTAGATTCTCATTTTTTGTTCCCATTCTAGGTCACTATAAGGACTTTGTGTTTTGAACACGGTGAACAACTCTCCTTTGTCATCAGGACCACCCCAAGATGTCCCAAACATTGAGTGCAGTGGTTCATTCTACCCCATTTTATATCCAAGCGACGCACTCCCCTCGGGTGATGTCAGCTACTAGACCCCCATATGACGGGGAAATCCAAGTCCAGATCCTTGTTTCCCACACCGAGCATTGATCACGTGGGCTTAGGAGCTGTTATGAGGCGGTAACCGCACAAGAGGTCATATGGCTACCGTTGGCCGGGACGTCCGACCTCAGGCCCCTTGGCCTTTCTGGGCCCCGACCCAAGTTCCTATTTAGGGTTGTATGGTGTGGTATGGGATTATGTCCTAATTCAAACTAGGTTTCTAGCTACGTCATATGCCTCCCTTGTTTGGGGAAACTTACCCCTCTCTTCATCCTCACTGCAAGACGTTAAACTACGAATTGACCAAGCCTTCCCATCCGAGGCCCGGCCTTAGGCCCCTTGACTTTTTTGGGCCCCAACCCAAGTTCCTATTTAGTTTTGTACGGAGTGGTATGGGATTATGTCCTCATTCACATTAGGTTACTAGCCGCGACGTACGAATCTTTTGTTTGGGGTATATTACCCCTCTCTTCTTCCTCACTACAAGACGTTAAACTGCGAATTGACCACGCATTCCCATTCGAGGCTCGGCCTCAGGCTCCTTGGCCTTTTAGAGCCCCGACCCAAGTTCCTATTTAGGGTTGTACGATGTGGTATGTGATTATGTCCTCATTCACACCATGTTACTTTCCACGCCATATGCCTCCCTTGTTTGGTGTATCTTACCCCTCTCTTCATCCTCACTGCAAGATGTTAAACTACGAATTGAACGGGCCTTCCCATCTGAGGCCCAGCCTCAGGCCCCTTGGCCTTTTCAGGCCCCGACCCAAGTTCTTATTTAGGGTTGTACGGTGTGGTATGGGATTATGTCCTCATTTACGTAGGGTTACTCATTGCGCTGTACACCCCCCTCATTAGGATATCTTACCCATATGTGCGATTCTAGAACTATGTATGGCTTGATTCCCATCCTCATAGGATACGTAGGATCACCCGAGAATCTCTTCTTCAGGTCCAGACCCATCTTGGCCCCTTGGACCACATTCCCCCAGGGAGAGGAATATATGGTGTTGTATGGGATTATGTTCCCACTCACATCGGGTGTTTTAACAACCATACCATTTAACTCTTCCTCTCGAGAGTTGTCCATATTCTTGTGCTATCCTCGTATTTTCAAAAAGGATACTCTCAAAATGAGCCCCTCGGCTCTCTTCAGCGATTCACCAATGTGCCTAAGGGTACTCTGGTTTTCTACCTAGAATGCAGGACTCTACTCGGACATACTTTCAACCATGTTTTAGGCTTCATGTTCTCCCTCATTAGGGCTTCCATCACCTTTCACATCCAAAGGGACCCCCAAATGGCATGGATGCTCGGACTGAGGACCCTGCTACCATTATGGGCCAACATCCTCCAGGGTTTTGGATAAAAAATCAATACAAGTCCCGCATTGCGAATATGGTCAGTGATCGACACTCATTTTTTTGTCCCCATTTTAGTCTAACACGATTTGGATGCTGTGTTTCGAACATGGTCAATAGTATTCCTCCGTCTTCACGCCAAACCTGTTAAGCCCAAAATGCCGGTTACATGATTTACATCCTTCTCCGCCTCATCATGTCCAAGTCGAACTCCGAAATTCTTGGTACTATTCCTCAGTGCACATCCACGCGTTAGGATGAAAACGCCATGATAGGGAAATCATTCGGGGCCCCATCAATTTCCCTTTTTCATATATTTCATGTATTGAAAATACCTTATCCACCCTTGTTTCCTACACCGACTTCGACTCACGTAGGCTTAGGGATCAGGTTAAGGTTCGTCTTTACTTGGGATAGTCCCTCTCCTCCATGGTCCGAGTTCTAAGACCTTAAACTAATATCTTTTCATATTTCCCCTTCATAGAACTACGTACAACTTGATTCTCATCCTCATGGGATACGTAGGACCGCCCGAATGTCTAGACTTCGGGTCCAGTACTATCTCATAGAAATATCACTTTCACCTTGGCCCCTTGGCCTACCCTTTCCCGAGGAGGGGGGTATATGGTGTGGTATGAGACTATGTTCTCATTCACGTCAGGTTTGTAACGGCCACACCACAAACCTCTACCTCCTGGTAGTTCTCTGTCCCGGTATTCTTGTACTCATCCCTTCAAATTGGTTACTCTCTAGTTGATAATCCTCCTCGAACCTCATCAGCGATGCCCCAATCTGTCTAATAATACTCTGGTTCAGCGTTTGGAGTGTCGAATTTTACGTAGACATTCTTTCTCCCATTTTCCAGTCTTTGTGTTCCCCTTCATTTGGGATTCCATAATCTTCCACATCCAAAGGGACCCCCAAATGGAATGGATTCTAGGCCCAAGGGTTCTCCTACCATTAAGGACCAACATCCTCTTGGGTTTTGAACAAAAAATCGATTCAAGTCTTGCGTTGTGAATATGGTCAGCAGTAAGCACTCATTTGTTTGTCCCCATTTCAGGCTAATGCAATATGGATGCTGTGTTTCGAACACAGTCAACAGTTATCCTCCGTTGTCACTCCAGCCTCTTTGATCCTTGAATGTTGGTTACATAATTCACACCATTGTCCACCCCATTATGTGTAAGTGGACTTTTGACACTCCTAACACTATCTCTCAGTGCACATTTGCATGTTAAGAGGACAGAGTCATGGTAAAGGCATCATTCTAGGATCCACACCAACTTCCCTTCTCCATGGTCCGAGCTCTAAGACCATAAACTAAGATCTTTTTTATAACTACATGTGGCTTGATTCCCATCTTCATGGGATATGTAAGAACACCTAGCCATCTCGTTTTCGGGTCCAGCTCAATTGGGAGCTAGTTTCTCGTGCCCCTTACCCTCTTACCCCTATTTTGGCCCCTTGGCCCAAGGTTTCATTCATGGAATCACATACGGTGTGGTATGGGATTATGTTCTCATTCACGTTGGGTAGGTTTTATTGCACCATGAAAATTCACCCTTTAGCCCTGCCTCTTCTACATCTGTTTTTCATGATGTTAAAATGCACGCCCGGTCCCATCACATGACCCTAAAATGTGATGTTATCGTCCCGACCACACGACAAAAAATGACACTGCATTGTGATGTCCTCCCTCAAGGGGATTCCATATTTGGTATCGGTCACATGCCATACCATTTTTAAATGCCCATATATAGCTTGATTCTTGTGCCGATGCCGAGAATTACTATCCTAGGCCTTCCTCTTCACAGAAAAACCATTCAGCTTAAAGAAAAAACAAGATACATCAAATACTGCTTCTTTTGGTGTGAGGGCCACACCCGCACGCCCCTTTTATCCCTGACACTGGTACCTTACCATGCCATCCCCTAGAACTACGTATGGATTGATTATCATTATCATGAGATATGTAGGAATGCCCAGGTACTTCCCCCAAGGGCCCTCCTAACTTTCGTGCTCAGTCCCTTGACCTAAACACTTCCCCAAGGAACACATGGTAATCTGGACTTATGTCCCCATTCACGTCGGGTTTCACGATCACCTTACCATGTGTCTCTTGTATTCTATTACCAATCCTTGGCACAATATCTATGAACATAAATTAAGACCACTCTGCATCCTTTCCGTAAGACGTTAAACTGCATGACATCTTCCAAAACTACATATGTCTTGATTCCCATCCTCATGGGATACGTAGAGACGCCCAGTTATTTCACTTCGTGTCCAGCCCTAGGAATCATAAATCATGTTCCTCCTCCTTTTCAGCCCCCTGTCCTGACCCCTTGTGGGGAACTATATAACTGAAGCTGTGCTGTGAACAAGTTCGGGATGCCCCACAATGACATTGGGAAGCAAAAAATCCCTCGCCATAGAGGTCCTGTCTAAAAGTAGGAATGATCCATGATCAAACCGATTCACCCAACTAATGTGATTCCACCATGGTGGCATAATTATGAGAGTGTTGGATTCTGTTCGAAGAAACCATCACCCCACATTCCACGCTTTGTGTTCCCCATATTCGGACCCTCATACTCTTTCATGTTTAAGGAAAGCCCCTAACAGTATGGATGCTCAGCCTATGGCCCGTCTATTGTCCTGGGCCAACATTCTAGAAGGATAATGGATGACAATTTGACTCAGTCCATGTGTTTAAAATGTGGTCAGTGGAGAGCACTCATTTTCTATCCCCATTCTAGGCTAGCATAATAAGGACACTGTGTTTCGAATGCAGTCAATAGTTATTCTTTATTGTCACGCAACCCCCATAGTGTGATGAATACTGGGTATTGTGATTCACACATTCCATTCCCATCTGTTCAGATTGATTCCAACACCCTTGGTGTTACCCCGTTCATCCACAAGAGCACACTGGGAAAATGGTAATTCGGTTGTTATGAGAGCTTCATTCTCCAGTCAGGTCTCTCCCATTTCCTCCCAAAAATCCGGGCTGGTTATTCAAACCCCGGATGTCCGAAGCTTGGTTTGCACTCCTAAAATTGGATGGGGGTAATAAGGTGGTCATCCCTTGTTTCCCACATAAGGCCCAACCCACACGATCTTAGGGAATTATTGTTGGATGCTCCACAAATATCACGAGAATGCAATAAACCAATATAAACAATGGAACTCATGCATGCTATGTCATCAAAACATAAACAAATGAAAGTAAATTTGAGGTTTAGTATTCATTATAGTACCCGAGGGTCGTTTCCCCCCATGGATGGGTTAACCTCTTCAAAAGAGTGTAGTAGCTCCGCCACTCTCCAGATGGTGGCATCCAGGAGTTGCTGTCACCTGTTCAGCTCCCGCTCCTCCTCGACAGCAACGGGGCACAATTCAATTGCCATAATAAGAGCCCGCCCTACGTCAATCTGAATGACATAAATATCCTCAGAGGCTCGCTTCATGACCTCCCCAGACTCTGCCAGTTGGGCATTCAGTCGCGATACGAGCTTTGATTGCGCGTCAAGGGAAGAATAATGCTCATCTGCCCAGGCCTGCAACCGTTGAACCTCATCTTCAGCCTCCTGGAGCCTCTTGATGTTTACCGCTTTCCTACAATTCCATCCCACACTGAGGCCATGGTCATACTCTAGAATCATTTCTGCCATAAGATCTCAGACGAGCATATGGGGACGCTAGGCATTCACTCCCCCAGCACACAGTTCACGCTGTCGCGAGCGAAGTCTATCAATCTCATCCAACCATAGTGCTTGGGGGTGTCATAGATGAATCACTTGATCAGATACCATGATCAATGATGGACTATTTTGCTATCCTATTGGTTAGAGGCCGTCTCGTCCCAATTGGCATGATCTGCAGGCTCATACGCAGGGAACGACCACAGGAACTCTTCAGTAGGGTCCACGTCTGGTGTTTGATCGGGCATGGCGGGACCTGGACTATATAATTGATCCTCATCATCGGATCCTACCTCAATGATCTTGGGTTCATCCCCGCTGATGGTCCCACCAGTGATTGGGAACTTGGTCAGTTTGGTGCTTCATATCCATGATCATCGACATTCCCCTGGGAAGGACACTGTAAGAAGCCCTGACCAACCTCGCCAAGGAGACCCATGCCATTTTAAGAACTGTACATGCCAAAAAAGAACATGGACATTAGTAAATATGGTTAGGGGATGATAGTCATAAAATTGGTATATGGGACTTACAAAGATCAAATTTTTGGTCGAGTTCTGGGGTTGGTGTCGTCGGGACCCTAAAGCGTGGCCCCCCGTATATGGTCGGAAGGTCTGAAAACTCCGAAGGGGTCTCCTTAGGTACCCTAGCCTTTTTGGACATAGTAATATATGCAGCATCAGGCGTTGGTCCTGAATTTACAGCATCTACATCCACTGAGGGACGAGAACGAGTTCCGTAAATAAGACTCTCCTGCACGGTTCAGATTTTAACAAAGAGACCGGAATGACCTAAAAAAAGTCTCAGAGAAGGGTATTTAAGATTTTTTTACCTCAAGGGCCTATGAAAGATCTTCAAGATCCTAGCCTTGATCTCCAACTTCTCCCTCCTCCAACAGGCTCCCTCTCCCAGCCTCATCTCCCCAGGAGGACTCTTCTGATTGTTCCAGCAGAGGGAAGTGCTCTCTTAAATCAGTGTCCGAAAACTGTGGGGGAGTAGTGCAGTCCAAAAGCACCTTGAAACGGTCCTTCATTGGATGAGGGTCAGCCCAGGAATGTACAAAGTCCTCCAGCTCTGCCCGGTACCGCTACACCTCCACCTAGGGCACCGCAAAGCCGACCCGGATAGTGGCTATCCCTGATAAATCCATCTCGAGATGGTTCAGGTGCTACCACAACTCGGTGGGTCTGAGGAATTTCTTTTTGACTTCCCATATGTCCGAGGCCTCCAGAAAGACATAATTCTCTAGCATATCGATATGGCGTAGCCATTTCCCGGAGCCTGGGTGGGTATCATGCGGAATCTTCTCGGTGACCTCCCCTCTGGATGGCTTTGTTCTTCTGGAATCGCCGGGTCTTCTACCATTGCTGGATCTATGGATGCTACCTCACCCTCAAACGATGCATGCCTCACCACCATGATAGCCCCACCACCGTGGGATGCCCTGGCTGCCTTCCGGCCCCGACCCCGAGGTCGGGGAGGTTCACCATCACCGATCCAAACGGTTGGATGCTTCAACATCTCCCCTAGGTAAGCCGCCTCCCAGCTTATGACATACTTGTTCAACATTCCAAAGATAATGGTAGGCAGAGGATGTTCGTTCCGCATCTTCCCATATTCCCGTGTGAATATGAGCCACATCTGCCTCATCACACATGGGTGTTCCTCGTGGCGCACCTCCAGTAGACCCGCAGAGTTAGTCGCTGCATGCACTAGAATTGCCTTGCGAATTGATGTGGGGTGTATGGCTCGTAGAGGGGCTCACGGTCCTCCCACACCACCAAGACTCCACCTTGAAAGGCCAGGAGATATGATCAATTCACTTCTGTTACTTGGACATCATCAGCGAATACCCCCATCGACAATGGAAACAGGTGAAAATTGAACTCTGAAACCTTCCACACTTAGTTCAATATAAAAGGTGTGGTCAACTTGGCCGAAATTCTCCCCACGAAATTCAGGATTGATGGGTGGAAGTTAAAGCCTAGAGGAGAGATAGGGTTCAGGTATTCGTAGACCCCCCTGATGTGTGTCGCTATCCACCCATATAGGAGGTGGAAGGGACCACATACCCTCTGCGGCCTCTTCCCCTCGCTGATATGCCACAACATATTATACAATTTTGTGAGCATTGGGATTCCCAGGTTGACCCGACCTCCTATTGACAATGTGGATGCCATGATAAATGTTCTTGTCCATACTCCCATGTTGGTATCCCACACAGTCAGGATCCAACCACAAATAAGAGCCGCAATAAATGTTTCTAGCCTAACTATTGACTGCTGCTCAGTGATGACGCTAAACCCCTAGGTCTTCCACTAGATATCCTCCAAAAACTACTAGTACGAGTGTTCCTTTCCCCATTGATCCTCCTTTGGGAAAGTATAAGGCCTCGCCGAAAACAGTTGGTCTACTGGGAAATTTA
The DNA here is from genome assembly GCA_963277665.1 of Viscum album. Taxonomy (NCBI): domain Eukaryota; kingdom Viridiplantae; phylum Streptophyta; class Magnoliopsida; order Santalales; family Viscaceae; genus Viscum; species Viscum album. The sequence continues at coordinate 75,968,248 of OY728145.1, forward strand.
GGAACTGCTTGAACCACCGCTTAAAGTGGACATATCTCACTGCTTCTTTGTCCTCTCTCAGCACCAACTCTATCAATGCCATTTCCAGCCATGACATCTGCTCCGGATCCTCCCACATAGTCATGAAAAGGAGGAATTCATCGTACATATCCCCCAGTATCGGGACCCCCGAAATCTGGTGGACATCCCACAAGCTAATACCAACCTGCCCGTGGTGTAAATAGAAGGTATTGGTCCTCGATGACATCCTCCTCAATAGCTCCGGAATTAGCTATTTTGGTTTATATATGTGGAATTGGGAGTCCCAAGCCGCCTCATACAAACCCACTCTCCTCAGCTCATCCCCAAACTCCTCACACGAGGCGCATACCCATTAGGCTCAGGCCCAATCGTCTGTGAAGATACCACCCTAGAGAAGGTCCCATTCCTTAGATCACCCCTCCCCCAGGTTCCTCAAATCCACCTTCAGTATCATGTGGTATAGAAGAGGAGACATGTCTAGTTGCAATGCCTTCATGTCGATGTTATTTAGGTGGTTGTATAGGAAGTTAGCAACAATGGGTGTGAAGTCTTCCTAGGCATGGCTATCATCCGCCCTGAACCATTGGCACTGGCACAACGTACTCCTGAACCAGTAAGCTGGTTTGTCCCTACTTACCTTAGGGATTAATATGTCATTCCTTAGTCTAAATCTATACAAAGGCAACCTCTTACACAGTGGGTAGTTCTTATGGCTCTCCGACAGCAGCACCACCAACGAATCATGGTCATAATGGCTCCAGACTAACTCTATTAGACCCAGATTGTTGGCCATCTCATCCCTCTGGGCAGCATCCGTATGAACCCCCTCGACAGCTTCTTGATGAGGCATTAAGTTTTAGAACTCGGACGATTTTTGGGTTGGCTCATGAAGCTCGTTCATGGAGAGCATTTGTGAAGCCTATTCGCAGATTTCTGCCTACACCTTCAAGCGCAAGATCACAAAGTGTTGTTTCAGAGTCAAAAAACACGATGTACACCATGAAGCAAAGACCTGATTCACGGAGAGAAATCGCAGAGTACACAGAGCTTCAAAAATCGAGAGCGGAAAGAGAAAATATCATGGGGAGGGTAAAGGAAAAAAGAGAGGTCATCTCCCCTTTATATAGGCGACGACCTTTGGAGCTTCACGACATGTCCATTTCTCGCCGAGCTTCGCGGTGTGATCAGCTAGGATTTCACCTTTCCACCTCGCGAGCCATCTTCATGGTACAACTTCATGAAAGACCGAGGATTTTGGAGATTGACTCTCAGACTTCAACCCTCGATTTCTCTACAGATCAAAGTCGAGGGGGGCATTTGTTTGAGAAAAAATGGGAGAAGAAGACGAATAAACAAAAATCCTCCATGGACTGCCTTGAGAAGACCATTCGTGGAGTCCCAATCGCACGGCACCCACCACGGAGCAAGGAGGCGGTAACGCCCTGTGAGCACCTTTGACGTTTACGAGCCCGCCGCATAGCAAGGATGCGGTAACACTCCGTGAGCACCTTTGATGTTCGTGAGCCCACCACAGTGCAATGAGGTGGGACATTCCGCGATCGCATTTGACATTCGCGAGCCCGCCGCGGAGCAAAAAAATACCTTTTTTCACCAACTGGGCGATGCTTCATGACACCCCTTTCTTATAAATACTGGCCTCCCCCCATGTCCCAAAGGGGAAAGGGTCTGACCATTCAACTTCCAAGCTCCCAAATCGTGAATCACCTTCTACTCTGCGAACCATGAGCTGTGCGGGGTACTTCTTCTCTATGAAGTTCCTCTCCTTTTCCTTGTTTTGACCCCCTATTTCAAGAGGTATACCTTTTACAAAGACTAAGGGCCTCTGTGAAGGAAGGGGATCCCCAAGGGGACTCGGGTCATCGTAGAGCGTTTATGCTTCACGAAACACCCTTCATGTACACGTGATTCACATGATAAGGTGGGGTAATTTTACTTTGTGAAGCACATTTCTCCACGATACCTTGCTTTGCACAGCACCATTGCTCCACAAGGCATTGCTCCACGAATGCCTTCCCACATTGCGAAGCACCTATATGCACCTCTACCCTATGCTTAGGCTGAGGCGCCCCACTTTTCAAAGCACACCCCTTCACAAGTACCCTCTGCCACGCGCAGTAGTAGAGCTTCACAAGGCCCCTGCCAATAAACAACTCTACTCTGCAATTCATTTTATTATACGACCCTCCAGGTTTGCACGATGTGATTTAAAAGTCCCTTGGATGATACTACCTGTCGCGTTGCTTCTCCTCATGCTTCTTCTCATAGGAACGCTAACATCTATTACTTATTCTCATAGCCACACTATCGTGGACCTCCCAATGGTTTTCTCCATAACACCCCCTCGTCATGACATTTCATGTCCACTCTCTTCACCAAGGTACAGAGGGTACCAGTTATGTAAGTCCTAGGGGTGCGAAGTGAACCCACCTCATCCGATCTGCAGGATGCTAAACTACCAAGCACCATCATCCTCAGCACATGACGTTAAACTATGACCTCACCCCATGCCTCACATGCGGGGTGCCCCCACCTTGGACATTCTTCAAGCCCACTTGTCTCCACGAGGATGAGATCTCCCCTCAGAGGGGATGATATCCTTCTTTTCAGAGTGAGGTTTGTCCGTGGGGAAAGGGAGACCATCTCGGTGTAAACCCCTAGATTTTCTTGTAGGAGGAAGCGTCCCTGCTTCTCCTTTATTCTTCGGTCCCAAGGACCAGGGTAGGGGGGAATGGACACTGGACCCCTCTTTTCTTCGATGTCAAATCCCTCTCCCACCGGGTTTTTTCGCAGTTGGGACTCTATCCTAGAGTAAATACCAACCTCTTCGGGATACTAACCATGCATAAGCCCCTGTCTCCTCTTTGGGATGTGATTACATGTAAGATCCACTCCATTTCCCACAGACACACCTTTCGTGACATGATCATCAGGACTTTGCTGTCTCTTGTTTCTCAAACTGAGCATAACTCATGTGGTATTAGAGTAAGCATTGACCATGATATCCTATCTGGGTATCCTAGAGTGTAAGCCCCACCATCCATAACTACAAGGACTTTTATACTTACTAAGGAAAGGTACGTAGGAAGCCTCCCTGAGGTTCAAGCCAAACAACCATTGGACCTCAGGTCCTCCTTCATGTCGGTTCAACGAACCCATCCAGAACTATGAGGACTTTGATCCTTGCTAAGGCAAGGTATGTAAAAAGCCTCCCTTAGGTTCAATCCCAACAAACATTGGACCCCAGGTCCTCCTTCACGTCGGTTCACCAACACTCTGGGTAGCCTAGAGTGTAAGCCCCACCATCCCGAACTATGAGGAATTTGATCCTTTCTAAGGCAAGGTAAGTAGGAAGCCTCCATGAGGTTCAAGCCCAACAACCATTGGACCCTAGTTCCTCCTTCACGCCGGTTCACCAACACTCTAGGTAGCCTAGAGTGTAAGCCCCACCATCCCAAACTACAAGGACTTTGATCCTTGCTAAGGCAAGGTACGTAGGAAGCCTCCCTGATGTTCAAGACCAACAACCATTGGACCCCAGGTCCTCCTTCACATCATTTCACCAACACTCTGTGCAGCCTAGAGTGTAAGCCCCACCATCCCAAACTATAAGGACTTTGATCATTTCTAAGTCAAGGTACATAGGAAGACTCCTAGAGGTTCAAGCCCATCTCCCATTGAACCCCAGGTACTACTTAACATCAGTTCACCGACCCATATGAACTACGTGGAATTTGACTCCCTGCCATGAGGATACGTAGGTGTTGGGTCGGAGAAAAACGGGAAGGATGGCAAGAGGGGGGGTGAATTGCCTTTTTAAAAAATGATTAACAATTTAAAATCAAAGTTGAAAGTGCAGCGGAAATAAAGAGGCAAGACACAAGAATTGATAACGGAGTTCGGCCAAAAACCTGGCCTACGTCTCCGCTCCAAACTCAACCGTTGAGAGATTCCTACCGCTTGCTTTTCAATGGTTTTAGAAAGAAACCCACTAGGCTTTGAGGTAGCACTAGGACCTATTACAGCTTGCTTTTGATGGTTGAGCAAGAACCCACTTGATTTTAATGGTTTAGCAAGAACCCACTATCCTTCTTACAGGTGAAGGATAGCTCACCTATGTCTCAAGCTATTTAAAGGAAAGCTTGAAAACCTCTTCACACCTTAATGGTGATGTGAAACCCAAAATAAAGAGGGGATGAGAAAGAGTTTGGGGTTTGTAGGCACAAACCCAATTTTAAGCTCAAAATAAATAAAACACTAAAAACCGTAATTGGGAGAAGCCTTGGGCGCCTTTGATTGATTGATGATGTTGAAGGATGCTTCCAAGATTCTTTGAAGGAGCTCCTTGGATGTGGAAGTTGTTGGAGCAAGGAGGGTTCCTTGAAGGAAGTCCGCCGGAGGTTGGCCAATTGATACAAAATATGTCCGTTGGCTTGGTATATGATCCGGTTGGTGTCCGGGGCTTCCTTGGCCTTTATTTATAGGCATGGAACCCTTGGGGAGTCTTCGGAGCCGTTGTAAAGGGCCTCGGAGCCGTTGGAGGCCAAAAGAGGGTTGACTGGTCAAAGCCAATGGCTAGTTTGACTGGGCTACCGGCTGGCCGGTACAGCTCCACCGGCTGGCCGGTGCCTTGGCAGAGGAGAAGAATTTTGGTCCAGGCTCCACCGGCTGACCGGTGGAGGAGCCACCGGCTGGCCGGTGGGGAGACAGTAGCTGGCCCATTGGTCTGGGTGCCACTGGCTGGCCGGTGACAGAGCCATCGGCTGACCGGTGGAACCTGGCAGTGGGCAATGCCTCTGCCAGGTCCACCGGCTGGCCGGTGCTATCACGCCGGTTGGCCGGTGGACTGAATTTCAGTCCACTTGATGTGCTTCATGGCCCATTTCCTTGGCAATCTTTTTACTATAAAACAAAAACACTTAAAACAATGTTAAACACATATGAAAGTGATTGTGATCATGAAAATCAAAGAGTGTGGGGTACAACAATCTCCCCCTATTTTGATGATCACAATCACTTATCTAAGCAATGTAAAAACTTAAATGAAAGGCATGCTTTAAATGATAAATTGAAAATAAATACTAAGCATGAGAGAAAAGATTCTCCCCCAATCAATCAAGAAATTTCTCCCCCTTTGTGATTATCAAAAATAGAATGGGGCATAAAACTTAATTGAGGGAAAGCGTTGAAAAACAAGATGGAGATTTGAAAAATCAATTGAGATTTTTGAAATTGAAATGAAAATTTGAATAACAGTTTGAATTGAAAGTTATGAATCAAAAACCAATTGAATTTTGAAACCAAATGAAATTTTTGAAATTAAAAGATTGAATAATAGTTTGAATTGAAAGTTTGAAAACAAATAAAGAAACTTTCTCCCCCTAAATAAAACAAAAAATCATCGGGGAAAGGGTTTTGGAACCGAAACTAATTTTGGCCCGGAGAGACTTTCCAAAAGAGATTTTTCAATCCAAATTTGTTTCATGGCGGGTCTTCTCCTATAAAACTCGTCCGAATAAAAAATAGATTTGGGTTGACCGTACCGGTCATTTTTGCAATCACACTCATAAATGAGGTGCCCGGGTTTCTTACAATAATTACAAAATTTAAAACTAGAGCTCCCCCTTACAAAAACAGTTGGAGCATGGGAGGAGGAAGCTTGGTTGGTGTAGCCAAGTCCATGTGTGGTTCTAGAAACACGTTGATAACCAAGGAGTTTTGAAAGGTTTTATTCTCCGTTGGTGAATTTAGCAAGAGATTCCCTTAGATCTTTGATTGTTGATTCCAAGGAATCAACATTGGGAATGTTTTGTAATTTGAGGGACAACTCCTCCTTCTCTTTGAGAAGTTGTTCCTTTTCGGAAGAGAGTTTTTTGAAATTCTTTTTCAAAGCAACGAATTTTGAAGAAATCTCATGAAAACCATTTTCTAATTGGTCTCGCACATGTTGAAGTTCTTCATATGATAAATGATTAAAAGAATTTGAAGATGAGGGCGAGGATGAGGAATCGGAAGAATTTACCTTGTGAAATGCCATTAGGCATTTTGTACCTTGGTCGCTCGAGGAGGAGGAGGATGATGAAGAGGAGGTGTCACTCCATGTCGCCTTGAGGACCTTTTTCTTTCCTTTTTCCTTTTGCGTGGCCCGTTTCTTGTTGAGTGGGCAATCAGGCTTGTAATGACCCTTTTCGCCGCACCCGTAGCATTTCACCTTGGGCTCGGATTTTTCGGTGGGTTCTTGCTTTCGGTGCTTGCGGGATTTCTTCTTCTTGTGCTTCTTCATAAACTTGTGCATTTGGCGGGCGAGATTCTCCATTTCCGAGTCGTCGCTTGAAGATGAAGTAGATGAGGAAGATGAGGATGATGAGAAGGAGCTTACTTCTTTTTGTACCTTGAGGGCAATGTTCTTTGGTGTCTTGATTGGTGTGCCCTCCTTTTGAGATTGCCTCCTCATCGTGATCTCGTAGGTCATTAGGGATCCAATGAGCTCCTCGACCGGCATGTTTTTGACATCCTTAGCTTCTTGGATTGCCGTCACTTTAGGTGCCCATGAGCTCGGAAGGACCCATAGAATCTTCTTGACCATTGCTTCAGCTGAGACATCATCACCAAGAGATTTTCTACCATTGTAAACGTCAGTGAAGCGTGTAAACATTTCAGAAATAGACTCATTTGGATGCATGTAAAAGCTTTCAAAATCTTGTCTATACATGTCTAACCGAGTATCCTTGACTTTATTAGTTCCTTCTTGGGTCACTTCTAAAAGCTTCCAAATTTCATGTGAAGTGGTGTAAGTGGATACACGATTAAATTCATTTCTATCTAACCCGCAATGAAGAGCATTCATGGCTTTTCCATCAAGCTCAAAATTCTTAATATCGGCGGGGGTCCATTTGGATTCGTCGGGGGAAGACAAAGAATAACCTTGCATGAAAATTTTGTAAATAGGATATCCTATGCTTCTTAAAAAAGTGGTCATGCGGGGTTTCCAATAATTATAGTCGGTCCCATCAAAAAATGGAGCCCGACCCAATGAGTAGCCCTCGGGGGCGAAAGAGGTGGATTCCATCACAATGGATCTTTGATTTGAAACCGGTTAAGGTATTACTCAGATTTTCCTTTGATACCAATTGTTGGGTCGGAGAAAAACGGGAAGGATGGCAAGAGGGGGGGGGGTGAATTGCCTTTTTAAAAAATGATTAACAATTTAAAATCAAAGTTGAAAGTGTAGCGGAAATAAAGAGGCAAGACACAAGAATTGATAACGGAGTTCGGCCAAAAACCCGGCCTATGTCTCCGCTCCCAACTCAACCGTTGAGAGATTCCTACCGCTTTCTTTTCAATGGTTTTAGAAAGAAACCCACTAGGCTTTGAGGTAGCACTAGGACCTATTACAGCTTGCTTTTGATGGTTGAGCAAGAACCCACTTGCTTTTAATGGTTTAGCAAGAACCCACTATCCTTCTTACAGGTGAAGGATAGCTCACCTATGTCTCAAGCTATTTAAAGGAAAGCTTGACAACCTCTTCACACCTTAATGGTGATGTGAAACCCAAAAGAAAGAGGGGATGAGAAAGAGTTTGGGGTTTGTAGGCACAAACCCAATTTTAAGCTCAAAATAAATAAAACACTAAAAACCGTAATTGGGAGAAGCCTTGGGCGCCTTTGATTGATTGATGATGTTGAAGGATGCTTCCAAGATTCTTTGAAGGAGCTCCTTGGATGTGGAAGTTGTTGGAGCAAGGAGGGTTCCTTGAAGGAAGTCCACCGGAGGTTGGCCAATTGATACAAAATATGTCCGTTGGCTTGGTATATGATCCGGTTGGTGTCCGGGGCTTCCTTGGCCTTTATTTATAGGCATGGAACCCTTGGGGAGTCTTCGGAGCCGTTGTAAAGGGCCTCGGAGCCGTTGGAGGCCAAAAGAGGGTTGACTGGTCAAAGCCAACGGCTAGTTTGACTGGGCTACCGGCTGGCCGGTACAGCTCCACCGGCTGGCCGGTGCCTTGGCAGAGGAGAAGAATTTTGGTCCAGGCTCCACCGGCTGACCGGTGGAGGAGCCACCGGCTGGCCGGTGGGGAGACAGTAGTTGGCCCATTGGTCTGGGTGCCACCGGCTGGCCGGTGACAGAGCCATCGGCTGACCGGTGGAACCTGGCAGTGGGCAATGCCTCTGCTAGGTCCACCGGCTGGCCGGTGCTATCACGCCGGTTGGCCGGTGGACTGAATTTCAGTCCACTTGATGTGCTTCATGGCCCATTTCCTTGGAAATCTTTTGCCTATAAAACAAAAACACTTAAAACAATGTTAAACACATATGAAAGTGATTGTGATCATGAAAATCAAAGAGTGTGGGGTACAACAGTAGGAAGCCTCTTAAAGGATCAAGACCAAAACCATCGTCATCTTCCTGGAAGTTCCATCCCATTATCCATCCACCTCATACCCCCATCATCCAACTTGATTCTTACCTGGGCCGCCACATCTCGGTGGGATCATACCACCTCATACCCCATTCCCCTCGATAGTAACTGGGAAGTCAACCATGGATTGGCCCCAACATCATTGTTCCCTCTGAGGGTTGCACCCATATGATCCACTATAGTCAGTGTTCTGATCGGTCCGATCCCTCTCCACTGGACGTTAAACTTGCGGCATACATTGTGTTAAACATGAGAATATGAGGAAAACCTCAGATACATGCCCATGACATATAATTCCCCTCATTATATGTGGGATGTGTCGGGCTTCCGCACCCTCAAGAATCCCTATAATAAGGTACAAAAGACAGATGCTCCAGTGTCCCAACGCCCAGACACTCCAGTGATGCCCAACGTGACTACTCCCCTGACTGAAGGTTGTTGCACTGACCGGACCCCTTGGAATGTCTCTACACAAGCAGTGTAATTAAATAGTTTCCATGAAGATATGGCATTAGGAAGAGTTTTAAAAACAACATATTAAATCTATAAGGGAGAATCAAACTAGGTGATGAGTTCTAAGGAGGAACCAATGGAAGGAAGAACCAAAATCCCATCACCCATTTTGATCAAGGAGAAAATGCCCCTGAATAAGGAAAAGATGATGCCCACCTTTGGAAAGCGGGAATGTGGGGAAACACACAGCGCTGCCATCCCCCCAAAAGAGACGGATGCACATGCCCCGATGAAAGCATCAGAAACAATATGGCTGAGAATCATCTATGTTATTCACTTTGTATAAATGTACCATATTTATCTCTTCACCTTTCAATGATTTAACTTCCAAACCATGGATCCCCATTACCCCATAATTAACTTGTTTATATAGAGATATAGGAAAACCAATGTGCTTCACTGAAGAAAAATATCTTGTACAAATTTATGCAATCTTCTTAGAAATATACTTTTCAACAATAAAGGATTTAGGTCGATATGGATTGTTAACACACTCCTTCAATATATTCATATGAATTTCAAAAGGATACATCTAACATAGATATAGAGGTCCAAAAAATTTATTTCTTACACCAAGTTAACCATTAAATTCACAATGATATCAAAAAAATATGGAGGAAAATACATTTCCAATTGATAAAGTATAGAAATGGATTCTTTCTATACGATTTTTAAAGCATTAAAATCAATTAAATTATTAAAAATTGAATTTAAAAGTTAACAAACCTTCAAAAGAGTCATTATGAAACATATGAAAAATATTCCGTGCAATATAACTGGTAGGAGCTATTACATCATGATGTGAATATCATGATATTTCATACTTATCAACTTCAAATCCTTTAAAGGAAATTTTTTTATATTTCAAGAATAATCCTGTGGAACTTTGATGTCATGAAAGCATTGAAAAAATATAATTTTATCCCTCTTGTATAATTTTGAAAAGATAGGGGAAAGAATGTTCACCTTCGATCAGAAGTGAGAACCAACTCCAAACGTATTCCCATTGAGAGTAAGTCCAATGTTTCATTCAACCTATATTTATTCTTTTCTTTAATACCTAAAAATGTTCCAATCAAGCTGTCACAAATATTTTTATCCACATGAATGAAATCAAGGTTTTGTTTTACCTCATGATATATTCAATATGTTAGATAAACAATATTGATTGTTTCTTCCAAATATTTCCATCATTACCAGATTTATGTGTCTTTTCAGATGTCACATCATTGTTTTTCACCCTCTCAAAACACTGAACGTTGGATAAGGTTTTGGAGTAATATCAATTTCATGCGAGCATTTTAATTAATTTTTCAATCTTATATAAAAGTGATCCATAGATACTAATTTTTGATGACCCATGTATACTATTATTATACCTTGATGTAGTTAATAATATGAAGTCTGTTGTTCACATATTAGACAAGAATTATACCCCTTAACACTATATCCAGACAGATTTCCCCATGATAGGAAGTTATTTGTAGTGAACACAATCATTTCATGTAGTCAAATATATTTCGTTTTATAAGAATCATACACCCTTATAACTTCCACCCATAATAATTTCAAATCATAAATTAATGATGAAAACAAAACATCAATATTGTTTTTGGTTTATTTTGGTCTAGAGATCATTAAACTCTACATGAAATATTGTTTCTTTATAAATAATTCAGGATATATTTTGTAAATTACCGATAAAAAGTACCATGAACTATGTGTGATACTAAGGCTGTGATATGAATTCATTCTATCCATGCATAGTCCAAGTATGAGATTTATAACTTTATTTCCAAATATAGGAAACTGGTGACCAATTTTCTTCCACTGTGGACAATCATCTGGATTCCATAATTTTCCATCACATATCCAGTCATCTGAATGCCATATTAACCTTTTTGAATATGTGGATTTTTCAAATAATAGATTCAAATTAAGAATTACAGGAAGATACCAAAATGCCTTGAAAGGGGTATCTGTAACTACTAAATTAGCCTGTGATTTGTATTTCAACTTATAACATGATGACCCACATTTAAGACCCATTGAAAAAAAAACTCATATTCCTTTATATATACCACACAGTAATTCGGGTGGGTGTATAATGTTCTTTACCATAATTTCATCAGGCATTGTATTTTCTTCACTTTATAATGTGAATATGGAAGATCATTATTTTTAGGAATAATATTGTTAAACAGTTGTTGAAAATATGTAAAACTCTTATCACTCCACCCATGTTTTTCATTCAAGTTAATAAATCTTAACACCATCGATAAAACAATAAATCATATACAAGTCAGAAGCAATGGTTTTTCAGCATCTCCATTTAGATGCTCAATTTTAGATTCTTTCTAAATTTTCTCTAATTCAATATCACAAGCCATTTATTCTATTTGATCACACTCATTATCTCAAAAATCCTGATCATTAAGAGATCTAAAATTCTTCCCAGTTTCACCATGCCAAATCCAAGGGCTATAACTCATATTAAAACCATGAAAAATTAAATGATATTTTACCTCTATTCTTTCAACTTCTTCATGTTTAAAAATTTCTGGCATGGATAGAAAGACATTTCATTATTTGGAAACTTTCATTTAGAAAATTCAAAAAACATTCCATTTTTATTGGTATCTTTAGCATCAAATTTTATAATATATTTTTTTCATAAAAAATACAACAATTATTAGTTGAAACATTAATTCGAACTATAATATAATTGTACAGTAGAGTTAAAACAACACGATGATGAATTTGTAATGCGGTATATATATATATATATATAATTAATATTATTTATTATTTATGTCTAGTGTATTATGATAATTGTGAAAATCATATTACTTTCTATGTATTCTATGAAAAAATGTTTTATTTGAATTTAAAACACTAACAACCCTCATTTTAAATATTACAGTCTACATCATTTGATATAATTAAAATCCAAATTTATGGGGAGGACTATTCTTTTAGAGTGAATACCATATGATGAATTTGTAATTCCATGAAAATATATCTATAAGAATATAAAAATGATATATAAAGAAACTGATTGATAGTTCCTATTGTGTATTCACCAATAATGTCAGCATTATATTGATAGTAATTCATAATATGAAGACTATACATTTAATATATGATTTTCAAGGTAAGAACATGATCACATCAAAAGAAAAGTGTTTAAATGTATATACACTAGTTATATGATATTTTATATTGAAAAATATGAAAATTTCAATGTATGTATATATTACATTTTAATATTACTAAGTCACTAATAAGTTTATAAAACTAATTGAAATTTATCCATGTACATGGAATGTTTTTACATAAACAATGAATGATTCACAAAAATCATCCAAATATGAAATATTTTGAGTTTCAATAAAAAAAATTAATATGGGATGTAGTATAAACATCTATGAAAAAATTAAGTGTAAATACATTTCTATTTAATAGAAACAAAAAAACATTATGATATAATATAATCCAAACATTTTTTCACTAAAATCAATGAATAACTAAGGTCAATAAAGATGATAATGTGATATTTTAGTTAAACATATCTATATTCAAACATGCAACAATAAGACCGAAGAAATTTGAGGGTTTAAGAAATGGTAATGTGATATTTGAGTATACAAAGTAGGGAAAATAAATGTCAGGGATTTAACACCACTGAACAAATAAAAGGGAGGATCAATGTGTGAGGTTTACCTCATATTGGAGTAGATTGAATGCAAAAAAATGAGGAAAACAAAACCTCATGATCTATAAAGATGAAAAACCAATATTTAAGTCCCTCAGATTGATGAAATGTGGGTTAGGGATTCCACGTGAGAGAAATGAGTTGGATTTGAAGAGAGATAATAACATTGAAATGATTTAAACCGATGATTAATAAAATTTTAAATTGTATATAATGTTGGTTAAATAATAATAGATGTGATAAATATAGTTTTTTACTTTGGTTATCAAATTATTGATATGAAAAGTCAATTAAAATTACTTTATCACATCTGTTATTATGTAACTGAGATGATAAATAAACACACCCATCTTTATTACATACGTTAAATAATAACTGATGTGAAAAAGAACATAAACCAATTTATAACATCGATTATATAATATCCGACATGATAAATCTATATAAATTCTTTTTTTCACGTCGATAATGAATAACTGACTTAAAAAGGCCAACGTGAAAAATAATTTTTTAATAGTGGGTGTTTCACAAGCATGCTAGAACCCTAGTTTGTTTTATATAGTAATAAAAATCAATGGAGAAGAGTACCTAAGAACATGAGTCACAAATTCACAATTAGTATTCTGAGTTGTTTGAATCTTAGTTTATAATATATAAAGATGCTCGGTTTATGTTAGTGTTCCTTATTTGAATTTGAGATAGGATTATTTTATTTGATTCCTTGTTTGTGACCTTGCTCTTGTTTGAGAGGTATCTCCTACAATAGTGTGTTTGGGAGATGTTTTTTAATAGTTTATAGTTTTTTTCTTGTTTCTCTATGTGATATGATTGTGTTCTTGTGATGGTGATATTCTTGAGAGGGATCTCATTGGGTGGTTGTCTGAGTGGCCCTTTGTACTTCATTTCTCTATAGGTTTTGTTTTAAATTCTTGAGGGAGAGAATTGTTTGATTGGTATCTGATTTGAGGACCCAAATACATATATCTTATTAATTTTGGTGTTTTAGGTATTGGAGGTGCTAAGAGGAGGATCAGAGGAGGAAGGAGGGGAGTTGAGTAGAAATTTTAGTTGTAGAGCAGGACTATGGTATGGAGGATGGTGTTATGTCATGGGGTGTATGAGGCTGTAATAGAGATAATAAGATACTACATAGAATCTAAATGGGAATTTTGAGGTCTTTTTCAAATTTCAGTACCCCTATGACGTGGGGGATAGATTGTGACACAGAATCCTGGGAGGTAATTTGTGGTGGTTTTATTTTTTTTAGTGTCGTTACACTGTGAAGTTAAGCTATGGAATAACCTCCTTATTAGTGAATAGAATTATATAGAGTTGTGTTCCATTTATACCATGGTACTTTTCTAAATTTATTGGATATGTGGTGTGGAAAATTCCATGTTTCTCAGACATGGATTTGACCAGGAGTTATGTGGCATGGTCTCTCTCCATACACCGTAGTTTTTTCCCGTGTTAGCACCTTTTTATTGTGGTGTAGGGTGTTGAATCATTGTATTATAATTTCTAGTTTTCCTATAAATTCCCAAAACCCCTTCAAAAATTCATTTCCTATAAAATTTTCTCTAGAACCAGAGGTTCCCAAGAGATATTTTCAAATTCCTTTGAATCCCCTTTTGTTGCATTCAACCTCTATCTTCTACAGATCGCTCTGTGGTAATATGAGTTTAGTTTTCCATATTTTCTTTTGTTTTCTTCTCTGTTCAATCTTATTTCCTCCCCGTTTTATCTTTCCATGCTATAGCGGTTCATATCCTTATTTCTCAAAGAGTTTTTTATGTTTATTAGTGTGTTTGTGGTGTAACATCCTTATAGGGATATAGGGTCCTTTTGGGAGAGGTCACCAGATATTTTTGTTATTTTTCCATTCTCGTTCAAAGAATGAAGAAATATTTTAGGTAGGGGATTCATTGTGACACATTAATCTTTGTATACATGAAAATTTTATATTTACAATCCCATTTACTACCTATAACTATTACTGCATTAAAAAGGTTTGAACTACAAGGAAGGAAAAATTTGTAAGTGACTAAAAATAAGGAAAAAAAAACAAAATAAAAAATGACAGCATATGAAAAATTTGAGAATAGAGATAAAGCAGTGATGCAAAAGAATATTTGTGTGAGTGTGAAAGTGAGTGTGAGTGCAGATGAGCAGGAAAGACAGAAGATAAGAAAAATAAAAAGAACAAAAAATTGATGCATAGGGGGAAATCAATTAGTTGGTTTTTCTAATGACCTCACTTTGTTCATGCATTTGAATTTTAACACAAAGAATTGATTAAAAGAGGCTAACAAATTTTTTCTTCATGTCAACCTATGACTGAAAATACTCTACAATTTATCATCTATAAATATAATTCAATCATTTTTTGGGAACAAATCAGTTATCACTGAGTTCAGTTTTTCAGATGAACTCAGTGTACTACTATCCCCTGAGCGTGATTCATTTTTTAGTTAAATCCTCATTTTAAAGATAGTTTCCATTAAATACCGATCAAGATTAGTTTTTACTAATATATTATTTTTTGTAAAAAATGATTGTGGGTGGAAGAAATGGAGAGAAACATACAATAGAGAAAATGTATGAACAAAGTAAAATGGCTTCAGTAATGAAACCTATTACCCCAACAGTGATTAGTTTAAAATCATGATCACTTTTAACATATTAAAATATTTCTAAACATAACCATCCATATAGTATTAATGATAAAATATAATAAAATATATAAAATAATTCTCTCTCATGGAGCTCCTACTCGATTCCCAATAGCTCCCAATGTGAAGTACCTGTTATATGATTCTTCTTATTGTAAGTGGTGTCTAGTGTGAGGTCGTGATCCCAATGATTTTTTATGAGAGACCGTAATCTTATAGATTCTTCTTCTTTTCAACAAAAACTTTCACACTAATTTTATGTGCGCTCTCATGGTCACCAATTGAAATAATTTTCCCCACCTTCCATATGGAACCTCTTGACATGATTGTCACCCGATTTTGGTGATGTCCTATTGAAAACAACAAATTCGTCGCAACGACACACACTTACCCTTGAACTTTCAATGGAGTTCCCATGATCACCACCTTCAATCACCACCCACTAGATCCTTATCTTGCAATCTTCTCACATGTTCCACAAAAAGATATAGAAAAATGGCTTGGATAATCATAACAAAAATTTAGGCTATGGTCCAGATGAAATAATGATCTCAGATTTTCACTACTTGGCCCCACTTCCTAAATCTAATATTTTTTGGCGTAGATACCAGTGACATATGATCATTTTTTATTTATGTAAATTTATATTATATTATTATTAGTATTTTAGATATATATTGATTTACATAATTATGTACTTAATATTAGTATATAAATATATATTTTTGTATAATTATTATTATTATATATAGCAATAATAATAATAATATTATATTATTATTTATTAAATATATAAGAATATAAGAATATCAGCTACCTGGGGTGTATTATTAAATAGTTTAAGTTTATCTAGTGGAGATAAGGTTACTTCAATGATATTGGGTGGAACCTACAGTCGATGGTGTGAGTTCTTACATAGGAGATCTAAGGCAGTGCATCGGTGGTCATCTTCAGCATCAACTACTTCAACAAAATCCGTCGAGATCAGATTTGGTTCACTATCGAGATATATCTATTAGTGGCCATCCTCATCCTCAACTCAGTTTGGATAGAGGGTTTTGGGTTCATGATTTTTTTAGGGGATGCGAACGGTGGAGGGGCTTCGTTAGAAAACTACAACTCTGGTTGATGGTAGTTCTGTTGATGGTGGATGTAGTAAAGAGGGTTACCATGAGAGATTTAATAGTCAAGATGGTTTTCTAGTGCGGTAAGGTGGAAAATGGTGGTACGGTAAGGTGCAATGATTTTTTTGTAGGGTACAACGACAGTAGGTTGGGCATGGTAAGCAATCTGAATACACAATCAGGCAACTAACCCTGCCCTTCTTGTGCATGGTTAGTTGATGTGAAGTCAGTAGACTAAACATGGGGCAGTCAGTATACTGACCAAAAACATAATTTTCCAGCAGAAAAATAAATTAAAATAAATGAAAATTAAATAAATTAAATTTAATTTAAAACTTATTTAAAAATAAATAAAATTAAAACTAAAATAATTTATGTTAATTATAAACAATAAAACAATGAAGAAATTAATTAATTGAATACATGTATCAAATCAAGATAAAATATTAATACCAAAAATTAATTAATTAAAATTAAGAATAAGAATAAATAATGAATTTAATTAATCATAATAAAAAATTATCAAAGTAGAAATTTTTATTTATAAAAAAATGTAATTAAAATAAATGAATAATTGGATGAAATTTAAATTTCAAAAAAATTACACAGAAAAAAGAATAATGAATAAATGTATTAAAATAAATAAATAATTGATCAACTATAATTTCAAAAATTATTCAGGAGGAAGATAAATGATTACAATTATGTCATTTATTTACTATGAATTTACAACAAGACTAAAATTAACAATAAATAGATATTAAAACATAAAATTACAATTTAATAATTAAATGAAAACTTATCAATAATTGCAACTAATTCAATAAAAAAATAATTTTAAAATGAAAAACATAGCAACAACATCAAAAACTAAATTCATTAATCAAATTAGATGTGTAAAATTGTGTAAACATAAGCACTATCAAACTCCCTCACACTTAAATATTTGTTTGTCCTTAAACAATTCCACACTATTTCTCTTCATAAAAACACGACACTAATCTTTAATAGTTAACTCAAAATTAAGAATGTTAAGTGATTGATTACATAGGAAAAATTTATGGGGTGTTTAGGATTTTGAAAGAATACTCATTGAAGGTCTTTCATAAATTCAAATACACACTAGAAGAAAAGGTAACACAGATTCATTCACTATTAAAAATGTCATGCCTCTAATTTGAAGCCACCTACTTTCCCACTTTAGTTACAATTCAAGTTATAATTATGATAGTGAATATAAGGTATATTTAAGTAGAAATAAATCCTTAACTATAGGTACCTTGAATTATCACTTTATCTTAGGTTCTAAAAAATCCAAGTTCAATTTTATTACTTCATTGATACACTTGATATGTTATTCATATAAGTCAATTGTCCCATTATTCATCATAGTTCAACATTCAATCACCTTAATGAGTTCATTTTTGAAAATTAAATTTATTTTAATGTTTCCCATCTACATTTCTCGTGAAAATCAAATTTCAAGGAATATATTGAATTTTAAAATTGATTTTATTGATTTACAGAAACACACTCAGTATCCTTGTCTCAGAGACCCGCCATGGGATTCCCATTGATTTTTTACTTTGATTTCGAATGATATATAATATTATAATTTTATTTGGATCCCTAAGGTGATAAATTTATCAAAAGGTTATTCTCCTAGGTTCAAGTTCAAATTTTCAGTTTCTTTAAGTAATGATCATAATTGCACAAATATCTATTCAACGTCACTCCATTTCTTAGTTCACAAACAAAACATCCATACAATTATTATGTAACACCACTCAACAATCATACACTCCCAAAAATTTCAGAATCAATGTAAACCAAAACAACTCGAATGTTATTATCTTCCAGGTAGGAAAGAATTTTGGTGCATATTGAAACCAAAATACCCTCAGTTTATGAAAGGAAGTAAAAAATTTAGACCATTTTTTGGAAAAAAACAAGGGAGATTCTGATGTGTTAATAATTTAAAGCACAACATAACACATACAAAACCCTATCCCTAACACTTAAAATTCATCATTGTACCAAATATTTAGTCATAATGTGGGAGATTGTTTATTTCACAATATATTTGTAATTCAGTAGTTAAAGAATTGTGAATGAGTTACAAGAATGATTAAAATTCACATTTCCACACATCCAATCAAAACAAATTTAATTACCATTTTTTTAAATTCATGTTTTAGATTAATATGCATAGGTAAAAAAATTTCAATGTGTTTTAAATAGTACTATGGTGAAATTTTTTGTACATCAACTGTTAAATCAAAGTGAATGTAATGTGTGAAAGAAGGTTTCACAATGAATCTCAACATAATTTTCAACTCACTAGAATTAAATAAGATAACACCCAAACAAGAAAATTGGTTCAAAATTAACACAAGATCAAGGAAAAAATTCCCCCACATTTAGATCATAGGAATATGAAGTAAATGATCAATAGTGAATAGAAATGTAAAAAGAAAAAAAATGAAAATTCCCTAAATGTGGGAGATTTGACCAATAATTTTTATTCAATATTTCCTCATTTATAGAACTAAATGAATTTTCTTTATTGGTATTATAAATTTATTACAAGGATAAAAAATAGTCATAATATTCAAAATTGATGTTTAATAAAGAAACCAAAGATTGAGTGAAGGTGGTTTTATATAGATAATGCAATGCATTTCACCCCTTTCCCATAAAATACTATTGAAATTCTACCCATTATAGTACCAAAAAGGTCAAATGGAGTAATATTTCATGGGATCACATACTGTAGAGTCAACAATAGGGGTTATCGTTATTGAAAAATATAACTATAAATAAAATTAAACAAGAAATGTGGGTTGGTTCCCATGATACACTGGGTTTATAGTCTTCAGTTAGACTTGATACATATTCATACTTCAAGCAATGAAATGGAATCCAATAAATTTTTCTGGCCTTCAAATAAGTGTTTGATTAGTTCGAAATTTACTAAGAGTGGTTTGTATTCTTATCCAACTAGATCCATGGATCCCTTAACAATAATTCTTAGAATGGTGAAGAGTCCTGAACACTTGGTTTTCAATTTTCATGGGGAATTTTCAGCCTATAATTGAGTAGCCGGACTCTCTGACCAATATTGAAATCCCTATTCTTAATTATTGAGTCATGAAAATATTTTGTACTTTATTTTCAAATTTCATATTTTTTATATGATTACTTCACAATTTACACCATCTCACTCAGATCCTACAAACTCCTCCCACCAACATACTTAAAGTCAATGTTAAGGGTCTTCACTTACCAAGAATACTTTTAATGTAGTTCCAAAAGCTAATTAAAAGTATTTAAAAAGAGAAGTCTATATGGGGACATCCTTATGGGTGTATTGTAAGTATTTCTGTAATCCCATAGAGCCTTGTCCAATTTCAAAGACCAAACCTATATGGATCTAGAAACTGTCTTCTCCAAAAATTTGATCCAGTTCTCTGTTAGAAAATTCAGCCTTCCCACTTTATTGTGGATGGTAGGTGGTAACGATTATATGAGAAAATCCATACTTCTTCATTGAATTATTAAACTATTAATTCTTGAAATGAGTTTTGTTGCCTGTAATGAATGCTCTAGGAACTCCAAACCTATAAAATATGTTTTTCTTGATGAAATATACCATAATAGAAGAAAAATTATTGGGAAGATATACTACCTCAACCCATTTGGACATAGAGTCCATAAACACAAGAATATATTCATTCCAATAATTGGATGGGAAGGTTCACTTTTAATCCAATCCCCAAACATAAAAAACTTCAACCTCCAGTATACCTTTTTTGTGCCATCTCATAACTTATACCTACATTTCCAAGTATTTTCACTTATCAAAACCAATCACTATACTCCTAGATTCCTTGAATAGTGTCGACCAGTAGAACGCATCCTATAAAACATTCTGAGTATTACTTTCTCCTTTATGTTTTCCACTTCAAGGTGATTAATGGAAGCCATCAAGTATGGGTAAAATTTCCTCCTCATGCACACACCTCCTCAAAATACCATCATAACATCTTCTAAAAATAATAGGGTCATCCCAAAAGTATTATTTCAATTCATATATAAACCTATTTATTTGGTTTTAGGGAAGTTCCTTGGGAATAAAACCAACATCTATAAAATTAGAATAATATGAAAACCAAGAATATTTCTGCACAAAAGTTGAAAACAATTGTTCATCCATAAATAAGGTATTTATCTCCCTTGGTTCCTTAATTTTGGTGTTGGAAATCCTAGAAAAAATTATACAAAAATATTTTCATACCCCTATTATTCTATATTACTGGGTTATACTATTTTAGTTGAAGTTTCTACCACACGAGCTATGGTTTTGATTCCATCTTAGCCAGTAGGTACTTGAGGGATGAATGGTCAGTAAAAATGATCACCTTAGACCATATAAAGTACTATATAATTTTTTCAGGGGAAAAAATAACCACATCCAAATTCTTTTCTATGGTTGAGTAATTATTCTGAGTATCATATATAAACTTAAATCATAATAAATGACATGAAAAATCTTGTCCTTATTCTTTCCCAAAACAACACTTACAACTAGATCACTAAAATCACACATTATTTTAATTGGGAATTGATAGTTTGGGATGGTGATTGCTGGTGAAGTAGTAATTTTATCCTTAATAAAGTAAAATGAATCTAAGAATTTATCATAAAAAACAAATAGCTCTTCCTTAACAATTAGTGAGGAACATGGGCTAGTGATCTTAGAAAAATATTTCATAAACCTCCTATAAAATTCAGAATGTCCAAAGACACTTATTATTCCCATGAAATTATTAGATAGGGGAATATTTTGGATAACCTCAATCGTGGTATTATTAACCTCCCGTACCTTCTTAAAAAACCTTGTGTCCCAAAAAAATCTCTTATGTAGCCATAAACTAAAACTTTTCCCAATTTAAAATGCTATTTTATTATTGGAATATTTACAAAATAACTTCTATATTTTCAAATTGTTTTGAAAAATCACTTCCCACAACTGAAAAATTATCCATGAACACTTCAATAATCCTTTCAATCATTTATTAGAAAATTTCAAGAATGCATATATGAAAGGTGGATAAATCACCGCACACGAAAAAGGGTATTATACAGTAGGAAAATGTCCCAAATGGATAATTGAATGTGGTATTATCTTGATCCTCAGGTGAAATAGTAATTTGGTTGTTTTCAGAGTATCCATCAAGAAATAAAACTCATTTCTAGTCATCCTCTAAAAAAATTGGTCCAAAATGTGGCATATTTAAATGATCATTCTTTGTGGAAGCATTGATTTTTCTATAATCAATAAAAAACCTCCATGTTCTCATCTATAATGTTTGGATTTTATCTTTAATTTAATTTTTTAACACAATAACTCCACTTTTCTTGGGGACTACCAATATAGGACTTACTTAAGGACTATCAAAAATTGGAAAAAATATTCCAGCATCATGAAATTAGATAAATTACTCTTAGACCACTTCCTTCATGTTTGGGTTAATACTTCTATTGGAATCCAATTTTGGTTTAAACTCTGGATCTATGGGGATTTTATTAATAGAAAATGATAGACTTATACCTTTTATATCAGTAATCGACCTTCCAATAACAATATTTTATTTTACCAAAACACTTAATAGTTTGGATACTTGAATTCCCTCTACTTGGGATGATATAATCACAGGAAGTTTAGATAAATCTCTGAAGAAAGAATATTTTAAATGGGAAAGTATGGGCTTGAGATCCAAATGGTGTGGTTCATGGTTTTTGGGAGTTCACTTGGGCCTGGGTGGACTATGGTCTTGACATAACCTAAGAAGGCAGTGTTGAAGGATTCATATTCATCACTATTATTCCCAAAAACATTTCCCTCACAGTAGGCTCTTATTATGGGGATAAGATAATTTTTATGGAAAAATCATCTAGGTCTTCCAAGAATTCCCCCTCAAACTCATCCAAAGGATCATTCAACTTACTGGAACTGACAACCATGTAAGTTTTAGTAGGGAAATCAGGCACACCATTAATTTTATCCATAATCCTAAAAAACTCATCTCCCTCCTCATCAAAAAATTCTTCATCTCTGAAAATATCATCTCTAGTACAGATTTGGTCTTTGATGGGATCTATAATTTTTTTAGAACACAAAATTTCTCATTTTTTTCACCCAGGTTAAAGATTCATTCACCCTTTAAGACATCAATGATAGACCCCCTATAGATATAAAGGGCCTACCAAGTATGATAGGTACCTTTTGGTCATGATCCATATGAAGTATAAAAAATCAGTAGGAAGAAATATTATTCCGACTCTAAATAGAAATTCATCTACCATAAAAACTGGGTTAGTGATCGATCGATTAGAAAAGTTTTAAAACATTAGTGGTGGGTAAGGGAACTCCTAATCTCAAGTGCTAAAACAAATATACTGGAATAAAATTAATTCACACTCCATGATCACCAAAATAATTAATCTATACACCACTATCTCGAAATGTGTAAGGGATACAACATTTCCCCGGGTCATGATGTTTTGGAGGTATCCTATTCTAAAACAAAGAACTACAATCCTCTATAAGAATATAAGGGGAGAATTATTATAAGCTATTCTTGTTTGATATTATTTTTTAAGTTATTTTAAATAGAATGTGATTTGAATCAAGGATTCTAATAAATGAATTTCAATGTTCAATTTTTTAACAACTTTGGGATATTTTAATAGCTTAGAATCATGAATTTATTTTATTACTCTTTGTAAAAAATTTATTATTAGATACAAATTCCTAAAAAATTTGGGAATCCCTTAAATATTGTAGAGACCCGAAGCTTATCGTACATGGACATTACATTACTTTTGCGGAATACTTAGTACATAACAAAAACACACACACAAGGATTGTAATAGTTTAGTGTCTTTGGAAACTCGGAATATAATCTTCTAATCCTGGTGAAAGATCTTCAACATCTCCCATAAAGATCTTCTTTTTTTTTACCTAAAACCTTTCTTTATATCCTGGGGAAAAGAAAACATAAAAGGGTGAGCTCAAATGCTCAGTAAGGGTAAACAAAAGAAATATCAATCACATAATTTTCATAAGAACATAACATTTTTGGAAATCTTAACCTGCAAAAGAGAGCATAATTTCATAACATGGGATAAATCATAGTAGTGAAATGAAATCATAACATAAAACATTACTCATTGTGGCATACACACATAATCATAGAGAATCATTTCTTGTTAGTCAAGACTCATTGCCAAGACTATCTTAGTGGACAAAGTCCCTTTCTGAATCGAGTAATCCTCCTTTCAGTCCTGTTTCACTGAACCGGTATAACCTACCATTCCAGCCATGTCTATCTCATGAGATATAAAATCTTTACCCAATGCATTGGAGGGAGATATAGGTCCCACCCATCTCTTAATGAATCCTTTCTTATGTGTGCCACAAAATCATAAATCATACATCATTGCATAACCCATGTAATAAAAATGGGATTCTTAAACAACATGACATCATAAAACCATTCATATAAGATAAAGGAATTCATAAACATAATTCCATCACAACATAGTCAAATCAATGTAAAAATATGGATAGAAACAGAACCCTTTATTATCTTAGATGGAAAATAATTTTGATAAAACACTTGAAATGAATTCTTGAGGATAATATCCTTTCTTCTTCAAAATCAATTTCTTTTCACAAAACATCATACAATTTTAAAAGAAAGAGATTTTATTAAAAATAGTCATGAAATATTTTGGAGGAAGGTTCATGAAAATAAGGCTTTATAAAACCGTAAAAATCCGTTCGTGCCGTATAAGTTAAAAAAAAACATTCTTCGTACTTTTGTCGGAAAAGTCAAAAAGTACCTCGTACGGAAAAACGACAAAAGATTCCTTTCATATTCTTTACTAAAAACTCACCTAAGGGTAAAATTGGATTTAAACTATTGCAAGTGGATGGAAAAAATATTACATATTGAGGTAACATGGATGTGGATGATAAAATACACCCCAGTAAATACTTACGAATAAACAATCTAGAATAAAAATGAGATTGTGATATTTTCCCTTACCTTAGGTCCGACTTGCTTTGTAAGTGTCAGAACCTCCTGTATAATGATTTAAATCATGTTATTGACTTATTACAGAATCATATTCATTGTTATGATATCATATATGGTTCACTTATGACATTATATTACCCGTTCTTTTGTAAATTCTATGTTAAAGAAGCGTTTTGGGTAAAATCGTTTCATTTATCGTAGGTGTTTTGACTTGTTGTTATTGACATCATTATTACTTATATCATGATTTACTTACTTCCAGAATATAAAATATGATTTATATATCATATATATTCAGTATATATATATATATATAATAGGTAGATAAATAAAATGAAAAACACCGTTCATGGAGACGGTAGTCCGTACGTACGCATGAACGCTGTTTTCCTTTCCTTATTGTCTTGAAATGGAAGTAAGTAGATGACATACATATGTATATATATACATAAATCCAGTAGCTTTATAATGTCATATATTTCATTATTATTTCTTATATATATATTATAATCATTCTTAAATGGTTAACATGGAGAATGAATCTCATCGCGTCGTGGAGACGGTAGTCCGTACGTACGCACGAGCGATGATATCATTTCTATAAATATTGAATTGAATTGGAGTGGATTATAAAATATATCAGAATCAATATGATGTTGTAATAACTATGTATAGTTATTCTTTACACCATTATACCCATCCATGTAAGGTGGTGGTGGAAAATAGATTACACCACGGCGTGGAGACGGTATTCCGTACGTACGCACGCGCGGTGATTTCTTTTTCCGTAGGATGGATAGATGGTGAAATAGGGTTGTTTCATACTTATAATAACATATCAGTATATGAGTGATACTGATGTTATTACTTCATAATGAGAAAACCTAAGAAGAAGAAGTGGAAGAAGAAATAAAGATGAAAGAATTGGTAACGGTAATTACCTCTTCTTTGAAGCGCCTATTGGAGACCTCCCCTTAGGGAACTAAAATTGGTCTTTGAGTAAGACCAGAACCTCTAGGATGTATCTAGGGAAGTTGAGAAGAGATTTTGGCAGGGGTTGGCCGAGCTTGAGTGCTCAAATTGGTGTGAGGAGGAGGGGGAGGAGGTGTCCTTTTATAAGGGAGGAGAGGGGCACCTTAGGAATACCTCAAAATATTATTTTATATTAAAGTCAAAATCAGTTTATAATGGTTCCAAAGGGTCTTATTTCGAAGATAAAGTGGGGATGGGTCGAAATACTATCAACCAATAGGATTTAGACAAGTTTAGGGTATTATTTTAACCTTATCAATTAGATTTAACTCTAAGTTAAATAATTTAACTTTTACCGTGTCTTTTTGTTTTCTTTCACTATATGGTTAATAAACTTACTATAACATGCCAAACGAACCCCAAATTGTATATTATTAATACATATATCTTTATCTAAGTCATGTGGCCGAACCTTAGATTTTTAGGAATAAAATAACAATTAGTAATATAATATTTGATTTAAAAACTATTTTGTGTCAATTTTGACACTATTTCATATATGATTTTTGTGAAAGTCATAACAGAATTATATGTTCGAACCAAGTTGATTAAATCATCACTAATATATCATAGTAACCTAGAAAATTAGTGTAATTCATAAAAAGTCTTAAATTACATTTATTTTGGTATTTATATTATCAATTATGTCAATATTTCATTAATAAGATAATTACTGCATCATCTTTGTGTCATAAATAAATTATATTATTTGATGTCTAAAAATTACAAATAAAATACCATCATGTAGGAAATCTTTTTAGCTTTATAATTAATATTTATAGTCGAATTTATCTTATGTATAACCCCATATTAAAAATGATTTACTTATTAAACTTTGATTTTAACTATTTTAACCCTTCTTTAAATAAATTAATAATAAATGTCCTAATCTAATCCAAGTGGGCCTAAATGGTCATATTTTATTCCTAAGTTTGTTTTTGGTCTAATTACACTTGTCCAATAGAATTAGGACATGTGTTAGGGTAATATTAATATCATATTTACCCTTAGTTACCCTATTTACTATTAACCGCGGTAAAAAAGTAAAAAGTTACTATTCACCAAAAAATTATTTTCATCTCATTGAACCACATTTTAGTCCTTGATATTAACCGTGTCTCTCGGATTTTTGAAATTCCATTCACAGAAGCGGTAAAATTAAGTTTTATGCAAAATTCAGTTTTTAACCTACCACTTAGTAGTTTCACTATTCATCAAAAATTGATGTTTTTCATAACAATGCCAAAATTTCATCCCAAGCTATATTTCATATTCCGAATTCAAAAATGAAGTCTATTTTACCAAATTCATAACATAAAAGTTGCATTAATTAATTTTATAATTAAATCCCGCTGTTAAAACAAATAGCGTGTTTTTAAGAAACAATATCTATCAAAAGATTGACACTTGTTTATGTCTAGTTTAAATGTGAAATTACATCCAATGACCAACATTGTATTAAATTGTAAAAATATATTCTAAATATACTTTAAAACCACTCAAATTAATGATTTATCACTATTAATTATTTCGATTAAAAAAAGTTGTTTTTAATTATAATTTAGTAATTTTCACTATTCATCAGAATATGAAAGTTATCCGAAAAGTACCAAAATTTCACCTTAGGCTAAATTCGATACTCCGAATCAAAAAATGAAGTTCATTTTGAAAAATAATATTTACAGAGTTTTTAAAAAGTGGTTATTACTATTCATAACGGCTAGTTTTAATAATATTTTAATAGCATATCGTTGTTTAGTGAAACTCGGTATTGCGTATTACACACGCTATCGAGGAAGGTCGCGATTGCGTGTAATGCAAGGCAAGTCAAGGATGCATGTTGTGCAAGCTCCTTTTGGTGTAGCGTACAACACAAGACATTAATAAAATTAAAAAGAATATTTTTTTATAAAATCTTGGGCTGTTACATTCTACCCCCCTTAAAATGAATTTCACCCTCGAAATTCGTCGGGGTTATAAATGGTTTACTATTTGAAAGTTTCTTTAATAGAAACCCACATCGTAAAAGGGAATACCAAAACTTGGCTAAAGTATGAAATGTAACGATTACCCAAATAAACTAATCACTGGGTTTCCACATAGGTGAAAATATGGATATGAAAGAGAAATCTAACCATCATGTTCTGATGGAGAGTGGTAGAGAACATGGCTATGGAAAAGCCAGTAATCACAAATCCATAAATTCGTGACGATCTAAGGTACCATCTGATTCATCAGGTATAAAATCACTAGGACAACATTTTTGGTTTTCAAGATCATTTCCCTAAAGTTGAAAATTTTCTTAAAATAAATACTTACTTTATTTTGGTACAATCTCACTTTTGTTCATTCCTTGAACAATTTCTACTTCATCTCTTAAATAAATGAAGTTGAATTTGTTATTTGTGAAGTGTTAGCAGATTATGTGATAGAATGATGGGTCATTCCATCTGTCTCAAACAAAAGGTTAGAAAAAGTTATTAAATATACATAAGTCATTCTATAGTGAGATTAATCACATATGGTTCCTAAAATGGACTTATGCTTCATATATCATACTGCTTAATATAATAAAACTAGTTTCTACTAATCAGGGACTTCCTGTAGGCTAGTGGTAGGCGATAAAGGCCAGTCGCACTTCGGTTGTGGGTTCGATTCCTACAGCCTTGTCCGAAGCGATGGGCTGTCGCCCGTCCTGCAGGTTGTCCCTTTTTCTAAAACTACGTTACTATAACATCCCATCAATAATATCGAAAAATTTCTATCCTTAAACAATACTAACTTATGTCCAACATAATCCAGTCTAATCTTTAGGCTTATAATACTGCAGTCCACTCTCATAATATAGTGACAACGATTACCAGAGATTTAATACTATCGTTGATCCCCACATATCATAAGATATGTCTTGTTGGTCACATTCCAAACATTCAAAGTCCTTAATCGTGTATTCTCTTGAATACCTTAGTGAAAACATGAGTGCAGTTAAAAGTTAACACTTTCCACATACCAAAATCCTCAAAATTCTATATACTCAAACCATGATATCACTTAGTCCTTATATCAATCATGAGCTCATGAATACTATTAAACATTTCATTTTCTCGTCTTCATTATGCGCATATCATCTTATTTCCAAAAAATATCTCAATCACTTTGAATACCACATCAATAAATATTGCAATACTCAATGATACATTATTTTGGAATCCCATTACATAAACACTTAATCATTCCACCACATCGTTGTCATATTCAACATTGCCAATAGTGATCGCATGTGATTTCCCTTTGTCCTTTGCCTTCAGTGGTTGCTCATGTTGATCATCACTAACCCTTGGATTAGGGCAATTATTAGCATAATGCCCCATTTCCTTGCACTTGAAGCATTGAAGTGTTGGCGGTGCGTTCTCTGTAGTGTTTGCTTTATTCACATCATTAGAAACCCTTTTTCCATTACTTCGACACTCAGCTGCTCGATGACCTTCTTTTCCACACTTAAAACATTTTCTAGTCCCTTTTAGACAATCTCCACCATGCTTCTTTCCACACTTTGTGCATAAGGAAACATTCATCTTCTTTTCACCATTATTCCGAGATTTCTCCTTGAACTCCATCTTTCGTTTCTTGTCAAAACCATGAGATGGATATGTAACACCAACTTCCATTTCTACCTTGATAGCACAACGCACAATTTCTTCATAACTATTGAAGTCCCTTATGGCTAATGCCCTTCGAAGACTTGGTTTTAAGCCACTGAAAAATCGATCAACTTTACTTTCAGGTTGAATGATAATTCCAGAAGCATACCTTGAAAGTCTTGTAAAATTTGCTTCATAGGTACCAACAGATTCATCGTCCCTTTGCTTCAGTTCAAGAAACTCTTTCTCCATCTTTGTTCGAAGAATACAAGGGAAGTACTTACTGAAAAACAGGTTCTTGAACTCGTCCCATTCCATGGACTCAATTTCATCTCTTGGCCTCGTATTCTTGATAAGATTCCACCATTGATCAGCTTCACCTTCCAAACGATATACTGCTAAGATGACTTTATCATGTTCAGAACATTGAAGAACTGAAAATATCTTTTCAGTAGTACTAATCCATTGTTCAACAACTAATGGATCAGTAGACCCACTGAAAGAAGGTGGACGTTGCCTCATGAAGGACTCAATAGAATATTGTTCCCTTCTCTGCTCATTTGGAAGTCCAGAATGATTCATAGCTTGTGTAAGCATAGCAATAAGATTTTGCACTCCATCTCCCATAACATTTGTTTGTTCAGGAGGGCAATCATTGCATTGTCCATTGCATTGATCAACACGGTTCCTTCGGGTTCCAGCCATCGTCTAAAACCCAAAAAGAATAGTGTGAGAGGCAAAAATCATGCTAGGGAAAACAACATAATAAAGGGGGAGTACCTTCAATATCCAACATCTTAGGTTTAATTCTATGATCGTTAGCGTAATTCTATTACTATA
Source organism: Viscum album (assembly GCA_963277665.1). NCBI lineage: Eukaryota > Viridiplantae > Streptophyta > Magnoliopsida > Santalales > Viscaceae > Viscum > Viscum album. The sequence goes on from OY728145.1 coordinate 75,998,350, forward strand.
ACCTATACATATACTTATCCCTAGGGACATCCTTAGACATACCTTAGAAATATCTCTAGGGATCTCACTAACGTTTTCGCATCCTAGTTTCCAAAGGTTGACTAAACCTTTCCTCTGATACCAACTGTAGAGACCCGAAGCTTATCGTACATGGAAATTACATTACTTTTGCGGAATACTTAGTACATAACAAAAACACACACACAAGGATCGTAATAGTTTAGTGTCTTTGGAAACTCGGAATATAATCTTCTAATCCTGGTGAAAGATCTTCAACATCTCCCATAAAGATCTTCTTTTTTTTTACCTAAAACCTTTCTTTATATCCTGGGGAAAAGAAAACATAAAAGGGTGAGCTCAAATGCTCAGTAAGGGTAAACAAAAGAAATATCAATCACATAATTTTCATAAGAACATAACATTTTTGGAAATCTTAACCTGCAAAAGAGAGCATAATTTCATAACATGGGATAAATCATAGTAGTGAAATGAAATCATAACATAAAACATTACTCATTGTGGCATACACACATAATCATAGAGAATCATTTCTTGTTAGTCAAGACTCATTGCCAAGACTATCTTAGTGGACAAAGTCCCTTTCTGAATCGAGCAATCCTCGTTTCAGTCCTGTTTCACTGAACCGGTATAACCTACCATTCCAGCCATGTCTATCTCATGAGATATAAAATCTTTACCCAATGCATTGGAGGGAGATATAGGTCCCACCCATCTCTTAATGAATCCTTTATTATGTGTGCCACAAAATCATAAATCATACATCATTGCATAACCCATGTAATAAAAATGGGATTCTTAAACAACATGACATCATAAAACCATTCATATAAGATAAAGGAATTCATAAACATAATTCCATCACAACATAGTCAAATCAATGTAAAAATATGGATAGAAACAGAACCCTTTATTATCTTAGATGGAAAATAATTTTGATAAAACACTTGAAATGAATTCTTGAGGATAATATCCTTTCTTCTTCAAAATCAATTTCTTTTCACAAAACATCATACAATTTTAAAAGAAAGAGATTTTATTAAAAATAGTCATGAAATATTTTGGAGGAAGGTTCATGAAAATAAGGCTTTATAAAACTGTAAAAATCCGTTCGTGCCGTATAAGTTAAAAAAAAACATTCTTCGTACTTTTGTCGGAAAAGTCAAAAAGTACCTCGTACGGAAAAACGACAAAAGATTCCTTTCATATTCTTTACTAAAAACTCACCTAAGGGTAAAATTGGATTTAAACTATTGCAAGTGGATGGAAACAATATTACATATTGAGGGAACATGGATGTGGATGATAAAATACACCCCAGTAAATACTTACGAATAAACAATCTCGAATAAAAATTAGATTGTGATATTTTCCCTTACCTTAGGTCCGACTTGCTTTGTAAGTGTCCGAACCTCCTGTATAATGATTTAAATCATGTTATTGACTTATTACAGAATCATATTCATTGTTATGATATCATATATGGTTCACTTATGACATCATATTACCCGTTCTTTTGTAAATTCTATGTTAAAGAAGCGTTTTGGGTAAAATCGTTTCATTTATCGTAGGTGTTTTGACTTGTTGTTATTGACATCATTATTACTTATATCATGATTTACTTACTTCCAGAATATAAAATATGATTTATATATCATATATATTCAGTATATATATATATATATATATAATAGGTAGATAAATAAAATGAAAAACACCGTTCATGGAGACGGTAGTCCGTACGTACGCATGAACGCTGTTTTCCTTTCCTTATTGTCTTGAAATGGAAGTAAGTAGATGACATACATATGTATATATATACATAAATCCAGTAGCTTTATAATGTCATATATTTCATTATTATTTCTTATATATATATATTATAATCATTCTTAAATGGTTAACATGGAGAATGAATCTCATCGCGTCGTGGAGACGGTAGTCCGTACGTACGCACGAGCGATGATATCATTTCTATAAATATTGAATTGAATTGGAGTGGATTATAAAATATATCAGAATCAATATGATGTTGTAATAACTATGTATAGTTATTCTTTACACCATTATACCCATCCATGTAAGGTGGTGGTGGAAAATAGATTACACCACGGCGTGGAGACGGTATTCCGTACGTACGCACGCGCGGTGATTTCTTTTTCCGTAGGATGGATATATGGTGAAATAGGGTTGTTTCATACTTATAATAACATATCAGTATATGAGTGATACTGATGTTATTACTTCATAATGAAACAACCTAAGAAGAAGAAGTGGAAGAAGAAATAAAGACGAAAGAATTGGTAACGGTAATTACCTCTTCTTTGAAGCGCCTTTTGGAGACCTCCTCTTAGGGAACTAAAATTGGTCTTTGAGTAAGACCAGAACCTCTAGGATGTATCTAGGGAAGTGGAGAAGAGATTTTGGCAGGGTTTGGCCGAGCTTGAGTGCTCAAATTGGTGTGAGGAGGAGGGGGAGGAGGTGTCCTTTTATAAGGGAGGAGTGGGGCACCTTAGGAATACCTCAAAATATTATTTTATATTAAAGTCAAAATCAGTTTATAATGGTTCCAAAGGGTCTTATTTCGAAGCTAAAGTGGGGATGGGTCGAAATCCTATCAACCAATAGGATTTAGACAAGTTTAGGGTATTATTTTAACCTTATCAATTAGATTTAACTCTAAGTTAAATAATTTAACTTTTACCGTGTCTTTTTGTTTTCTTTCACTATATGGTTAATAAACTTACTATAACATGCCAAACGAACCCCAAATTGTATATTATTAATAAATATATCCCTATCTAAGTCATTTGGCCGAACCTTAGATTTTTAGGAATAAAATAACAATTAGTAATATAATATTTGATTTAAAAACTGTTTTGTGTCAATTTTGACACTATTTGATATATGATTTTTGTGAAAGTCATAACAGAATTATATGTTCGAACCAAGTTGATTAAATCATAAATAATATATCATAGTAACCTAGAAAATTAGTGGAATTCATAAAAAGTCTTAAATTACATTTATTTTGGTATTTATATTATCAATTATGTCAATATTTCATTAATAAGATAATTACTGCATCATCTTTGTGTCATAAATAAATTATATTATTTGATGTCTAAAAATTACAAATAAAATACCATCATGTAGGAAAGCTTTTTAGCTTTATAATGAATATTTATAGTCGAATTTATCTTATGTATAACCCCATATTAAAAATTATTTACTTATTAAACTTTGATTTTAACTATTTTAACTCTTCTTTAAATAAATTAATAATAAATGTCCTAATCTAATCCAAGTGGGCCTAAATGGTCATATGTTATTCCTAAGTTTGTTTTTGGTCGAATTACACTTGTCCAATAGAATTAGGACATGTGTTAGGGTAATATTAATATCATATTTACCCTTAGTTACCCTATTTACTATTAACCACGGTAAAAAAGTAAAAAGTTACTATTCACCAAAAAATTATTTTCATCTCATTGAACCACATTTTAGTCCTTGATATTAACCGTGTCTCTCGGATTTTTGAAATTCCATTCACGGAAGCGGTAAAATTAAGTTTTATGCAAAATTCAGTTTTTAACCTACCACTTAGTAGTTTCACTATTCATCAAAAATTGATGTTTTTCATAACAATGCCAAAATTTCATCCCAAGCTATATTTCATATTCCGAATCCAAAAATGAAGTCTATTTTACCAAATTCATAACATAAAAGTTGCATTAATTAATTTTATAATTAAATCCCGCTGTTAAAACAAATAGCGTGTTTTTAAGAAACAATATCTATCAAAAGATTGACACTTGTTTATGTCTAGTTTAAATGTGAAATTACATCCAATGACCAACATTGTATTAAATTGTAAAAATATATTCTAAATATACTTTAAAACCACTCAAATTAATGATTTGTCACTATTAATTATTTCGATTAAAAAAAGCTGTTTTTAATTATAATTTAGTAATTTTCACTATTCATCAGAATATGAAAGTTATCCGAAAAGTACCAAAATTTCACCTTAGGCTAAATTCGATACTCCGAATCAAAAAATGAAGTTCATTTTGAAAAATATAATTTACAGAGTTTTTAAAAAGTGGTTATTACTATTCATAACGGCTAGTTTTAATAATATTTTAATAGCATATCGTTGTTTAGTGAAACTCGGTATTGCGTATTACACACGCTATCGAGGAAGGTCGCGATTGCGTGTAATGCAAGGCAAGTCAAGGATGCGTGTTGTGCAAGCTCCTTTTGGTGTAGCGTACAACAAAAGACATTAATAAAATTAAAAAGAATATTTTTTTATAAAATCTTGGGCTGTTACAAATATCCTATTCAAACTTCGTCTTGTATTTATTTTCTTTATTTCTCAAGTCCTTTTCATGTTTTTTTCAATAGGGACAACATGATTTAGATTATTTCCAGTGCTACTGTCCAAATTTCCAAGTTTTCATTTCCAAAATCAACCAGTTTTTTTATCAGTAGTCTAGGGTAATTTATTAGACTCTTGGTGGGTTTAGATACCACTTATTGTGGTCACAGCTATTGAATTTTCTATGGGGTTTGCTTCAATGGTACTTGGAATATTACCATTGTATCTATTTACAAGTTCTATAACCAACTGCCCTATTTTATTTTCCAAAATTTTTATCCTTGAATCCATTTTGACGTTTTAAAAATAATTTTTAGACTTTTATTTCATGAAACCTAACTAAAATATTTTGGAACATACCACTTGTTTCATCTTATGACCTAGATGATTACAGTTTTGGTTGAGACTAGTACTGCTACCAAGGTGATTGTTGAAAAAAGGGGGAGAAATTGGTCAGCGAACTCTCTACTATCTCTAAGAAAGATTTAGGTGGTACATATGCCCCTGATGGTAAGTGTTTGAAAATAGATCATCCCTGTGATGAATTCCAGATCCATATCCATCAAAATTGGATTTCTTGGAAGCTTCAGTAGGCAAGTAAAAATTGGGATAGTAAGCGTGTAAATTCCCAAGCGTGCCAAAGTGATGATATTGATCCCTAAGAGTATTCTGAGTGTTTTCATTGAAAAATCCAGTAGCTTGGGCTTCAGATTTTGGAAAAGTGTTGGATTCTTTCTTCACAATTATTTTTCTCTTAGATAATTTATGTTTTGAGTTTTTTTTCCAGTGAGTTAAAGATTTTATTCTATTTTTTGGAAGTTCTATCACTGAAATCCCCTCTAGTAGATTGGTACTCCAATGTTTAGTGGTAAGGGTTGAGATTTTTGTTGAAATATTCCATGAAGAATTATGGAGGGAATTGTTTTTTTGGAAATTTTATAAGTAATCCCCTAAATCTATCCCAAGATTCATGGAATAGTTCTCCCTCATCTTGTAAGAAACTAGTGTTTTTTCTATGATTGTAGAGATCATTCAGTTATGAAAAAACATCATGGTTAAGGCATTTTAAATATCAACCAAGGTGATAATTATTTACAATACTAACTATTGAAACCCAGTCCTAAAATTTATCTTGTGGAAAAATGGAACACTCTCACATTAAGCTCTTCCCAACACAGGCCTCTCAGTGGTAGTTGCTGGACACAATAGTAGAATTACCTAATGAATTCAAGAGTGTTTTCATTGGGAATTCCATTAAAGGTCATCATATGAGACAACATATATTGTTTTATTTCATAATTTCTATATCTAGGTGAGAATCTAATTCACCAGCGGTGCCAACTTTGCCTCCGAGCCCTATAAAAGGGTAGCGCCCCTCTCCCATTCTCTTCACTTCCAAACATCCATTAAATCTCAATTTTTCTCTATTAAGGTGGAGTTTTGGAGTTTGAAATTTTTCAAAAGCTTTTAGAGGTCTGATGTTTAATTTAATTTTTTTATTTTGTATAATTGTTTTTAGTTTATTTTGTAGACTTGTTTTTAGTTTAATATTTTTATAAATTTAATGTTTTTCATTCAGTTGAATTGTCTTTAGTAGTTTAGTTAGTTTTAATTTATTTTTGTTTGTTAGATTATTTAATTAGATTTTTTAATTAGTTATATATGTTTTGGAATTATTATTAGGTTGTTTAGTTAGTTATATATATTTAGGAATTATAATTATATTTACTATAAATTAATTTAGGATTTTTTAATGACATTTTGGCAGCATAAAGAATATGTTATCTAAGAAATTAAATCCTTACCTGGATACAACCAAGTGAATGTGGATCTGGCACAGATGTACCTAGGGGTAAAACTCAAAAATACCGATTTGAGCTAGACTCAAATGGAAACTGGTGCATGAAAACGGGCCTTGCTGCATTCTAGTTTGACACTCCCGGAGGATATGCTTAAGATATGCATATTTATTTATAAACTACTAAAATATATAAGTAAATAAATGATAAATTTATAATTTAGTAATGATTTTGATAGTTATTATTAGTAATTATTAATTAGAAATTAATAAAAAATTAAAAATAAAACTACAATTCAAATGATATTCAATAACATGGAGTTAAAAAACAACACAATTAAAAAACGACATGTAGTGAAAGTGAAAAAATAAATAACATGGTGTTAAAAATATAAATAACATGGAGTTAAAAATATAAATAACATGGAGTTAAAAATATAAAGAACATAGTTAAAAATTTAAACAACATGGAGTTAAAAATATAAACAACATAGAGTTAAAAATATAAACAACAAAGAGTTAAAAATATAAATAACATAGAGTTAAAAATATAAATAACATAGAGTTAAAAGATTAAATAACATAGAGTTAAAAATATAAATAACATATAGTTAGAAATATAAATAACATAGAGTTAAATAATATAAATAACATAGATTTAAAATAATATAATTAACATAGAGTTAAAATAATATAAATAACATAGAGTTAAAATAATATAAATAACATAGAGTTAAAATAATATAAATAAAATAGAGTTAAAAATATAAATAACATAGAGTTAAAAATATAAATAACATAGAGTTAAAAATATAAATGACAATATGTTTCGAGCTTCTATCCTTTCTTGTAGTGAATTGAATATCAAAATTTCAAAAATCCCGTGTGACAATGGGTTTTCTGAAATTTTTATATCCAATTCACTGCAAGAAAAGCTAGAAGCTCGAAACATGCTGTTATTTATTTGTTTATGTATATTTTATTTATATTTTAACTCTACCATGTTATTGAATAACTAATTAATAATTTAGTATGTATCATAAGAAATATCCTAGTTTGGGATATAATATCTTTTAAAATTTAAGTATCATAAATATTGCATAGTTTAGAAGTAATAGTTATTATTTGAACATGAGGTAAAAAACAACTTATTTTTAATATGTAGTTTAATTACATCTTTAATGTATAAAATCGAACTTATATTGGTAACCATTATTCTGAATTCCACTTACATTATCAAAATCTTGATCAGAAACCTTTATTTACGTAGAGCATAATGTTTACCTGTGTGTACTGCTATGGGGATTCAAACTGAGCAAGGATCTTCTTAAAGTACACAACCAATAAAAGTGGTTAATAAAACTGATTGTGTAACCCTAAGTGACCTTCAAGATAGAATTCATGGCTCATTAAATCTAGGACCCGATCAAATGATCAAGTCCATGAGTTATAAACATTTGCAGTTCCCGTCAACATTGTGGCGTCTAGCTTGTCCATTTTTTGATGATGCTCAATGGATTCAAACAGTTGGTTTGTTTTCTCAAGGATCGGATGGTACCATGTTGGAGTTATATGCTGATGTTTCTACTATACAACAACAACATCCAATTGTACGAAGACGTAGAATTACAAGAGTCGTTGAAGATAGTCTTCCCCATGAAGTTGAGACTATTCCAAATGATGTAGAAGAGGATAACATACTTGATCTACCAGATATACATGTCAACCCGGCATTATATGAGGACTTTCGTAATAACGAAACAGATGATGATAGTAGTGCTGATGAGGAAGGAACAACAGAAGTTTTGAGAAATTCATTAGTTGTACAACATGATCGACCTACAATAAATCATACACCGCTCTTTTCATCTTGGTCAGAAGTAATGAAACGTGTGCCTGAATTTGAAGATAATGTTCTCACACTGGTAACTGAGTTTCCTGGAGTTATACGAGATAGGTTTAGTGAGATAGATAAAACTTTATATATTGGAAGTAATTTTCCAAGTAAAGATGCATTAAAAAGTATGCTAAAGAGATTTCACATTGAGAGGCACTGTAGCTATGTAGTTTACAAATCACACCATTGAAAATATTCCATACGGTTTGAGAAGTATGAGGATGATTGTAGATTTCGATTGAGGGAGATTCCAAACATTGCATTTGGAGGTTAGAGAATCTCGAGGATTGAGGCGGCTCATACTTCCGTTCAGCCTTGCCTGACACAAGATCATACCCCATTGGATGCAGAATTTGTGTCATCCATTATTGTTGAGATGATTAGGACATGTCAAGATGTTCCAATAACCCTTGTTCAAGAAAGGATACAACAAACATTCAGTTACAAGATATCCTATAATAAGGCATGGAAGACGAAACAGAAGGCAATTATGAAGGTCTATGGTGATTAGGATGACTCATATCGGGTGTTGCCGTAATTTCTTGCCATACTAAGGCATTATAACCAAGTTTTCTTCCCTCTGGATACAAATGAACATGTGTCTCATGATAACCAAATTGATCCATCTCATGTTCAATTTCATCGGTTGTTTTGGGCATTCCTTCCTTGTATCTCCGCCTTTCATTTCTGCAAACAGTTTATTCAGATTGATGGAACATTTTTTTATGGAAAATAAAAGGTTGTATTGTTGATTGCAGCAACCCAAGATGGAAACCGTTCAACTCTTCCTCTTTCCTTTTCAATTGTAGAGAAAGAAAACTATGAATCATGGAGTTGGTTTTTGGCATGTATAAACACCCATTTCCCAAACATTTAGGGTGTTTGTTTTGTATCTCATCGGCATCGGGAAATTAATTAGGAAATCAATGCAGATCCTGATACATGGAGTTACCCAAATGCACATCATCGGTTCTGCATTAGACACATTGGTAGAAACTTTCATAAAAAATTCCACAACGAACCGATGAAGAAGGCAATCACCAGACTTGGTATGCATTGTATTTTTTATATTTTTGTATATCAACATAAAGATGAATTCAAAATATATGAAATGTCATATATTATGTGTATAATATGAGTCTGATCAACGATGGTTTGAAGAAATTTTCGAACAAATACTTCAGGTCAATGAAGAAGTTTACGATTATATGATGCGAATTGAAAAAGAAAAATGTACATTGGCATATGATGGAGGGAAGAGGTACAGACACATGACCACCAACATTGTAGAGTGCATCAATGGTGTCTTCAAATGGATTCGCAAGCTATCTATAACTTCCACAGTTCAGAGGACATTATATCGTTGTGTGAAGTACTTTGTTGATAGAAAAAAACTAGCATCAGATGGAATAAATCAAGGGCTAACGTACGGAAGATATTTTCAACGAGAGATTGAAAAGAATATTGAAGAAGATTCTGGTTATCATGTCTGCCTATTTCGACGAGAAGACTCTCGGTTTGAAGTTCAAGAGAAGACTAACTCCATCAAAAATAACATTGGTGAAAAATGGTGGTATTATTATAAATGAGGCAATGTCAATGTGGAAAATTTCAGGCCTTACGGTTTCCATTCTCACACGCCATCGCAGCATTTGCCTCTGTTAACATATCATGGGAGGCATATGTTGATCCAGTGTACTGAATGAACACCATTTCTATCTATTATGCTGGACCATGGGCACCTATTGGGGAGTTTCGTTATTTCCCAATTCCTGAAGGTCAACTGATAGTGGTACCTGATATTAATCGGTTGCGTCCTATTGGGAGACCGAAGGCCAGCATGATGTGAAATGAGATGGACTGGCCTCAAGAACAAAGATAGAGTTTGAGATACACCATATGTCATCAAAATGGTCATAATCGGAAACGATTCCCTAACATTGTTGGGTCGAGTTCACACTCTAAGCCACAATGATGTATTGTTGTTATTGAAAGATTCTCATATTGTAAATTTTATGTTGTTATCTCTTCCTTTTACCTCGGTTTTCTAACCCTCAAAACTAAAAATCATAACAGTAAACTCACAAAAATCTTTTGTATATCGTAATACTAACATTCTAAACCGTAATCCTGATTTTTTTCTCAAATCATTAACCTAAACCGTAAAAAGTTAAAAGAAATCCAAAATCCTAGATCCAAAAGGAAAAATGTGAAACTCTAATATTTAAATCCTAAAATCAAAAGAAAATAATAATGAAACGTATGACCAGGTTATCTAATAAAATCATACATCAATATGACTAATGCGCCCTACAAAGCCCTATAACCCATGCATAAAGTTCTAGGGAATAGAGGAGCACCCTAGAAATTGAACCCTCCAACATTTTTAATGAAGTCATAGAGACAAATGAAACTTGATCTAGTAATAGAATAACACCTCCAAAAGTGAACTCCCTTACAATATCAAAATATGAGCCCTAGTACTACACCTTCAACCTGTATACCCAAGGATCACATGTGAGATATACATAAAATCATTTTGAAAGGGAATTATAACATTCAAAAATAACAAAAAACCATTTCTTTATGTAAAAACAATCTTTGAAAACAAGTTCACACTTCATTTCACAATTATTTAAAAACACCCTTCTATTTACCTAAATTAGCAGAAACCATATTTTTTCAAAAACCATTTTAATAAATTAAATAAATCAGTCCAATTATTTTATAAAAAAATTTATAAAACAAAGTGAAATCATGGTTCATCCAACATAGATTAGAGACGGAACCACCTATAGGTTGTGAATGATCCATGATGTGAATCCCTGATAAAACTTCATTTGTTTATATGCAGATGACTGACACCCTACTACTGAGTCAGCAGTCTACCCATTGTTCATAGGTTATGATAGAGGGTGGTCCATATCAATTGATTAGGGTGCGTCGAGCGCACCATTTTCATCACACAGAGCCTCATCCTGCCATTATACCATACTTGCGTCGTGCTGGCTTCTATGGTATTACAGTGTCAGATTTTACATATGTAGACCATTATATGCTAGCTACACTCATGGAGAGGTGGAAACCAGAGACACACACATTCCACCCGCCTGAGGGAGAGATGACCATCACTCTCCAGGATGTGGTTGTGCTTCTTGGTCTTCCTATCTAGGGGACACCCATTATTGGATCCACTCGGGCAGCTTGTCCCAACCTTGCTCAGCACTTGTTAGTCATTGATATTTTGTCTGATCGTAGTGCTACTAATGGAGCATCGATATCCATGCCTTGGATGGGGTCACAGATTCCACATTTAGCTGATGATGCTGATGAGAAGACAGTGATGCGTTATGGACATGCATATATTTTACGACTTATTGGAGGGACCATGTGTACGGATCATTCAGGGATGCACGTGCACATGATGTATCTACCCCTGCTAGAGGATTTTGATCGGGTAGGGATGTACAGTTGAGGATCCTCCTGCTTGGCATACACATATAGTTCATTATCTAGGATATCTGACAGGCGGCACACATGTCTCGGGTGATGCGTCATCCTTATTCAGATGTGGGCATGGGATCACATCCCCACATTTTTCCCTAATCTTGTTGCTCCACCGGTCGAGAAGGCGGTGCTGCATGACGCTCCACATGGACACTGGTATGATCAATCATTTCTATCAATTTATGATTCTAGTATAAGTTATTGACTTTAATTTCTCATTATTTATCACTATCGATGTTGTATTTTATATTTTGTGTCAGCGACACAATTTAAATGCGGTTCTGACACACGATTTGGTTGTATAATGGAACGAGTTGGAATTCGTCTTACCCCATCAGGTATGTATATACAATCTATAACTTCCTAACAAATTTAATAATAACATCTTTTTTTAGTTAATAATTTTTCTGACAAGGGTAATATGTTATTTCAGATTTTATGGGTTCCATACAGGTCTTTCATGGACCAGTTGCCTCCATACTGCATGGTTGGTCTTGATGATGTTACAGTTGTAGTTCCACTCATTCACTTTCATATTGTTGAGTGGAACCATCCTGACAGAGTCATGCGCCAGTTTCTCTTCACTCAGCGGATTCCATTACCACCGAGGAAGATATATCAGCTTCATGGGATGAAGCTGACAGGGAGGTAGGATGATGACTGACGTCGAGTACATGCTGTATTTCTCGACTATTGGTACAGACACACTGATTTTCATATCCAGGGAGTTTCTATGATGCAGTTCTGTCTTTCAACACAACATGAGTATGATCCATGGTATAGACTGAAGTCTATACAGTATCTTACCCGAGCCGGCAGAGAGATGCATATGATTGTAAGTCCATTATATTATATTACTATGTTTATTGACTTATTTTTTAACTCATTTTTAATCAGTTTACAGGAGAGTCACACAGGCAGACTTATTCACATGAGTGATGAGGCTGAGGATAGAGTCTTCAACCGAGAAGATGTTCATGCTCAGGTGTTGGAGCTGAGGTCATCTGTACGTGTGTTTACTGAGACCCTCTTCGAGCATCCGACACAGAGAAAACAGGTTCCTTCCGTAGAGGAAGATCCTGCAGCAGCTGCTAGTGCTGAGGATCCATGACCACGACGATGTAGACATCGTCGTCCTGCACATCAGGGCTCACTAGTTCCACAGGAAGAGGTCAGGCCTCTAGTAGTCCAGTCTGAGCCGATACAGGATGTGCCTCAACCGTCATGGGATCCATCCTTTTTGACAGGATATCCTTAGTTTTCTCCATCTTGGGGTCTATATAGAGCGCAACCTTTGGGTCCAGAGTCATCGCAACCTTGGGTTCCAGACCCATCACAGAGTTGGGGCATAATACCAGCATATGATTTTTTCCCCACTACGATGATGACGAGTTCTTCTACCATCGAGGTGGGAGAAGGATTAGGAGGGCCGTACGATGTGGAGTTGACATTTTCTCCCACTGGCACAGAGGTTCCATATATGACAGTCGATGTTCCAGTGCCCGAGTACCATCCCTCTCCAGGTCATCAGACTCCCCAGAGATCTTTCCGCAGACGTCCTATTATTAGACCACCATGTGGGATAGGATCTCCTCATCGTAGACATAGAAATTGATTGTTTATGCTCATTTATAAATTTTATGTCTATGGAAATGAAAAATTATTTTTTATGAAATGATTTGTGTTATAACACCATGTGGGACAGGATCTCCTCACCGTTGACATAGACATTGATTGTTTATATTCATTTATATGTTTTATGTCTATGGAAATGAAAAATAATTTATAAGCTTTCAGAACTGCCTACTTGAAACTTAGAAATGTTTCAAGTATGTGACTTTGAAATACTATAAAATATAAACCATAAGTACAAATATAAAAAAAACTTTAAACATTCGTTAATCATATAAGCAATTGTTGAAAACACAAATCATTTCATAAAAATTGTTCATGAAAAATAATTTATAAGCTTTCAAAACTTCCAACTTGAAACTTAGAAATGTTTCAAGTACATGACTTTGAAATACTATAAAATATAAACCATAAGACCAATATAAACAAAACTTTAAACATTAATTAAACATATAGGAGTCAACCCCACATCAATAGGATGCACGGTGTCGCTAGTATCACATACATCTATAATCATTGATGCATGAAAACATGTTATATCTCACTTCATGGGACAATGAAATCCATTCTTTCACCCGCCATGTCCATATCCATATCAACATCCGGCCGCATAAGGGTATGCTGAAAGATATGCCACATGAAATTCTCATATGTTCCCATTCCTGCAAATATCAACCCCTTCAACACCACCATGCATCCAACCATTATAATTTCTTCTATAATTGTCACACTATTTCCCCTGGCCCAGTTGATCAGATGAAAATAACAACGATTCCACATAGGCCATCGAACTCTTCATCACCAAATCTTTATCCTTTATCATCTTAAAAAGTCCACTGTAGGACCTTCTTGATCTATCCATTTAAAACACTCATATACAAGTATACTATAAACATAAAAACCAACAAATTTTCAAGTTTTTATGTTTATAGTATTCTTGTATATGAGTGTTTGGAATGGATAGATCAAGGAGGTCCTAGAGTGGACTTTTGAAGATGATAAAGGATAAATATTTGGTGATGAAGAGTTCGATGGGCTATGTGGAATCGTTGGTGTTTTCATCTGATCAACTGGGCCTGGGGAAATGGGGTGACAATTGTAGAAGAAATTATAATGGTTGGATGCATGGTGGTGTTTAAAGGGTTGATATTTACAGGAATGGGAACATATAATAATTTCATGTGGAATATCTTTCAGCATACCCTTATGCGGCCGGATGTTGATATGGATATGGACATGGCGGGTGAAAGAATGGATTTCATTGTCCCATGAAGTAAGATATAACATGTTTTCATGCATCAAATATTATAGATGTATGTGATACTAGCTACACCGCGCAACCTATTGATGCGGGTTTGACTCCTATATGATTAATGAATGTTTAAAGTTTCATTTATATTGGTCTTATGGTTTATATTTTATAGTATTTCAATGTCACATACTTGAAAAATATCTATGTTTCAAGTAGGTGGGTTTGAAATCTTATAAATTATTTTTCATGAACAATTTTTATGAAATTATTTGTGTTTTAAACAATTTCTTATATGATTAACGAATGTGTAAAGTTTCATTTATATTGGTCTTATGGTTTATATTTTATAGTATTTCAAAGTCACGTACTTGAAACATTTCTATGTTTCAATTAGGTGGTTTTGAAAGCTTATAAATTATTTTTCATGAATAATTTTTATGAAATGATTTTTGTTTTCAACAATAGATTATATAATTAACAAATATTTAAAGTTTTGTTTATATTGTCCTTATGGTTTATATTTTATTGTATTTCAAAGTCACGTACTTGAAACATTTCTAAGCTTCAAGTAGGCGGTTTTGAAAGCTTATAAATTATTTTTCATGAACAATTTTTATGAAATTATTTTTGTTTTAAATTTTTTTTATATGATTAATGAATTTTTAAAGTTTCATTTATATTGGTCTTATGGTTTATATTTTATAGTATTTCAAAGTCACGTACTTGAAAAATTTCTAAGTTTCAAGTAGGCAGTTTTGAAAGCTTATAAATTATTTTTCATGAACAATTTTTATGAAATGATTTATGTTTTCAACAATTGCTTATATGATTAACAAATTTTTAAAGTTTCGTTTATATTTGTCTTATGGTTTATATTTTATAGTATTTCAAAGTCACATACTTGAAACATTTCTAAGTTTCAAGTAGGCTGTTTTAAAATCTTATAAATTATTTTTCATGAACAATTTTTATGAAATTATTTGTTTTTTCAAAAATTTATTATATGTTTAACGAATGTTTAAAGTTTCGTTTATATTGGTCTTATGGTTTATATTTTGTAGTATTTCAAATTCACGTACCTGAAACATTTCTAAGTTTCAAGTAGGCGGTTTTGAAAGCTTATAAATTATTTTTCATGAACAATTTTTATGAAATGATTTGTGTTTTCAACATTTGATTTTATGTTTAACGAATGTCTAAAGTTTCATTTATATTGGTCTTATGGTTTATATTTTATAGTATTTCAAAGTCACGTACTTGAAACATTTCTAAGTTTTAAGTAGGTGGTTTTGAAACAAAATTTTAAAAACTAATAATTTTTTTGTTAGGTGAAAGGAGGCATCCTCATAAACATTTTTTTGAATTATATATATAAATAAATATATAAACAAAACAAAACATAATTTTTTTTTGATTTTTTTGTTAGGGGAAAGGCGGCATCGCGGGTGCCGCCTTTCAGCCCCAGTGGAAAGGCAGCATCGTGGATGCCGCCTTTCAACTGAAATGCAAAGGCGGCATCTGTGATTCCGCCTTTCAGGGGTATTTTGAAAAAAAAATCACCCTAACCGTTTTTTGTAATTTTTTTAAAAAATGCATAAAAAAACTTTATATATGTATATTATATTATAATTTATCAAATATATAAAAATATAAGAATATTTTCTATCTTGGGTGACTTATTATTCAGTTTAGGGTTGGACAATGGTGAGAAGGTTTATTCATCGAGCTTGGGTGGTGCCTTTAGTCGACAGTGAGGGTTCAACAACATCAACTAGATTTTGAGAGATCAGATCTAGTTTGGTATCCCGAAAGATTGAGCAGTGTCCTTCCTTCTCCTCGGATTAGTTCAACCACCAACTTTGGGATTTTTGAGTTATTTAGAGGATGCGAACAATAGAGGGGATTCTCTTGCAAGACACGAATCAGGTAGATCTAAACATAGGAGGGGGTTTTCTTCAGTTTTTTCTTGAGAATTAGGTTTAACTATCTATGTCTTGATAGTGAACTTCCTTCCCAATAGTGGATCTCAGTGGACATAGATAGGTGGTGGGTTTGTGGGGGTCTATTCGGGTTCAAGTTACCTATGGTGGAGCTCTGTGAGATGGTGGTTTTCTTCAACTGTGGAGGACACCAATAGAATAGATCAGGTTGGGACTTCAGTGGTCTGGTTGATGGTGTCCTGTTGATGGTGGCTACATTGAGGAGGGTTACCATGAGTGACCTTAGGGAAGGGAGGGTTTTCTGGTGTGGTAAGGTAGAAAATGGTGGTTCTGTAAGGTGGGATGATTTGCAGTTGGGTGAAACCACGATAGGATAGACATAGAAATTAGTATGAATGCACAATTAGGTAACTGACCAAGACCTTCTTATGCACAGTCAGTTGATGTTCATTCAGTACACTGATCGTGTGTTAGTATGTATACTTATCGAAAACAGACTTTTCCTATAAAAAATAAAACAAAACAAATTCAAATTAGATAAATTACATTTAAATAAAACTTATTTAAAAATAAATAAAATTAAAACTAGAATTATTGAATTTAATTACAAATAAACAAAAAATAAATAAATTAATTAATTAAATACATGTATCAAATTAAGATAAAATATTTATACAATAAAATAAATTAATTACAATTAAGAATAATATGAATGAGTGATTTTTTAAAACCAAAATATTAAATTATCAGAGTAAAAACTATTAATTTGAAGAAAAATTGCAATTAAAATAAATAGATAAATGTATGAAATATAAATTTCAAAATTATTATACAGAAAAAGAATAATGAATAAATGCATTAAAATATTTTTTTTTGATTAACTGTAATTTAAAAAATTATACAAGTGGAAGATAAATGATTACAATTAAGTCATTTATTTACTAAAAATTTACAACATGAATAAAATAAACAATAAATTGAGATTAAAACATAGAAAATAATTTTTAATAATTAAATAATATATTACCAAAAATTGCAACTAATTCGATAAAAACACTAATTTTATTATGAAAAACACAAAAACACCATCAAAAACTACATTTATTACTCAAAATAGATGCAGAAATTGTCAAAAATTGGCCACATCGCATTGCTTCTCCTGTTTTATGTGAAATCAAAAAAAACACCATACTTTAACTCTTTGGGAAATGGGGAATTAATATTAATGAATAATAAAATAAATTAAAGGAAATAACTGGTTTTGGTTATAGTGATCACATGTGTTTATACCATGATAATAGTAACCTATTATTTTACTATATAATATCATATCTATGTTTATTTTATGGTTTAGAATGTTTTTTATGTTATAAATTGTATAATCAATGCAAGGATGATAATTATTATTAGTTAAATAAATAAAGAGGCATGTTTAATTTGAAAATTTTCTTTCTTATAATTGGATGTAAATCAAATTTATTATTAATGAATTATAAATTGAAATTTTTTGTCCTTATAGTTTTATGAAACTGGAATTTATACTTGGAATAATGTTTTAATATATTATATCCATTGATAGCTAATGCCTTAGGTTTCCTATGGTTATAATTTATGAAGAATGAACTAGTTAATTCATGATGGAAGTGAAATGGTTGTCTGAAAATGATATTTGTTTGGGGATGTGTTGGATTGTATGATTATAATGTCTAGAAGCCTAAGTTTTAGTTCTTAGGTTACTTATTGATAGTTTTTTTGTTTTATTTCTGCCTTGTGTGATTTATCTGGATGAGGAGCCTTACTATGCGATGTGATGTTAGCCTGAGATGGATGATGGTTTGGTGAGAGTGGATAGTGAGGCTCGGGATGTGGCATCGGTTGAAACCATTGATAGACAGATTCATGGTGATATGTATGGTGTTTTTGGGGATTACACTAGGACTGATGGAATGGGTTAAAGCAAGGATTCCCCATTATTTTTTTGATGAATTTTAGGATTCTTTCTTAATAATGAATATTTTTTTATTCCAAAAGGATGAGGTACTTATTTCACCATTCCTTTCCTCACTGCTTGAAAAATATAGTTGTGCATGGTTTTTTCATATTTTATGAATGATTAGGATGATTCATAGAGTACCTAGAATTATGGAATTATAATGAATATTTAATAACATAACTGATGGGGTTGGTGGCTTAATGAAATGATGAATGATTTAAATATTGAGGAACCTTGGAAGTGGTTGGTTTATGCCTGGAAGGGATTGGTGTTTATAAGATAATCAATGTAAATATGAGTGTTTAATAAAATTAAGTATTTAATTATAAGTCTCTTTATATGATTATGTTCTTTTAGGATATATAGTCTTTAAAAGTGGAAGTCGGGTGTCCAAGAGATTATAGCTGTAGTTGAGTGTAAGACTAGATAGTTTATCATAGTGTGGTTGTGAGATATATGTATACCCTTTATGTTATGTGTTTCATATGCTACCCCACTAATTTCATTTGGGTGACCAACACTAGTGAGTTATTGATGGTGTTTTCTTGAAAATACATGTTGGTATGGAATAGATAATGGACTACCCCATCATTCCCCGCACTCTTCTCATGGTAGTATTATGTATTATTATTCATGGTGGTTACCATTCATATATATATATATATATAGGGATGTAATGGATTCTGGTTATTTTCAAACACATGTATCTCCAAGTATAGTAACAAAAGTATTATTATGGTATGATTTGTATAGGCTAAGATGGCTTGATTTATAATACATGAAGTACGATCTGTGATGGCTCCTGAAAACAACTGAAAGATATAAAACTTCCCATTCCCATGATTGTGTTTTAATTTTTTATATTTAAAGTTCATATCATGATAATGTTATAAAATAATGATAGTTTCATCTCACTTCATATCAAATGCACTGTTTAAAGAATATTTTTTTAACACCATATCTAGTAGTTTGGGTTTGGGTTTATATAGCAGGGATTTATAAAAAGACAACAAAGAGATGGATACTAGTGCTAGAGGTATAAATGACTTAGTGGTATGTTTATCCAACACAATCTATAAAAATGAAACTTCATGTAAATCTTCACAATACATGTTTGAGAAGATTATTAAAAAATAAAAGGAAATTCAAAATCTTGAGAGGTGAAATAGTAAGATCTAAGGAATAAGTACAAGGACTTGAGTATCCACCCAAATGAATCTATTGATAAATTCTTAGAGTGAGTGAATGTAATTTTTGAGGAAACATGTGATCTTATAGAGACACTAAATATTGTAAAGGTTATCAAGTGTATCCTGAGAAAGTTTCCACCTCATTTCATTCAAAAAGACTCTATGGTTGAGGATAAATATAAAAATTAGATAAAATTTTATAATCATCACAATACTCTTGTTACATATGAAATGATGAATGGTGATAATGAAGTAGTGGAAAGGTTAGGTAAAAGGAAGCGGCATTCAAATATTTGAATAAGATTAACAAGGTGGATGACCAAGAAGAAGAAGAGGTGGATAAAGTCATGAAATTTATATCCTCAAATATGAAAATGGAAAAAGAAAATTTTAATGGAAAACATACACTCACTTAATTTCAATATTGAGATATTGGATATCTTGTATAAAATTATCCCTAGAAGTGTTAAAAAGACAATTAATTTCTTACAACGAAAATTTCATCCAATGTAAAAAGTGGTAGAAGCATAAATTTGAAGGAAACATTGAAGGGATAGTCAATCTACAAGTATAATTAGGGGATTAACTTGAAAAGATATATATTTGGGGAGCTATAATGATGAAAAAAATAAAGTGGATCATGATTATACAATCTATATGTAAAAAAAGATGAGGGAAATTATAAGTTGAGAGAATAAATTTATAAGATAAATTATTGTAAACTACAAGACTTAGAGTAGGTTATTGAGTATAAGAACAATATTAAAGAACAAAATTTAGATATAAACGGTTTTACTAACATATTTAATTTTTTAATTAAACATATTAATGATCCTGAGGAAGAAATTTTCATGCTTAATGAAATGTAGAATATTAGGAGAAAATTTTGACTCTTGGTATGACATTGGGAAGGCATATCAAATAGGTGAAACAAATGATAAACTTTGAGAATAGTGGTCCAACAAAATAGTCAAATGAAAGTCATGAGAAGAAAACGAAACATCATAATGAAAATGTTGGTATGAGGCTTTATTGTAAATAGAAAATAGTAAATGTTGATTCCTGGTAGCAAGAACCCACTCTTTATTTAAAGGATTATTTTAGTATAAATTTGATTAAATATACTTGGTGAACACAAGATAAAACCTATATTATAGTAAATACACACAATAAGGCATCTCATATAAGGTGTTATTTTTTTAGAATGATGATACATTCACAAAATGACTTTTCCATCACCAATAGATACTAGAGGACACAAGAAAACAATGTTAATCAAGAAGTGTTCAATATTACCAGAATTAATTTGATTTTCACTATTTCTAGTATGGAGTATTATGATATATGGCTATAAATTTATCATAAAAAATATAATGGAATGTTTCCATTAAGACTAAAAGTGGTCTGGCACAATAGCTCAAAATATCATCCATTTTTAAAAAAAAATCGATTTTTAGCTTTTCAAGATAATGTTGGTACATAATACTATGAAGAATATAAATAAACCAAATAAATACTAGGTTTAATGTCGAAGAAATAGATCTAAAATAAAATTACTCATAAGTCATAAATTGAGGATATTTCACTAAATACATTGGATCGTGTTAGTGTATGGACCTTTTGCAATAGCTGCACTTCCTATATTATGGGTAATATATATATTGTCACAATAATTAAGTATGAAAAGTAAGGTGTTATAATATTTTACAATGATAAGGCCATATGATTATTGGCTCTAAAAATCTAAATTCTAGGAAAATGTATGATATGTTCATATGTCTTGATTGTTGAAGGTATAAGTTATTATTTTCTATATATCATTCAATTTTGTGACTACATGCATGAAATATAAAATACCAAAAAAACTAGTATCATCATGGGAAATGATGGTTTAAATTTGATTAATGGTATGTGCTTGAAGGGAAATCTCTACCTTCCTAGTGGTAAATAAGGTATATTATTTCTTTCACATGAAGGATAAAATAGATTATGGAATAAAATAATTAAAAATTTTATCCAAAAAACCATAAAATATATTATTAAATATTATGGTTCTTGATATATATCTAAACAATATCATGATTATGCACACATAAGATTTTTTAAAAAAGGTAAGAGTATTCAACAAACATACATGAAAATAGAAAAGAAGGAAAAAAGTGTGCTTAAATTGGTTCATTTTGATCTGTGAAATCTTATATCATTAGGGGATATTAATGAGAATAGATATTATATCCATTCAATTAATGATTTTGGTAAAATTACATGGTTTAGGATTGTCACAAAAAATTTGATAGGTTTTTAGTTTCATTACTCAATATAGAAGAAGAATTAAAAATATTATTGGGTAGAAAATTATGAAATTCTAGACCTATAAAGTCATGGATTTTATATACATAAAGGTTAATGACTATTTTAATAATCATGTCCCAAAGAACCAAATATAATTAGTGATAACTCCTCATAAAATTAGTGTTGCTGATAAAATAAAATTGATTATAAAAAACATGTATAGAACAATGCTTATTGAAAAAGAACAACTGGAAATGTTTTATAAGGAATAAGTTAAGAAATTTTTATATATTTATAAAATATATTTGTTGTGTGTAGGATAATAAATGACTCTATATGAAATATGGTATGGAAATAAGTCAATGTTTAGGTAATTTTAAATATTTTAAAGTAATGGTTTCATTCTCAATAAGGGGAGACACATGTTTTTTAATCTTATAGAGATGAATATATTTTACATGGGTATTCTGAAAAAATAAAAGCATATAAATGAATTAATAATCTTATAGAAAATTTTATTGATATAAATGATGTCACTTTTATTAAATGTTTCCTTTTTTTGAAAATTAGTGAAAAAATTCAAGAGGATATGTACATGGAGTTTAGAAGCTCAGGTGGAGAATAAGAGGAAAATAATAAGTTATATGAAGACATTGATGATGAGAAGAATGAAGTTAGATATATACCTATAAAGAATATAAAAAGAAAATTTTAAATTGAAGATAATAATATCATCATGTTTTCAACAATGTTAGTTTATATGGGGAGAATTAAGCCCCTAAAACAAAAATCTTTCCTATCCCAAGTAGTGACAGAATATTTTCAAGAAGTTTTTTATTATTGAGAATTAGGTTCAGAAAATGAATGAATATATAGACCAAATAAAAAATAATTTTACGTGGGAGATTATATTGAGTCTAGGAAATAAAAACATCATTGAGTCCAAATGGGTTTCTGTAACAAACTAAATGAATAAGATAAATTGATTAGGAACAAGGGGTACTCCTAGATCAGGGGAATACATGTTGATGAGGCATTTTCAATAGTGGTAAGGCTATAGAAAATTATACCATCCTTATCTATAGGATTCAGAAAATAATTTATGTATTCCATGTAGATTTTAAATAAATATATCTAATTTAAATTTTGGAATAAGATGTGTCTATCGATTAAACAATTGGTTTTCATATCCTTGAAGGAGAGAATAATATTTTCTAGCTAAAAAAGTATCTTTATAGACTAATAGAGGCACCAATAACATGGTATTCTAGAGTAGATTAATAATTTAGGTAGCTCAATTTCTATAATGGTGGAGTATATTACGATATCTATGTCAACAATGGGAGTGATCAAAATATAATAGTGATAGTATATGTAGATAAAATAATATTTGGTGGATCAAAAAAAGAACAAATAAAGTAGTTTGTAGAGTTGATGAAGTGTGATTTTGAAATGTCTATGACTAAAGAAATGGTATTAATCCTTGATATACAAGTGATACAAGTAATTAAAGTTATATTCAAATCTCAATATAAATTTTCTAATGAGGTTATAAGAAGGTTTTCAATGGAGTATTCTTAGGTTATAAAAACATTATTTTCTAACAGGACAATTTTTAAGTGATGATGATGGAATAATAGTCAATGTCATAGAATAAAAACAAATCATTAGAATTTGGTTTTACTAAATAGTGATATGACCCAGAATTGTATTCAGTATATTATTGGAAACATTGTAACAAAGTAATAAAAAACAGTTTCTAATAGTTAAATGAAAACTTGTTATATAAAAGGAAATATAGATTTTAATTTACATTATAATTCAATATCAAAATATCAGTTGTTAGGATATTTAGATACTAATTGAACCGATTTATCATATGATTTATATTATACATTAGGTGGTACATTTTCATTTGTGGATTGTGTGTTTCTTGTTTAATAAAAAAACAAGATTTCATTTCACTGAGAACTTTATAAGTATAATATATTATAGTCCCTGAAGATTGTATTCAATTATTTTGGATTAAGTATTAACATGAATATATGATATTTAAAGTTAAATCTTGAACCATAATAAATTGTGATAAATCAAGTTCTAGAAATATTAGAAAAAATTACATCAATCATTTATGGAAAAAGAACATTGAAATCAATTATTAAATTATAATGGATAATGTGGAGAACTAGTTGGTGAATTCTAAGTATGTTCCTACAATACTGAAATTCACATGAATCATGCTGAAGGCTTTACACAAAGAAGAATTTTAGTGAAATTAGCTCGATCTTGGATCCTAGTCGACCACATACACTTAAAGAGTGTGGATAAGGAATAACTAATTTCCCATGACTATATGAAATTTTCTAGGTTCAAATGACTATTTGTTTCCCTATTTTAGATCATTAAGGAGAGACAATTGAGTTTTTTAGAAGGGGGGGATAATATTCATATATTAGGGAATATAATATTTAACTATGAGGGTATGAGTAAATATAATTTAGGGGAATTTCAGAAATTTGATAATGATTATTCCATTCTATCAATGAAGAAAAATCATGGATGGAGATATTTGGTTATGTGATGAAGGTGTTTTACAATATGTGGGAAAAATAGGTGGTTGTGAGCATGTTTTATTGAAAAATATTCAGTTTGTTCAACAAGTGTTATCATTCAACATTTTATATTTACAACAAAGTCACTACTTGATAATATTTTCATGAAACGCTTTCTTCTCATGCTGAGAATGAGTCATTTAAGATTACAGTAAGTATTGAGTAAATATTTGATCTCTTTTTAGAATTGTAAAAGTAAAAAAATGTGTTTAATAAGGATGTGTAAAAGGCTTTTAAATAATATGTTTTAATTGTTTTTGAAGTTTTTTAAAAAAACCCAATGGGGTTGATTATTCAGAGAAAATACTTCAATGTGATGTTTCTATTTTTCTGAGTTTTTTTTATGTCGAAAAATATAGTTTACATAGTTCCATTATCTTTTTGGACAATGAGGGTTAGAAAAATGTTTTTGGGAGTGTTTTTGAGATGTATAGATATGTCATAGAAAAATTGAAAAGGATTTCCACATTGCATTTATGCAAACCACATAGGGATTTCATGGATTCCATTTGACATAATAAGTGAACAGGCCATGAAATGAGTTTTTGGAAGTCATGATCATGTAGTAGGTACATGATCACAAAGTAATTACATGAATTTTTTTTTCATAAATGTTCTTGGAGACACACCATGTGGTGGACCCATTATTTGTAGTTATAAGGTGATTATTCTTGTATGATTATAAATGAAGTTCATGGTATGTGATACCATGAATAAGGGGTAGTACATATAAGGGATTTCATGAAGGAATAAATAGTAATTTCATGAATAACGTGTTTTACATGTTTCATTACCTATATAAGTACCTCATAATCACTTCATTAAGAGAATTAAAAATTATCATGGAGTTTTGTTGTTGATAATTTCATAAGGTCATAAGTGATTTTATAAATCCTAATGTCAAAATAGTATAATAATTTTAAAATATTAGTATAGTTTATATGGTGATTACATAAAGGGTATTTTGTAGAGAGGAGTAAATGAAGAATATAGTATATGAGGTGGGTATAAAGAAGTGATCCATTTGAGAAATTATGAAAAAGGTATTATGAATATGTGTTTTATGATTGATGTTTATAGAGAAAGAATATTTTGATGTAAATTTCATGTAGATAGTACATGATGAAAAATGTTCCTTGAATAAAATAAGTGTAATATTAGTTCTTGAATAACAATTTATAAAGGAATATTCCATGAAGAACAAATTACACAATAAAGTGGATTTCATATCATGTATGAAAGTGTAGATTCATGTCACACCCATTTCTGTGTGAACCAAATCCTATTTGAAAAATATTATCTGTATATTATCCTGGAGAAGTATTACATTCACTTATATTGAGGGGATGGTAACTTCTTATGTGTGAATAGTTATAAACCCACAGGGATAGTGAGTCTAATTAAAAAAATTATAACAATAGTGATACATATTTATTCTTATAGATTAGTATATTTCCTTTGTACTATCCCTGGAAGGGACCGATTAGTATGAACGAAGTAAAATTATTGTTTTTCATGCATACTTTCATTTTTTTTATTAATGTGAGAAGAAGGTAGAATAATATTTTGATTCATCATAAAACATTTTTAAAAAGGGAAAATGTTTTAATTTATCATACCATTATTCATCCCCTCTCAGTGAAATTAACTTAGTGGGGCCAACAAGATGTTAAACTGTATTATGATCACACAAATAAAGAGTTCACATTGATTTATATGTTTTTTGGGATGATAAATGATGTTATTTCTTATTTAAATTTTTTAATATATGAAATTAACTAAATTTTAGGGTGTCACATTTATGAAGAAGGTACACACATAGTTAAGTTGAAACACTTCATAAATAAAATGTTTTATAAAATCATGATTTTTTACCCAGATGGAATAAATATAGATTTTGGAAAACATTATGTGATGATAATTCAGAAGGACCTAAAATACATTCTCCATTATAAGGTCATGAAAATTTTAAGAAAGTAAAGGATATTGTAATATTTTTTGGTAAAACATTTTTGAAAAACTTTATGAAATTGGGTTATAAAAAGATATCAATTTTTTTACTATGTTATAATTGTTTGTGTGTAAAATATTTTATTACTGTATTGATCATAGATTAAATGTATTTTATAGTTCCATTGGTGAATTATGATCTTGACATGAAAAAAAATTATAACATCGGGTATAAGATTAAAATGATTGATATGATGATAAGGAGGAGAATCACTGGTGAAGGGTGAAAGACAAGATTGTATTCCTATAGAGGCTTACAATATTTCCATAAAAGAGATATTTAGGTTGTAAAACTTCATTAATATTTTAAAGGTTTAAGTGGAGGTATTAATCAAATATAAAGAATGTAATGTCAAGGATTGATTTGATGTTAAAGGGATCAAAATCCTACAATGGTATTTTTTTGATGTAATATTTAATGAATGTGCATTTATATTACATTCAATATAAAAATTCCTAACATAGATTAATCTAGTTTTGATTATTTTATAAAGTTATGTGTAGTAAATTTATAAACAAGGTGAATTTGAAAAATTTTGAAAATGAAATTACTATCATATTATATAAATGGGAGAGTTTCTTCCCATTGTAAATCTTTGATATGTTCACATGGTTATAGAGACTCAACTATGTGGTCCTATACATAACATATAGATTTACCCCATTGAACAATATATGAATTTTTTTGAATGAGTTTTTTAAAAATAAAATTAACTTAAAATTATTTATTATAGAGTGATATTTATTTTTAGGATGCCTTTAAATTATTTACTGACTAGATGTCCAATACAGATACCATTGGACTCCCAAAATTTCTCTACAATAGATTCCTTATGTTTAAAGGAATTTTAAAAAGATAATTTTATATAATTACTATTACATAGAGGGAGTAGGATGACATTTACATTTTATAAATCACTACAGATATTAAAACATACGTTGAAACTCACAATGTAATGTTTAGGTATTTGAATCTATTACTGGCTGAAATCTTGATATTAAATACACATTATAAATAATGTTTATGATAGTTTTGAGATAATATTTTGAAGGTGTTAACTATAACTTCAAATACAATTTAACAGTGACTTTGATGGATAACCAAAGGACCTTATTTACATGTATTATGTTGCTATTAATATATAAGTAATGGATATTCATTATATATAAGGGAGCATGAAAAATGTAGTATAATGAAAAGTAGCCGAGTTTATATTATGGTAGAAGAGATTCATGTATCTAGTTACGAAGATAGAATTACAATTTATATGAATATATAATAATTTTTAATCATAAACAAATTTAGAAGTTGTATTATGTGACATTCCAAGTACCTATTTTTAGATGTTAATGGGTTGATAATAAAAGTGAAGTTAAAATCAATGAATCATGATTCAAGAATGTGAATTTCAATAAGTAATGTTAAAAGGTTAAACTATTTATAATGATATCATAGTCACTATAACTTTTTTATACCAAAATCCTATAAAAAATTATTTAATTATAATGTTTTTGACTAAAAAAACTGCAGTTTAAAATGAAAATTTTATTGAGGATAAACCTTTCATTAAAATATCACAATAAATTTTCAGTAGTCCCAATGTATAAAATCTTCTACATGTAAATGGGTACCATAAAAATTAGACTTAAATACTTTATATTGGGGAAAAAAATACCTTTATCACTTCAATAAAAAACAATCTTTCAATGAATAGGTCAAATGTTTCTTTTTTCCTTATAATATATTGTTCACATTACTCTATTTACATAATCTAAATTAAATTTTTAACTAGTTATTTAGATATTTTCTTTTTCACTTACAGAAACTACCAATATTGAAGAACAACATAGTGGCCATGTTGAAATTTAAAAACATTTAGAAGGGGAACGAAATCCTAAAGGTGAGCAATAGAATAACAGTGAAAAAGTGGGAAAAAGTGATGAGGATGAAAAAGAAAAAAATTTCATAGTGTGATAATATTAGTAACAATTATTAAAGAGGGAAGTAAAATATTAAAATTAGATGTTAGATTGAATGTACATGGTTATCCTAT
This sequence comes from Viscum album, assembly GCA_963277665.1. Classification (NCBI taxonomy): domain Eukaryota; kingdom Viridiplantae; phylum Streptophyta; class Magnoliopsida; order Santalales; family Viscaceae; genus Viscum; species Viscum album. The sequence goes on from OY728145.1 coordinate 76,026,929, forward strand.
TAACCATTAAAAGTTTATTTTCATTAGTTTCATTTGGTTCAGTACTCAAATGCTTGTTTTGACTGATATAGATACATGAGATAATTTTTTTACTATTTTGAAGGAAACAATTTGGGAATACATTAGTGTAAAATTATTGTATACTTTCTTTATTTTTATTAAAAATATAATAATAAATTTTTTATTTAATATGTATTATCCTTTACATATTAAATATATATTATAATATTATTAGATTAAATTGATAATAACAGTTAGTGGAAATTCTCAATGAGTATTTTAGAAACATATGAAAAATCATAATATTAGGGATGAAATGGGGAAAGTAAAATATCACCAACCAACTATATACTCACACAACATAAAGTTATCATGCTAGGATTCATTCATTGGTTTTATGGTGGAGGAATAATTTATTGTACATTGTAATTGGTATTTTTTTATAACATTATGCATATTAATAACATTTAATCATAAATGTTAATTTTGTAAATAATACAGGATTATAGTAAATAAAAAATTCACATGAAAACCATTGTACCTCTACTATAAAGGAACGATGGGGTATGCTTCACTTGAAGAAACAATTGTATATATTTGGAAGATATGGAAAAAAATTTATGTTATATAAAAATAAAAAATAATTTCGTTCTATTTTTTATTTGGAGATTGATTAATCAAAATATCAATCGACTTCCATCCCATGTCATGTGTCATGAATGGAGGCTCATGTACATAAAAGGGAAAAAAAATATGTGAAAAACACAAAAATTAATGGAAACACATGTAATGTGATATAATTTTTTTTCTTATTCAATATAATATTACATAATAATGATTACTTATTTTCTTATATTTTTTATCTGGTTTAAACACCAGAATAATCATATGTTGTATCATATGAATGTATAATTTCAGTAGATTTGAAGCATCACAAATGGTATGGTTGTGTTATAGGTAAATGTTTTGGAGTGATACAGTGAAAATAAATTTAAAAATAACTAACACCAGTGGATATAGATTATAAAATGAAAAAATATAGGAACACATATATATAATATAATATAAAAAGTTAGTTCACAAGATAATGTGGTAAATGTGTTTCTTTGAAAGGATTAATTAAATTAATAAAAAAAATCAACAAATCATAATTTAAAGAGCCATAAAACTCCTAATTTGAGGCTATCCATTTTCCTTAAAGGCTTTCCATACCTGAGGTAATTAATTGTTTTCATAATAGTGTCTACTAAATATAAATCATATTACTTCTGATCCATTGTTTTAAAAATTTATATAACAAAATGGATTATGATTTAAATCAATGAACGCAAAATCCTCATAGTATTATTGTAGATATAATTAATAACATCTAGGGTGATATTTTATTTAACAAAAAACTTCCAATAGATCATGTGAATTTTGGTATTCATGTTTCTCACAAGCTCCACACTAAGCTACCTATTTCCCTTAATAATCTTGATCTTCACACGATCAAACATCCTATTGTAAATTTTGTATAATTTTCATTTAATTATATAAAGATACATAATTATACTGAGCAATGACCATAAAAATTTATTTTATATGAAAACTTTTTTATTATTAAAGAAAAAAGGTATAAAAAGTATTTGTTTAGAGAAGGAAAAACAGAAGGGGAATACATGTTTGAGAAAATACAATATAAAGGATCAACTAATAGATCAATAAGTTTTATTGAGGGTACATTTACCCCACAAAATTCACTACATAATTTATAAAAATTAAAATTTTATGTATATATGATGTTCTAGAATATAAATATGGAAAACATTGAATATGAATAAAAATGTATGGAGAGGTCATTACTAATATGGTTGGTCTTGAGAATATAAATTGAGTTCTCAATAATGAATGGTTTGGAGCCTCAGTTATGAATGTATACATGTGATACATTATTATAATATGTTTATCTAATAATTAATCCACTATGTTAAATATGTTTTAATTATATACATATTTTATACAAACATTTATATCACACCACTGTAATTGGAATACCGTATGAATAAAAATTTAGATTTATTAGTATTAATGTCACTTATATAGAAAAACATTAGTGACATAATATGAAGTTCAATAAATTCACACCAAGTAGTCATATTGTTAAAAAGTAAAATAATAGAAAACAATATCTTCTTAATACCAATATTTCTTTAGTAAAACTATACAATCTAATCATATAAAATATATTATCAATTTTTCCATTACTTATTCATTTTTAAGGACTCAATGGATGCTCATTGTGATCAATTCAAATACTAAAAAAATTTATTTTTCGGATCCAATGCATGGATATTCAATAAAATGACCCCACATAATGCCCATTATGAATTTTTAATACACTACATTCAAAAGTTCAAAAAAAAATTCAAGTTATATATTTTATATAATGTTTTTAAAATAATTTTCATATGATAGAGAAATGTGTACTTATCATGAAATCCATGATATGGGGACAATAAATGTGCTCTTGAAACCAATGGATTTTTATGATTTGATAAGTTTGAGAGTATTATCTATCTAAATATATATAAAAAAAATTAACTATATTTCTTAATATTTCAACAATATCTGAAATAAAGTAATCACATCTATTATAAATATGAAAATTTTAAATTTATTATATATATCATATTCCATTAACAAAAGTGTATAATTAAATATGCATCTCCCAATTTAATTATAGTTTCCTTTAAAATATTTATTAAATATTTTTTTTAATAATATGTTTTCTAGAAATATTAGTACTATTGGAAATACACATATTTAAAAGAGGAAATTTATTTTTCTGGGATGAGTGGGAAACATATTTGGTGTCAGAATATTTTAAGAAATAATTAATATGTGGTTTCCTATGATTAATTATAATCTTTATATTAGTTCTATGTGATTACAATCTTTTTATATGACCTGTAATATTGAATACATGGTAGAATAGAAATAATAAGGTTGACTAAAAAAGGGTACCCGAATCATGTGAGTATAAGGTTTTCCATAACTATATTGTAGTTTTTATCAATTATAACAACCACACCAAGAAACTTGAGTTCATTTTTATATGAACAAATCTCTTTTCCATATTAATTTTTATCATTAATGTTAATTAATATAAAAGGAGACATGCTCAAAACTAAGAAAACCCAAGTTTCATAGTACGATAGTTGCAGTTGATAAATTGTATCACCTAGTTGTTGAAATTGTTATACCAACATGATTGGTTCAAAAATTCCATTGAATATATATATATATATATTGGGTATATTACTTTTTTTTAAACTATTTATGTATTATTTTTATAACAATTTTAACAATGAATTTTTTCTTTCAGATATTTATATTATAATTATGAACCCACTTGATACATTGATATTTTTATTTATATTTTTATAACACAATCATCATTCTAGAAAATATAATTTTATATAATTATTTATTATTTTATGTTCATGTGTTTAATTTTTTTGTTTTTATTTAAAATTTAAAATTTAGTTTAAAAAATGCATTATATAGTGAAAGTAAGGAAGAAATGCTCAGATTGTCAAGATACTTTAGGAAAATTATCAGTGTTGTATTATTTTCATATAGGAACTGAATATATAAAAATCCAATAAATCATGTGTATAATATGACTAAAAGTGTGTGTTTTCAAATTAAAAGTGCGTTTTAATTAAAAACACACATCACATACAAAAAACCGAGAAAATATACTCAAATGTTTGTGTTACTTTAGGAAAGTTATGCATGATTCATTTATGAAATTTCAGAATTATCCATACATAAATTTGACAAATGGTTTGTACCGTATGATTGAAAGTGGGTGTTTTCAATTTAAAAGTTATATTCTAGTTCAAAACAGATGTTATATTCCCAAAATTGAATAAATTGATTGGATTGTTGTGAATTATTAGTAAAATGATATATCGTTCTTTTATGACCTCTAGGAATTACCCACATGTCAATCGAATACCCAATATGGATAGTATGACTAAAAGTATTCGATTTTAGTTTTAAAGTATCATTTCAATTAAAAAAACATCATGTATTCAAAATCAAGAAAAAAACTTCTATTATCATGATACATTAGGAAAATGTTGTCATGACCCGACCCATGCTGGGGTTCGAGCCACAACTACCCCAAGCCTGCCTGCATAGGCCAGGGACTGGTGATAAGCACCGAAGACATAATAAACATAGGGATTCCTTTTCCTAAGTACTTGTACACACGCACACAATCAAATCAATGAAAAAGTGTAGAGGAAATGGAAAATATACAACACCGATATATATAAAACACAAATTTTCATCGACATATAAAAAGTACAAGTATAGGTGCTGTAAAGTAAACTGAAAGGTAAAGGGGAAAAATTCAATCCCAACTAGAAGAGTTCCACAACCCGACAACAAGTATAAAATTAAAACAGCTGAGAGAGCCCCGCTCTTAGATCCCAAGCTACGAGCACAACACGCGGTCAAAGCACCCCATATACGTAAGCTCCTCTAATGTCACGATTAACCTGTCTATCGTCTGCATGGTCACACCATGTGTAGGAAAATACCAAGTAGGGTTGAGTATAGAACTACTCAGTAGGGTTTTCCGAAGGCTCAAGGGAGTAGAAAAATATGTACTGAAGAGGAGATTAGTAGAATAAACAAGGTACAATAAAAAAGTGCAGTTGAACCCAACAAGATAGTTAAGTAAACTTATCCAAAACACAAGGTTCTATAAACTGTGAGAATATGAACTTCTCATTGAGTCTTCGCTACCTATATTAGGACAGTAGACTCATCCAACCATGAGAAGCTAGACAAGGAAATCACATGGCATACCCCATGCGTCTTCTCCTCTCTTGGAAGGAGAGTAAACAAAAACCAATGAGTGGATACTGGAATAGGATACATATATATTCTTAGTCAAAGAAGTTTGAATGAGGGAGTAAGGAGATCCCCATCTCACAGCTCAACCAGGAAAAGATTCACCAATAGTTCTAGAAGTAACCACCAATGATTCCCATCATCCCACACATCTTACCTGAACACACAAGTCAAAAGGTTTAAATCACTACACCTTGATACTATCTTCTTTGAGTGGTACTATCTCACCCTCACAGTTTAGGTGACATCACAAGGACGTGTCTTGGTGGGGAAATTACCCTCTTACTCGTGAGTCTAAAGTAACGTTAAAGTACGTATCTTCACTAATCCATATCCGAAAAGAGTAAACCCAAAGTAGAGGACCCACACCTTAGTATGTTAGGGGTATTCCACTCTAATAGTCATTATAGAAGACCCAAAACCTTATATGTCATGGGGATTCCACTCTAATAGTCATTGTAGAGGAACCAGACCGTAATGCATCAGAGGAATTCCAATCTTGTTCACCAAGGACCCTCACCCTAGCGCGTAAGGGGGATTCCCCTCAAAAGTAGCTGTTAGAGGACCCATGCCCACGTTTATATGGATTCCACTCTCATAGTAGTTGTAGAGGACCCACAACCATGCCGATGGGGGGTTACACTCTCGATCATCGGAGAACCATTCCCTATCTTGTAGGGGGATTCCACTTAAAAGATATCAAGGAATTACACTAGCCATCTCCACCGGACGGTAACTGTTTGAAAACATTGATATGCCAACACCTGTTCACTACCATCATTGGATGTCACCTGAATAGGAATGACATCTTGAACATCTCTCATCGTATCTAAAAAGTCACTATGAATAGAACCATCGCCTTCTACATGGAAAAACACTCAAGATAAGATACTTGTGGGAAAAAAATTTAATTAAAAAGAAGGAGATACAAGATATAGAAGATTCATAAGGTGGTACACAATGTGGGTGGGTGCCACATGTTGTGTGACCCCTCCTCATCATCTGGATGTGTACCTAGCCATACTTGGTTACTGAATTGTGAAAAAGAACCCCTAGGTGTCCCATTGTACTTTAGAGTACATGAAACCTCTATCCATAAGGATGATGAGTTCGTGTTTCACATTGTTTATATGAAGGGTGAAGACGTACTTCTATAGACATGACTCTTCAAATGACACCAAATAACCACATGGATCACACTATCACGATGCTCGCTATAAAAATTTACAGGATCAACTATTCATTTTCCCAAATAATACTCTTGGTGAACAATGCTTCATGGGGACCACACCTCAATCATGGAACATGTCAAATGGATCACACCATTGCGATCCTCATTAAAAATCACACCGGACCGGATATTCATTTTTCCAAAATAGATACTCGATGAAAATTCAATATTTCAACACTAACACACAAACCGGGTCTCATGGGGTCCACACCTTGATTTCATTTTAAGCACTCAAAATTAGTCTTAAAATGTCCTCTTTAATTAAAGGGTCTCAACGTCGCTGACAGGACGTCAATCGGACACTGAATGCCGGAGATACATCCGATACAAGAATCGCTGAATAATAATAATTACATTATTATTATTTTAAATTGGATGTTTTGTGCCACTAAGCCTTGAGACTAAAACATAAAGTTCTCGAACTGGCCTAAAAAATTCCACCTTGGAGTACGGGTTATGTTTATGCAGGTGACACATTAATCAGATGCTCCATCTAGGAGTTACTCTTGAATCAACGTCTGAATAATAATAATAATAATATTATTTTTAGGATGTTTTATTGACCAGATTCACAGGTCAGATAAAGGCACTCAACATTCCTCTTAAAAATACCGCATCAAAGTCAGGGTCACATTGCCACTGGGGGTGCGTAAATTGGATGTCATTAGTGTAAGTTACAACTGATTAACCATTTTATAAATAATAATAATAATAATAATAAAAACAAAAACAATAATATTATTATTATGTTAATTTTTATTTTCTCTATTCTCTTTTCTTTTCTGAAACTTACGTGGGGGGGGGGGGGTTCCGCTACCAGCCGCTTGCCTCCATATCGTCGTCCCGACTCGCCGGATGTCCTGGCTGCCACCTGGCCTCACGCCCGCACCCATGTACTGACTCACGCGACCTGTCGCGCTGACCCCATTATCCACCATTTTTCTCACCCTGACCGCCTCCTTCCACTAATCTGTGCCACGCAGCCACATTGGAGCACTGCCGGTCCACCGACCTGCATCAGAAAACCATCTGCGGACCACCACGATCACTTTGATGATCGTAAAATATTTCCGAGACCCGATCTGGGATCCTTAGGACCCGATCTACATAGCGGTGGTCCCTGCTTGAGTAACCGTCGATGTTTTGAAATAAATAAAAGTTTGCGGATCTTACGGTCTTCAGAACCCAAAACTCAAATCCAAGCATAGATTGATACTCCTTGTGCCGAGAGCTTCACAAACACATTTATTTCACCAAGATAATAGGTCATTTGAGTGTGGAGAAAAGTTATCGTCAAATAACAAAGAAGAACGCGAAGAACGGGAGATCCCAAATCAAAATAGATGATGGTCGTTGTTAATTTGGCCATTAAAAAGGATTATAATGCAGTGAATTTCAAAATAAATCAAATTAAGAAACAAGGGATTCAATTGGGGAGCTAAAGAATCTAAAATATAAACCCTTCCTTGATTTTGGATCAGCCATTGTGTTTGTTGCGCTCCGATCTTCTAGCATTTTCATTTTTTTCATGATTTGATGAAGATCGAACGTCAAATTGCTGTCGGAAGTAGATGGCCAGAGCTCCGCAATCTGCGAGCGAAATGAGCTAACCATATCTCATTTCTAGAAACTCTTATTTGTATGAAACTGTCGTTGTTCGTGGAATCCAAACCTCTCACACCCTCTCACCCTAGGTCTCCCCTAGAGTAAACTACATGCTCCGAACTCAGCAGTGTTCTCAGATTTTCGATCCAAATCTCGGTTTAGAAGTTATCAAAATTAGCGTCCAAATAAAATAATAATATTTAATTATTTTATTTAGGGTTATGTCTCCAATATATTTTTCCACAGATAGTCTACGCCCATAAAAGTTATACCCCACCTAGGGTAAACGACATGCTATAGACTCAACTATGGAATCATTGTTTCGATCTGAGTAACCGTTTTAGAGATATAGCATTTCCATCGCATACATAGTATAAAAATAATTAATATTTTTTATAAAATTTATTCTAGGCACACCGGGCCTTGTAATCTCATGCCGTCTCAGCGCCTAGCTCTGGAAATATGTGTATAAATATTCCAAAGTCTTAAAAAAACTAGGTCTCTACATCATTCAATCCTTTAATATTTTTGTCCCCAAGAAGAAAAATTTGGAAAGACAACTCAGGATGCGGAGCTCGCCCTTGAGTCTCCCATGCTCAAAAACTCTCTTGTACGTTTCTGTGCTTCCAAAGCACACGAACTAGGGGGATGGTCCATCCTCATATGATCCACTCCCATCGATGACGTGCGTAGGAAAACATGCATGCATATCCTCATCCATGTCACGTGGAAAACATCATGCACCCATTCCAACTCTAGGGTTAGGGCATGGTGCTAAATGATCTCACCAACCCTCAGTATGATCTCAAATGGCCCGAAGGAACTTAGGTGATAGCTTGTCTCCCTGGAAAAAAATTGACATATAATCCCTCATCATATCCTCCATCAATTTTATAGTGCACTCGGTCTGCACATTTTTCTAGGGGTGAAAGGTTGTACTCATCCTCATTTGGGTCCCAAATACCTACTGTAGGCCTCTCCATAATCGTGATGTAAACCACATGTCATGATTGGAGATAAATGTCTAGGGTAACCCATGAAGGAGAAATATATCCTAGATGTACAACTACCCCAAATGCTCCACTGAACTCTGCTTCTTGAAAAAGAGGTCATACACTGACTTCGTGAGTTGATCTACTATCGACTAGTTGGCATCATGGACCTTCACTATGCACAAAATCCCTATAAAAAAGTTCAGGGATATACTATCCCATTTCACTCAGGGATTTCAAGAGGTTTTGAAAACCCACCGAAACTTGGTGTTCAACCTTCACCCACTGATAGGTGAGGCAATGTGAGAAGAACTCAGCTACGCTTCATCTCACACCGGACCACCAAAACTACCAATTAATATCCCTTTACATCTTCCCCACTCTAGGATGTATAACTAAGGAAGAATTGGGAAATTATCACATCACCTCCTCCCGCATCACAAATGGAACCACTTTTTTTACCTGAAATAAGATATCATGATTCCCTCTTTTAGAATATTCATATGGAACATCACCTATGGATATTTCAGTCATGAAAGATCTCACAGTTTGTGTCTCAAAACTGCAAATCTTTCACATGCTCGAGAATCGAAGGAGTAGACATGATTGGTTGAAGAAAAAACTATACCCTCCTACTCCACTAGGGTCAGTTGTAGGGAATATAACTACTCTAAAACTTCTCACACTAGTTGGTCCTGATACTTACGACTAAGGGAATTTTCTACAATGTTTCCCTTTCCTGAATTATAGACTATCTCTAAGTCATAGTCCTACAGGATGTTTATCCAGCATCACTACCTCAGGTTCAAGTCTCTCGGAGTGAAGACATACTTGTGACTCTGGTGGTCTGAGTAAACCACAAAGATCTCTCCCAAGAGGTAACACCTCATCCTTATTAGGTTGGAGACTACTACATATGGAACTATATTGTGATTTACATAGTCATTCTCATGCTTTCTTCATCACCTTGACCTGTACTTCATAACTAATGTATCAAGGTTGACTTTGAGCACACAAAGGTACCAACAAACATGGTAGGTGAGTGATCTCATCCAACCGTAAGAAACTAGACATGGAAAGCATGTGGCATAACCCATGTGTCTTTACCTCTCTTGGAATAATATTAATCCCTAAACCCAGCACTCTGCCACAACCACTAATTTCATTCCATGAAAAAAGAGTTCAAGCATAAAAAATCCCCTAGGAATGCGAGGACCTACTCCGACACTCCACTTTACAACCCTTCCATGAATGCACAAGTTATAGGGACTCATACACTACACCTCAATACTATACTCTTTGGGTGGCATTGACTCTCCCTCATGGGTTTATTCGTGTCACAAAAACACGTCTTGGTGGGGGAAGAACACCTCTTCCTCATGAATTCAAAGCTACACCGAACAACACTGACACGAGGTTAAACTGACACCCCACATAACTCTAGTAAAACCTTAAATAAGAAGCAGGGAGGAATGAGTACCTCAAACAATGTCTAACAAGTTCTACCACAAAAAGTGGAAAAGGCACTGGGTGTACCTCTTATCATCTCATGTACTGAAGGATCATAAACATCCATAAGATGTAGCTACCTATGACCCCAAACACTAGATCCTTGATCCTTATGTGGGTTTCCTAGTGATTGTGGAAGGAATTCACAGCATCATCCACCAACCACAATTTTTACTTCTCATCTTCCAACACCACCTCCCTAGGGACCACCCTGTCCTCACATGGGAGATCTCTGAGCATGAAACTGTCTCTACTGCAGCAGTTCATTTACTATCTACCTATTCTCATGTATGATCAAGAAATATCATTACATGTGACATTTTCCATCACAAGTATAACCCCATCCCTCACTAGGCTTACCCAGTGCTCTACGCTGTCCCAGACCATGTTCCTAAGTATGATTATGGGAATGCCTCCTACGTCGAGGCCCTTCCAACTGACGACTTCTTGCTACAGTAGATGTCTTAGTAATGACATGCCCAATACCAAAACATCATAACAGGTGTTCCACTGACATAAATATCTCTTCCACTAATTCCCTCTTGAGAACCTCAGCGTAGGTGGGGATGCATAGTGGCACTACATCGACATAGATATCTTTACAAAGAACCCACTAAAACGTTAGTGCTTGGAAGTAACTATCGTGGATCATGTACAAAGAGTACCGAGTAAGGTATGAGAACCTAGTTACATAATATTTCATTGTCATCCCTCCCTACTGAAGGTTCATAAGATCTTGAAACCGAGATGATCAAAAGAAGGAGGGGTAGAACTCATCACGGGACAAGTGGTGGGAGTTATCCCATGAGAGCACCGACTCATCATGCATCACAGAAACCAAAACTCCACCAACACCCAGTTGATCCATGGTAAATACTGGATGAAAAAGCCACCATATGATCTATTGGTTTTTGAACAATCCTAAAGAGGAAGACCACCAACTCTATCCAATACTCTGCTGTCTGAGGATACAACTCACTGTGGAACCTCAGTGGTATTTAGTGCTGGAACTTGTGGAGTGTGCTCTGCCTGTGCATGTCCTCAGCTTGCTATGATGGGAGTTACTGTTTATCAATAGGTGGAGTTTCTTCTACCTATCCACTTAGAGAAAGGGGGATCAAATGATAGATCCTGAACTGAGGCCTCTTTGCTCACGAAATCATCATCACGAGTCAGTTCTAGTTTCCTGTATGGATTTCATCATAGAAGAATCCCGAATTCATCAAGGAGTACCACAGTCAAAGAGTGTATATATATATAGACAATAATGAGGAGCTAACTCAATAATTATAGTCAAAGACTCAATCCTATATGATGTAGGTAGCAAAGTTCCCTTAAAAAAATGTCTTATCATACTGAGTGAAAAAGAGGGTAATCAGGGTCTTGGTGAATGGCTACGTCATTCGCTGCACCATCAATGGACTCCCTGGACTGAGATCTTCACTTGAGACACATTGAAACTATTTCCTTTAACACAACCATTATATTTTTAGGGAAACATCCAAAAAACGTCACAATGTTCGAACCGGCTTTGATACAAGTTTTTCATAACACGATCTATGCTAGGGCTCGATCTACAACTACCCCAAGCCCACCTCTATAGGCCAGGGGCTAGAGACAATCACCGAAGGCATAAGAAAATCAGGGAAGCCTTTAACTAAGTACCTATACACATGCACATATCCAACTCATTGAAAAAGTTCTATGGAAAAGAAAAAGATACAACACTACTACATATAAACCATAAATATGCATTGACCTATAAACAACACAAGTGTAGGTGTTGTAAAGTAAACTGAAAGGTAAAGAGGAAAAATAAACACCCAACCATTAGAGTGCCACAACTCGACAACAAGTGGAAAAGTAAAATATTTTAGAGAGACCCTCCCCTAGATCCCAAGCTACAACCACCACACGTGGTCCAAGAACATCATATCCCTAAGATTCCTTGATGTCACGATCAACCTGTCCATCATCTACAAGGTCAGAGCATGTGGCAGTAAAGCCCAAGAAGGGGTGGGTATAACAATACTTAGAAGGATGACCCGAAGGCTCAAGGGAGATTAAAAATATATACTAAATAGGGGATAAATATTTAGAACAAGGTATAGTAAAACAGTACAACTCAACCCAAAAATATAGTGATGTAAAGTTATCTAAAACACAAGGATATAGAAATGGTGATAAGATAAACTTCTCTTTGATTATTATCTACCTATAGTAGGAGAGTAGAATCATCCAACCATGAGAATATATACATGGTAAGAACGTGGAATACCTCATTCATATTTAACTCTCCTAGAAGGAGAGTAACTGAAACCCAAGGAGTGGGTATAAGAATATGATACATATATATGCTCAGTCAAAGAATCCAAAACAAGAGAGTAATAAGATCCCCATCTCATAGATCATCCAATAAAAGAGTCGCCAAAGGTTCTAGAAGCAACCACCAATGATTCCCAACATCCCACACCCTGATGCATTAGAGGTATTCCACTTTAATAGTTATCTTAGAGGACCCACACCCTAATGTGTCTGGGGGATTTCACTCTTGTTAATCTAGGACACTCACCCGAGTGAGTTAGAGGGAATACACTCATAAGTAGCTGGTAGAGGATCCACACCATGTCGATAGGGGATTGCACTCTCATAGTTGTCACGGAGGACCCACACCCATGCTGATTGGGGATTCCACTCTAGGTCATCGAGGACCCACACCCTACCTGGTAGGTAGATTCCACTCGAAAGGTATCAAGGGACTACATTGTCTAACCTTGCTTGATGGTACCTCTAAAAAAAACTGATACGCCATCTCATGATCACTACCACCATTAGACATCACTAGAATAGGCTTCACTTCTATAACATCTCGTATCATATCTCTAAATCCACTATAAATATCACCATTGCTTTCTATGTGAAAAAACACTTTGGATAGGCTACTTATGGGCCAAAATCTGATTCCCAAAGAAGCTAATACATGAGGTAGAAGATTCATAAAGTGGTACAAAACATGTGTGGGGCCCACATGATGTGTGAACCCTATTCAGATCTTGGACATGTAACTATCTATACATGGTTACTGAAATACGATAAAGAAACCCTAGAAATCCCAATGTACTTAAGAGTACATGACACCCCTATCCATAAGGCGGATGACTCCACATTGCTCATTGTTGATCTGAAGGGAGAAAATGTATTTCTAATAACATGCCTCTTTAAGGAGATCTGGATAACCAAATAGATCATACCGTCATGATCCTTGTGGAAAACACCCATGATATGCTGTTAATTTACCAAAATTGGACTCCTGGTGAAGAAACCACATCTCCCCACATCGTACACGCATGGTGCATCATGGGGCCCATGCCTTGATCCCTGAACACATAAAAATGATCACACCATTGCGATCCTCATGTGAAAACATATGAGTTAGGCTATTCATTTGTCTAAAATAGATACATGATGAAAAAAGTGACATTTCAACATGAACACACAAACCAGGCCTAGTGGGGCCCATACACCATGATTTCGATTTAAGTACTCAAAATTAGTCTTAGAACGTTTGCCTTAATTGTAGGGTCATAATTATTCTAACGACGTGTCGATCAGACACCAGATATTAGAGATCCATCCGATACAAGATTCTATGAATAATAATAATTACATTATTGTTATTTTAATTAGACATTTTTTTCCAGCAAGCCTTGAGCTTGAAATATAAATTTCTCAAAATAACCTCAAAAGTTCCTCCTTAGGGAAAGGGTCATGTTGATTCATATGACATGTTAATTCGATGATCCGTGTAGGAGTTACGCTCAAATTAACCTATGAATAATAATAATAATATTATTTTTAGGTTTTCTTATTGACCCGCTCCATAGGTTAATGAAAGGTACTCAACAATGGTCTTCAAAAGACCACATCGAAGTCAGGGACACATTGCCACTGACGACGCGTTAATTGGACGCCACATGGGAAAGTTAAAGTAGATTAACCTTTTTATAAATAATAATAACAATAATATATTTAATTATTATTATTTTTCTTTTTTTCATTGATTTTATAAAAAACGTGTGGGGTCGGGTGGGGGGGTTACCATAGCTGGCCGCCTGCCGTTGCCACCGTCACAGCTACCGCTTGGCTTTTCACCCGCGCCACCGTGCTGACCCGTACGAACTATCGTGACGACCCTAGCCTCTGCTTGTCTGCTCACCCTTACTGCTGCTTTCTACTGAGCCATGCCACCGAGCCACACTGGACCACCTCTGGTTCACTGCCCCATGCCAGAAAACCTTCCACGGACCACCACAATCACTAAGGTGATCACAAAATTTATTTGAAAGTAAATCCGAGATCCTTGGGACCTGGTCTATACAACAGTAGTCTCCTCTTGAATAATTGTCAATATTTGGACATAAAGAAAATTTAGCGGATCTTCTGCTCACAACCATGCCTCTTAGGGCCCCTGAAACTCAAATTCGAGCACAGATCAGGACTCTTTGGGTTGAGAGTTTCACAAATATGTGACTTGCTCCAAGATCATAGGTAATTTTAGAATGATGAGAAGTTGTCATCAAAGAATGATTAAGAACATGAAGAATGGGTGATCCCGAATCAAAATATATGATGGTCATTGTAATTTTGGAAATAAAAATAGGATTCTAAAGCAGTGAATTCCAACAGAAATAAAAATTAGCAACAAGGGATTCAATCGGGGAGCTGCAGAATCTGAAGTAGAAATCCTACATTGATTTTTGATCAACGACTAGGTTTTCTGTTCTATGATATACTATCATCTACATTTTCAACACAATCCGATGAATATAGGATATTAAATTACTATTTAAATTAGATGGCCAGAGCTCTTCCATCTACGAGAGAAATGAGCCAACTGTAGCTCATTTCTATAAACTCATATTTATAGGAAACTTCTGGCGGTCACAGAAACCAAACCTCCCATTCCCTCTCACTTGAGGTCGCCCTTAGGGTAAACACCACACTACGAACTCAACCATTCTCTCAGATTTCCAATTTGAATACCATTTTAGAAGTTATTAGGTGTAACGTCCAAATAAAATAATAATATTTAATTATTTTATTTACGGTTACATACTCAATAGTTTTATCCACAGAAGGTATACGCCCACAAAATTTATACCCTTTCTAGGGTAAACGACATGCTCTAGACTCAACCGTGGCCTTGGTTTTTCGATCTGAGAAACTGTTTGAGAGATATCCCAATTCATTCATGCGAATAGTATAATTATACTTAATATTTTTATTAAATTTATTCCGGGCACACCGGACCTTAGAATTGAACACCATCCCAATTCCTAGGCTTAAAAATATATATAGAAATATTCCGAAGTATTACTTTGAAAAAACCGGGTCTCTACACATGTTTCATGATTTTTTTACCTTTAGTAATAATTTTAATATCAATCTTACACACTGTGGGGTTGATTTGATTGAAAGTGTGTGTTTTCATTTAAATGTAAATTTTTTCAAACAATATTTCACATAATAAAAATGGCTAAAACTCAATCATATTTTTGTGATACATTTGTTAAATGATCTATGGTTAATTTTTAACCAATATGATTTTATTGAAAATTAATCCGAGACACGGCGTGACCAATATTAGTTAATTTTATTTTAAAGAACCGACCCTTTCGACATGAAATTGTACCAAAAAAGGTTCATCCTTAGCCTTAGGGGTATTCTTTATCCTTATGGGAGGATAACTAATTCCCAAGAATCAGAAACGACCAAAGGGAATGATTTCTCCTTAAATCAGAGTTAAAGTACAATATAACTTCCACCTAAAATTATTGCATAACATATCTACAAGTTATAATCCCATTCATAAACAAATATACAAAAAGGAAGAAACATAATAAATTTAAGTTTTTTTAAAAATTAAAATAATCCCTTAAATCACCTATAGCTCCCGCCATAGAGGAAACCCCTAATTTCCATCACCCAATCTCCCATATAAAATGCACCATCAATTACAGTAAAATAAGGGGCCTGATTTTTCCTCCACATTAAAAAAGAAAATAAAAATGGAATAAACTACTAACCTCTATTCAACCCCTCAAGTTATATATAGTAATCCCAAGTTCACACACACCCCATGAAAAAATAAGAGTTAAAATCGAACCATAAAAAAGAATATAATACATCCATGAGAACAAACATGCTTATTTGGCCACCACCCCCTTTCTATATAGAATAACTTTAATTAAAGTTCCCATTTCAATATATTTTTAAATATTTTAGAAATTATTTTTCTATAATCCTCTATATAAAATAAACTAATCATATATCTAAATTTATTTTAAAGCATCCCTTCTTTATTTCTATTAAATAAAAACCATAAAAACATGAGATTCTTAAATAATTTCAAATACATATTATGTTCCATAATTGGTGTCACATGCTACAACATAAAAAAATCACAACCTATTAATAATAAATTATTAAAAAATCTATAATAAACACAATTATTTTAGATAACTAATGGCTATTACCATATGAGATAAATAATTAAAATGAGATAATTTTATAAAATATTATAATAAAATATATTTTATTTATATTGCAGCTTCATTAAAAAAATAAATTTAAAGATGTTTAAATGTAAATATAATAAAATAAAATTAATTTTTGAACTCATCTCATGAAAATTTACTTAGTGATAAATTTTTATGTATTTTCTAAATTTTTTTTAGTTAAAAATACAGGTTTTGTGATTGTGTCACTATATAACAATATAATTGAAGTTTAGAAAAAAAAATTGGAATAAAATATGCATTTTTGGAATATTTTTTTTCATTTTTTGGAAAAATAAATACCACATACAACATTTTTAAAATGAAATAAAAAAATTAGTTTAATAAAGATTATTTTTAATCTTCTATTTAAAGGAAGTATTTTCAAGGTGGAATTATGTTTCAGATATATTTTAAAGCTCACTAATTTCATTATAGTTATAATAAATCAATATATGTCATTAAAATCAATAATAATAATAATTTTATGTTATATATAAATAAAAATATAAAAAACCTCATTTTTCTAAAAAATTATTTTACATGGTTAAGTATGATTAGTTTAAAAGAAAAATTTAACACAATTTGGTATTTTATATGATATAATTATTTTAAAATTTAAAATTATAAGGTTAAAATTATTTTAAAATATAAATTTTAATTTTAGTTATTTAAAATTAATTACTGAGTTTAAAAAAAAATACCCTGATAAAAAGTAAAATTGGTTTAAGTCATTTACTAATGATAAATGGATAAAACATATTATAAAAACGTTATCAAATAAGTGGTTGAGATTATTTTATAATTTAAGTTATCCCACATTAAATTTTCTTTCCACTTTTCATCCACAATCCATTGAATAGTGTTATTGTATTATTGAAAAATGATGAGTGTTTCCGAAAGTTCCCTTTTCATCTTATAAAAGGATACCATTTACAATATTGAAAAGTTACACTTCACCTAAGAGTTAATACTGGAAACTCAGCCATTTTTATCTACCTAGAAACCCATCACATAAACTAAATTCCCTTTTCACTCATAGTTATCCAAACCTATTCATTTTTAAGGAGGCTTCCAAGGAAAATCAATTCTCCAATGCAAGTATTATCTCATTTTTATGTTTTTCTACTTAAACTTTATCTTATAAATATCTTATTAACATAATAATATAATGAATTTATTATCCTTATTATACTTATATTTTGTTAAATTACTAGTAAAACCCCCATTTATTCATTTCCAATCACTTGTAAAAAAAGAAACATCAATCATACATGTGTATCGACTACCACCTCCTTAAAGAATTGTTTTTTATTTTTTCTATAGATTTAATTATTTATTAAAAAATCATAAAATATGGTTCAAAATTATAAAAAAATAAAATAATATAATTATGTTACTATTATAATGATATCAGGTCAAAATAAGCACCTCCTTAACCATACTCTCCAACTGAGTTAAAGCGTGTTCAAATATGGTTCGATTTAAACACCTATGTGAACAATGAATTAAAATCCGATTACGGATGGATATAAGAACGTAAAAAATAATAATATTATAATATATTAATAAAATAATGATTATTTTTCTATATAAATAATATATTGATTATTTTAATTATTATTAAATTAACATTTTCATTCTCCTAGATTACCAAATTACCCATTATCAATTCGGTTTTCACATAACATAACAAAAACACATATGGAATGTTATAATAAATTTTTTAATAAATGTAATTTATATATATTCTAGAATAATAAATGATATATTAATATTTAACTTGGTATCATATTATGGTTAATGATATCCAAATTATTAAACATGTGCAAAACTATTAAAGTTATTAACACTGATGGTCATAAAATGCAATAACTAATAAAAGTATACATGATAATGATTTATAATAAAAATTATAAAAGTGTAATATTAATGATTTATGTGGAGATATATGGTTTTACATTTTCTATGTTTTTATAAGAGGTTTGAGTGTAATAAACTAACCAAGGATACAAGGTAAGGGTTTCCATCTCAATCTCCTTTCATCGAGACATGTTTATGGTATACACCACATTTAAATTTGTATGGTTTAATTTCTATCGCAAATAAAGTTGGATATAGTTATTATATTATATTTCACGATATTTAATTTTCAATTTCATTTTATCATTTTCATGGGGTTCTAGTTTAAATATTTCAAAATAAGTAAGGTTTTCTCTATCTCAAATTCGAATCCCTTGAGACTTGGTTAAGCTATACGCCATGTTTCCTTTTGAATTATTTAGATACTTCATAATTGTAATATTTTATTATTATTATCTTATATTTTAGGATATTTTTTTATTGTTATATCTATCATGGGGTTTTTCTTAAAATATTACAAAGGTTGTGAGGGGTTTTTAGGACTAGAATCTTTTCCTTGGGTCATAATCACTCTTCTTTGTGGATTGTATTTCAAAATCGATATATTATAACCTATGATGTTTTTAGGATGTATTCCACCTTATATTGTTTTGAAAACAAATTTTCAAAAAATAAAATTTCTTCCTAGATGATTTTATTTTTTAGTTAAAATTAATTATTAATAAGAATAAAACCCATTATTTTTAATTGATTTTTCATCTATGTATAAATTTTTACATCTAACTAATGTCCTCTTTTACCTAGTGTAATCTAAAATTGTTTTTAAATAAATTGATCCTTTTATTCCCCTAAGTTCATTTTAAATAATTTTTCTATCCTTTTAAAGATGTGGGTTTTCAATTTTGTTATTTCAAAATGATGAAAAGGTATTTCTATCTTTCCAAAATAAAATTTTTAACAACCCGCTCCAATTTTTATTTTTAAAACTTTAATTTCTTTCTACAGTTTACATTATTAAATATTGTTTTTAAAATTCAATGTTTTCAATGTATTTCCAATTACCTATTTTTAAAAATTTATATAATTTTCAAGTATCTATTAATAAATATTCTTTTTAAAATTTCAATGTTTTCCAATTATTTAAACTTTATTTTTTTATTTATATAGAAAAAGAGTATTGAATGAAATCCATTTTCATGAATGTTTTTATTTTCATTTTTCATAAAAAATGATTCCTTTTGGAAAGTTACTCATAACTATGATTTTTACAACATTGAATAAAAAATATTTTAAAAAATCTTCTTCCATGAATTGTTTTTCATTGTGAACTATCTCTAATGGGGTAATGTTTTATCCTTCAAACTATGTTATTCCTTTATTATGTAATTTTTTAGGGTAATGAAGTTTTTAGTATCAAATAATTTGATTTGTGATGTTATTTAGATGTTTAATAAAACTCATATTATCTAATGTGTTTCTTTAGAAAATCAAATTAATTATATAAGTATGTTATATGAAACCATTTGTATTTCCATGGGTACTTTCTTTAATGATTTTGAAATGTCATGAAAATCATTTTCTTCAAATGGGAAATTTTATGGTGTGATTATTTTTTTTAAGAAAAATACAAACGTATAGATTATGAGATGGGTGGGACCAATATATCGATAAAATTAATTCAGAAAAGGATTATATATTAGGAAATATAAATTTTATGAGTGAACATGTTAATGGGTTTCTAGGTTCACAAAGGGTGAGTGTGATGATATTAAGACCTTCTGAAAATTTACCTATAAAAGATTTAGTGAGTTTCTAGTTCAAAAAATTGTGAGTGTGATGGAATTTATATCTACACATAATTTTATGGGCGAATAGGTTGGATGGTATCTAGGTTCAAAAAGATAAGAAATACCATGTTTATGATTGTGGAACTTTGTTTCCTACATTTCATGACCCATATAATATACTTCTTAATTTATTTTATCATTCCATGGAAAACGTGTTATCATTTGAAATTTTATTTCAATATTTCATATTTAAGTTTAATAATTATTGTTTCATATTATATTGAATCAAATATTTTTCCTATTAATAAATTTCCATATGTTTATGATCTAACCATTATTGCTTTTGGTATGTTTTCCTTTACTGAGTGTTTGAGATCACCAATTTCTTATTTTTACATTCCCCAATATTTGAATATGATTATATAATGTGATATATATAGATAAGGATTTACAAGATCATGATTATCAAGAAATGTTCACAAGTGTAGTAAAGAAAGGAAGTTTATGTAGCTAATATCTAAGATACTAAACCTTTCAGTCTCTGGGATGTGCGATCGTTTCCGAGATGTATTATTTAAAGAATGTGATTAATGTACTATTTATGTTAAATTTGTATTGGGTTTCTTAAGTTGGTATCAGAGTAATATTTAGTTATTTTCGAGATGTGTTTTGTTATTTTTGAAGATTAGTTTAGTTAAATATGGTTGTATGGTTAGAGAAACTTAGTAAAAACCCTAGATATGAGTATATGTATAAGATAATATCCAAAAATATTTGTAAAATATTTAGTAGATGGGTTTACCTAAAAATAAATTTCTATTTGGATAATAATATTGGATGCCTGATATGGCACAAATGTACCCAGGGGTAATAACCCTGAAAATTGCTGATTTGGTATTAACTCGATCGTCACCTAGTTCACAAAAAAGATTCATAACTAAACAATTGGTTTGAAAATTACAGGATATATTATTTGGGTTATCATATTACTATTACAAACCACTCCAAAGGATTGATTTCTTAGTTACCTTGAGGTATTATTTTGATAAGTATGAGAGAACAAAATATCAAGTAACCCAGGTTAAGGAAAGATAGTTATAGGATGAACCAAGTGTGACATAATTGAAAATAAATTATTATAGGATCAAAAAATGGTTTCATTGGATAATAAATATTATTATTGAGATTTAATATTCATTTATTCATTTACTATGACTTTATTGGACATTATCATAACTATTTTGATTGTAGTATTTGGTTGGAAGAAGGATCATGAAAATGATTCTATGAATTCCATGTCCCTAAAAACCCCTAAGAATAATATTTGGGACAAATATTTTACCAGTATTAGTGAGGATAATGAGGTGGATATCTTAATATAAGACATGACTTTTATTTCTTATGGTCTATTTAGCTTATTCATTTAGTAAATGATTAATAAATTATGAGGACAAAATTTATTTAAGGGGGTAGAATTTATCAACCTGATATTTTATAATCTATTAAAATACATACTAAGTTCCATAACATGAATCACACACAATAAAAACAAACCTAGGTAAACCATGAACCGGTAAATCGATCTGTCCCACTACAAGTCCCAAGATACATTCCCGACCCTCCTAGAATAGAAACTAGTGTTGGGCATTAAGAATACTCAATTGGGAATGTTTTATCACATGAAAAATAGATAAATAAATATAAAAAAATGAATAAATAAACACATGTATTTGAAAATAAATAAAAATGAATGAATAAACATACATCCAAGTGACATAGTGGGTCACCGCCAATCATAGAACCATGATTTCTTTGAGAGAAATCTAAAATTTAAAGAACCTAAAACTGAAAAGATAGTGTAGGTGTACACACTAAGATTCTCAGTAGGGATTATAAATGTTGAAACATTCCCTATTCCATAACTTTAACATAAAACCATGTCATACTGGTTTTAAATACAAATATTTAATATAATGTTTTCATTCCCTTTTAAAACAAGTAATTAGCTAATAATTTCAAAAGAAACATGTTCCTATCCTTTTTACAAAATAGTTTACAATAAATGAAATTTTATCCAATAAATAATTTTAAAAATAATAACATGAAGTGATGAAAATACCTCAGTGAAAAACAATCAGTTGAAATTGGAGTACAAGTAAATAAGTATTGTTATATGAACTACTAATGGAAACACTGTAGTTGGAATGATTTTATTAAAAACATAAGAAATTTAGGGAAAGTATAATACATGAAAATAATATATAATCAGATATACCTAGACACCAAGTTATGTGACCCTTAATATACTCAATTTTGAATCAATATATAGGCCTATCAATACAATCCACAATTAATAACCAACCCTGTTGTTCTCAACTATCCTCACCGGTGGCACAACCCACATGACTACTCTATGGGGATCTAGTTAGTCTAATCAAGAATAAATAGAAACAATATTTTGAATCTCAATAAAATTCCTAGGATCCCATTCTAGTACCATAAATGAGATGCGAGGAGGTCATCACATGTTTAACACTAACAAGGGTTCCAACATGCATTCCTTTTTCACTTCTTGACCCCATATATGTAGAGACCCTCTCTTGATGAAGGAAAACCATAGGGGTGACCCTGATACATCAACCATTTCAAATGTACCAACCATGAATACACTTCATTAGAGTTCAAAACCATTTTCAGATAGATACATTAATAAGACAAACATTCCTTACCACGTTTAATGAAACATCATTTAGAAAACCAATTGAACATTAAAAATTCTTTAAATTTTACAATACAAGTTTTAAATCAGATATTAACATTAAAAAACTAAATTTTAAGTTTAGTTAAATTATTAGAATAAAATGAAATTACTATTTATAATTTTCATAACTAATTTTCCTAGTATATATGTACCACTTAATAATAAAACATATCTTAAAAAACTCAAGAAATAAAAGAATTTAAATGATAGGCTTAGACACAGGAAACCTACCTAAAAAAACAATTTCTCTGATGATGGAAACCCTAAGTCCACTTAAAATGGGGTCCATAGAAGGAAGAGAGGCCCCGAGGTAATTTGGTGAACCAAAACCATCCTTTACACTTACACACAAATACACCAACACACACACACACAAACCCCTAACTGTAATGAAGATATTAAACTATCCATGGAGGAATATGTACAAATAGGATATATATATATCCACATTAACCATGCATATTTTTTCAAGTTACCTTAACTAATAGAGGCCCAAGACACACTAAAAAAATATGAGAAATCCAAAAATTCAAAAAATACATAATTAAAAATTTTCTAAACACTTAGAATAGAAGTAAGAATGATATTTTTTAAAAATTCAGAAAACAATCCATATAAAAATTAGAAATAACTAATGAAACATTAAAAATACTCAATTATACTATAAAAATTTTCACAAGTATTTTATAGATAAAGGTAGAACACATTTTTTTTCAAAAAGAAGAGGAAACCCAATGGATAATATTTGGAAATCCAAATTGAACATAATTTCATCCATAAAGATATCATAATTACCCATAATAAAATTAATAGATATCAAAATTTTAAATTTTAAATTAAATCATTAAAATACCCAAAAATTCAAAGTTCAACATTGGGTAAACCTACTGGGAACTCGTCTTATTTTACAACCGAGGAACATATCCACCTTAATTGTACCAATGAAACACGGAAAAGGGATCACACCACCTACAGACAACAAAATACCAAACAATTGGTCAACCCCACCCCTAGGGGTTGGTTGATGCACAAAACACCATGAGGGAACAAGATGAGGGAATAAAAA
This sequence comes from Viscum album, assembly GCA_963277665.1. NCBI lineage: Eukaryota > Viridiplantae > Streptophyta > Magnoliopsida > Santalales > Viscaceae > Viscum > Viscum album. The sequence continues at coordinate 76,051,211 of OY728145.1, forward strand.
GAGGAATATGAAGTCAGGTAGAAGGAAATAACTTACAGAGGATGATTGTAAACCAAATTGGAAAGAAAAATGATGAAGGAAAGAGGTCAGGGGAAGTGTCATCATGCATGGATGAGAGAGGGAGAGGGGATGGTGAAGGAGGGTCTCTCCTAGGGGGTTGAGTCGTGATGGACAGAGGGGGGGATTTTTGGGTTTTTATGTTATAATAATAATAATAATAATAATAATAATAATAATAATAATCCAGGATGGAATCACACAGTCCAGGTGCATGGTTTACCAAACTGTGTGTTGACTGTGCACCCTTTACCAGGAACACTAGCACCCACACAGTTTGATTATATGGTTTAATAAACCATGCACCAACCATGAGATACCACTCTTCCATGGTGACACACTCAACCACATTGTTTGACCAACTGTGTGTCTAAACCGTGCAACACACTATTTTTTTTAAGTATTAAATTTTCCCAAAATTAAAAGACTCAAACATCAAAATGAAAAATATAATTAAATAAATAAATAAAATAAAGATTATATAAGGGATGTTGAATGACAATTATCCCCACCATAAAATCTCTCTACCCCCAGAAATTCACTAAGACCAAGACATAAAGCAAACTGAAATATATAACCCAAGAGAAAGAACTATCAGAACTAGATCTCTAAATCTGACCCAAATAAAATTGAAGACAACCAACCATGGTGTAACCCATATCTCTACAATTTACACCCAACTAGAAAAATATAATGTGATAATAATATCCATCACGAGTACCCCCACTATAAAATAAAATCACTAAGGCACTAACTCTCCAAGTCACAAAGATTACAAGGAATATGAACAAAATTATATAAGCACCATAATGAGACACATCACCAAATGATTATGACATAATGATTGTAAAATATAATTATGAAAATAAAAAAAGAAAATATCACAAATATTTTCAAACCACTATAAACATCCCCAGGATGGATAATATCTCTTTAACAAAAGATGATTCTAATTACAAAAAATATAGAGGTCCCCCAAATGACCATGGTGATGACAGATATTTTTAACATATGAGTGAGAGGGATTAGAGTACCTGAACTGTCTGCGTTGGAAGCACAAAATTGGAGGATTACTTTATGAAGAACCAGCAATTAAGGGAGGTTCACACTTGACAAACTCCTATAGTTTTCACTTCTCACCGGATGGGGAGTACTCACCAACTTCGAAAAGAATAGATTCCATACTCAGCAGTGGTTCTCCCAAAAAAATAAACTGATATAGATAATATTATCTCACTAACTCCTTGAATAGAGGACACAAAACTAAAAGGACTCAAGCACTAGTATCTAAGCGAATAACCTTCAAAAATTGCTGATACTTCAAGGAATTACTCAACCAAATATCAAGAGTGAAAATAACTAGATCTTTAAAATGGTCGAGGTACTCTTTCACTATTCATTGAACTTTCTATAGGCTCATAATCTATTCCATATTTTATACATTAAACTTATTATTAAGAAACCACTAAGAAAATATGGCCTTAAAAATCTCTCATGAAATTCCAACTTAAAACAAAGATGGGATTATGAAAATCCACTTATCCAAACTCGACCCATAAAAAAACTCAAAATAGATTTAGACTTAATGGAATCAACAGTACCCAAGGATTAAAAGACATCTTAAACTTCTTCAATACCCTACGCAGGCTCTATAGAATCGAAATAATCTTGAAATACAGGTAAACATAATAAATAAACTGACCCCACCACTCTATCATGAGTCTAGGTGGAGTCATCAACCAACTGACCCACTCTTGAACCATTATGAACCCTATGAACCCCTCTATAAGGAATTCTATAAATACTAAAATTAATATAAATCAAGATCAATAACAATATCAATTTAAATCCCAAAAGAAAAATATTTAAGTCTCTACTCAAATAAATAGTTTCAAAAATAAAATCAACCAAAGAACCAAACTCAATTTGGAAAAATAAACATTGAAACCATTTAATACATTAAATTTAACATTAAAAAAATTATAAATGGTACATTGAAATTTAATACCACATTAAATTCCACAAATTAATTTGAAATTTTTTTCTTCACTCAATTCCATTTTAAAACCTCACAAATATTTTCATTTAAAACATTCATAGGTCCTCGACCTTGAAATACCTTTTTAAGTTCAACCCCTTTTTTTCTTTCCATGAGTCACAATATCACACAATCCCCCTTACCAAGCTTACATCATATATTCCAACTATATCATAATTCCAAAATCAAGGGGATTCCTTAAGATGTTTTTTCATTTACGTGGGGAATCCTCAAAGTTTTAAATGCGACTTTTGAATTTTGAGAAAACCTTGTTCATTTTAAAAATCAGTTTAATTTAACTTTTAAACAAAGATTACTTTTCAAAATCCATTTAAATTGAAACAAATTTACATAAAAAAATCCATTAAAATCCTCTTTTAAAACCAAAACACCATTATTTTAAAATCAAGTTTTTAAAACTAATTTTTTCCTTTTATATAAAACAATAGAACACACCGTAATTAATTAAAAATAAAACCAATTGAGTCTGATGCATAATTTAAAGTGGGGACTAATGTCAGTGTGTGGCTTGGAAACATGGCTTGCAGACCATATGTAAACTACAAAAATGGTACTAGGAGTCATCTTGAGTCATGTACTTGGGATCCACATGGATATACATGCCCTATGAGTTCACCAATTACCCCACTTCACTCCCCTTAATCATTCCCAAATCACAAGAGAATGAAACTAAAAAATAAAAGACTCAAATCTTGAATTACTGTGGAAACTCATGGCTTGAAATGAGTAAGTGATCACACCAATCTTCCTAATCATACCTTTTGAGTTCCTAGAGTGATAATATTTAACCTACCTAAAATCCTAAAATAACCAGGGATAATCTGATACCATTTTTTCATGAACCAACCTAGTTCAACCCCTAACCGATCACCCGATATGGAATATAACATGGCCTATGAGGCATTCCTAATACTACCTTGATAGAAACTAGTTGCAGGCATTGAGAATACTTTTTTGTGAATGGTTTATCTCATGAAAAAAGCAAATAAATATAAACATTATGAATTAAATAAACCTAGGTAGTAGAAAATTATTAAAACTAAATGACTTAACATACATCCAAGGGACATTATGGTTCACCACCAATCACAGAACCATGCTCACCCCAAGAGAGATCCAAAACTAGAAGAACATGAAATTGAAAGGATAATGTAGGAATGAGAGCCAAGATGATCAATAGGGATTCCAAAATAATAACCATACTCTATTCCTTACTTTTATTATGAAAACCTTATCATGATATTTTGAAATGCATATATTTAAAATAAGGATTTCATTTCATTTTAAAACATGTACAAAGATTATAGTTTAAAAAGAACCATTTTTTATAATCCTTTTTCCAAAAATGGTTTCCAAAGAATGTAAGGATTTAAAATATATCATTTTAAAAATAATAAAATTATATAAAGGAAATACCTCAGTGAAAAATAAGTAGTGGAACATGGAGTAAAAGTAAATAAGTGTTGTTATAAGAACTACTAGTGGAAACATAACAATTGAAATTATTTTATTAAAAACATCAAAAATTGAGGGAAAGTAGAATACAAGTGATTTAGATATCATGAGATATAACTAGACACCAAGTGAAGATACCTAAGAGATACTTATTTTAGAATCTATCTTTCGGCTTATTAATGCGATCCACTATCAATAACCAACCCGATTACTCTCAACATGCCTCATCAGTGGCACAAACCATATGCTCTCTCTCTATGGATCTATTCCCTCTAATCAAGACTAAATAAAAATTGTCTCTCGACTCTCACTATGAATTCTAGGATCCAATTTTAGAAGAATAAAGGAGAAGTGAGGTGGTCAGCATGTGCTTGGAACTAACACATGTGCCAATGTGCATGCATTGACCACTTCTCGACACTATCCAGAAAGAGAACATATCTATATAGAGGAAAAAAAGTTGATAAAATCATGTATTTACCATTTAAAAGGTTTAAAATGGGACTAAAAATCACGAGAATTCAAAAACATTTTTGAAGAAAAACTTAATGGAGCTAAACATGCATACCACTTTTAATGAAACATCATTTAAAATATTAATCGAACATTGAAAATAATTTATAATTTTCAATAAAAGGTTAAAATTATATATTAACATGAAAAAATTACATTAAAAGTTTAGGTAAATATGGGTAATGAATGAAATTACCATTTCTACGTGATAAAACAAATTTTCATAGCATATACGTACCACATAATAATAAAAAAATGTTTTCAAAACACTTTAGAAATCAAGGAATTCAGATTAAAGGATCATACATAGTGAAATTACGACAAAAAACGTTTCCTCTAATGATAGAAACTTTGAATCCACTTCAAAGTGGATCCACGCTATAAAGATTGGTTAGATGGACTTTAGTGAAGCAAAAATCTCCTTGACACACACACACACACACCGAGAGAGAGATTTATATATATATCCATAGATGCAATACAGATATGCCCCTCACTATGAAAGAATATTTATAAAGAGGATATATATATATATATATATATATGGAAACCATACCCATGTATATATGTGCATGTTTCCTTCACAAACGATAACCTAAGGAACAATAGAAAAATATGAGAAATCCTAAAATTACAAAATCCGAAATTCAAAATTGGCTGAATAATTAGAACGAAAGATGACATGCAAGTATATAAAATTATTTTAAAAATCCACATATAATTTATTAATAACTTTTGACACATTAAAAATACCCAATACCACTTTAAAATTTATCATAATAATTATCTATAAAAAGAAAGAACACATTTTGTTTTTCAAAAAGGAGAGGCCATCCAAAGGATAATATTTGGGAAACCAAATTGAAAAATAATTTTATCCATACAAATATCCTAATTATCCATAATAAAATTTTTAGATATAAAAAATTTCAATTTAAATGTCAAGAAATAAAACACCCTAAAATTAAAAGGTCAATAATGGGGAAAACCTACTAAGAACTTGTTTCCTTTGACAACCAAGGCTCAAATCCACCACAATTGAACCAACAGTACTCAGAAAAGGGATTGCACTACCAATATTAAAAAATACCCAAAAATAGTTCAAACCTACCCATAGGGTTCAGTGTACAAGAGACACACTAAGTGGAAAGCAAGAGGAGGGATGAAAACGGAGGAAGACAAAGTCAGATAGCAGGGAAAGCATTTACCTAAGATGATCGCACACCAAATTAGGAAGAAAAATAATGAATGATGGAGTATGGTGGAAGCAACGTTGCATGAGGTTGGGAGAGGGAGAGTTGTTGGTGCGGCAGGGGATCTCCCAAGGTGTGTGTGTTTGTAGGGGGGGAGTTGGTTCATTATTCAAAAAAGATACAGGGGATTTATTTTAGGTCTTTTAATTTAATTTAATTTAATTTAATTTTAAACACGGAGGGACTCACACAGTGTAGGTACAAGATTTACAAAATTTTGCACCGACCATACGCCCTTTACTAAGAACACTAGGTCCCACACGGGTTGATCACACTGTTTTATAAATTGTTTAGTACGACTCAAAGCCTCTCTTCCATGGAGACACACTAATCTACATAATTACCACATGGTTTGGCCAACCTTGTGACACACTGAAAATATTTATTTTTTAAATTTTCCCTTATTAAAAGACTTAAATTATCGAAGAAAAAATATATATAATTAATTAAATAAAAGAATCCTTGATAATGGTTAGGGTGATACACACACCATAACATAAAAAAACCAAACAATAATGAGGAAAAATTATTAATAAATTAAAAATAACCACTATATCGATTGACCATTAATATCAATTACCATTAGGAGATAAATAATTAATATGTGTTAATATTTAAAAAGTTAAAGATAAAATCGATTTTAATTATTTTTTTACTTATTTTAAAAAATAATTTTAAAATTTTAAAATATAAATTTTTTAAAATAAAATTCATTTTTGATCCCCTCTCATGTAAATCTACTTAGTATGAATTTTTAAATTTTTCTCAAAAGATTTATTTTTAGTTCAAAATACAGTTTTTGTGATTTTATCACTAAATAAGAATATCATAGAATTTTAAAAAAAAATATATCTAAAATATTTATTTATGGAATATAATTTTTTATTTTAATATATTACTTGATATTATAAATACCTTTTCAAAAAAATTTCGCACTAAATAAAAATATTAGTTTGATAAAAAATGTTTTCTGTCTTCCCTTTGAATGAAGTATTTTAAAGGTGCGACTTGGTTGTGGATTTCATTTTAAAACTCAAACTATTATTTATATTTATAATAAATAAATTTGTCTTATTAAAATTATTAATAATGATAATAATATATTATATTTAAATTTAAAGATGAAAAAATTCCTTTTTTGAAAAATAATTTTTACAAGATTAATTTTATTTTTTTTAAAATTACCTTTTAGCATTGTTATTAATTTTATAAGATAAAATGATTTTAAAATTTATGACTAGAGGTTTTAAATTAGGTCAAAAGTTCAGTTTTAATTTTATTTATCAAAATTAATTACTATGGTTAAAAAATAGTTACCTCAACAAAATGTAAAATTGGTAAAAAGAATTTTACTAAAGAGAAAAAGAGAAATAATGTTTTCAATGAAGTAGTTGTGATAATTTTATTCTTTATATTTTACCAAAATAGATTTTTCCACTTTTGATCCATTGAACCTTAAATAGTGTCATTGAACTATTGAGAAATGATGAGAATTTACAAAAGTTCCCTTTTTTTTCTCTTATAAAATGATTCCGCTTCCACCGTTTCAATATTACACCTCAACTTCAATTTAATTATTGAAACTCTGCAATTTAACTCTACCTAGAAACATATCCGATGAATATAATCCCATGTTCACTCATTGTTATTTTAACCCCTTTAATTCCAAGTGGATTCTAATTAAAGATAAAGTCTCCACTGTAAGTATTATCTCCATCTTAAGTTTTTATTTTTTTACTATTCAAAATATCTTTTTTAACATAGAAATATATTGACTTCAGTATAATTAGTATACTTATATGTTGTTATATTATTTTTTCAACCCTTATTTATTTAGTTTAAACCACTTATAAAAACAAAATAACATCAATCGTGCGTAGGTGTGGACTACCGCTTCTACGAAGAACTGTTTTTTGTTTTTCTTCTATTTTTTTAGTATTGATAAAAAAATCATAAAATAAGGTTAAAAATGATAAACAAATATAAACAAAATCATTATTATAAAATTATAAGGATATTATCTCAAACTAAATAACTCCTTAACCATACTCTCCAACTCAGTTATTTCATGTTCTTGTTTGGATCAGTTTAACCACTTATATGAACAATAATTTAAACTTTAATTATGGATGAATATGGGAACATGAAAAATAAAAATATTATAATATTATAATAAATTTATTATTATTATATTTTTATATAAATATTATATTAATTATTTTACTTATTATAAAAGTAACTTTTTCATTCTCTAAACTTACCAGAATAAGTTGTTATTAATTAGGTGTTCACGTAACATAACCCAAACACATATGGAATGAAATATTTTTTTGAAAAAAAAAATTTATTTTCTATATTATTTAATCATATATGAAATATTAATAATGAACTTGGTATCAAATAATGGGTAGTGATATTAAAATTATTAAACATGCACAAAATAATAAAATTCATTCACACCCAATGGTCATAATACACTGTAAATAATCAAAATAATAATGAATAAGAATTATAATAAGTATTATAAAAGGTAATATTTATAATAATTTTCTATCTATTTTTATTATAATTATTTTTGATAGGAATTTATAGTGTGATCAACTAATAAAGGAAATAAGGTAAGGGTTTTTGTCACCTTTTCCTTTCATTGATGCATGTTTATGTTATACACCATGTTTTTCATTATACTGTGTAATTAGTTTCCAAATGTAATTTTTATGTCACTGTTGACATCAGAAAATTCATCCCAAAATTTTTCAAAATGCACCCATAAATGATCCAGGATCATAGACCATTTCTTAAGCTTCGATTTGGTAGGTCGTAGGGCCCGAACGAAGTTATGTATTAGGAGTTATGGTCATTTGATGTTGGGATAGAAAACTTGTTCATGAAGCCCATTCGTGAAGCTCCCCTCCGAGATCATAGTGACCCGCCGCGAATGAAGGAGGCGGGATGCTCCAAGAGACCCTTTGACATTTGCGACCCACCACGAAGCAAGGAGGCAGGAAATCTCCACGAGCCCGTTTGATGTTTGCGACCCGTCGTGATGCAAGGAGGCGGGACAGATCTGTGAATCCATTTGATGTTCACGAACCCGTTGTGGAGAAAGCTCCATCTTCACGTCAAGTGAGCTCTGCTTCACGGTGCCGCTTGCCTATAAATACCCAGATCACCCCCCTTTTCCAGATGGCCACTCAACCTCTTGGGCATCTGATCTCCCAGTTCATGGTGCTCCGCTTTCCTTCACAAGGAATCTCCACGAGACCATACTCCGCAAGCAGCTTCCTTCGTGATGCTGCTCTGTGCGTCCATGATCCGTGAAGATATTCCTTCATGATGCTACTCTATGAGCACCCGTTACTCCGCGAGAGCCCTTTCCAATTTAAGATCCATTTACTCCAAGAGATACCATTGCTCCGTGATCCGCCTATACTCCGCGGACCGTCTTTGCTCTGCGAGAGGATTTTTCTCCGCGAGAGATCTTTAGTATATGAGTCCATGCTCCGTGAGTCCATTCTTTGGGCCGAGACATCAGCAATTCCTATTGTTCCCTTATGTACAACTGCCTTCAACTTATGGAATAATATGGTTTGAGATACTCCTCCGCACACCATGAAACACCTTGAGTTGACATATTCCCCTTGGTTTATTTCTCTTGTTGGGAGTTGAGATTCTCATAATCAATTCCCCCAAGTACCTTGAGTTGAACCATTCATCCAAACCCCCATCACCTGACTCCTATACCTGGTTGAACCAGAAAGGGATGCCCCTTGCATAAGTCCCAACACCAACCATTTCTAGGTGCCTTATGCCTAATAGTCCTATCTTTATGACTTTAAAATGTAGTGAACCCTATATGACAAATATAGGATGCCTCTTACTCAATATAAGGGATGTCTTGTGCACCAAGCATAGGATGTCGATAGAATTTTCTATATGACTTTAAACTATAGTACACTCTATGTTCCAAAATAGGATTCCTCTTTCTCCAAACAAGAGATGCCTTATGCTATAAGCATGAGATTCCAATCGTCCTTTCTACAGAAATTTAAAATGTAGTACACCCTATGTTCCAAACATATAATTCCTTTTTCTCTATACGAGAGATGACTTATGCTCCAAGCATAAGATTCCAACAATCCTCTCTACATGACTATGAAATTTATTACTACATATCTTCCAAACATAAGATGCCTCTTGCTCTATAAAGGAGATGCCTTATGCTATAAGCATAAGATGATGATATTCTTATCTACATTACTATAAACTATAGTACTCCCAATCTGAAAAATAATAGGATGTATCTTGTTCCAAACAAGAGATTCCTTATGCTACAAGTATAAGATGCCTATTGCCATGATTACAGTAGCATAATTTCAAGAGCATTGTAATCCGTTAAAACATTACCTCACTCCACCTCACTCTTTGCGTGTCCTTCGTTCGGATCCTCATCCACTTTCATGTCTGAAGGGACCCCCTAATGGCCTAGTCCCATGCCGCATCGGCTCACCTACCATCCTGGGCCAACACCCCTAAAGGCTTTGGAAGACAATTTGAGTCAGGTCTTATGTTTCTAATACAGTCAAAAGTTTACCCTCATTTGATTGACCTCATTTCAGGTTAACGCGATATGGATGTTGTGTTTAAAACACGGTCAACTGTTATCCTCCATCGTCACGCCACCCTCACCATGTTCCAAATGTCAGGCATGTGATTCAAACTTTTCATCTTCCTTTGTTTGGACTAATTCCAGTTCCCTTGGTGTTATCCCACTTGTGAACTAATGCATAGGTGAAGGCCTCAACCCACCAGTGATTTGGGATGCCCTCATGACCAGACATGAGGGAGAAATTACATTCAGCTTCCTTGCATAAGCCCTATGCACTATCACTGCTCCATACTGGCCCCGGGCAGCATCCTTGTGTAAGCCCCATCCACCATTTCCACTCCATAGAGGCTTCCTAGAAGCTTCCTTGCATAAGCCCCATTCACCACCCTTTATGGATACACCTTTGCACTATGATCATAAAGTCCTTGCTACCTCTTGTTTCTCACACCGAGCATGAATCATGTGGGATTAGAGAAAGCATCTAACATGACATTATCCTTGGGGAGCCTAGAGTGTAAGTTACACACCAACACCTGAACTACGTGGTATTTGATCTTTTCCAAGGCAGGGTACGTAGGAAGCCTCCATGAGGTTCAAACCCACCACCCCGGTCGTTCCATCCATCTTCACATTGGTTCACCAACACCTCGGGCCACCTAGAGTGTAAGCCCCACACCCCCATTCTGAACTATGTGGTCTTTGATCCTTGCCAAGGCGAGGTACATAGGAAGCCACACTGGGGTTCAAGTGCCACACCTCATGGGTTCCGATCACCTTCACGTCAGTCCCACCCCAACCTGAACTACGTGGGCTTTGATCCTTGCCAGGGCGAGGTTCGTAGGAAGCCTCCCTGAGGTTCAATCCCACCACCCTAGTCATTTCGACCTCCTTCATGTCGGTTCACCAACACCTTAAGTAGCCTAGAGTGTAAGACCCAAACACCATCCCGAACTTTGTGGACTTTGATCCTTGCCAAGACGAGGTATGTAGGAAGAATCCTTGAGGTTCAAGACCAACACCCCATTGGTTTCGACCACTTTCACGTCGGTTCCCACCACTTGAACTACATGGTCTTTGATCCTTTCCAAGGCATGGTACGTAGGAATCCTTCACGAGGTTCAATCCCTCCATCTATCTGTGCCCCAGGTCCTCTTCCACGCCGGTTCACCCCCGTCCTACATGACATTAAACTATGAACCTCAATCAGTGGTAATCCATTTTTTCCCCATTCAGCGGCAAGCCATTGTCAACCCCAATCAACAGTAAGCCATCGTTAGATGAACTACGCAGACTTTGATTCCCTTCCATGTGGATACGTATGAAGACTTCATGAGGCTCAAGCCCAACACCCATGTCTCATCCTGATTTATCCCTTGATACCATGTGTTTTGAGAAGATCATGCCCCAACCAAGATATTCTACTTCCTCCAGGTCCCATTCATGCATCCATTCTCTAGGGTCGCCTCCTCAGGTGTCCCATCATCCTACCGAACTATGCAGACATTGATTCCCTGCCATTGGAATATGTAGGAAGTCTCCTCAAGGCTCAATCCCAACATCTCAATCATCCTCACATCGATTCCACTCCATCCCCCTCTACTTCATTCAACTCTCCATTATCCATCCTGATTCTTACCTAGACTACCACATCCCGGCAGGGTCATGGAATCCACCTCCTCGCTGCTCCTAGCAGTACATGGGTTTCAATTCACGCATAATCCCCAGCATGTCTCCGGGTCATTTTCCTTTGTGCACACCCCGATTCATCGCCCCTTTAAACTACGTGGGTTTTGATCCATGTTTTCTGCACATGGTACGTTGGAAACCTCCCTGAGGTTTAATCCCAGCCAATGGTAAACCTTGGTGTTACCCCATTCTGGGGTGCACACTCCCTCATCCGCCCTTAGTGGTGTCCATATCAGCTTTCAAGGTGTGACATCTCTCCTCTATAGGACACACCACCTCTGATATATCTTTATAGGACGTCCTGATCACCCTCATTCTATCCCTAGAAGACGTTGAACCTGCATTATACCTCGTGATAAACATGATATGATTAAGGAAAACCTCATAAGACACACATTTGGCATAAACGTCTCTGCTAGATGTTAAACTTACGGAATACCATATTTTAAACATGGGAAGCTGAGGAAAACCTCACATAAATTCCTATAACATATGATTCCCTGCAATCGATGTGGGATGCCTCAGGTTCGTGTTAAACATGGGAAGCTGAAAAAAACCTCAGATACATGCCTATGGCATATGATTCCCCACATTCAAAGTGGGATGCCTCAGGTTCTGCACCCATGAGATGCCCTATTATGAGGAAGAATACTGGTTCCCCAATGTCCACGCACCCAGATATGCCCCAACATTCCTGATGTTTTCATCTACTCCGACAGAAGGTTTCTAACTTTTCAATACCCCATGAAATGTCCTGACAGAAGTAGTGAAATTAACCGATTTCCAAAAAGATATGGTACCAAGAATGAGATTCACGAACCAAGAATTAATCTATAAGGGAGACCTGGACAAGGTGACGAGTTCCATGTAGGAATCCACAGAAGGAATAACCAACATCCCATAATCCCATTTTGATCAAGGAAAAAATGTCTCTGAACAAGGAACAGATGCCGTCTGCCTTTGGAAAGTAGGAATGAGGGGCAACAGCTATGCGTCCTCCACTGACGGATGCACGCGCCCCGACGAAAGCATTAGAAACAATAACTATGATATTATATTTCATGATATTCAATACTCAATTTCATTTTATCTTCTTCATGGATTTTTTGTTCAAATGTTTCAAAAGTTATTAGGGTTTTTGGTCTCAAATTTGATTCCCTTGAGACATGTTTAAGATATACACTAGGTTTCCTTTTCAAGGGTAGAAATAATAACCTATTATAATTTTTTATCATTTTTCTATTATATTTAATTATATTAAATGTTATTTTTAATGATATACATATCATTTCATTTTTATTGAAATGTTATAAAGTATATAAGGGGTTTTAATGACTCAAATATTTTCCTTGAGCCATAATCACTCTTCTTTGTCTATTATATTCCAAAATTTTTATATTTTAACATATAAAGATTTTAGGATATATTACAACTTAGTTTTTAGGTAAATCATGTTTCAAATAAAACTATTCTTCCCTAATTATTTTATTGTTTTGCAAAAATAATTGTTTGTTGAGAATATTTCCCATTACATTTAATGGATATTTCTTCTATGTCCATATTTTTACTTTCCACCAATTATCTCCTTTAACTAGGGAAATCTAAAATTGTTTTTATATCTAGTGATCCTTTTATTACCCTTAATTTATTTTAAAGAAAATATTTTTCTATACTTTTAACGATGTGTTTTTTTGATCAAGGTTATTTCAAAATGTTCAAAAGTTTTCTCCATCCTTTAAATTTTTTGTTTTGTTAACTAATCCAAATTTTATTTTGATAACATTCATTATTAAAGATTAATTTTATAAGTTTTTTAAAACTATTTCCACTTCCATTTTTGGAAAAATTTATTTATTTTCTATGTTTCTATTACAAATGTTACTTTTTAGAATTAAATTTTTTAAATGTATTTAAACATTCTATTTTTATTTTTAGTGAAAAATAGTTTTGAACCAAATATATTTTCATGAAATGTTTTCTTTTTCATTTTATTAAAAACAAAGGGGAAATATTTAAAATTTACTCATAACTATGAATTTTACAACTTTGAATAAAAATGTTTTCAAAAACATATTTTCATGAATTGGTTTTCATTGTGATATATCTTGAATGGTATTATGTTTCATTTTTTACCCTATGTTATTCTTTAATTATGTGAATATTTTGTGTAATCAGGTTTTGAACATCAAGTTATTTAATTTATGATATTATTTGGATGTTTTATAAAACTCATATTATTTAATGGGTTCCTTATAAAAATTGAATGACTTTAATATGGATATTTTATGAAACCCATTTTATTTTCATGGGTTTTTTATAAGATGATTTAAGAATGTCATTAAATTTTTTTTCTTTATATGGTTTCTTTTATGATTTTTTGATTGTTTTTATCAAGTGGAACACAAATGTATGGATTATGAGATCGGTGTGACCTATATTTTTGTCCAATTAATTAGGTAATGGATTATATCTGATGATATAAAAATTTTATGAGTGAACAAGTTAAAGAGTAGCTCGTTTTACTAAAGATGAGTGTGATGGCATTATTATTTACTCAAAATTTTACATGTGAACAAGTTAATGAGTAGAATGGTTCACAAAGTGTGAGTGTGATGTTTTTTTATCTACTCAAAATTTTACGTGTGAATGAGTTTTTGGGTATCCATGTTCAAAAAGATAAAAAATCATATGTTTATAATTTTTAAACTTTCATTCATATGTTCAATGACCCATGACCTATGACCCATGATTCTTGTTTTATTTTCTCATACCATGGTAAAAGTGTTATCATTTGACATGTTATGTCTATCTTTCATGTTTATCATTAATAGTTATTATTTTTTGTTCTTTTAAATCAGATAATTTCCCTTCTTCATAATTTAACACATGTTTATGATAAGGCCATTATGGCCTTTGTTAGGTTACCCATTAATGATAGTTTGATATCACCCGTTTCTTATGTTTCTATTCAAGAGGTTATGATTTTTATTATATCATGTGATATATATAATAAAGGGTCTATAGAATCATGATTATGGATAAATATTTATACGTTTTGTAAAAAAATGATGTTTTTGTAGCTAATATCCAAGAAACGAAACATTTTAGTCCTTGAGACATTTTAATGTCTATAAGATGTATTATTTAAATCATGATATTGATGAAATATATACACATGATCCTCAAACTGGTTGGTGAGGACTTGAAAAGTGCATCCAAAAAACCTGAGTTCAAATATGGACAGAGACATAATTTCTGGGGTACTGTAGCACTACTCTAGCAGGCACTATAGAGGGTATTGTTTGGTACTATAGAAGCCATAACTATTCATCTATTTGGGATTTCAGGTCACCCTTTTAGCCCTTGGGTCCTTTGATGCCTTCAGGCCACTAGAGGCCTTTGGTCCAGTAAGGAATTCAGGCCACCTCAAGGCCTTCGGGCCACCTCAACGCCTTTGGGCCACCTCAAGGACTTTGGGCCACCTCAATGCTTTTGGGCCACCTGAAATTGTGCTGAATGAACTTGGAAGACTCAACAAGGAGTAGAATAAAGATAAGGATTCACAACATGCGCATTCACTAGAGCAGAAGGTAACAGATTTGGAAGAGAGTAAGGGTATGGCACTACCATTGGGACCAGCTTGTGCATGCACAAGAAATATAGACGAACAACCATCAAAAGGTGGAGAGTTGACATCACTATATAGAAGCTGGGGAGGAGCAGTTCCATGTATTTATAGTCTATATATTTCCTATAATACCTAGATTTCATGTAATCTCTAATCCTACGGACCTTGTAAGGGTTCCTCATCTTCCCTTGAAAGGGGGATTATCAAAAATCAATAGAAAAGAAGGCCCTCGGGCCATTCATGTATAATATTGATAAACTATTTATATTAAGTTTATCTTGGGTTACTTCAGTTTTTATCAGAGTAAGGTTTAGTTGTTTGAGAGATTAGTTTAGTTATATTATATATTTTTAAATATTAGTTTAATTAACTAGGGTGTTTGGGTTAGTGAACATTTGTAAAAACCCAAAAGATGAGTGTAATTATCTGATAATATTATGAAACATCAGTAAAGTCTTGAGTATATTTTTTCCCTAGAAATATATCCCTATATTGATACTACATGTGGATGCAAGCTTTGGAATAAATATACATAGGGTTAATAACCCTGAAAAGGGTGGATTGAGTATTAACTTGATTATCACTTAGTGTACAAAAAACAGGAATAACTATACACATGGCTTGAAACTCCTATGGAATATTATTTAGTTAATCATATTCTCTATATAAACTATTATGTAAGAGTTTTTCGATATTTATATTGAGCGATTTGGTTGAGAAGTATGAGATAACACAACTTAAAGTAACCTAGGATAAACTAGATGACTTATTGGATGAACCATGTGTGATATAATTGAACAGAATGTATTATTGAATAAAAAAAGGTTCCCTCTGAGAATACATATCAGGGTTTGTATTTCATATTCATATGATCATTTACTCAAACTTTATTATACATTTTCATAACCTTTTTATTTATAGTATTTCATTTAGATCAATAAAATGAAGAAGTGAAAGGTATATCACTATGAAATCTTTAGAGTCATATTTGGGACAAATAATTTCACATCCCTAGAAAAGATAATCAGGTGTATATCTTTGTATAATACACATATTTAGTTTCTCATGGTTCTTTTATCATCTCCACTTAGTAAATTATAAATAAATTATAAGAACACAATCTATATATGAGTTGTATAATGTAAAAACATGAAATTTTGAAATGATTTAGAATACATACTATATTCCATAACATGTGTCATACACTACAACATAAAAAAATACACAACATATTCAAAATAAATTATTAATATATCTATAATAAATGCCAAACTGGTAGATGATTAATAGCGATTAACTTTAGCGGATAAATATTTAATATGGGTTAATATTAAAAAATGTTATAATTAAATAAAATTTATTTATATTTTAAATTATTTAAAAATATATATTTTAAAAATTTAAAATGTTAATTTAATAAAATAAAATTTATTTTTCAACTCCTCTCATGAAAATATACTTAGTATTAATTTTTGAATTTTTCAGAGAATATTGACATTTTAGTAAAAAACATTGTTTTGGTGATTTTATCACTATGAATTCATATCAAAGTAGTTTATAAGAAAATTTAAGTAATAAAATATTTAATTAATTTATTACATTATTAATTTTAATGTATTATTTGATCTAATAAATACCATGTTTAACATTTTTAGAATTAATTAAAATAGTTAGTTTAATAAAAAATATTTGTAGTATTCTATTTGAATGAAGTATTTCTTAGGCGATATTAATTTTTTAATTTAACTTATATATTTATCTATTCATTATATTTATAATAAATCATTTTATTTCATAAAAATCTATAATAATTGTAATTTTATCTTATATATAAATTGTAATATGAAAAACATTATTTTTCAAAAAATCATTTTTATGCGATTGAGTGTTTTTGTTTTAAAATTTACCTTTCACACATTTAGAAATTTGATATGATAAAATGAATTAAAAATTTAAAAATAAAAGTTTAAAATTATATAATAAGGTAAATTTTAATTTCATTTATCAATATTAATGTCTAAGGTTAAAACATAGTTATGCCGGTAAAAAAAAAAATTTTAAAAAGATTTTTACTAAGGGAAAATAGACCAAACATGTTAACATTTTTTTATAAGATAAGTATTTGAGATTATTTTTGAATTTACCTTGTCACACACTCTATGTTTTTCCACTTTTTATCCATTTACCTATGATTATTATCATGGAATTATTTAAAGTTGATGAGTGTTTCCAAAAAGTGACATTTTATTCTCTTATAAAAGAGTACAAGTTATACCCTTTCAAATTTACACATAATATTATAATTCCTACTTAAAAGTTTTTCCATTTTATTCTCCCTAAAACCGTATCCCACTAACATATTCTCTTGTCCACTCATTGTTACCATAATATGTTCAATTTCATTTGGGCTTCCAATGAAAGATCAAATATACTTTGTAAGTATTATCTAATTATAATGTTTTTCTTCTTAATATATCTCTTCAAAAATATATTCTTACAACAATAATATAATGAATTAAGTATCATTAGTATAATGATATATTTTTATGTTAGTGGTATAACCCTTAGTTCATTTCCAACCAATTATAAAAAAAAGTATTTTCAATCATAGGTGTGTATGGATTACCGCCTCCACAAAGAATCATTTTTTATTTTTCTTATCATTTTTTCATTATTCATCCAAAAATATTCCAATATGCTTTTCCATAATAATAAATAAAAATAAGATCACTATTCTAATATTTTAATGATATTATTTCAAAATAAACACCACATTAAACATACTCACCAACCGAGTTAAAGCGTGTTAATGTGTTGGTCAGTTTAACCACAAACATGAACAATGATTTTAAATATGAGTATGTTTGACTATGAGAACATGAAAAATATTATTATTATAATTTAATAATAAACTCATGGTTATTATATATTTATATAAATATTAAATTTATTATTTAACTTATTAATAAAATATCATTTTCATTCACTAAAATTACCAAAATACGACGTTATAAATTCTATTTTCATATAACATAATAAAAATTAATATAGAATGAAATAAGGTAATTTTAAATTAATATATGTTATATATTATAGAATTATAAATGATATATCAGTAATTAACTTGGTATCAATAATGATATCAAAATTATTAAACATGTGAAAAAACAGTTAAATTTATTTACACCTGATGGTCATTATATGCTATAAATAATTAATAAAATCATGGTAATGAATTATAATAATAACTATAGAAGTGTAATATTTATTTTTAAGGTTATAAAATTGGTTATTATGTCATATATAGTTTTTTAAATGAGGTTATAGTGTAATCAACTAAGCATAGAAACAAGGTAAGGGGTTTCATCCCAATTTTCTTTCATTGAAACAAGTTTAGCTTATACAACACATTTACAATTATATGATGTAATTAATATCAAACTGTAAATAACTTTTATACCATGATTAACTTATATTTAATTATATTAAATTTCCAGTTTCATGTTATCATTCTCACGGTGTTTTGGGTCAAATGATTCAAAAACTATAAGGGTTCATTTTCTCAAATTTGAACCGCTTGACACATTTTAAGGATATACACAATGTTTAATTTTCAATGGTGTAAATATATAAATATTTTGATTTTATATCAATATTATTTTATATTTCACTATATTTAATTTTCATTTTAATTTTATACTTCTCATGCTATTTTGATTCAGATGTTACAAATTCTATAAGGGGTTTTCCTGACTCAAACATTTTCCTTGGATCATAATCACTCTTCATTGTATATTAACTAAAAAAATTGGTCTTTTATAACATAAGATTATTTTAGGATATATTACACACTAGTTTTTGGGAAAATAATATTTCATACAAAATTCTTTCCCTCTAAATTTTTTTATTACTTTATTAAAATTAATTTTTTTAAGAATAAGTTCCATTAATTTTAATGGATTTTTTTCCTATGTACATATTTGTACTTCCCACCAATGATCACCCTTAAAAAGCAGAATCTAAAATTGTTTTTATATCCAATGATAATTTTGTTCCATTAATTTATTTCAAATAGAAGGCTTTGTTATACATTTAACGATATGTTATTCAATAAGTTTAGTTTATAATGTTCAAAATAATATCCTATAATTTCAAAATAAATAGTTTTATCATGCACTCCACATTTTCATTTGATAAATTTCATTTTTTAGGTTCCCATTTTTAAAGATTCCCTTTAAAGGTAAATGTTTTCAAACATTTTCCCCTTTGATTTTTTTGAAAAAATTATGTCTTTCTCTTGTTTCCATTATTTTTTATTGTTTTTAAAAGTAAAATATTTATAGGTATTCAAATTTTCTCTTTTTATTTATAAGGAAAAATATTTTTGAACCAAATAACTTTTAATGAATGTTTTTAATTTCATTTTCTTAAAATAAATCGTGAATTTTTGAAATGATTCTTGTAACTATGAATTTTATAATATTGAATAAAAAATGTTTTCAAAAGCCACTTTTCATGAATTTTTTTCTTTGTGATATATCTGTAATAGGGTTATGTTTCATTTTCAGCATACATTATTCTTTTATTATGTGACTATTTTAGGTGATATTGTTTTCAGTGTCAAGAAATTTAATTTATGATGTTATTTGGATGTTTTATAAATCTTATATTATTTCATGGGTTCCTCATAAATATTTAATGTTTCTCATTTTGATGTTCAATAAAACCCATTTTATTTCCATGGGATCTGTTGGAACCATGGTCATTCTATGCATGAATTGGAGTATGGTATGGTTTTTGTTTGATGTTCAAGGTGTTTTTGTCAAAGAGACTTGCGTGTCGTTGAATTTAAGGAGAGGATACTAGCGCGCCTTTTGTTTTTCAAAATAAGAACATGAAAATATGGCAAAGGAAGAAGGGAGACCAAGTTTTATGTTTGGTCGTGCAAGTACTTACGCACCGAAACATGCATGTCGAGGGAGGACTTGCACGCCGTCGCGCAGGGTATCCAAATGCCTATAAATAGAGGTCCACCCCTCCTCAATTGGAAAGAATTTCAAACTTAGTTAATTTAGAGCTCCCACCGCGCAGGTGTAGTTGTCACGCAAGTGGTGGTGGGTCGTGTAAGTAGAGGTTGTGCGACAGTTATTTTCTACACATCCATGATCATTTGGGAGAGAAAAGAGGAGAGTCGAATATGTTTAGAGTTAGGGAAGGAAGTTTCGCATAGGTGGTTTGGTGACACCTGTGCGCCAGAATTTGAAGCAGCGTGATAGATGATAGTTTCACACCAAAATCGGGTTGGAAGTAAAAGGAATTGTGTCGTACAAGTTTGAAGTTGAATAAGTGTGTGTCGTGCAAGTGGGAGAGATGGAATTGCACGCCGTCTTGAGACTTGCACGTCAGGATTGGAGAAGCACGCCAGGTGTGGTTGAAGTATTCCAGTATTTTTGGGGCTACATGAAAGCTGGAAGATTTCCTGACACTTGTAGTACAAATTAATATTCATATAAGGGAGAAATTTGGACATAAATAGGGCATCTACATGCAACATAAGATTCATTCTTTTGCAATGATGAAGTGACCTTCACTTCTATAAACTAAGTGGGAATTCACCATGGGCAGTGAGCCAGGGGGAGTCAATGGGAGTGACCCGAGGGACGTAGTAGGATATCCTTGAACAATTGTAAAGGTAGTGATCCTGGGACAGAGTGACTGTTCCAAAATCATTGTAATCCACAACGAGAGAATAATAGTGGAATTTGGTACGACCGACAACCTTTCGGCGTATACTCCTTAGACATAGCCCTCAGTGGTGAAACAAGTAAAAAGTGTTGTGTCATCCCTTTTCATGTGAATGTTTTATTTATTCTCATTTCCATAATACATGTAAAACTAGTTTCTACCAATGCGAAAACAAGATCCGTCAGTTTAAAAGAAAAATTTGACACCCTAATTCACCCCTCCTCTCTCAAGGTGTCCCAGGGTTCTACAAGATCTTTATATGACGATTTCAAAATTTGAGGAAACCCATTTTTATTTTTATGGTTTATTTTATAATGTGATGATTATTTTTCTCAATTGTGACACAAATTTATTGATTATCAGATCACAAATACCAATATATCCCTCTAATTTATTGGATAAGTACTTATATCTGATGAGATATAAATTTTATTAGTGAACTAATTAAAGAGTAGTTAGGTTCACAAAGGGTGAGTGTGATGGAATTATGTTCTACTCAAAATTTTACTCGTGAATAGGTTAGAAAGTATCTAGGTTCGAAAAGTGCGAGTGTGATGGAATTTAACTCCACTAAGAATTTTACTTGTGAAATTGGTCGGGGGTAGCTAGGCTCATAAAGATAAAACATACCAAGCTTATGATTGGGTTACTTTATTTTTATAATTCCACTAACAATGTTATATGATTCATGTTTTATTGTCGCCTGACATGGTAATAGTGTTATCCTTTGAGTTTTATATCTATATTTCATTTTTTAGTTAATAATTAATTCTTTATTTTATTTTAAATTAATTATTTTTCTTTATTAAATATTTTCCATATGTTTATGATCTAAGAATTATGTCCTTTATTAGGTTATCCCTTAATGAGAATTTGAACTCACCCCTTTATTATGTTTCCATTCTATAGGTTATGAAGATGATTATATCATGTGAGATATGTAGGAAAGGTTCTATACGAGCATGATTATGGATAAATTTTATCAAGTGTAGTAAAAAATGATGTTTATATATCTAATCTATAAGACACTAAACCATTCCCCCTTTTGGATATGAAACTATTTGTGAGATATATTATTTAAATAATGATATTAATTTACTATTTATTTTAATTTTTTCTTTGGTCTCTTTCATTGGTATCAAAGTAGGGTTTAGTTATTTTGGAGATTAATCTATTTATATTTAAATATTAGTTTATTTATCCTTGGTGTTATAATTAGATAACCTCTGAAAAAACCCTAGATATAAGTATAAGTATAATATGATATCTTTAAATATGGTTAAACTATTCAATATATAGTTTTACATAGTAATAAGTTCTGTTACAGATACTATAAGTGGGTGTAGGCTCTAACACAGATGTTCTTTGGGGTAATAACCCTAAAATTGAAGATTTTGTATTAACTTGGTCATCACCTGGTGAATGAAAAGAGCCCTAATTTCACACTTGGATTGAAATTATTGAGATATATTATTTCATTGATCATATTATTTTTATAAACCACTATAAAGGTTTTGTTTCATGGTTACATTGAGGTTTAAAGTTGATAATTATGAGAGAACACAACTTAATGTAACTTAGGTTAAACCAAGAGAGTTTTAGGATAAAACATGCTTGAAATAATTGAAAACAAAGTATTATAGGCCGAAATAAGGTGTAATTTTATAAGTAATATTAGTATTGATATTTGATATTTATTTTATTATTTTATCTACCATTTTTAAATATTATCATAACCTCTTTGGTTGTAGTATTTAGATGGTAATAGGATCATGAAAATGAAACTGTGAAAGGTATATCCCTATGAACTCATAATATCCATATTAGGTATAAATATTTTCCATGTTTTAGAAAGGATAATGATGTGCATATATCTATAGAATTCATATTATCATTTTCTCATGGATATATTTTCTTGTTTCCTTTAGTAAATGATAATTAAATTATAAGGAGACAATTTATTCAAGGGGGTTGAAAGTAAAATCCTGAAATACTGAAATCCTTTAAAACAAAAAATATGTTACATTACCTGCATCACAGGCTAAAACATAAAATAACTAAAAAATATTGGGAATAAATTATTAATAAATATATAATAATCACTAAGATGGCATACCGTTAATAGTTATTACCTTTAGTGGTTAAATAATTAATATAATATAATATTAAGAAAGGTAACAATAGAATCCATTTTTTTTCATATTTCTCCTTCTCTCAAAATTGAATTTACAATTTTACAAATTTAAATTTATAAAGTAAAATTAATGTTGGAACTCCTCTAATAAAAATTTAGTTAGTATTAATTTATGATTTTTTTCTAAAAAAATATATATTTGTTTCTTTGAAAATATGGTTTTTTCAATCTGATCACTATATAAGTGTAATATTGAAATTTTTAAAAAACATATAGGTTATAAAATATGTATTTAAGGAATAAAATTATTCAGTTTAATCTATTATTGGATCTTATAAATAAAATTTCCAACATTTTTAGAACTAGATAAAATATTTAGTTAAATATAATTTTTTAAGTATTCTCTTTTACTGAAGTATTTTCAAGGTCCGATTTAGCTTTGAATTCGAATTAACAGCTTATATCTAATTTAATTTATAATAATAAAATTTAATCCATTAAAATCAGTAATAATTATAATTTTATCTTATATATAAATAAAAGATAAAAAAACAAATTTCTCTAAAAAATGTTTTTACGTGATTAAGTTTGTTTATTTTAAAATTAAAATTTCAAATATTTAGAGATTATTTATGGTAAAATGAATTTATAATATAAGATAACAAGGATAAAAGTATGTAATAAGTTTAATTTTAATTTTAGTTATCAAAATTAATTACTATAGTTAAAAAATAGTTTCCCCGATAAAAGGTACAATTGGTAAAAAGTATTTTACTTAGGGGAAATGGCCAAAACAAGTTCATTTTTAAAAAAATAATTAGATGAGATGATTTTTGAATTTATCTTATCCCACAATCTATTTTTTATAATTATGATCCATTGAATTTTGAACAGTAACATGGAATAATTGAAAAATGATGAGTGTTATCAAAATTTTTGTTTTTCTATATTATAAACGGATTCCACCTACACCCTTTAAATGATACAATTAAACATAGAATTAATAAGTTAAAATCTCATACTTTACTCTCCCTAGGGCCCTATCCAATGAACATAATCCTCTGGTCACTCATAGATAGTTTAATCCCTTCAATTTCAAGGAGACTTCCTATGAAATATCATGTCTGCATTGTAATTATTATCTCTTTCTTAAGTTTTTATTATTTATATTACTATTTAAAAAATATTATTACCATAGTAATATGATCAATTAATTATAATTATTACACTTATATGTTGTTATATTAGTGCTAAAAACCAAATTTTTTAATTTTCAAACACTAATAGAAACAAAAGAACATCAATAGTTTTTGTTTGCGGACTACCACCTATACGGAGAATATCTAAAAATATTAATGTATGGTTAAAAACCATAAAGAATAAAAATAATATCATCATTATAATATTATAATGATATTATTTCAAAATAAACACCTCCTTAACCATTCTCACCAACTGAGTTAATGTGTTTTAAAGGTTTTATTAATTTAACAACTTACGTGAAAAATGATTTAAAATTCAATTATGGATGACTAAAGGAACATGAAAAATAATAATATTATAATTTATTAGTAAAATAATGATTAATATATTATCTAAAAAATATTATATTAATTATTTCAGTGATTATTAAAGAAATATTTTTATTCGCTAAAATTACCAAAAATAAGTCGCTATCAATTCGATTTTAACATAACTTAACCCAAAAAAATATGGAATAAAATAAGTAAATATTAAATATAAATAAGTAATAAATTATAGAATCATAAATGATATATTAAAAAATTGACCTGGTATAAAATAATGGTTAATGACATCATAATTATTAAACATGCATAAAAAAGTAAATGTTATTAACACCTGATGGTCATAATACGCTATAACTAATTAATGTACTCATGAAAAAGAATTATAAAAAGATTATAAAATGGTAATATTCATGTGTAAGGTTCTTAAATATATTATAGAGTTATATATTATTTTTTTGAATTCTTTTAGAATGTGATCAACTAATAAAGGAAAAGTAAGGGTTTCCATCTCAGTTTCATTTCATTACGACACGTTTGTGTTATACACCATGTTTAAATATGTATGACATACATACTATACAATTTTAATTTTTATACCATGAATATTTTATATTTCATGATATTAAACTTCCAATTTCATGTTATTTTTCTCATAGGGTTTTGGTTCAATTGATTCAAAATTTGTTAGGGTTTATTTTTATGAAGGTTTGAATCCCTTGATACATGTTTTATTTATACAACATGTTTTATTTTCAATGGAGTAAATATTGCCCTATTTTTGATTTTTTTATTTAAAAACAATCACTTTTTGGTTAAGTGATAACCGAACAAGAAAAACAAGAAGAGGAAATATGCCCAAGGGGATACACCATTGCAGACACGAGCAAAACCAACCCAACAAACAAAAACAAAAAAACGAACAAAAGCAAAAGAAAATATTCATAGGAACCATCAAAGTAGGATGGACAATGGTGAGGGATTCATTGTTAGATCTCCACATTGAGGAACCATGTGACTACCAAGCCTACATAGATGAAGCAACCAACCAAGAGAACCCAAATTTTTTGAAATTCACCAAAGCCCCCAGAACCATCCAAAACATCATGGAATCCATCAAATCCTACGAAATTATATTTGTGCATGTAGGATCATGATAAAATGAAAAAGGAAACCAATAAAACACTGAACAATCCAGGAACATAACCTTGATTGGATGGTGCCAAAAACTATTCCATGTTGAACCGCCATCGGCCATGAATGTGCTTATGAGCATTCCACATTGTGACTTCCCACAAACATGCTAGGTATAAATCCTGGGAATCAGAGGATGCTGACTCAACACTGAAACAGAAGTGGAAGAGACATAGACCCAATAAAATAGATAGGATCTGGATTGTTGATATGCTGTGTCAGTAAAAGGGACATATCTAGATTACCGAGTCCATAGAGGGTGGAGAATGAGTACAACGAACTAGGTGGGGGTATTTCGGTAGGCCATAATCGGTAGGGGAGCTGTAAGGCATTGGGTAACTTTGATCGCATCATGATTCACTATTTTATTTCACCCTTACACTATTGAATTAAACTGATTTTTTCATGTAAATTAAAAATATAATAACAAAACAAACATCATGTATTATTTAATTATTTAATATGTATTACTATTAAAAGGAAAAATTATACTTGTTTTGATATTTTCATTTTAGGTGGAGAATATTTGGAGGCCATAGAGATGATCCAGAAAGAAAATGGTCCAAACTACATTGAATCCCAAAGATAGATGTCCACTATTTTGCACATTAAGATAAATAAGTGACATCAAATGGGTTGAAAGTTTTTGATCCGATCCATAAAACCTAGGTATACAACTCATCTCAAGAAACCCAATCCTCATTCATCCATTAAGGGACCCATCAAAACTAATCTATTTGGGGGATATAATCTTCCAAAATTCAAAAGTTAGGTTAGTAATTTTTATAATATCTCATAATAAATGTTTTTAATAGACACCAAATTTGATAGGGAGATATTCAAGAGGCTTTCCAATAATTATAAACTTTATTATAATTAATGATATGTCTTGTTAAAAACCAAAAAATGAGAAACAAGTGGTATCTCAAAAACTGGGTGCCCAAAACCACTTCCCATTTTGCCAATAAAAGGGAACCATGGGTAACATATTTTAAAGTTTGACCAGGAGATGAAGTGATTCTAAATTGAAGTTCCAGAGGAGTAATTTCATCCCCTTAGAGGTTATAGAGCTTCCAATCCTCATAGAGAGAGTTTAAATGAGGAAAGAGATCTACCCAAGTTTCCTCCTCCTCTCAATGTTAGGCTAAATGGTGGACATTCGTTTTGAGAGAGCTACACACATTTCAAGGGAGTTATGATTCATATATTATATATTGGTTTGTATTAATTTGGGTGTTAATTTTTTTCCATTTATCTTAAATTATTTTTTATTTGAATGCTTTTTTGATGAATGTGATTTATTTTCTATTAATTTATAACTGATTAGTGTGAGGATTTGAGTGTGTGACTTGTGTTGTTCTGATTGGACAACATAAGAATCATTTTAATACCCAAATAACAGAAATTCCAATCTACTTTGGAAGCTCTTATTTCATACATAATTTATTTACCATGGAAATACAGTTGTCATGTCATGGTTTTGTTCTTCAATCATTGAAATAAAATCATATGAATTAATCGGGATTCCAATTAATTTCAACCAAAGAATTTCTTTAAACCCATATGAATATCTAAGAACAATGAACTTGAAATGTGTGTAATGAAATCACAATAACACCCTTTTATCATATTCTTCAAAATCCACTTTTTTTAAACTTTTAAACTCTTTAAATTAACTTATTTTATTTTAAAACTTTTCTCAAAACCATCCCCTCTTTTAGTAATGTTTATTCAAAATTCACACTTAAAACCACCAACACTCCTCCAGAGAGGAAATAGAGCTAGACTATAAAATAATCTTAAAATAATAATAAAGTTTATGTTTCATGACAACGTGTTAAAATGTTTTTTCCATTTTTCGGTAGTGATTTTTTTGTGTGTTTTTTTAAAATATTGTGTATTTTTTAATTATTTGTTCAGTTACTTTCATACTTCATTTTTATTTGATTTCTAAAATAATACCTTTTTAGGAATTTTTCATGATGTGATGTTCATTAGGGGAACTAATTTCATTTGAATAAGAATTGAAGTGGATCTTACGTCATCGACACCAAGAAGCACCAAACAATCCATTGAAGTAGGACACATAAAACATCAACACACTTATGGATCCTTCCTCTTCTTCTTCTAGAACCAACATAAAAAACTGAAATAAACTTAAATAACATGGATAAATATAACCATAAATTAAAATAACTAACCTATTCTGATGTTGATATCAAATTAACTTACATTCAAATGCAAGGTGAGGAACCCAATTTTGAACTTAAATCCGATTTAATTAAATTATTACCAAGATTTAATGGGCTGTCTAGTGAAGAACCACATAAGCATTTAAAAGAATTTCACATTGTGTGTTTAACCTTAAAACCTACTAATGTGTATGAATAACAAGTAAATATTATGGAATTTTCTTTTCATTAGAAGATGCTACGAAATATTGGATTTAATATGCTAAATCACCCATAAGAGGAAGGGCATACATGAAATGCCTTTTTTCTAGAAAAATAATTTCCAGCCTTTAGAACTAAAATAATATGGAATTAAATTTGTGTTATAATTCAGTCTCAATGGGAAACACACCATGAATACTGGGAAAGATTTAAAAGTATTTTTTCAAGTTTCCCACACCACAAAATAATTGATCAACTATTAATTCAACATTTTTATGAATATTTAATTCCTATTGATTGAAATTTTATTGATGATGCTATAGGTGGTGCACTAGTTAATAAGACCCCAATTTATATATGAACCCTAATTGAGAATATGGTGCAAAAACTCAAAAAAAAATTCAATATCCAATGTACCCATTAGAGGTGTCTATTAGGTGAAAAGTTCCGATTTTGAGAAGAAGGTGGACATAATGTTGGAAGAGGTAAGTACCCTTCTACAAAAAATTTCTCTTTTCCAAGTAAAATCAAAATCTCCTCCTCCCATCCATTGTGGTATATGTTCTTGTAAAACCTATTATTCCGACCAATCCATTAATTGAGAGAAACTTCTGAGAGTTGTGAGAAAATATTTTTAGGCCACCCCTATAACCAACCCATTAGGAAAGAACCTTACTATCCATCCAACCCTGGGTGGAAATACAACCAAACCTATAGGAAAGGGGGTATTCAAACCAACCTAATTATCTATAGAACCAATCAGGGTAAAGTAGTCATCCACCACCACCACCCAGAAATACCCAACCACTATAAATGCCTTTCCAACCACCCCCTCCAAAACCCATGACTACCTAAAATATATGATGAAACAAATGGATTCCAAAAACCTAAAATTCCAACATACCACCCAATAAGCCACATAAGACCTAAAAACCCAATTAGGCCAGCTCGCTAACTATGTGGGGGGAAATTCAAAGTCATGGGTCTTGTAAACCACCTTATTAACCACTTGTTAACCCTAAGGATAAGGGATATGTTAGTTCTATCACCATCAGAGGAGAAAATCAAATTAAAATCTAAATTCCCCATCTGATAGAGTCATCTAACCCTAAGAAAACTTCCATTCCAACCATCTAAAATGAACCAATTAAGAAAAATCATTGTCCTGAGAAAAATACCACAAAAGTAAGGAGTGTGTCTGTTGATGAGTCACCTAGCCTAAATATTCCTTTTCCATTTCCCTAATGGTACCCCCAACCAAGAAAACAAAAAATAAATAGAACTTGATAATGAAATACTATAAAATTTCAAAAAAGTGAAGGTTAACATCCCCTTGATCGATGCTGTAAAGAATATCACACGATACACAAAGTTTCTCAAGGAGATGTGTACATAGGGAAGGAGACTCTAGGGTGATGAAAAAGTGAGATTGTTGAGGAATATCTCATCATTTATATATTCATCACTTCCTACCAAATACAATGATCCTAGAACATTTTTGAATCCATGCCCCATAGAAGGGTATTATTTTTTCCAATGATATGATTGATTTAGGTGCTTCTATAAATGTGATTCCTCAATCCATTTACTCTTCATTACAGGTCGGAGAACTGAAGCCCATCATAATTTTT
This sequence comes from Viscum album, assembly GCA_963277665.1. Taxonomy (NCBI): domain Eukaryota; kingdom Viridiplantae; phylum Streptophyta; class Magnoliopsida; order Santalales; family Viscaceae; genus Viscum; species Viscum album. Next base: position 76,081,094 of record OY728145.1, read on the forward strand.
TTTCCAATTATAAAATTGGAGTACAATACACCCTTATGGTGTGTTAGACGATGTTCTTATAAGGGTGAAAATTTTAATTTTTCCTGCTGATTTTTATGTGCTTAAAATGGAAGATGATAAGATGAATGGAAATTACTCAATTATATTGGGGAGACCTTTCTTGAAAACTTCCAAAACCATAATTAATGTTCACAATGGTAAATTTTTTATATAGTTTGGTGGAAATATTTTCCACTTCAACATCCTTGATTCCATAACAAGCCCCACAGAAGAACATTCCTCTTTCTCTGTTAACTCAATAGATGTACTCGCTTACCCTAAAGAAGATTATTTTCATTCCCTTTATTGTCTTTATGATCTTTATTCATTGATTTAAATGTCAGTAAATGATTCATACATAGAATATTTTACCATTATAGAAAAACTTCATTCATTTTTATTAATTGATAATTTCATGAGCACTAAGGATCCCATTACCATCGATGATACTGATAATCTTGTAAAATCCCATTCCTCTTCCGAGGATAATACCATTGAGTAGTTATATGAGATTATTAACATCCCACTATCACATTCAATCCCATTAATCCAAAATAAACTTGAATTAGAACTAACAAAACTACCTGAAGATTTAAAATATTCCTATCTTGAGAATGGAAACAAGCTATCTATCATCATTGCTATTTCAATCCCTCCATAGCATGAATTGTGTATACTTGAACTTTTGAGGGAGTATAAACAATATTTGGTATGGACACTTTCTAACATTCCTAAAATTATCCCATCTATTTTTACACATCATATATTGTTAAATGATGAGGATAATCTAGTGATCCAAGAATAATGACGACTGATCCTAAACCTATTAAATGTGGTTAAAATGGAGGCAAAAAATTATTTGCTGCTGGAATCATTTTCCCCATTTCTCATAGCCAATGGGTTGGTCCAGTACAAATGGTTCCTAAAAAAAATGGTCTAATGGTAATTAAAAATGAAAATAATGGATTGGTTCCAACTCATGTCTAGAATTGTTGGTATGTTTGTTTAGATT